>CM064572.1:22926518-23032125 GCA_032716605.1 Paralithodes platypus
TTAATAATTGTCTTCAGCAATCAAGTTGAGCCTGGAGCAGCTGGAGCCATTATATTGGGTACATTCAGAATAGAAGACCACGAAGGGGTGGCGACATGAGGCTTCTGGGTGGAGCGTGGTAATGTGCAATGGCTGAATCTCCCCCCGAATAATGAGGGGTGTGTCCCCGGCACTGATTAAATTGGTAGTGTCAGCAATCCCATTTTTCGGTGATGTTTCTGATAAAACGAGTTAAATAGATAGGATCTGGCTGCACCTGTGTCTATCAGTAGCCTGACGGAAATGCCTTGGATTTTTGCCAGGTGATACATAGGTGGTGGTTAGGTCATCACAGACTCACCCGCTGAAGCCATAATGGGCTGGGGAGGTTTTAAGAACCCTGGATGTGGTTTTCTGCCTCCTCCAGGATTTCTTCTTCCTCCTCGGTGGTGTGAATGAGGGCTATGTCCTCGGGAGCATACTCTTCTTCTTGGCCTTCCTCCTCCAGTTCAAGGGACTCCTCTTCCCCAGCCATTAGACGGGGCGGGGGAGTCTTATTTTTGGCCTGATCCCTGATGAAGTGCAGGGGGCAGGCGGAGTTGCTAGCTCGAAAGTCGAAGGGGTTTATGGTGACAATGGGGTGATCACGAGGCTGGTAGGTATGGGAAGTTGGGAACCTCTATGAGGGCCTCTTCCGGCTTGGTTGGAGGGGCGGTATACCCTTTGTGGTGTACCTTGAGGTGGCCGAGATCTGATGTTCTGGGGTCGGCCCGGCAGGTATTGCTGGGGGCGTCCCTGTTGTGGTCTACAACCATAGCTTTAGTAAGTTCCCTGTCTTTTGTTGGCCTGTGGATGGGTGGGGAACCGCTTTATGGCACCCACTGTTGATGTTTTGGGGCGGGCAGCTAGCAGTTTCCGGATGGTAATGATATCTCTGTGATATCCTGCAGGGTCATGAATAGTGAAATGTTCTTTAAAGGGCATAGTGCATGTGGTCAGCCATGGTTAGCTATCCTCATTATCATAAATGTTAGTGTACAGTACACCTCTTATGTGCAATAATAGTCGTTCGAGTTTCTTATAAATGTAAATATAAATAAAATAGTGTTTTGGACGGTGGTGGCGAGAGGCATTTCCAACCTTTCGTGACGTAGAATAAGGCGTTGGGGTACCCATAGAATAACACAATCGGTCAAAGAGTTTCAGGGGTCAGATCACTGGCCACCATATTGATTCTCAGTATCTCTGTTAAGTAGTTGAGGCTGTGAAAGCAGTTACAAGGATGGACAGATATTTATAAGAGACATATATTATATGAGACATTGTATGAGCAGCATAAGCTTAATGATGAAATGTAGAAATTAGGGCAAGCTATCGAATAATGCACTATGAAAGTGAAAATCAAGATGGAATATTTTGATACGTTGGACATACGCTACTGTGCTAAAGTAGCCTACCTGTGTACCGGGTAAGTAAACAGTAGATTAGTCGGTACAACTGGTGTTGCCATATGGATAGAGCTGCCAATACGTATTTATTTATGATTAATGAGACCAAGCTATGAATAATTGCATTGATAGATACTTAAGGTTAGACAAATTTGACACAAATTTGACACAACCACGAGAGAGAGGCAACAGGGGCTGCCATCAACTGCTAAGCTTAAAATATCTTACATGGCTTTGTTTACTATTTTAGATTAATATTTATGGTAAACCAAGATAACTGTGAAGTATCAGTCATTCTTTAAAATGTTTTATACAGTAATAAAATGGAAAGGGATATTGCATGAGCTATGCTCTTTAACAAATTTTGAAGCCCTCGTAACAACGTATTGAACATTTGCTGCTTCTGTTGGTCAGCAGTCTGACAAGGGTATGCGGATTTGCTGTGTTGATGCAGTGTCGTTAGTGTCACGTCTATGTCTCCTTCATACTTAACTCCTTCAGACATATTATGTTCCAGTAAGTCCACGGAGGCGGGCGCCCGGTATCATTGCCACTGCACCACACAACTGTCAAAACCACACTGCTGGCCGTTAGAATTGTCGGAGGAACCTGGGGTTGCCACCAACCGACAGATCTTCATCTAACTTACCGGACTTATTGGAGAGGCATGTAGATAAGTCCATATGACGCGATCGCGTCATATGAGTTTTTGGTCATAAGTTCCATATGACGCGATCGCGTCATATGAGTCGCAAGGAGTTAATGTCGTTGATTTTTGCTACGGCCACGACGGAGCCTAATGATGGCTGTACGGCATCAATTACAATTGTACGGAACTGGTCCCATGTCAATGTTGGGGTTACCTGTCCGGCTGCCAAGAAAACAGCTTTTCCCAGGTGGGTTAATAATACCGCGATTTTCTCACAAGCACTGTTGTAGGCCAGATCGATTACTGGCTTAACCATGTCCAGATATGCTTCGATATCGTAAGTATCCCCATCGTACTTAGGTATTTTTTGTTCTATGTGGATGAGGGAGACAAAAGGCAAAACTGCCTGTGACGAGTGCCTCCCCCAGAGTTAAAAGAATGATGGGGCCAAAGTCAAGGAATGTTCGAGCCAAAATGTCTGGACACAGAGTTTGGAACAATTTAAGTCATAGGCTGAGGGAAAGAGGGATTCAGGGAGAGTTCCAGAGCTCAGCTGTTGAATAGAAGAATGATTGGTAGAAACATTTCACTCTTGAGTTGGAGAGTTGTACAGAGCAGGGGTGGGATTGTGTTGCAAGACAGGTACTCTGTACCCTACGTAGAGGAGGTGATATGCACTGAGAAAGCTCTGAGGAACACTGATTATTGTAGTAGCAATAGAATAGTGAGATAGATGCAACATTGTGGCGAAAAGAGTGAGATTGCAGAGAATCGGTGAGTGGACAAGAGTTGATGATACGAAAGGCTTTCCTTTCTACTTTGTCTAGAAGTGCTGTGTGAGAGGATCCTCCCAACACATGTGAATAATACTCAATACAAGGACGCACTGTGTCCCTGTACAGAGTAAGAAGCTGAGCAGGGGTAAAGAACCCCTTGCGGCAGTTGAGCACACCCAGTTCTGGGAGGCCGTCTTAGCAAGACTGGTAATATGGTCCTTCCAAGAGAGAGCAGAAGAAAAAAGAGACACCAATAATACTGAAAGAAGATGAAGGGTTGATTTTTGTATTGTTGAAGAATAAGGGAAAGTCCGTTGGGAGTTCACGGTGGGCAGATAGATAGAGAAATAGGGTTTTGGAAGCTTCAAAGGTAACAAGGTTTTCTATGCCCCAAATGGAGATGGTAGTTAGATCAGAAGATAAGTGTTCTATGGCTTCATCACGTTTGCTTTTGAGGGATTGCTGGCTGGGGCGTTCTGGGAAACTAATTGAAGAGTGTAAGGTAGAGTCGCCTGCATATGAATGGATGGGACTGGAGGTACAGTTGAGAAGATAATTTATGAAAATTAGAAATAGAATAGGAGATAGTACAGATCCCTGAGGAACACCGGAGTTGATAGGATGAGGAAGTGAACGATGGCCTTCCACAACCGCAGCTATGGAACGACCGGAAAGGAAATTAGAGACAAAGGCACAGATGGAGGGATAGAAACCGATTAGACATTAGAGATTTGTGCCAGACTCTATCGAAGGCCTTTGATATGTCTAACGCATTAGAAAAACTCTCTCCGAAGTCCCGAAAGGAGGATGACCAAGAGTTAGTATGATACGAAAGAAGATCACCAGTAGAGCAACCCTTAAGGGCCGCCCTACGGGTGATCTTCTTTTTTATGTTACTAACTCTTGGTCATCCTCCATTTGGGACTTCGGTGAGACTTGTTCTGTTGCGCTAGACATATCAAAGGTTTTTGATAGAGTCTGGCACAAATCCCTTAATTCCAAGCTACCCTCCTATTGTTTCTATCCCTCCATCTTTGCCTTTGTCTCTAATTTCCTTTCCAGCTGCTCCATAACTGCGTTTGTAGATGGCCACCATTCTCTTCCTCAACCTATCAACTCCGATGTTCCTCAGGGTTCTGTCCTATCTCCAATTCTCTTCCTATTATTCATTAACAACTTTCTCAGCTGCATCTCAAGCCCCATTCACTCATATGCTGATGACTCTACATCACACTATTCCACTAGACTTTAACAAAAGACATTCAAAGCAGGAACTCCAAAACTCATGTAAGGAGGCCATAAAACACCTATCTTCTGATCTCTCTATTATCTCTAACTGGGTCAGAGAAAACCTTATTACTTTCAATCTTTCAAAAGCTAATTTCTCCATCTGCCTACTCGTCGCCCCCTTCCAGAAAACTATGACCGACTCTTCAACAACATACAATTTAATCCTTCATCTTCTCTTAATATTCTTGGTGTCTATTTTTCTTCTGATCTCTCTTGGAACGATCATATTACCACTAGATAAAACATCTTCCCAGAAGCAGAGTGTGCTCAACTGCCTCCAGGTGTTCTTTACCCCTGTGCAGAAGGACTCAGCAACAAATACCTAGATCATCAGTGTTCAGTGTTACTTCAAGACTCTACCCAGTGTTAGAGTAGAAGTGCTAGTGGATTCTCTAAGTTCGTTGTGGATCCTTGTCCGTGTTCGGCGTTATATTATTGTGTTATATTCCATGTAAACAGTGTATTATGTATATCAAGTGTATTTCTCTCGTTGTATCAAGTGATCATTAATAAGAAAACTCATGTGTGTTCGCAGTTATATTTATCCTTTACGACTTTTGTGCATGTGTAGTCTGACTTTAGTTTCTCCAGTTGAGTTAGAACCTATTCTTGTCCAATCAACCACAGTAAAAAAAACTGGTATAACATTGGCGGCAGACGGTGGTTCTTGATTCGGGAAGAAAAGTAATTCCGCACAGAAATCAAAAGGAGTAAAGCGTAATATAAGACTAGTCACCATGGCAAAAATAATCGCTCACATTATCCCCATATCTATCCCCATCCCCATCCCCATATGTATGGGGGAGATTCTAGGCACCAATCGAGCAGGGCTAGACCCAGGAGAGGTTATAGGCATTTGATAAGGAGTCGCTGGAACTCCTGTTTCATTTGTTACGCCTCTTTTACTGATTTCCTTTGTGCCTCACTTACACTGAGAGTAATCCAGCTAGCTCTCACAAACATCTCCTCCTCCTATCCACTTCACTACACTGAACATGCACACCACACTTCATTCTTTCACATCAAAATAAAAAATAAAAAAATTAAAAAAATCATGATGAACATATGCCCAGCCTCGGAGTCTCCAGGGGGGCGAACCATAAATGCCCCCACACCTGCCCGACCTACCCCTGACAACCCCTCTAAATGCTTTGGACCACGGCCTGTCACTCTTACTATCAACTTTTGCAACATTCGCTGCCTTTCCTCTAATTTTCATTATGTAGAACACCATCTCTCCTCTTACAAACCTGATCTCTTTTTCCTCACCGAAACCCAGGTGTCTAAAGCAACTGCCAGCAGCCCCTTCTCTGTATCCTCCTACTTTCTCTATCCTAGTTTCAAAGCCAAAGGTGGCTGTTGTGCATATGGGCACAACAAACTCACTTGCTGTCGTGTTCCCGATTTCGGCTCCTCTGAATTCTCAAGTTTATGGCTAAAACTATCCTATCATTTTCTTACTAAATATTTCTGTACTGTTTATCTTTCCCCTAACTCTAACTCTACCGACTTTCCCAAATTCTTCTACTACCTAAACTCTAAAGTGGAACACATTCTATCCATTTCTCCTTTCTCAGAAATCTCCATCTTAGGAGATTTCAACGTTCACCACTGCCAATAGCTCTCCTCTCACACTACTAACCAGCTATCTTAAATGACATAGAGCAGTTAGTTCAACAACCCACCCGTATCCTGGATCGCTTCGGAGATCAACCCAACATTCTTGACTTGTTTCAAACTTCTAACCCTTCTTCTTATACTGTCGATCTTTTCCCTCCTTTGGGCTCCTCCGACCATAAACTTATCTCTGTCACCTGTCCTATCTCTCCAGTACGGTCACCCGATACTCACAGCCGGCGGCGCTTGTGGCACTTTGGCGCTGCCGACTGGGAGGCTGTCCAGTAGCACTTCTTTGATGTCCCTTGGAATGACATCTGCTTCCGTGCCCTCAGAGAGTGCTGAACGCATTACCAAGGTAATCATATCGGGCATGGAGGCATACATTCCATCTTCTTTCTCTCAGACTAATGCAAACAACTCTTGTTTTACTCACGTTTGTTCAACTGCTGTCCGCAATAAGGAGGAAGCATTCAAACAGTAACGACACCTTAAAACTGAAGAATCTCATTCTTCCTATGTTTCTGCCCAGAATCAAGCCAAATCAGTTCTTAGACTTGCCAAACACTCTTTCATCAATATTAAATGCACTGAACTATCCAACTGTAGCTCTTCCCAAGCTTTCTGGCATCTAGTTAAAAACCTCTCCTACATTTTTTCTTCCTCGTCTTTCCCTCCCATTTTCCACTCTGATGGCACAACCATCACTTCTTCCTCTGACAAAGTTGAACTCTTTGCTCAAACTTTCGCTAGAAACTCAACCTTGGATGATTCCGGTGCTATTCCTCCCTCTCCACCCCACTCTCTCCTACTTATGTCTAATATCCTAATTTGTTCTAAAGATGTACTTTCTACCCTCTCTGGGCTTACTACTAAGAAGGCGTACAGTCCGGATGGTGTTCCTCCTATTGTACTCAAAATCTGTGCTTCCGTGCTGACTCCCTGTCCAGGCAAACTCTTTCGTCTCTGTCTCTCCTCTAACGTCTTCCCTCCTTGCTGGAAGTTTGCTCTCATTCAACCTGTCCCAAAGAAGGATGACCACTCTCAACCTTCCAACTATCGTCCAATTGCTCTCATCTCTTGTATCTCTAAAGTTTTTAAAACTATTCTTACTTCCAAGTTTCTTAAGCATTTATCTTCTCATCATCTACTATCAGATCGCCAGTATGACTTCCTTAACCTAAGACGGGCGTACAGGGGGTAATAGACGCCACACCCCTGTGCGCACGTATGATGATTTTGCGGCCCATTGCCAATATCGATAAAAACTACATCAGCGTGTAGGGAATGTTAGCGTGCATCAACCCATATATATTTGACCCCCAAAAAAATGTCTGGGGAGGTGGGGGAGTGGTCTGTAGTTGGAAAATGTGGAGCGAATGGCACCGCGCGGCTAGATTGTCATCGAGCGGCGAGATTTCCCGGGCGAATATTCCCGCCCAGGGGGTGGAAGGAGAGGGAGGAGGGGGTGGGATAGCGCGTAATATCGCGTATCTCTCCTTTTTTTAGCTCTTTTATGCTATTTAGACTACGTGTACGTATGTGCACGTAAGTGTACGTATGTAGGCCACCCATATAACAAGGAATATGCTGCATATAGACCAAATATTGCAATATATAAGCGAATTATCAATGAGTTTCTAGGCGGGAACGAAGGTGTAGTTGTTGTCTGGCGGGGATGAAGGGGAGGAGAGGGTGTGTTGTGCCATAATATCACGTATATCTCGTATTTAGAGCACTGTCATGCTATAATAGACATGTACGTATGTAGGCATACCATATAACAAGGAATATACTGCATATAGACCAATTGATGCGATATTTACGCAAATTCTGAATGTGTTTATGGAGACGGGAGACAAAAGGTGGGTGTGTGGGAGGGAGGGAGGCAGGGAGGGAGGGGGGCAGGGAGGGACGGAGTGATGGAGGGAAGGAAGGGAAGGAGAGGGTGTGTTGCGCCATAATATCACGTATATCTCGTATTTAGAGCACTGTCATGCTATAATAAAGACATGTACGTATGTAGGCGTACCATATAACAAGGAATATACCGCATATAGACCAATTGATGCGATATTTACGCAAATTCTGAATGTGGTTATGGGGACGGGAGACAAAAGGTGGGTGGGTGGGACTGATGGAGGGAAGGAAGGAAGAAAGCAATAAAGAAAGACACCTGTGTGTACAATCTGGAGGCGCCAGAGGCATATGGATGTCGTGGGATTTTCAACCTTATAGTCTAGCATGTGGCTGATGTTTGTTGCCACCCGGGAGCCCACAGGGTGGAGAAAGAGAGTGAGAGTATTTACTTAGAAACATGAGTCATGAATGGAGAGAGAGAGAGAGAAAGTGAGACATGCGTATGTCGTTCGTATAGATGGCTTTCAGAATTGCATTTTTATGCAAGCAGACATTGCATTTTAGACACATGTTAAGTATGCACAGAAATAGCTAGGCCATTGACTGTAAATAAAGTACAATATTATTAGAGTAGTTTTGAGGAGGTGTAGATGGAACGAGGGAGGTCACAGACGAGGGAAGGGAGATAACCTTTTCGGGAACTGCGCTATATTTAGACTGGTGTCGAATGACGCTTGTGAAAGGGAAGGGCAGATTGTCATCAGAAACACTTAGATATATTTATTTGCAAGTAATATGCAATCTAAATGTATATTCGAGACCTACTTGAAGTATTTGTATGATACTCATGACTATGTATAATCCAATATACGCGTGTAAGGGCGTAGGCGAGATATAAGAAAGATGGTTGAGCAATTTTCGACACCCACACAGTTGTTATTCATTATTTACAAGATTATACAATACAAATGTATTTGTGAAGGTTATGTTATGCATGCTGTATTTATACGAATTTAGTTGGCAGCCAAACTCAGGACAAAGAGAGGTGGTGTGGATGGAGGGAGGGAAGGGTGACCCACTGACCGTGTGATAATGATTGGAGTCACACTGAGAGGGGCAACTTTGGTGAGTGTTGGGGCAATTTTTGAACAAATAAAGTTCTATAATTACTTTTTTTGACAGAGAGAAAGTTTAATATAGTTTTGCATGATATGATTGATAATCCCAGCAATTTACAAAAGTAAATTGGTGGGATAAAAAAATGTTTTGTGTATATTGTCATCTCGATTGTAGACACGAAGATTTGAGTAACATAATTGTATGAGCTGCTGTGGCCTAGTCAGTAAGGTGATGGATTGGAAATCTGAAAGTATGGCAGGGCAGTGGATTCGAATCCAGGAGGTTTTTATTGGGAAGATTTTATACTGTTTAGAATTTTTTTTGATAAAAACATTTTTTTACAAGATCATGTCATTGTATTCAAGCAATATGAAATGTTCATAGAATATATCATATTGCAAGAATACAATGACATGACCTTGTATTTTTTTTTTGTATTATCATCTTATAAGTAGGTTGGACATGATTTATTGACACATAATAATTTTTGTACAATTCATTTGAGGTTAACATATATAAATATTGGGTATAGAAAACATATATAGTAATATAGTGAGAACAAAAAAGGCATATCACATGTACAGCTTTGAAACATAGGAACTAAATAATGAAAGACATATTTATATAATGAAAAAAGGCATATAAGAACATATTACAGGGACATCTTTGTAAAATATATATCTAAAATTATGAGGTAGCGTGTTCAGTTAGGTCAGGTAAGGTAGGGCATGAGTCCAGGGCAGGGGGCGGCACTCAGTAGTGCTTATACATATGGTAGTCCCTGAAGCAGTCCCCCAAGCAGAGTGCAACCTTGCACTCGTGGCACATTGTGGTGACTTTCTTGGTTGTTGGGGCTCTCCTGGAGGTGTTCAGGCAGACGTAACACTTCAGCTGCCTGTGACGAGTGCCAACCAGCTCCGTGTGGATTGGGAAGTGTCTTTCCATCCCCACCTGGATACGGTCTGGGACGTGATCCCCACGCCATGCCGTACGCCTGCGAGTGGGGGTGCCATACTTCGTCAGGAGTTGATATGACACGTTGTAGACATATTCCCTGAATTTGAGTTTTTGATTGGGTGCCATATCTCTCTTGACCAACCACAAGTTGTAGGCATTGAACATCGTGATGTCAACTAGGTGGAGGAAGAGCTTGTGATACCACTTCACAGTCTTCCTCAGACATTCAACACCTGCCAGTTGACAATCCGACTTGCCCACCAGGCGCATGTTCTTGGTGTAGTCCACTACCAAGTCGGGCTTATGGATGATCTTCTTGGTTCGGTAGTGGACTTTACCAGAGTCCACCTGGGCACCTGTGTGGACTGTCGAAAGCAGGTGAACGTCTCGTTTGTCTTTCCACTTCAGGGCTACCAATTTCCCGGGCTTTTCCAGTTGCTTGCACTTCTGCCCCCTTCGTCGCCTTCTTCGGATATGCCTCTCGCGGTGTTCCTGGACCAGTTCGTCGTCAGAAGGTGTGTCGCTGGAGGAGGGATCTGAAAGAGGAATGACATTATCTGCGAACTTGGGCATAAACTTTCTTGTCTTTCTGACAATCCCACATGACCCCGTTTGGTTGTCATGAAGAAACTGGCAGAGAGCAGGAGAAGTATACCAATTGTCAGTGTACAAGACGTGGCCATGGCCCAGGTAAGGTACCAACATTTTCCTGACGATGGCACCTGACATGCCCATGGGGTCATTGGCAGCGACTTTTGGTATGTCAATGTCAGTTCCTGTATACACGATCATGTCCAGTACTATACCTGTCTCACAGTCGCACAACACGAAGAGCTTGATTCCAAACCTATGCCTCTTCAAGGGGATATACTGCTTGAAAAGAAGACGTCCTTTGAAGAGCACGAGCGACTCATCAATCACCAAATTGAGGAAGGGGTAAAAGTATTTCTTGTACCTCGCCAACAACATGGTGAACACCTCCCGAACTTTCCATATCCTGTCAATCCTGTTAGGATTTTCGTTGTCTGCAAAGTGCATAAATCTTAGCAGCAACAAAAATCTGTCACGAGTCATGTACTTATTGAAAGTTGAGGTGGCGATGAGAGGGTCGTGCTTCCAATAATGTTGTAGCACATGCTTCTTGCAAAGAGGCATGAGGAACAACAAGACAAAGAACGTCATGAACTCATTCACAGTCGTATCAACCCAGCCTCGTATTCTCGCTTTTGGAGAAAGGACGTCCAGTTTGCCAAACACCCACCTGTAGTAGGCGTTTGTTTGGGCAACTATGTGCGTCATAATCTCCATGTCGAAAAAAGCGAGGAAGAAATCCATCTCGTTTGCGTCGTCGTCACAGGGCCATTCAGCAGTTGTACCTGACCTACCAGCATCAAACTGGGGCATGTCAGGCACAAAATCAGCCCCGTCAGACCACACAAACGTATGAATGTTGGCGTCGCGGATTGGAATCTCGTCTGCGTGTGCGCCACCATCAGACAAATCACTGTCATGGTCGCGATACAACGCTTCATCATCACCCTCCTCACCACTAGAAGGACTCCCTTCTTTATTGTCTTCATCTTCATCAGACTCACTGCCACTATCCACCCCCCCCCCCCCCCCCACGGTCCCGTGCTGCGTCGTCGTCATCGTAGTCCTGGCTGTAAACATCGTGGGAATCCCCAAACAGCAGGGCGTCGTATTTCGATGGTGTTAGGGTCATCATCCGCCTACTAACACGTGCAGGCGTCTTGTGGGCAGGGGCAGAAGGGCCGGCAAGGGCGGCGTCAGCAGGGGCGGCGTCGGCAGGGACGGCGTCGGCAGGGGCGGCGTCGGCAGGTCCAGCAGTGGTGGGTGGTGCAGAGGTCCTGAACGCAGGCAATATAATTGTTGTCCCTGTCGCACCTTTCCCTTTGCCTTTGCCTTTGTCTTTCCCTTGGGCAGGGGCAGAAGGGCCGGCAGGGACAGAAGGGCCGGCAGGGGCAGCAGAGGCGGCTGGTGGTGGTGGTGGTGGCAGGGTGACAGTGGCAGGCGTACAAGTTTTTTTTCCCACGCGAGTCCCTTTTCTCCTAGTGGCCCCGCAGGTCCTGCAGCCCCAGGGCGGCCTCCTGCGTCGGTGCTACTGGTGGCAGGGGTGGCAGTGGTGGTAGTGGTGGTGGTAGTGGTGGTAGCAGTTGCCTGGGTGGTGGTGGCAGTGTCCCCAAATGCCAATGCCCTCTGTGCACTGCCCCTGCTTGCACGTGTTTTACGTACTTTACGTGCAGGTGCTTCGTCTTCAGAGCTTTATGGAGTGTCGTAATGGTAACTTGGGTTTCTGGCAGCCACCCTCTGCCTTCCACTGCCGCTGACACCACCAGAAGGAGGGCTGGTTGTGTCATCAGGGCGCGAGCGTGAAGGACGTGTGGGCTCCATGGCTAGTGGTTGGGTTCTGGCGAGAACTGCTTGTACGCGCGCGGCCCGAGCGTACGGGGTGGTGGTATCGAGAGTTGCCAAGTAGTACTACACCCACACCAATTTGTAGCCGCCTGACTGTAAGCCCGCGGTTTTGGTACGCATTTAAAAACCTGGATCTTAAGAGTCTTCCCGCAGTCGCCCGGGGAAACTCTTAAGAGTCTTCCAGCAGCTGCCGGGTTAAGAAAGACAAACTGGTGGTCTGAAAGTAGGTTATGAGAAGATAAATGTTTAAGAAATGCTGAGGGAAGAGTAGTTTTAAAAACTTTAGAGATATAAGAGATGAGAGCAATTGGACGATAGTTGGAGGGTTGAGAACGGTCACCCTTCTTTGGGACAGGATGAATAAGAGCAACCTTCGAGCAAGAAGAAAAGACATTAGAGGATAGACAGAGACGGAAAAATTTGCCTAGGCAGGGAGACGGCACGGAAGCACAGTTTTTTAGTACAATAGGAGGAACACCGTCCGGTCCGTACGCCTTCTTAGTATTAAGCCCAGAGAGGGTGAAAAATACATCCTTGGAAGAGATTATGATGTTGAGAATAAGTAGGAGAGAGTGTGGTGGAGAGAAATAGATAGGACAAGAATCATGCAAAGCGGAATTTTTAGCAAACATGTTAGCGAAGAATTCAGCTTTGTCAGAGGAAGAAGTGACGGTAGTGCCGTCAGAGTGGAAATGAGGAGGGAAAGATGAAGAAGAAAAATTGTTGGAGAGGTTTTGGGCTAGATGCCAGAAGTCTTGGGAAGAGCTGGAGTTGGATAGTTAAGTGCATTTATTATTGATGAAAGAATGTTTGACGAGGCGGACAAGAGATTTGGCTTGATTCCGGGCAGAAACATAGGAAGTAAGAGATTAAATAGTTTGAAGGCGACCGTACCCTTTGAATGCTTCCTCCTTATTGCGGACAACAGTAGAGCAAGCGTGAGTAAACCAAGATTGTTTTGCATTAGACTATGAGAAAGAATATAGAATGTATGCTTCCATGCCTCAGATTTTTTTTTTTTTTTTTTTTTGTATGTGAGTGAGGGAGACAAAAGACAAAACTGCCTGTAGCGAGTGCCTCCCCCAGAGTTGAAAGTGTGACAGGGCCAAAATCAAGGGACGTTCAAACCAAAATGCCTGGACACACAGAGTTTGAAGCAATTTAAGTCATAGGAAGAGGGAAAGACTAATTATGGGAGATAGTTTCCGAGCTCAGCTGTTGAATAGAAGAAAGACTGAGAGCAACATATCACTCTTAGGTTGAAGAGTTGCACAGAGGATGGGATTGTGTTGCAAGAAGGGTACCTCTTGCCCTACGTAGAGGAGGTGGTGTACACTGGGAAAGCTCTGAGGAACACTAATTATTGTAGTAGCGATAGAATAGAGAGAGAGAGATGCAACATTGCAGGGAAGAGAGAGAGATTGCAGAGAGTTGGTGAGTGGATGGGAGTTAATGATAATGCAAGCCTTTTCTACTTTGCCTAAGAGTGCGGTGTGAGAGGATCCTCCCCACACATGTGAACAATACTCAATACAAGGACGCACTGTGCCCTTGTACAGAGCAAGAAGCTGTGCAGGGGTATAGAACCCCTTGAGACGGTTGAGCACACCTAGCTTCTGGGAGGCTGCCTTAGCAAGACTGGTAATATAGTCTTTCCAAGTGAGAACAGAAGAAAAAAAGAGACACCAAGAATATTGAGAGAAAATGAAGGATTGATTGTTGTATTGTTGAAGTGTAAGGGATAGTCCTCTGGGAGTTCCGGACGGGTAGTAAGATGGAGAAATTGGGTTTTGGAAGCATTAAAGAAAAGAAGATTATCTCTGCCCCAATTGGTAATACTAGTTAGATCAGATGATAAGTGTTGTATGTCTTCAATACGTTTGTTTTTGAGGGATTACTGGCTGGGACGTTCTGGAAAACTAATTGAGTAGTGTAAGATAGAGTCGCGTATGAATGGATGCGTTATGGTACAGTTGAAAAGATAATTTACGAAAATTAGAAAGAGAATGGAAGATAGGACAGAGCCTTGAGGAACACTGGAGTTGATAGAATGAGGAAGTGAGCGATGGCCATCCACAACCGCAGCTATGGAATGGCCAGAAAGGAAATTAGAGACAAAGGCACAGATGGAGGGATAGAAACCGAAGGAGGGTAGTTTAGAAATTAAAGCTTTTTGCCAGACTCTTTCGAAGGCCTTCGATATGTCTACTGCAATAGAAATGGTTTCACCGAAGTCCCAAAAGGAGAATGACCAAGAGCTAGTAAGATATGAAAGAAGATCACCAGTAGAGCGACCCTTAACCAATAAAGGGCGAGCGTCCTCATATGAGTCCGTACTGGGCAAAGACGAGCGTCCTCATATGAGCCAAGGCCTTTAAAAAAAACGTTTAAAAGGCCCCAGTAGCAATTAAAAAAAAATTAATTGTGTTTAAGTGAGATAATTCCCCTCCATACCTCGTATCACTCCTCCACATATGTCAAAATCCCTTCCTTCCCCCCTTTCCCCCCCTTCAATTATCACCTATCTGTCCTCTTATTCCCATATTTATTGGTGTTTTTATCATGCCATTATCTCCAAACCGGTCTAAGCCGTGCTCATGTTGCTAGAGAGGGTGTAGAGTGTCTGAGAGTGTGAATGAGTAAGTCAGTGTAGCTCCAGGCTCCGAGAAGGGAGGGTGTGGCCCGCCTCAGCTCCACACTTGATGAATGGCCGGTCGGCAATTATTCGCAATTTTGACCATCAAAACACTATTCCCACTTGTTTTATTGTTGCTACATGTTGGTGTCTTCATTTTAAACGTAAAATAGGCGCATATGAATAAGTAATAACGATATTAATCGTAAAATGATGATTATAGGTGGAAATGGAGCCTAATATGTCCGCCCAGGTGTGTGGTGTCCATTACACATAACTCGCCATTTTTGGGTTAAGGAAGCTATACTGGAGATCTGAGAGTAGATTACGAGAAGATAAATGCTTAAGAAAGATGAACGCAATTGGACGATAGTTGGAGGGTTGAGAGCGGTCACCCTTCCTTGGCACAGATTGAATGAGAGCAAACTTCCAGCAAGAAGGGAAGTTTTTAGAGGAGAGACAGAGACAAAAGAGTTTGCCTAGGCAGGAAGTCAGCACGGAAGCACAGTTTTCGAGTACAACAGGAGGAACACCGTCCGGACCGTATACCTTCTTAGAATTAAGCTCAGAGAGGGTAGAAAGTACATCTTCAGAAGATATTTATATATTAGGCATAAGTAGGTGAAAAGGGGGTGGAGAGGGATCAATAGCACCGGAATCATCCAAGGTGGAGTTTCTAGCAAAACTTTGAGTAAAGAGTTGTGCTTTGTCAGAGGAAGAAGTGACGGTTGTGCCATCAGACTTGAAAAAGGGAGGGAAAGAACAGGAAGAAAAATTGTTAGACAGGTTTTTTGGCTAGATGCCAGAAAGCTTGGGAAGAGCTAGTGTTGGATAGTTCAGTGCATTTATTATTGATGAAAGAGTGCTTGGCAAGTCGAAGAATAGATTTGGCTTGATTCCAAGCAGAAACATAGGAAGAATGAGATTCTTGAGTTTTAAGGCATTGGTACCGTTTAAATGCTTCTTCCTTGTTGCGGACAGCAGTAGAACAAGTGTGAGTAAACCAAGATTACCTCGGTAATGCGTTGAGCACTCTCCGAGGGTCCACAGCCACAGATGCAAAAGTTATTCCATGGGAAATCAAAGAAGTACTGCCGAAGAGCCTCCCAGTCAGCAGCGAGAAAGTGCCACAAGCGTTGCCGGCTGGGAGGATCAAGTGGCCATATCGGAGTGATAGGACAGGGGACAGAGATAAGTTTATGGTCGGAGGAGCCCAAAGGAGAAAAATACTTACAGTATACACAGAGGGGTTAGAGGTTAGAAATAAGTCTTGAATGTTGGACCGATCTCCGAAGCGATCCGGGATACGGATGGGTTGCGGGACTAACTGCTCTAGGTCATTTAGAATAGAAAAGACGTAGGCTTGTTCGCCGGTTAGTCAGTGGAAAGAGAGGAGAGCCATTGGCGGTGGTGAACATTGAAATTTCCTAGGATGGAGATTTATGCAAAAGGAGAGATGGATAGAATGTGTTCCACTTTATAAATTAGATAGTCAAAGAATTTTGGATAGTCAGTAGAATTAGGGGAGAGATAAACAGCGCAGAAATATTTAGTTGGTGAGTGACAAGAAAGCTTTAGCCAGAGAGCTGAGAATTCATAAGAATCAAAGTTGGGAACACTAGAGAATGCAATATTGTTGCGTACGTATAGAATCATCCAACAACCAGAGTTTCGAAGATTACTTGTTGAGTAGAAGAAAGACTGGGGAATTTGGTTTACTCTTGGGTTAGAGAGTTGAATGGAAAAGGGGTGGGAGTGTGCTGAGAGGCGGGTGACCCCCACTCTCCGTAAGGGAGGAAGTATACACTGGGAAAGCTCTGAAGAACCCTGCTTATTGTAATAGCAGGGGAAGAGTGAGAGAGATGCAACATTGCAGTTTGTAGAGAGAGATTGTAGGGAAGTAGCCTAGTAAGAGGAAGTGAGTTGATGAGTTGAAATGCTTTTGATTCTACCCTTTCGAGAAGTGCGGTATGGACTGGAGCCTCCCCACACACACGAACAATACTCGATACATGGGTGCACTGTGCCCCTATATAGAGCAAGAAGCTGTGCGGGGGTGAAGAAGCTGCATGGAGACGGTTGAGCACACCTAACTTCTGGGAAGCTATTTATATAATAATAATAATAATAATAATGATAATAATAATAATAATAATAATAATAATAATAATAATAATAATTATAATAATAATAATAATAATAATAGTAATTGTAGTATTTAATTCTAAATTAGTTATGCTACTACTACGGGGGAGAATTCGACATTCATTTAGAAGTTCGTATATTTTATTTAACAGACTTCCTACCTACTCTAATAATAGGTTCTTGGCTCGGGCCGAGATGAGCTCAAGAAGCAGATTGAATATTACGCCGATTCATGCTAGGTTGCACTTTGGACCCCTAAAGTTCCTGTTACTCCCTAACTGAATCCCCGCTATTCAGGTATTGACTCAAGTCGGCTTCGATCCTACGACCCATTATTAGTGATTAATCCTAAATAAATAAATCAAAACCCTGCTGTGTCTTTTATTGAGACCAGGGCCCAATGAACCATTTGCTCTTTGCCTAACTAAAAACAAAAGTGTTATTCTTTCCTCTACTCTTTAGGTTTTCCCACGTTTACTGAGCCTTCTGTATCCTTTCTCAATACCAAGGCTATAACACATATAATCTATCTCCTCAATACATAGAATCTATTTACTCCTTTGACACAACCGTCGTTACTACACAAGTACCTCCACAATGACATAAAATCGTACAGATTACCGAATGAGATTACAAGGTCTCTCTCGCATATAATACGGGTTCCGCCACCCAGTTACCTCACAATTTAGGTTCACAATCTTTACTTCAATAACACTATTGGTTTCCGTCACCTCAGTTACTTACATTATAGGTTTACAACATTTATCTCAATGACACTATTGGGTTCCGTCACCTCAGTTACTTACATTATAGGTTTACAATATTTATTTCAATGACACTATTGGGTTCCGTCACCCAGTTACTTACATTATAGGTTTACAACATTTATCTCAATGACACTATTGGGTTCCGTCACCTCAGTTACTTACATTATAGGTTTACAATATTTATTTCAATGACACTATTGGGTTCCGTCACCCAGTTACTTACGTTATAGGTTTACAACATTTATTTCAATAACACTATTGGGTTCCGTCACCTCAGTTACTTACATCATAGGTTTACAACATTTATTTCAATAAAACTATTGGGTTCCGTCACCTCAGTTACTTACATCATAGGTTTACAACATTTATTTCAATAAAACTATTGGGTTCCGCCACCCAGTTACCTCACAATTTAGGTTCACAATCTTTACTTCAATAACACTATTGGGTTCCGTCACCTCAGTTACTTACATCATAGGTTTACAACATTTATTTCAATAAAACTATTGGGTTCCGTCACCTCAGTTACTTACATTATAGGTTTACAACATTTATTTCAATGACACTATTGGGTTCCGTCACCCAGTTACTTCACAATATAGGCTTACAATATTTATCTCAATGACACTATTGGGTTCCGTCACCCAGTTACTTCACCATATGGGTTTACAATCTTGATCTCAATTACCCCTTCTGAATTTACCCTCAAGTAACCCTGTTACCAACACGATAGGTTACCTTTCACCTTAATCAATTATCGTACTAACAAGAGATGAACCGTGCTTCAGACACATACACGGAATAACTCTTTTAGACTTAATAATAACGCAACTCACATTGGGCTAGTGTCCTTCTTCACAGTTTCCTTTTTACACAACTTAATAAATGATTCATATGGACTAGTGTCCTTCCCTAGCTATAGCTAATCTATTAGGAAACTAAACAACTGTTTCCCTCTTTAACTTACTGGTTGCCTCATTTATTAACAAAAGTATTCTTTCCCTCCCCTCTTTACTTTTATTCTTTTAATCTTTAATCTCTCCTATCAGATCCTATATAATAACTCTTCGGCTGGTGCCGCTGCTAACAAAAATAACTAATTAATAACACATCATCATCTTTATATATTCAGGTAGGTCTAAATTATTTTTCCTTTAGTCTTGTCCTAGAAGGACACATTAATTTTTATAAGTGATGGCCACCGGGTCAGTTCTGCAGTCTCTCTCTTTCTTTATCTCAACTGGAAATCTTTGCTCTCCCACTACTATCTGTCGTCCTCTTGAATCACTTGGCTGTAATGCTTTACAAGCCTGCGATGCGACGACAGGTGGCCAGATACTGAGGGTGTATCCGCCTTAGTAGGGAAGAGCTGATGATAGTCCTGGGGTGTGCCTGCTGGAACAAAAGGCGAGGGCTGGGAGGCTGGAGCCGAATTCCTGTGAATGCCCAAGTGCGAGAGAGCAAGTAGGTTGCGAGATCTGAACCCTGTGCCGTCTGGCCGGCGAATGTCTTTGCAACGCGCCCCCCCACCCTCCCTTTATAGTCCTGGCCCCCACTATCCTGCGCTGCCATTGGCTGAGAGACTCGCATGGGATCCCGCTCGCACTGACTTCTTGCTTCCTTCATCTCCTCTCTCTCCTCTTCATAATAAGTTCCAGGAAGTTGATTATAAACCTCTTTTTGGTGGCTTACGGGAGTACAGGGCTGGCACCGAGGTATTACTTAGGGGATAATCAGAAGGAGCTCTTCGGGCAGAGAAATTGAGTGACTTTTGAGGTGGAACAAGAAGTCCAGCTTCGCGCTCCGATAATGGAGGCCGCTGATTGGCTGGTGGGCGAGGCGTGGCATGTTGCAGCCGTGAGCTGTCAGAATCAACTGGCCATGCAGGCCAGTAAAAGGGGGCGCAGTGATTGGCGAAGGGGGTTTCTACTTTAGTAATAATAATAATAATAATAATAATAATAATAATAATGATAATAATTATCTGGTTACTTATATAGTGTCCGTATCTCCTCCCTCAAGGATTTCCAAGCGCTTGACCTTCTTTAATCAACCAGAGACCATTACCCATCCCCCTTGCTTATGGGGAGACGGTAACTGCCCACTATATCCCAGAAAAACTTTCAATCTGAGCGGGGATTGAACGCGAGACTGCAAAATGGGATGAAGAGACGCCGGACAGAAGGATTAATAATATGATTTATTAGAGAAGGGTCAGGAGAAATACCAAGAATACTGAGACAAGATTAAGGGTTGATTTGAATATTGTTGAAGAATAAGGGATTGTCGTGTGCAAGATTGTGACAGGTAGATAGATGGAGAAATTGTGATTTGCAGCATTGAAAGTAACATAATTTTATTTGCCCCAATAGGAAATAGTTAATACATCAAAAAATAGACGTGCTCTGGCTCAATCACGTGAGTTTTGGAGTGATTGCATGTTGGGTCATTCTGGAAAGCTAGTTGACTAGTATAAGGTAGAGTCATCAGCATATTTTTGGATAGGACTAGAGAAACAGTTGAGGAAAACATAAATGAATATTAGAAAGATAACTGGAGACAATACAGAATCCTGAGGAACACCAGAGTTGATAGGTTGAGGAAATGAGCGATGGTCGTTCACATCTCCAGCTATGAAATGGAGAGAAAGGAAACTAGAGATAAAGACACAGATGGAAGGATAGAAACCGAAGGAGGGGAGTTTAGAAATTAGAGATTTGTGCCAGACTCAATCAAAGGCTTTCTACAGTATATGTTTAACGCATTAGAGAAAGTCTCACGGAAGACCCAAAACGAGGATTACCAAGAACGAATAAGATAGGAAAGAAGATCACCAGAAGTGTGGCCTGTAAGGAAACCATACAGGCGATCTGAAAGCAGATTATGGAAAGACAAATGTTTAAGAAATTTTGAAATAAGAATAATCTAAAAAACTTTATAGATGCAAGATATGGGAGGAATTGGATGATAGTTGGAGGGTTGAGAGCGGTCACCCTTCTTTAGGATGGGTTGAATTAGGGCAGAGTAACGACAGCAAGAAGGAAAGACGCTGGAGGGAAGATTGAGATGAAAGTGTTTGCCTAGGCAGATAGTCAGTGCAGAAGATTTTTTTTTTTTAGTACACCAGGAGGAACACCATCCGGTCCGTACGCCATCTTAGTATTAACCCCTACAATATCAGCGACGGCACACACCCGTCAGTAAAAAAGTGACTCACCAGTAGGCTACTAGTGACGGCTCTCAGCCGTTCTGTTTGTTCTGCTAATATCGAGCTGCTAATATGACTTGCAGGCACTGCTGTGAGGAGTTGGTAACACTTATCATGGTCCCTCTGAGCTATTCAGAGCCAGCTGAGTCGGTTACTCGCCAACTCTTGAGCTGAGAGGGTGTTGTCTCATTGCTTTTGCTACGTAGATACAGTGATAAGGTTGGGATCATAATAGCCCAACGGAGAGAGAAGGTTTACAGTGTAAGTAGAAGGACTAGAGGTTAGAAATATGTCAAGATGTTGGACCGATCTCCAAGGCAGTCAGGAATATGAGTAGGGTGCTGGACTAACTGCTCTAGGTCATTTAGGATAGAAAAGATGTAGGCTTGTTTACTAGGTTGGTCAGTGAATTGAGAGGAGAGCCATTGGCAGTGGTGAACATTGAAATCACCTAAGATGAAGATTTCTGCAAAAGGAGAGATTGATTAAATGTATTCCACTTTAGAAGTTAGATGGTCAAAGAATTTTGGATAGTCAGCAGATTTTGTGGAGAAATATTTAGTTTGAGAAAGACATTCACCTTTGGTTTGAAACTGAGGCTAGAAATAGTAGGAGGATAAAGAGAATGGTTTGTTGTCAGTAGTCCCAGACAACTGGGTTTCAGTAAGAAAGAGAAAATCAGGGTTGGCAGAGGAGAGGTGATGTTCCACAGAGTGGACGTTGGTGGAAAGGCCTCGAATTAGCATAAATTGATAGTAGGAATAGAATATATTGGTCCAGACCATTCTAATAAATCACTACCGGGGCCAAACCAATGGGGGCATTACTGTCCCCCCCTCCCCCCTGAGGACTCTAAGATAGTAGCCATTTGTTTTAAGCAGATTTGGAAAACAGTATGTTAGATGTTGTAATATAGTGTATTGAAAGAGAGAGAAGGATTTAGGAGGGCCAGCTGGGATTGTCCTCTGTTTTTGGTGAGGCACGGATCTGATCAGCAAAGAAGAACAGGTCGTGAAACAGGAGTCCCACTTTTTTCTTAACCCTGCTCAGTCATATTTGTTCCATATGGGGTCCGCGCGCATGCGTAAAACACGTTTTTCGCGAATATTTCACAGCCGGAGGCCGATGGCAAGAAGTTACGACGACGAGCAGTCAGTCTGCATCGTCCTACGACTGGGAGAGGGTGTGAGCCGCCGCTCTCTCCCCTCCCCTTTCCTATACCAACCTGTCCGGTCACCATATGGGGTCCATAATCCCAAATGCGTACTACAAATTTCCCGTTCGTATCGAACTTTTTTTTAGCCCCAGAGTTCTGCCTTGTCACCCAAGACCCTCAGCCATCCCCTCCATGGCCCTGCAACCAAAATAATCCAGCTTATGTAATGTATGAGATATGCCTCACTTGTTTTGACCCTTTTTTCACTATTTTTTTTTTTTTTTTCAAAGACCTAATATAATTTACAGTAGTATAATTTGCTCTTAACATAATATTAAGTATTAATTGTAGTTTCTATTGGTAACAAGAAATTTAAAATCCATCAATTAGTTTTCGGGTGAGAGCCGTTTAAAGTGCAGGTAACCTTATGGGGCCACATTGCTAATTTCGTCACACTTCTGGGAACTTACCTGAGCAGGGTTAACCCTATTCTCGCCGTGCACGTCACCTGACAGGAGGGTTTTTTCTGGCTATTATGTGACCTGGGAGCCAGGCCAGCTGTTGCAGGCAGTGCGGGAGGGTGTAGGCCGGAGCCTACAGACCCTGGGGACATACTGAGGAGTGGGAGAGACTTCCCTCACACATCTGCATCATCGCACATAGCGAAAGCAGCTAAACATTGCTTATTTTACCGATTTTGCCCTTTGTTGCAAGATCGTTACAAGACAACCAGATGACAAGGATGATTCAGGTGTCATTTGAAAAATTATATTACCGTACTTTCATGGATATGTAACTGTATTACGTTCTGGCATTTGCTTATGCATGAAAATGAGCAAGGAATGAAGGTAATTTTGGGCAATTATACCTGCGCGTACGGGGTTACTACCCACATATGGCACTCCCCCGGAGTACCACCCTGTTTAGCTGGTGCCTACTACCTTCTCCTGTATCGCCCAACATAAGCTCCTAGTCTGTGACTTGAGCTTAATGCGAGATCCTTTGCACAAGATGATAAATATACATGCCTAAAAGGAAAGTATGGTTGTTGAATTTATCTGAATACCAACAATAGGTTTTGCAATGTACTTGAGGAAATGGTTAGAAAAAGGGACACTTAGCCAAATGACGTAAACAGCTTAACCCACTGAGCCCCAGCTAGTTATAAATAAATGTACCACCAGGAACCAGCAGGTTTTGATTTTTTTTCCCAGAAACAATAGCAAATGGGTTAGGAATGAAGGACCGCCCAAAAAAAAAACGATCAAAAAGGTAAAAAAGGGGTCCTATGGAGCCCCCGAAAGTCGATTTTACAAGAGTAAAAAATTGAAGGCAAAAACACCCAAAAACCATGTTTTTGCATGCTCACGCACACACGGTTGGACTTTGAGAGTTTTTAACTATCGGCATGGTTGCGTGGGATACTTACACAGTTCCCATACACATCTGAGCCATCTAGGTGCCATAGGACCGGAGTAATTAAACCCCGACGACACTTGTGCGTCGTGGACTGTGGGGAACATACATTACCGACGACACGTTGTCGTCGCTGGTACTCAGAGGGTTAAGGAACATTCTTGAATGTAGCCTTCTTGCTGCCACTGACAAAGTCTGTGGCAAAAATAAGGATCCCTCAAGGCATAAGACTTCCATGTGTTGAAATCACAAGGTTGAGTATTCAATAAAGGAGAAAAGATGTTTCATAGTATGGAAGAAAGTAAGCATCAGGGAGGATCATCTGGCAGCTAAGCGAATTACATAACAAAATATATACAATGCAAAGAAAATTGTACAGGACTTGGGTATAGACAAAGTGTGCATGCAAACATATATACATTTAAAGACTGAGTGTTCCACACGGAGTGCGGTTCCGGTCTTATGTCCTAATGGCGGTGCTCCAGGCAGCCCTATTCAGAGCTGCCTCATTTGTCAGATATTTTTGTTTAAAGATCAGACCGTACGATCTGATCCCACATCTTTCTTGGTCTTCCCCTTGGTACAGCTCCCCCTACGTTCATGGACTTTCATCTAATTCTCCCAATTTAGTTCATCCATCCTCTCCACATGCCCAAACCATCCAAGCCTACTTGTATGCATCTCATCACTGATACTCTTGATGCCTAACCTTCTCAACTCTTCACAAGATACACTATCTTGCATTTTGTCCCCACTCATCCTTCTCACCATTCCCATCTCGTTGCGTTTCATTCTGTTGATATCATCCATTTTGACAGGCCACTCTTCTGAACCATATGACATTATTGCGTGAAGCATACACCTTTCCCTTCAAGGGAAGAGGGAGTCTTCTAATAGTGAGTAGTGGCAACAGTTCTTTGAAGTTTCACCAGCCGCATCTAATTCTAGCGATAGTGTCGGCCTCTTCCCTACCACCAGCGGAGATGGTATTCCCCAACTAGCAATGTTGTCCACCTTCTCTAGTGACTGAATTCCAAATTTAACACTCTCAAGCTGATGATTGATCACAAGCTCGCCTTTGCATACTATACATACAAATGTCTCAACTTTGGAATTCTTCCTCATTAGAGGTCCCTTTATTCTAGTGCAGTGCCTCTTCCTGTTGCGTACCCAGCAGTGGCACATGCTACACTGTATTAAGTTGGCGCCCACGCCTTTTCTGCATACTGCGGCTGGGTATGCACCACTTTTTTCTATCTTTGCAAGCCCTAATCTACTGTGTAAAATGTTTATTCTATATAAATTAGCTCTTAATGCATTCCTTGGCATACCCTCTCTCCATTGTGTGAATGTGGCCTTGGCACACTTTTTTCGATAAGTACTAGGTCATCTGTGAATAGCATTTCCCAGGAGAGTCCAACTCTGAAATATCCAGATAGTATATAACGCATACATCCCAATGGGATCTTCAAATAAGCTAGACGAGTTAAGGTAGACAGTAGAGTCATTGTCGGAGAACAGTGTGTCACAAATGATGGTGAGACAATTATTTATGCTGACAAAGAAAATCAGAGATGCTTGAAAACTACACTATTAACGTTAATCAACTGGAAATTTGAGTGGAATAGAGAGCACCTTAGTGACGAAAAGCCAAAAATTGGCCCCCACCCTTTGATAACCCCAGCTGTTTTAAAACAGTGCAATAAATATAATGAAGAATGGAAAAGCTGCAGGGTGGTCTGGCATGGTCATTGACATGATAAAAGCCTCAGGTGACATATGAGTTTTACTAGTCACTGAGCTATTAAACTCCATCATTAGAGAGAGAATCTCAGATGAATGGCATAACAGTGTAATAGTAAACATATATAAAGGTAAGGGGGATTCGTTATACAAAGGAAATTATATGGCCGGAAAATGTTTGATCAAGTCATGAAGGTCTGTGAGAGAGTCTGTGAAGGTATGATCAGGGAAAGCATCTCTATCGATGATACACAGTTCGGTTTCATGCCAGGATGTGGTACAATCGATGCTATTTTCATAGTTAGGCAGCTGCAAGAAAGATACATACTTAAAGACAGGGACCTGTACCTTGTGTTTGTAGACCTGGAGCTGGCCTTTGATAGGATGCCCAGAAATGTTGTACAGTGGGCTATGAGGAACTTTGCATAGAGGAGTGGCTGGTCCATGTGCTAACGAAGATGTATGAGGACTCACAAGCGGCAGTGAGGGTAAAAGGTGTACTGAATGAAGAGTCTACCGATCACGTTGGAGCCCACCAGGGCTCTGTGTTAAGCCTCTTCCTTTATGTTATGGTTCTGGAGGCACTATCTGGAGAATTCAGAGCTGGGCTCCTCTAGGAACTGCAATACACAGATGACCTAGTACTTATTGCAGATAGTGTGCACGATACTGAGATCAAGTTCAGAAGATGGATAGAGGGCATGATAAGTAAAGGATTAATAGTTAATATAATAAAAACCATGGTTTTACACAGTAGATTAGGACTTGGAAAGGTAGAAAAAAGTGGGGTACATTCATGCGCAGGATGCAGAAAATGGGTGGGTGAGACCTCAATTTAGTGTAGCATCTGCCACTGCTGGGTACACCTTGGGAAGAAGCGCTGCACTAGAATAAGGGGACCTCTACTGAGGAGGAAGCCCGAAGTTGAGAAATTTATATGCATAGTATGTAGACGTGAGCTTATGCTCAATGACCAGCTCGAGAGTGTTAACTTTGGCAATGAGGCACTGGAGTTGGTGGACAAGTTTGCCACTTGGGAGATACCATCTCTGCCGGTGGTGGGGCTTAGGTTCCCACTATCGGCATAACAAGATGCAGCTTGGGAAAGTTCAGAGTACTGTTGCCACTACTTACTATGAGAAGACTCCCTCTTCCATGGAAGAGGAAGGTGTACACTCCATGTGTTAAAAGCACAGTAACATATGCTTCTGAAACGTGGCCTGTCAAAGCCATGTAACAAAATGAGAATTTTAGGATGGATGTGTGTGGCCAAACAGCAAAATAGGATATCTAGTGAAGAACCGAGGGATGGATAGTTATCAAAAGTATGGGTAATGAAATGCATAATAGTAGGATTAGATGGTTTGGACATATTGAAAGGATGGATGAACTAAGTTGGATGAAAAGATGCAAGCCCATGAACATGGGAGGAGCTGCATAAAGTGGCAGACCAAGAAATACGTGGGACAGAACTTATGGTCTGATATTGAATAAAACTACCTGACAAGTGAGGTGTGGCAGAGTGGTCTTGCCACTGGACTGGTAATCCAATGGACCTGGGTTCGAATCCCAATATGTCAAGGGGAAAATATTATTGGGATGGAATTTGTGCTGTGCCTAGTTTCAGTGCATTACCACAGCACACCGAAATGCCCCAAAAATACCCTCATTGTTCCCTGACTAAATAGCATTGTATGAATATTCTCATATTCAAAATATGCTACAGGGTGGCAATTCCTAGTGAGTTAATTTCTCAATAGGTGGCGTTCTGAAAGCGAGTGTCCGAGTCTGGGGGATGAGACGGTGAAGCGCAGAGGCGAAGCAGCTTCAGAGATGGGGTTGCTTCGAGCCGTGAATGGGTGCTTCGCATGTCTCACTCCCTAGACTGGAACAAGACCTCACGGGCCTCACCGTGTTCAGCAGTGGATTGTACAGGCTCTCAACCTATGCCCGAGAGGGAGTAGCTGGAATATAGAACAAAAACAAAATTGTTCATCTATACATGCATATTCAATCAGCGCCTTTCGTTCCACCGTCTCTCCCTCCACTCTCCATGACATTTTCTACCTGTGTATAATTCTGTGTTGGAAGGTGTTGGCTACCATCGGCCTCCTCCCCACACATGCATCCACAAGTGTACTGCCATTCCCATCTACCTCTGGCTGAACACCCCACCCTCCTTTCACCCCATCTACTTCCCTATCACCCACATTCCCATTCATATCACCACTCAGAAATATTCTCTCATTTCTTACCAAACTTATCCAGGCACTCCTCAACTCTTACTCAAAACTCCTCTTTCACCCTTTTTGCTTTATGCTCTGTAGGAGCATACACACACACAACCATCAATTTCTGCATACCCACACAATCCTTGATCCATATTGTCATACACGCTCCGTTCTCTTATTACTTATAAACAAACATAAACCTTCCTTTGCTCTCTCATTCTCACACACATTCCACATTCCCATTCTTTCACACATGTACCCTTCCATTTTGTCTCAGTCATCCCTCATTCATCCAACCTGGCATTCATTATTATTCCCAGAACCTCTCTCTCTTTTGTGCCATCATTAATGCCTCTCACGTAAAGCCCTTTTGAATAGCGAACTGTGTATAACACCCATTACTGAATGTTGTAACCTATAAACGGCAACCTTCCTTCCAGAATATTTTATTAGGTGAATGTGATGTTCCTTCTAGCATGTTACACTTAAGAACAACAACAAAAATGCACCAGAATCAAGGAAATGGATGCAATATTTGATTAGGTGGAATGTCTCCATACCACCCCCTCCTCTCTTTCCCTTACATGTGTCTCACCCATTCCCTCCTTCTCCCTCCCTTTCTCCCTCAACTTCCCTCCTCCTCTTTTTTTCCTTTTCCCTCCCCCACTCCCTATTATTTCCTCCCTCCCCACTCAAATACCTTCAGCCACCCTCCTCTACCTCCCCCCTCCCTCATACAACCACAAGACTAGTCAGTGTTGCAAGAACCTTGCCAGATCCATGCCACAGCCCACCCACTCGGTATGCTTCCGTCACAATTATCTGTTTTTTACTGGATCTTTGCTCTATACAGGCCTTTGACAAAGTTCCCCCACAAGCGTTTACTGCTAAAACTAAAAGCGCATGGAATACAAGACGGTGTGTTGAAATGGATAGAATTTGGCTCAGCGACAGAAAGCAAAGAGTAGTCATAAACGGTAAGGCATCTAAATGGACCAATGTAAGTAGCGGGGTACCCCAGGGATCGGTACTAGGACCAATTCTCTTTCTAATTTACATCAACGACATAGATGAGGGTCTCACCTGTACAATCTCAAAATTTGCTGACGATACAAAAATTGCAAATAGCGTACTCTCAAAAGAACAAGTTGACGATATGCAACACAATCTAGATAAGTTGTCATGTTGGGCCCAAATTTGGCAAATGAGTTTCAATGCGGATAAATGTAAAGTACTACATATCGGATACCAAAATGAGAAAGCAAACTATTTGATGAATGGCACTCAGCTTAAGAATGTAAACAGAGAAACCGATCTGGGAGTAACAATATCGAGTAACCTAAAACCGAGTCAACAATGTTCAGAAGTTGTTAAAAAGGTAAACAAAAAAATTGGCTTAATAGGCAGGTCATTTGAGCATAAATCCAAAGACGTTATCCTAACCCTTTACAATTCCTTAGTCCGCCCTCTTCTGGAATACTGCATTCAATCCTGGTGCCCTTATTACCAAAAAGATATAGACAAGCTAGAATGAGTTCAACGTAGAGTTACCAAAATGATACCTAGCCTAAAGAACAAACCATACGAGGAGCGTCTTAGAGAATTAAATCTATTTCCTTTAACCCAGCGCAGATTAAGAGGCGACTTAATTCAAGTGTTCAAAATCATCAAAGGCATCGCCAATATGAACTGTAGTAAGTACTTAACTATCGGCCAATCTAATTACACGCGGGGAAACGGGTGCAAAATTATTGGTGAAACTTTTAACTCACACGAAGCTAAAAATTTCTTCTTCAATCAAGTTGTCAACTTATGCAATGGGCTTCCCCGAGATGTTATAGACTGCAGCACCGTTGATTCATTTAAACTTCGCCTAGACAAATATCTCGCATCAAACCCGCGACGGACTGCGTTTGTAAATGAATAACTTTATTTTATCCTCCCCTCAGTTACTAACCAATCTGTCCCCTACTAACTTCCTAATCCTACCACGGACATTAGTTCCAGGGAAGTAGTTCCCTTTCCAATGTTCCCTTACCCACTCTAGACCACTGTTTGGACACTTGATCCTCAGTGTTTTGGATGACAAGCAGCCTAGAAGGGTCACTAGATCTGTTGTTGCTTGATTTCCTTTCCTTTTTACTTTGTACACCTATTTTCTGGTTCTTCAATAGCCACATGTTCTGTATACAAATATAAATGCACATATGGTGCAGTAATATTGCTTTATATGGTAGATATATAGAATTTTGTCCGAATTTAAGATCAATCTGTCAAATGGGTGCCACTCTAGAATTCACGCCTCACTCAGGCCCCGGGTTAATAGAATTTTAGAAGAAGGAAATGTACCTGATAAATGGAATAATTCAATAACTAAGAATGACCCCCCTCCCTCCTAAAACAAGTACTGCAAAAGTCCTTACAGCAATAACATTATTTGATTATTCTTAACCCTTACTGTACCATGGCATACTAGATTATAAGTACCCTCCAGTACCACAGATTTGTTGCCAAAAGCAATGAGACAACACCCTCTCAGCTCAAGAGTTGGTGGGTAACTGACTCATCCGGTTTAGAGTAGCTTCTAGGGATCATGATAAGTGTTACCAACTCCTCACAGGAGTGCCTCCAAGTCATGTTAGCAGCTCCAGCTAGATATTTGCAGAACAAGGATCGTATATTACTGACAGCAGAAAGCCGTCGCTAGTATTAGTAGGCCACTATTTTACTGACGGATGTTAGCCTTTGCTGGGATTTATCGGATTAAAAGATAATTATGTCAATAATGTTTCTAAACTAGAATAGCAATTATACTAAAATGACAACATTAAAGGAACACAGGCAGATTTTTACAAAAGGTGGCAGGCTTAGGATAGCTTAACTTGAGAAGCACGATAGTCCTCACAGAATGGTCACCATAGTGAATGCGTTAGGCCTCACGGAAGCAAGACCATAAAAAAAAAGTTCCTAAACACACCAGGGGCTCTCAAAACAAAGGAATATGTCATTAGGTGAGATAGTTCCCCTCTAGTACTTCTTACCACTCATCCTCATGTGTCTCAACCCCCCCCCCCCTTCCCCTCTTTGCCTACCTACTCCCGCCCCCCTTCCCCCCTCCTCAATTATTGGCAATATTTTCCTAATTATCCCTCATTTATCTGTTATTTTTGGCATGAATTTATCGCACGCTGTTTCGTACACACCAGTGACTCACTTAAAGATCCTATGCAACACAGAAATCTCTTCCGGGTCCGTCAGTGTATTGCGAGACGGCGAGACGGTAGGATGCATGTTTTTCCCCCTCCCACCTGACCATACGACCAGGCGGCGAATATATACATTTTTCACCAACCAATTGTTTTTCCCACTGGTTTTATCGCTCTTTAAGGTTACCAGTTCATCATATATGTAAAAGATACAAACATAGAAAAACTAAATATGCTTTATATCGTAAATATAACTAATTTTGTAAGAGAATAAGTCTAAAATTACAAAAAAAAATAACTACCCTAGCCCCTAGGGCAATTTCGCGTCCCTCAGGTTATTAATCCTACAGTATGTATGTGTATGTACAGTATGTATATACTCAGGCACATATCCCATTGCTGGCGGTGGCAAACTCGAGACAGTGTCCGAACAGGGGCAAAACAAAAGAAAGAAACCCTACAAATTCACACACATCTAGATCGCCCAGAAGATCCAGAGACCCAGGCACAATTGGGGTCTTCCAGTGAAAGGTTCCCAAGACCCAGACCTCCTGGAGAGGTTCCGGTCTTAGCAGGCAGACACACAGTGAAGCTTTACTACCACAAGCCCGCCCACCTCGCATCCAGGCATGACCCTTCATATATTCCAGCTCCTCGGGCCAGGTGCCTGACAGGCTATTATCTAGTCCAACTAGACCCCCTCTCCGAAACGACTGCATAATCACTCATCTATTCACAAGGATTCTCCATTCATTCCTATTTATTACCTCTTCTCTTGCCCGATTGATAGCCATTTCTCTATCTTCCAATGCTTGTACTACACATTCTCTCCATTTCAATGGAGGTCTTCCTTCCCCTATACCTCCCCTTGTATCTGACTCACATATGCTCTTTGTAAGCCTTTCATCTTCTATTTGCTAAACATGTCCATACCAGCACAGCACCCTTCTGTCCACTCTGGCTGACCAAGGTTCCTGGTGCCCCACTCTCCTACATATTTCTTCATTCCTCAACCTGTCTCTATGAGCCACTCCACACATACTCCTCAAGCAGCTCATTTCCATCACATCCAGCTTTCTTCTCTCCTTTGCCTTCAGAGCTCATTATTCAGCCCCATACAACACTGTTATTAGGCTATTCAACGCTGGTAGCCTATTGTTGCGTATTTCAATTTTAAAAAAAACTTTTGGTTAGGCTATCGCCCCTGGAAGCCTAATTCTGTGTATCTCAACATTTTTTTTTTCGGTTAGGCTATCACCCCTGATAACCTATTTCTGTGTATTTCAACATATTTATTTTCGGTTGAACATTTTTGTTTTCGGTTGAAGTGATTGAAGTGTTTTTAAAGTGAGTGAAGTGATTAGAAGTGATGTGAAGTGATTTAAAGTGAGTGAAGTGATTTACAGTGAGTAAAGTGATCTGAAGTGTGTGAAGTGAATAAAGTGTTCTGAAATGAGACAAGTGAATAGAAGTGACTTAGAGTGAAGTTTTTTGAAGTTTTATTATTGTCACCATGTCTCGCGCCTGCACGAACTGTTCCGGTAGGTTTGGCCCTATCATGTTTGCCGGCCCCGATGTTCATGTCTGCCGATTCTGTCAGCTCCGAGAAGATTTGGCAGCTAAACTGGATGAAGCTAATGTCAAGATTAACGCCCTCACCAAGAAGCTGGAAACACTCCAAGAATTTGCGACGCTCAACGTAGGAGTATCATCAAATGAAGCAATTACTACCATTGCGGCATCTTCCAACAGCCCAACGCCTGATATAGCGGTACCTGCTTCAGTACATACACCACATCAGGAAAAAAATGACTCGGCTCCATCTCAGGACAACTTCCGCATCGTGAGAAACAACGTTCGCCCCATCACAAGGAGGATCATCACCGAAACCATGTGCCAGAACCGTTACCAGATTCTTGCGGACTTAGACGACGAAGAAGAAATAGAAGAAATTTGGCTCGTAGGAGACTCCATAGTTCGTGGACAACTTATAGAGTTCTGCACCAGGGCACCCAGGACCAGGAAGCGCTTTTGTATCCCGGGTGGCGGTGTGGACGACGTTGCAGCTGTAGTCAATGAACTTTCAAAGTTAGCCCCCTCACGCACAATGTACGTCATTCATGTCGGATCTAATGACGTGCAGCAGACCCGATCGGAGGACCTCATGCTGAAGTATCGGAAGCTGATTCAGAAGTATAAGGAAAAGTCAGGCAGAGTCATTATATCAGGGATTGTCCCCCGGATCGGTGTGGAGAGCCGATTCTTCAATATAGCCACTAGCGTAAATCGTCGTCTGGCTAACCTCTGTAGGGAAGAAAACGTTTGGATTCATCAATACCTGGAATGACTTCTACCGTGAAGATCATCTGTTTGTAGCAGATGGAGTCCATCTGAACCAGGTGGGAGCAGCAAGATTTGGCCGCCTGCTTTACGACGCAGTAAAGGATTTTCAGAGAAAAAGCAGAGCTAACCAAGGACCACCAGGGACGAGTTTCGAGGCCCGAGGACCACCAGGGATAAGGATCGAGGACTGTGGACGACCAGGGGCGACGATCGAGGACCGAGAACTACCAGGGACGACGATCGAGGACAGCGAGAACGGAGGACCACCAGAAACAATGATCGAGGACCGAGGACCACTAGGAACAATGATCGAGGACAACTAGGGACGAGGATCGAGGACTGAGGGCAGACAGGTACATAAATGTAGATCCGAGCAGAACCAATAATTTGAATAAAGAGCGTTCCATGAATTCCAAATCCAAAACTTTGAATGTTTTCTATGCAAACGCTCGTAGAATACACAATGAATTTTCAGATTTAGAGGAACTAGTGTTTACGGAAAATTACGATGTTATTGGCATAACAGAATCTTGGCTCAATACAGAAGACAGAGACTTTTTAGCAGAGTATTCACTTCCCGGTTATGTAATGTTTGAGAAAAGCCGAATAAATAGAAATGGAGGTGGAGTTATATTTGTTATCAAAGAAAGTCTTAACCTGACCCTCTTGTCAAAACCCCAAATTGTGAACGTTGACACATCCTTTGTGCTAATAAAGAATAATAAAGGCACACAAATAATACTTGCACTAATATACAAACCTCCAGCTCAATCAGTGCAAATTGACCGAGAAATTTATGAGCAAATTTCAGACTTAAGTAACTCGCATGATACCGTAATTTTTGGCGACTTCAATTTACCTGTGACCAAGTGGGGAGATAGTATTACTTCACACTTTGGACAAGACCTGTATGCAAATTTGCAAGAGAGTTCGCTATATCAATTTGTTAGATCTCCAACCCGTGGAAATAATGTCCTTGACCTTGTACTTTCAACAAAAGAAGAATTGATAGAGAATTTGAATGTCGGTGATAAATTCAGTAACAGCGACCATCGTACGATAACTTTCAATTTAAATTTTAATAGTAGCGAACCAAATAGCAGCATCGAGAAAGTCCCTAATTTCAAGCAAGCAAACTTTTGTAAACTTAGAGCAATGTTTAACACCTTAAGAGCGGGTGGTGGAGTATATTTGACCGTGCCGTCCAGCGAGTTTTTTTTAACCATAAATGGGGTTGTTTCCGTGCTCTTTTTCATGCATAAACAAGAGCCAGATCGTAATACATGTATGTATCCCTGAAAGGGCGTAAATTGAGCTTTACAATGACACCCGAACCATCCTTCTATGATCACTGGTTATCGTACAACCGAAGGGCAAAATTGATAAAATACGGTAATTTTGTTACATAGTTACGTGTGTAGCGAGTGAGAGAGGGTGGATGTGTGTGGAGTATATGTCAGTGGGCCCACGACGGTCGTAGCGAGCGGTCATGAGGTAACCTATGCTCCTCCCACCGCTCGGCTCTCTCTCAGAACCAATATTGCGCCAAAATTGCACGCAGACTTAAGTCGGGCCCCGCCACATTGTCCAGCTTTTTAGATACGGACTTAAGTCGGGCCCCGCTAAACAAGGGTTAAAGAAACTGACTGGAGCTTTTTAATTAACAATAACGACATAAATACATCTTGGGAATCATTCGCAAACACTTACCTAAAAGCAGTGCAAGACTGCATACCATCGAAAATATGGCGTACAGGCCATAATGATAAACCCAAATGGTGGAATAAAGATATTTCAAACTGTCTGCTTGCTAAAAAGTTTGCTAACGATAGATTAAAATCCTCACAAAATGACGAAGAACGGGTGAAATTTTTAGAACTACGACGCTAAGCCAAAAGGTTAATTAAGCAAAGTAAAAAGACCCTGGAGTTACATGTTGCGAATCAAAGTAAAACAAACCCGAAAGAATTCTATAATTATATCAGAAAGAAGAGAGTAGTTACTTCAACTGTAGGACCGTTAGTCGATGAAAATGGAGAATACACCAAAGACGAAGTACAAATGAGTAATGCCCTCAATACCTTCTTTGCATCAGTTTTTACAATGAAAGACCTCAGTGATATCCCTACACCATCGCCAATTCAGATTGATAATTCAGATGTTCTAAGCAATATCACCGTTACAGAGAGAGAAGTATTGAATTGTTTAGATAAACTAAAGGTAAATAAAACGTCTGGACCTGATACAATCTCACCTAGAGTTCTAAAAGAACCTAAGGATGAGCTCTCTAAACCACTGACATTGCTATTCAATAAATCCTTGCAGTCTGGAACTATGCCTGATCAGTGGAAGCTAGCCAACGTAACACCGATATTCAAAAAAGGTAGCAAATCCCTACCCAGTAACTATCGTCCAATTAGCTTAACCTCAGTTGTATGTAAAATGCTAGAAACACTCATAAGAGACAGACTCGTAAATCACTTAGAGGAAAATAACATACTTAAAGATACTCAACACGGCTTTCGTAAAAAACGTTCCGGTTTAACAAACCTCTTAGACTTCTTCCACGATATCCTAAACCTCTACGATGAGAGTAAAGCTGGAGATATTATATACCTTGATTTTCAAAAGGCCTTTGACAAAGTTCCCCACAAACGTTTACTGCTAAAACTAAAAGCGCATGGAATACAAGACGGTGTGTTGAAATGGATAGAAAATTGGCTCAGCGACAGAAAGCAAAGAGTAGTCATAAACGGTAAGGCATCTAAATGGACCAATGTAAGTAGCGGGGTACCCCAGGGATTGGTACTAGGACCAATTCTCTTTCTAATTTACATCAACGACATAGATGAGGGTCTCACCTGTACAATCTCAAAATTTGCTGACGATATAAAAATTGCAAATAGCATACTCTCAAAAGAACAAGTTGACGATATGCAACACAATCTAGATAAGTTGTCATGTTGGGCCCAAATTTGCCAAATGAGTTTCAATGCGGATAAATGTAAAGTACTACATATCGGATACCAAAATGAGAAAGCAAACTATTTGATGAATGGCACTCAGCTTAAGAATGTAAACAGAGAAACCGATCTGGAAGTAACAATATCGAGTAACCTAAAACCGAGTCAACAATGTTCAGAAGTTGTTAAGAAGGCAAACAAAATAATTGGCTTAATAGGCAGGTCATTTGAGCATAAATCCAAAGACGTTATCCTAACCCTTTACAATTCCTTAGTCTGCCCTCTTCTGGAATACTGCATTCAATCCTGGTGCCCTTATTACCAAAGAGATATAGACAAGCTAGAACGAGTTCAACGTAGAGTTACCAAAATGATACCTAGCCTAAAGAACAAGCCATACGAGGAGCGTCTTAGAGAATTAAATCTATTTCCTTTAACCCAGCGCAGATTAAGAGGCGACTTAATTCAAGTGTTCAAAATCATCAAAGGCATCGACAATATGAACTGTAGTAAGTACTTCACTATCGACCAATCTAATTACACGCGGGGAAACGGGTGCAAAATTATTGGTAAATCTTTTAACTCACACGAAGCTAAACATTTCTTCTTCAATCGAGTTGTCAACTTATGGAATGGGCTTCCCCGAGATGTTATAAACTGCAGCACCGTTCATTCATTTAAACTTTGCCTAGACAAATATCTCGCATCAAACCCGCGACTGACTGCATTTGTAAATGAATAACTTTATTTTATCCTCCCATCAGTTACTAACCCATCTGCCTCCTACTAACTTCCTAATCCTGCCACGGACATTAGTTCCAGGGCAGCAGTTCCCTTTCCAATGTTCCCTTACCCACTCTAAACCATTGTTTGGACACTTGATCCTTAGTGTTTTGGAGGACAAGCAGCCTAGAAGGGTCACTATACCTGTTGTTGCTTGATTTCCTTTGTACTCCTTTGTACTGTTGATATAACTATCCAGTACAGTACTGTATGTAAAAGAGATAAAGAACTAAGAAACCTTTAAACATTGTGACTGCTATACACTTTACCAAAGCTTACAATTTTATACAACGTGAAAGTTTAATTAATACAGGATTGAAACATTACACAATTCATCCCTTACTAATAAATATCATAACAACGATTTAAAACACTGATACAACTATAATTATCTTGCCAAATGAAGTATATAGAAAAAAGTGATGTAATAATGTCGAATATGGGAGATAATCCAGATTATATAGAAGGAATCAATGCAACAAGAAGAATATAATATCTGGGCATAACAGTATCAAACATGACCAGATATTGTTTACCAAACATAAAGAAAAAATGTTTGAGAAGGATGAAAAATGGCTAATCTAACCTATCCAAATCATGATAGGAAACACTTTTTGGAAAAGTGTTGCATTGCCAACATTTTCTTTTTAATCAATATAATATGTTTAACAGAATAGGAAATACTTTAACTTCAAAGAATTGAACAACAAATTTAAATAAAATACCATTGAATGTTAAGACCAGCAAAGTGCACTCCAGTTACCAAACACACGGGAGAAATTGGAGCCTCTTCTATGAAGGCTAGAATTATAAAAGGAAAACCACAAAATTTAAGAAGCATATTTCAAGAGATGATTAATACTGTTACTGGTAATATACACTCATTAATGAGTGTAGAAATATACTTCTGAAATATATATTATTTGACAAGAAACACAACAAATTACTACTGGACAAATACTGTATATTGACACACATATGCCTACGTTGTGGCAACATTAACATTGTGAAAGCACAAGAACTGAAGAAAATTCAAGAATGGAACACCAAAATATGGATTAATTAAATACACAAAAATTCAAGCCTAACAGAGTGTTAGGTGGCTGATGACAGCTGGAACTCCTTTTCACCACCTAGCCTCCCTAGCTGATCCTTTCAGTGCCTCATCAATATTTAGGGCAACCCCAGCCTGCCCTCCAAAACACCTTCTCCTTCTATTAATACACTATACTACAAACAACTTACATTCTACACTAGCTGTTTCCAAAAAAATAATGAATGACCAACTCTCGACCTGCCTCGTAGTCCCCAGGGGTGGGGGGAAAGGACCTCTATCCTCAGTTTCAAGCCAAAGGTGGATGTTGCGTCTATGTACGCAACAATCTTGCTTTCTCTCGTGTTCCCAACTTAGATTCTTTTGAATTCTCAACTATCTGGCTAATGCTTTCTTGTCACTCTTAAACTAAATATATCTGCGCTGTTTATCTCTCCCATAGTTCTACTGACTATCTAAACATTTTTGACTATCTAACTTATAAAGTGGAACACATTCTATCCATCTTTCCTTTTGCAGAAATCTCCATCTTAGGAGATTTCAATGTTCAACACCGCCAATGGCTCTCCCCTGTTTCCACTAACCAACCTGGTGAATAAGCCTACATCTTTTCAATCTTAACCCATGGACTGCGCAATAATGAACAAAATAAAGGTTAAGTTGAAGGAGGGAGTGGGGTGGGGGTATCTGTTATCTGTTAGAGGGGGAGAGGAGTGGAGGATGTGGTATAGGGAGATATTACTACTTTCTATGTGTCATACAATTTTGAGACATTTCCTGGCACTGGCATGGTATTTCAAGGGTTCTTTTTACACATGTTTAAATACCGTGCCTTCCGTGAGGCCTATCACACTGTACGGGACGACCTAGAGCAGTTAGTCCAGCAACCCACCCGTATCCCGAATCGCTTCGGAGATCAGCCCAATTTTTTTTTACTTATTTCTAACCTCTAACCCTTCTGCTTAGACTGTAAATCTTTTCTCTCCTTTGGGCTCCTCCGACCATAAACTAATATCTGTCACCTGTTCTATCTCTCCAGTACGGCCACCCAATCCAACCGACGACGCTTGTGGCACTTAGGTGCTGCCGACTGGGAAGCTCTTCGGCAGTACTTCATTGATTTCCCATGGAATTACTTTTGATTCTGTGGCTGGGGACCCTCGGAGAGTGCTGAACGTATTACCGAGGTGATCCTTTCGGGCATGGAAGCATACATTCCATTTTCTTCCATTTCTTACGCTCAGTCTAATGCAAACAAATCTTGGTTTACTCACGCTTGTTCTACTGCTGTCCGCAACAACGATGAAGCATTCACACGGTACCAACGCCTTAAAACTCAAGAATCTCATTCTTCCTATGTTTCTGCCTGGAATCAAGCCAAATCTGTTCTTCGACTTGCCAAACACTCTTTCATCAATAATAAATGCACTGAACTCTCCAACTCTAGCTCTTCCCAAGCTTTCTGGCATCTAACCAAAAACGTTTCCAACAATTTTTCTTCCTCGTCTTTCCCTCCCCTTTTCCACTCTGATGTCACAACCATGACTTCTTAATCTGACAAAGCTGAACTTTTGGCTCAAACTTTTGCTAGAAACTCCACCTTGGATGATTCCAGTGTTATTCCTCCCTTTCCACCGCCCTCTCTCATACTTATGCCTTCCAATATCCTAATCTCTTCTAAAGATGTACTTTCTACCCTCTCTGGGCTTAATACTAAGAAGGCGTACGGTCCGGACGGTGTTCCTCCTGTTGTACTAATAACTTTGCTTCCGTGCTGGAAGTATGCTCTCATTCAACCTTTATAAAAACTATTATTGCTTCCAAATTTCTTAGGTATTTCTCTTCACATAATCTACTCTCAGATCACCAGTATGGCTTCCTTAAGGGTCGCTCTATTGGTGATCTTCTTTCATATCTTGCTAACTCGTGGTCATCCTCCTTTCGGGACTTCGGTGCATTGCACAAGATATATCGAAGGCCTTTGATAGAGTCTGGCACAAATCTATAATTTCTAAACTATCCTCCTTCGGTTTCTATCACTCCATATATGCCTTTATCTCCAATTTCTTTTCCGGCTGTATCATTGCTGCGGTTGTGGACGGCCATCGCTCACTTCCTCATCCTATCAACTCCGGTGTTCCTCAGGGCTCTGTCCTGTCTCCCATTCTGTTTCTAATTTTCATAAATGAACTCAATGGTACCTTCAGTCCCATCCATTCATATGCAGAAGACTCTACCTTACACTCTTCAATTAGTTTTCCAGAACGCTCCAGCCAACAATCCCTCAACAACAAACGTAATGAAAGATAGACAGCACAAAAATATTTAGTATGAGAATGACAGGATAATTTGAGCCACAAAGTTGAGAATTCAGAGGAGTCGAAATTGGGAACACAAGAGCAAGTGAATTTGTTGTGCATGTATGTACAACATCCGCTTTTGGCTTTTAAACTAGGATAGAGAAAGTAGGAGGATACAAAGAAGGGGCTGCTGGCAGTTGCTTCAGACATCTGAGTTTCAGTGAGGACAAATTATCAGGGTTGTAGGAGGAGAGATGGTGTTTAACTGAGGGAATATTAGAGGAAAGGACGCAAATGTTGCAAAAGTTGATAGGAAGAGTGACAGGCCGAGCCCCACAGAATGTTGTTGGGTTGTCAGGAGATGGTCGGGTGGGTGTGGGGGCATTTAGGCCCCCCCCGTTGCCGGCTCGGAGGCTGGGCCATTGTTCATCATTATAAGAATTTAATTGTGGAATAAAGAAGTGTGGTGTGCATGTTTAGTGTAGGAGGTGTTTATGAGAGCAAGCTGGTTTACTCTGTGTAAGTGAGGCACAAAGAAAATCAGAAAGAAAGGCCAAGTAAATGAAACAGGATTTCCAGCGACTCCTTATCAAATGCCTATAGCCTGTCCTGGGTCTAGCCCTGTTTGATTGGTGTGTACAATCTCCTTTTAAATAATGAGCCTATATTTCCATTTACTTTTCCGGCCGTTCCACAGCTGCAGTTGTGAATGGCCATCATTCCTCACATTATTATACCCAAGAAACGCGATTTCCCTTCCAGAAGTGTTTGCTAGGCGAATGTGATATTCCTTTCGAAAGACAGTCCATAGAAATTAAAAAAAAATATCTATATATCTATAAAAAAAAAAAAAAAAAAAAAATGCCCAAGTACCGGTGAAATGGAAGCAATACCCGGTATGTGATTAGGGGAGGTGTGGCAGAGTGATCTTGCCACTGGACCGCTAATCCAATGGACCCGGGTTCGAATCCCAATATGTCAATGGAAAAATATTATTGGGATGGAATTTGGGATGTACCGAGTTTCAGTGCATTACCACAGCACACCGAAATGCCCAAAAAAATACCCTCATTGTTCCCTGATTAAATAGCACTGTATGAATATTCCCATATTCAAAATATGCTACAGGGGGGCAATGCCTAGTGAGTTGATTGCTCAATAGGTGGTGTTCTGAGAGTAAGGGTCCGAGTCTGGGGAATGAGACTGTGAAGTGCAGAGGTGGAGCAGCTTCAGAGATGGGATTGCTTTGAGCCGGGGTGCTTCGCATGTCTCACTCCCTAGACTGGAACAAGACATCAGGGGTCTCACCGTGTTCATTGGTTGAGTGTGCAGGCTCTCAGCCTATGCCCGAGAGGGAGTTGTTGGAATATAGCAAAAAAAAAAAAAGGCATGTTTATGTCCCTTTCCCACTGATGCGATTTCATACGACTTTCATCGCAGACACCAAGAAATGGTCACATTGACTACAAAATCTTTAACCCTCGCATGATAATCGTTTGACTCGCAAGGCCTTGCAAGGGCCCTCGCGGGTCATCGCAAATGTTTGGATTGTTCAAAATTTGGGACGAGGACTTGCGAGGGGTCCGAGCCCTCGCAAGCATCATCGAACATTGCCGAGTGATCGGCGAGGCCCTCGGATATCCTCGGCGACATCGGCGAGACATCGACGAAGGTGTCGCACGAAAACCGAGAGTATACCCGCCACGGGCATACTTCGCAGAGGCGTGCAAAGGGCTGTGCGACGTAGATAAATGCTCGGAAAACACCTCGCCGAGGCCAAAGAGCACCTTCGGCGAGGTGGGCAAAAAAAAAAGGATTAGGCCTATAGTGAACCTGTTAACCCTTTTTTCTATGCACCTCTCGTAATGGGGTTCACCTGTTATTTTTTCTCTTTCTCTCCTTCTCTGTCTTTCTCAGGCTTGTATCCATTTGGCCCAATTCAGCCAACTGTTTTAAGACGTTTATCCCCATCCAAGTATCGATATCTTCCTGGCGAGCGATAGCGAGCCAGCATTGTATGGAGAAATCCGGCTTTGCCGTAGACATTTTTCTATCAAAAATTTTACAAAATTAGCTTGCTCTCAAAACAAAAATTTATATATATGTTGGCTCGCTACCGCTCACCAGGAATATATTGAAACCTGGATGGGGGTAAACGTCTTAAAACAGTAGGTTGAATGGGGCCGAACGGATACAAGGCAAAGAGAGAGGGAGAGAAAGAGAAAACAAAAAAAGCGAGGTGGGCTCAATTAAGCCGTAACGTAAACATACGGCAAGGACATTGCCAATCTCCAAATTAAGGAGAGATAGGTTGTTTTTTTGGTCCCCTTTCTTTCTCATGGTTAACCCCATTAGTTTTCATAGTTTATGACGTTCGGCCCATTACTTTGGCGATTTTAAGACATTTCACCCCATTTTGTTGTCAATATTAAGACTTTTCATGTCATATAGGCGTCGAGTTTTTCCTGGCTAGCGATAGCGAGCCTGTACTTTTTGAGGAACTGGTCTTCGGCCAGGATATTTTTCTATCGAAAAATTTACAAATTGATCTTAAAGGAGGGTGTTGGGGGGTGCTTTATATGCTTGATGAAGGTCTAGGGATGAAACTAAATAAATCATGAACAAATAATTATATAAATGAGCAAATATAACGCTCATCTCCCCTTAAGGGGAAACGGACCGTTTGTTTGATCATTCATTCCTTTATTTCTTAGTTTCCTCACTAGACCTCCATCAAACTTAAAAAAACAAAAAACTCTAGAGCCCCCTTCAAGATAAATTTGTACATTTTCGACGAGATGGGTTGGGTATCGCTTAATTCGCCGAAGATGTCGCAGAACATATGCCGAGGATTCGTTCATCCTTCAAATTATTTCGCAATATTTTATTCAAATGTGACAGTTCTCGCCGAGGTCATTGGCGAACCATCGCTCAATTTGCCGATGACATCGCATAATGTCGCCGATTACGTCGTATCCATCGGCGAGTGTAAACTTGTCAACGTTTTTTTAACGGTCAAAATCGTTGACGTTGCACACATTCGTTGCGAATTCACAAAACTACGTCCTCGGCGACGAAAATCGTATGAAATCGCATCAGTGGGATAGTATAGGGGCATTACTTACCAACAGTTCCTGCCCTCCCCCCCATCCCTCTCCACTTCGGTCCTCCTCTATTATTCTAATTTGTCCATCTATATTTCCCCTGATTTCTTCCTCCTGCCTGTAATATGTCCAATCAGTACTCTCCCTCCACTTCCTCCCACCCTCTAACATACAGCAGATACAGGGAGACAGCAGTATATCACTAGTGTCTCGCGATACCTTGGAGAGTTTATGTCGTGCTCTCTCCCACATACCTCCACCCTCCCCCATCACAAACATATGTTTTTGACTGGATATTTACTGTTTACAACTATTTTCTGGTCTTCAATGTTCACATGTTCATTATACATGTACAATATACACACATGGAGCAGTAACATTATTTTATATGGTAAATATAGCAAATTCTGTCAGATTCAAAGGTAAGCAATTCATATGGTCGACTCATGAATAGCGCTCTCCTCATGTTAACTCCAATGTTCTTCAGGGTTCTGTTCTATCCCTAGTCCAATTTCTAATTTTCATTAATGTTCTGGTCAAGTTAACCTCTAGTCCAGTGTTATTCACTAATTTTTTCAAGAAAGCCGAAAGTTCAAGACATATTCAGAGTGAGAGCCGCATAAGCCATAAGGCAAATAAGCCACAAGGATAAGCAGAACAAAATATATATAGGAACTAAATTACATATTTTTGTGGGTTTCCATAGCCACAGATTTATAGAACAAGACTAGTGGCATTTCTTATAGTGAAATTCTTTAGTAAAAATAAATTATATTGAAATTCTCTCTCTTTTCTTGCGAGCCGCCAATCAGGTTATTGCGAGCCGCCACTGGCTCGCGAGCCGCGCAATGAAGACCACTGCTCTAGTCCTATCCACTCACATGCTGATGACTCTACCCTACACTATTCAACTCATTTTCCACAACCTTCTTACAGTAAGTCACTCCAAAACTCACGTAATTAGGCCATGACAAGCCTATCCTCTTATTTTATAATAATATATAATTGGGGCAGATAAATTCTTCTTACTTTCAATGCTTCCAAAACCAATTTCTCTATCTGTCTACCCGTCACAATCTTCAACACGACTATCCCTTATTTTTCAACGATGCACATATCAAACACTCATCTTCTCGTAATATTCTTGTTGTGTCTTATACCTCTGATCCTTCTTGGAAAAATCATATCACCACTCTTGCTAAAACAGCATTCCGTGGGTTCTTCACCCTTGCGCAGATTCTTGTTCTGTATAGGGGAACAATGCACCTATGTATCTAGTATTGTTCGCATGTGTGGGGAGATTCCACCCATACCACACTTATCAGAAGGGTAGAGTCAAAAGTATTTCATCTCATCAACTCACTTCCTCTTAGTAATTCTCTACAATTTATCTCTGCACAACGCAATGTTGCATCTCTCTCACTCTTCTACCGCTATTACAATAGTCAGTGTTCTTCAGAGCTTTCTCAGCCTATACCTCCTCTATCACAAAGAGGGGGGGGGGGGACACCTGCCTTTCAACACACTCTACTCATATTCTGTCCAGCTCTCTAGCACAAATGTGAGCTGATTATCCCATTCTTTTTTTTACTCAACAAATAAACTTTGAAACTCTCTCCCTTAATCTGTCTTGCCCTCTTTCTGTGACTTAAACTGTTTCAAACTATGTGTGTCCAGACATTTAGACTCTGGCGTACATTGAATTTGACACTCTGTCATTTTTCAACTTTTGGTGAGACACGTGTTAGAGGCATCTTTGCCTTTTGTCTCCTTCATACACATGGAAAAAGAAAAATAGGACTCTAGAGGGCAGTGTTTCGATGAATTGAATTTTGTTGTCTCTGGAACCGTTGACACACTACTCCTCTCAATCGGCGGCCTCCATGTCATTGAACACAACCAGAGTTGTTCGCAGAGATTAAATGAACAAATAATAATAGTAATAATAGTTCTTAAAGCTAGCGCATGCTAAGCCAGCTAAGAATAGCTTTTGAAAAATCTTTAATGCGCCGAGCGTGGGCGCGATCCTGGGACCTTCTGGGTGGAAGTCCAAGACGCTAGTCACTACACCAGCGAGCCGCTGGGAACTTACTGAATTTCCGCTACTGACAAAATGGGCCCTTGCACTGCAAGATTGTCTCTTTTTCTTGTCTTTCTTTCTTTTCTTTTTTTGTAAAAAAAAAAAAAAAAAATCAAGGAATGTACGAGCCAAAATGTCTGGACACACAAAGTTTGAATTAATTTAAGTCATAGAATAAAGGAAAGATGGATTCAGGGAGAGAGTTCCAGAGCTCAGTTGTCTCCACGACATTGAACACTTAGACCAAAATTGTTTGCAGAGATAAAATGAACAAAGTGAAGCTGCCGGATTTCCGTTACCAATCGTGGTGTCTCTTCCACTGCAGGATTTTTTGTCTCCGGATCCTTTGATGCATTACTCGTCCTAAATGGTGGCTTCCACGACATTAAACACTAGGATCAAAGTTGTTCACAGAGCCGAAGTGAACAAAGTGAACCTGTTGGAATTCCGCTACTGACTCTGGTGGATCTTGCACTCCGAGATTATCTCTTTTGTTGTCTCCGGAACCTTTGATGCACTATTCCTGAACAACTGCCTCCCCGATATTGAACACTAAGATCAAAGTTTTTTGCAGAGACAAAGTGAATAAAGTGAACCTGCTGGATTTCCGCTATTAACTGTAGTGGCTCTTGTACTGAGAGATTGTCTAAAACAATATGTAATAGATGTAGCAGATGCATTCGACCTTATATTATCCTAATCATCTAAAGAAACATCTCTAATAAACATATGAAGAAAAATCTGTGACATAAATTTATAAGCGCTGCACCATCAAAGAAGAAGAGGAGAGTTGGTCAGATGTTCATACATGGCGTTTGACTGTTTAGAGCCGCGGCGGTCGAGTGGAGAGCATGCTCACATGTGAATCTGCTTAACCTGGACTCAATCCCAGCCAAGGCGGACATTTAGTGGGTGTGGTAGTATGTCCTAGGTACGAGGTGCTATTGTAAAGGCTTATCCTTTAATACCTTCACCTGACCTGACCCGTTGATTAAAGGGTCAACGCACCAATGGCGGAGATTGTAGGCACCAATCGATCAGGGGTAGACCCAGGTGAGGTTATAGGCATGTGATAAAGAGTCGCTGGAACTCCTGTTTCATTTGCTTGGCCTCTCTTACTGATTTTCTTTGTGCCTCATTTACACTGAGAGCAATCCAGCTAGCTTTCACAAACACCTCCTCCTCCTATCCACTTCACTACACTAAACATGCACACCACACTTCATTCCTCCACACCAAAATTGAATCAAAATTATGAATTTTAGCCCAGCCTTGGAGTCCCCAGGAGGGGGACCATAAATGCCCCCACACCCACCCGACCTTCCCCTGACGACCCCACAAAATTACCTGGACCTCGACCTGTTACACTTTTTATTAATTTCTGCAACGTTCGCAGACTTTCCTCTAATTTTCACTCTGTTGAACACCATCTCTCCTCCTACAAACCTGATATTTTTTTCCTCACCGAAACTTAGGTGTCTGTAGCAACATCCAGCAGCCTATTCTCTGTATCCTCCTACTTTCTCTATCCAAGTTCCAAAGCCAAAGGCGGATGTTGTGCATATGTGCACAACAAACTCACTTGCTCTCGTGTTCCTGATTTCGACTCCTCTGAATTCCCAACTTTATGGCTCAAACTTTCCTGTCATTCTCTTACTAAATATTTCTGTGCTGTTTATCTTTCTCCTAACTCTACCAACTTTCCCAAATTCTTTGACTATCTAAACTCTACAGTGGAACACATTCTATCTATTTCTCATTTCTCAGAATTCTCCATCTTAGGAGATTTCAACGTTCACCACCGCCAATGGCTCTCCTCTCACACTACTGACCAACCTGGTGAACAAGCCTACGTCTTTTCTATCCAAAATGACCTAGAGCAGTTAGTTCAGCAACCCACCTGTATCTCGGATCGCCTCGGAGATCAGCCCAACATTCTTGACTTATTTCTAACTACTAACCCTTATTCTTATTCTGTCGATCTTTTCTCTTCTTTGGGCTCCTCCGACCATAAACGTATCTCTGTCACCTGTCCTATCTCTGCAGTAAGGCCACCCGATCCTCCTAGCCGGCGGCGCTTGTGGCACTTTGGCGCTGCCGACTGGGAGGCTCTCCGGCAGTACTTCTTTGATTTCCCATGGAATGATTTCTGCTTCCATGGCCGGGGACCCTCGGAGAGTGCTGAACGCATTACTGAGGTAATCCTGTCGGGCATGGAGCATACATTCCATTCTCTTTCTCTCAGACTAATGCTAAAAAATCTTGGTTTAGTCACGCCTGTTCTACTGCTGTCCGCAATAAAGAGGACGCATTCAATCGGTACCGACGCCTTAAAACTCAAGACTCTCATTCTTCCTATGTTTCTGCCTGGAATCAAGCCAAATCTGTTCTTTGACTTGCCAAACACTCTTTCATCAATAATAAATGCACTGAACTATCCAACTCGAGCTCTTCTCAAGCTTTCTGGCATCTAGCCAAAAACCTCTCCAACAATTTCTCTTCCTCGTCTATCCCTTGCCTTTCCCAATCGGATGGCACAACCATCACTTCTTCCTCTGACAAAGCTAAACTCTTCGCTCAAATTTTTGCTAGAAACTCCACCTTGGATGATTCCGGTGCTATTCCTCCCTCTCCACCCTCTTAGAGGAAAATAATAGAGGAATAATAGAGGAAAATAACATACTTAAAGATACTCAACACGGCTTTCGTAAAAAACGTTCCGGTTTAACAAACCTCTTAGACTTCTTCCACGATATCCTAAACCTCTACGATGAGAGTAAAGCTGTAGATATTATATACCTTGATTTTCAAAAGGCCTTTGACAAAGTTCCCCACAAACGTTTACTGCTAAAACTAAAAGCGCATGGAATACAAGACGGTGTGTTGAAATGGATAGAAAATTGGCTCAGCGACAGAAAGCAAAGAGTAGTCATAAACGGTAAGGCATCTAAATGGACCAATGTAAGTAGCAGCGGGGTACCCCAGGGATCGGTACTAGGACCAATTATCTTTCTAATTTACATCAACGACATAGATGAGGGTCTCACCTGTACAATCTCAAAATTTGCTGACGATACAAAAATTGCAAATAGCGTACTTTCAAAAGATCAAGTTGACGATATGCAACACAATCTAGATAAATTGTTACATTGGGCCCAAATTTGGCAAATGAGTTTCAATGCGGATAAATGTAAAGTACTACATATCGGATACCTAAATGAGAAAGCAAACTATTCGATGAATGGCACTCAGCTTAAGAATGTAAACAGAGAAACCGATCTGGGAGTAACAATATCGAGTAACCTAAAACCGAGTCAACAATGTTCAGAAGTTGTTAAGAAGGCAAACAAAATAATTGGCTTTATAGGCAGGTCATTTGAGCATAAATCCAAAGACGTTATCCTAACCCTTTACAATTCCTTAGTCCGCCCTCTTCTGGAATACTGCGTTCAATGCTGGTGCCCTTATTACCAAAAAGACATAAACAAGCTAGAACGAGTTCAACGTAGAGTTACCAAAATGATACCTAGCCTAAAGAACAAACCATATGAAGAGTGCCTTAGAGAATTAAATCTATTTCCTTTAACCCAGCGCAGATGAAGAGGTGACTTAATTCAAGTGTTCAAAATCATCAAAGGCATCGACAATATGAACTGTAGTAAGTACTTCACTATCGACCAATCTAATTACACGCGGGGAAACGGTTGCAAAATTATTGGTAAATCTTTTAACTCACACGAATCTAAGAATTTCTTCTTCAATCGAGTTGTCAACTTGTGGAATGGGCTTCCCCGAGACGTTATAGACTGCAGCACCGTTGATTCATTTAAACTCCGCCTAGACAAATATCTCGCATCAAACCCGCGACTGACTGTGTTTGTAAATGAATAACTTTATTTTATCCTCCCCTCAGTTACTAACCCATATGTCCCCTACTAAGTTCCTAGTCCTGCCACGGACATTAGTTCCAGGGCAGTAGTTCCCTTTCCAATGTTCCCTTACCCACTCTAAACCACTGTGTGGACACTTGATCCTCAGTGTTTTGGAGGACAAGCAACCTAGAAGGGTCACTAGATCTGTTGTTGCTTGATTTCCTTTGTACTCCTTTGTACTCCTCTCTCTTACTTATGCCTAATATCTTAATGTTTTCTAAAGATGTACTTTCTAACCTCTCTGGTCTTAATACTAAGAAGGTGTACGGTCCGGACGGTGTTCCTCCTGTAGTTCTCAAAAACTGTGCTTCCGTGCTGACTCCCTGCCTAGGCAAACTCTTTCGTCTCTGTCTATCCTCTAAGGTCTTCCCTTCATGCTGGAAGTTTGCTCTCATTCAACCTGTCCCAAAGAAGGGTGACCGCTCTCAACCCTCCAACTATCGTCCAATTGATCTCATCTCTTGTATTTCTAAAGCGTTTGAAACTATTCTTGCTTCCAAATTTCTTAAGCATTTCTCTTTTCATAATCTGCTCTCAGATCGCCAGTATGGCTTCCTTAACCCTTTCACGCATTTATGACGCAGAGATTGCCAGATTAACAATAAGAAATAGAGTTCTCTCACTCTTATAATTACCTCTCCAAAATTAGTTTTCTGCCCACAGCTAACTCAAAGACAACTGCAGAGTTTGAAGTAACTAAGCTAAAGGCTTCTAAATACCCCTGATGGTAACAGAGGCTTTAAAGTATCCCCACTAGGCTCAAAATCGCGTCATATGTCGGAGAGGGTTAAGGGTCGCTCTACTGGTGATCTTCTTTCATATCTTACTAACTCTTGGTCATCCTCCTTTCGGGACTTCGGCGAGACTTTTTCTATTGCACTAGACATATCGAAACCCTTTGATAGAGTCTGGCACAAATCTTTAATCTCTAAACTACCCTCCTTTGGTTTCTATCCCTCCATCTGTGCCTTTGTCTCTAATTTCCTTTCCGGCCGTTCCATAGCTGCGGTTGTGGACGGCCATCCCTCACTTCCTCACCTTATAAACTCCGGTGTTCCTCAGGGCTCTGTCCTATCTCTTATTCTCTTTCTAATTTTTATAAATGATCTTCTCAACTGTACCTCAATTCCCATCCATTCATACGCAGACGACTCAACCTTACACTACTCCATTAGTTTTTCAGAACGCCCCAGCCAGCAATCCTTCAATGACAAACGTAATGAAGCCATAGAACACTTAAATTCTGGTCTAAATACTATCTCCAATTGGGGCAGAGAAAACCTTGTTACCTTTAATACTTCCAAAACCCAATTTCTCCATCTATCTACCCATCCGGATTTCCCAGCGGAATATCCCTTATTCTTCAACAATACAAAAATCAATCCTTCATTTTCTCTCAATATTCTTGGTGTCCATTTTTCTTCTGCTGTCATTTGGAAGGACCATATTACCAGTCTTGCTAAGGCAGCCTCCCAGAATCTGGGTGTGATCAACCGCCTTAGTGGATTCTTTACCCCTGCACAGCCTCTTGCTCTGTACAGGGGCATAGTGCGTCCTTGTATTGAGTATTGTTCACATGTGTGGGAAGGTTCCTCTCACACCGCTCTCCTAGACAAAGTTAGGAAGGCCTTTCGTATCATTAACCTCTGAAGTGCGCATGGGGGTAATTGGAAACGTCCCCCTGTGCTGACGTATTTGAGGTGTTTCCGTCACTAAAATATTCATTGTACCATTAATGGCATTAATACTTATCCATATGCGCCTATTATGGGTTGATTATAAAGGTATTAACCTGAAACAACAATAAAACGAGTGAAAACAGCGTTTGGATGGTCAAAATCGGAGATATAGCCCGCGAGTTGTATAATGTATGGGTGAGGCAAGCTGCTTTCCCGCCAATTTCCCCCAAGGCCACTGAGACACAGTCGATCGATACTCTCTCTCTCTCTCTTGCATTCGCTTGCCATCAGTGATGACAACACCCTGCTTGCAACTCGCTAATGTTAGCACGAAAATATACCTCAGAATAAGGGAATAACAGGGAAAATAGGTGATAACTGAAGGAGAGGAGGAAAGTGGGGAAGGAGGGGAGGTAGAGGACTGAGATTTTTTTTTTTTTTTTTTTCGATGTCAAAAGTTGATTTTTTTTTTCACTCACTCTTAAGAGTCTCCCCGCAGTCCGCCGGGGGAACTCGTAAGAGTCTCCCTGCAGTTCCCAGGTTAACTCCCGTCCACTCACCAACTCTCTGCAATCTCTCTCTCTCCACCGCAATGTTGCATCTCGCTCGCTATTCTATCGCTACTATAATAATCAGTGTTCCTCATAGCTTTCCCAGTGTATACCACCTCCTTTACATAGGGCTCATGGTACCCGTCTTTCAACACAATCTCACCCCTACTCTGTGCAACTCTCCATCCCGAGAGTGAAACGTTACTCTCAAACTTTCTTCTATTCAACAGCTGAGCTCTGGAACTCTCTCCCAGAATCAGTCTTTCCCTCTTCCTATGACTTAAATTCAAATTCAAATTCAAATATATTTATTTAGCCTTCAGATATACAATAAGTTCAGAATTTAAATACATGGAAGTCAACTGGCTAAGCCTTATGAGAGAAAACTCTCTTTAAGGCACCTTGATTTAACCCGAATTAATTTACATTTTTACATACATATAATTATATACTCTTTCAATTCGCACCCATAAACTTACACCACATAAACATACTCAGCACAAAAGTAACTTACAATTCGCACCCATAAACTTACACTACATAAACATACTCAGCACAAAAGTAACTTACAATTCGCACCCATAAACTTACACTACATAAACATACTCAGCACAAAAGTAACTTACAATTCGCACCCATAAACTTACACTACATAAACATACTCAGCACAAAAGTAACTTACAATTCGCACCCATAAACTTACACTACATAAACATACTCAGCACAAAAGTAAGTTACAATTCGCACCCATAAACTTACACCACATAAACATACTCAGCCATAAACTTACACCACATAAACATACTCAGCCATAAACTTACACCACATAAACATACTCAGCCATAAACTTACACCACATAAACATACTCAGCCATAAACTTACACCACATAAACATACTCAGCCATAAACTTACACCACATAAACATACTCAGCCATAAACTTACACCACATAAACATACTCAGCACAAAAGTAACTTACAATTTGACGGATGTTTTAATATTTACTCAATAAAAATGATTTGAGGGACATCTTAAAACTAGACAGGGAGGGTTTATCCAGAATATGGCGAGGCAGTGCATTCCAGACCTTTACACCATGATAATTAAAATGCCCCAGAACAAGAAGCCCACCACAGAAGCCACGAGCGAACACCACACAGAAACACCCGGAAGAAAGGTCCACAGAACGAAAGGACCAGCTGACCGAGCCCGCCATTCCAGACAGGCCCAAGCCCGCAGGGCTAAACAGCTCCAGGACACACCCATTTACCTTTTCTAAACTGACCATTTTCCACACCTCACGTACACTAACCCCCTCGTGTCCTACACTCCTAACTACAAAGATGATGAACAGGAATATACATTCATATTAAAAACACCCATGCCTGTCCCGACGTTGAGCCAATGCCAACACATCAGACAGCCATAATTATATCTATGTATGTTCTTGCATCCGAGAAGTAGATGTTATATATCTTAGAAGTTAAAACACCCACGCTGTCCCTAGACCCCGTATATCATTTTCCATGACGAGTATAGATATGTGTAACCCGTGCTCAGTCGCCCCTTGCATTGTTCCTCTAGTAACTAAGTCTATAATATTAACTGCCACCAGCATTGATACGACATAGCGGCACTGTCCTTGCTACAAAGATGATGAACAGGAATATACATTCATATTAAAAACACCCATGCCTGTCCCGACGTTGAGCCAATGCCAACACATCAGACAGCCATAATTATATCTATGTATGTTCTTGCATCCGAGAAGTAGATGTTATATATCTTAGAAGTTCAAACACCCACGCTTGTCCCTAGACCTCTTATATCATTTTCCATGACGAGTATAGATATGTGTAACCCGTGCTCAGTCACCCCTTGCATTGTTCCTCTAGTAACTAAGTCTATAATATTAACTGCCACCAGCATTGATGCGACATAGCGGCAGTGTCCTTGTGTCGTATTGTGCCAAGTACAGATCAACCAGGTTTCATCACCTTATTAGGACGACGACTATAATGTCATCGTTCATCGATGTATGCAATCCTTAGGTTAAGTATTTTATCCGCCATTGTGTTCACCTTTTTCCATTTACTTTCCACAATTGTCATACGTCTTCCCCTTGCCTCCTTCGTATCCACAGTCCACACTACGCCAATTTACTTCGTGTCTTACACCTCTTACCCCAACCAGAGATTATATAAGATAACCTGATTATCAGTATCTGTCATAAGTACCCCGAAACAATAACTAAGTACCCCTACGAACTGCCGCTGTTGTTGATATTTATATTTAATAGAAAACGCAGTTCCCAGGGCCAACTAATAGTATCCATAACCCTCGGACTGATCACATAACTCTATCTTTTCCAGACTCCTATACCACCCCATAGTTGCATTCCCCGGTAGCATTTGGCTAACGTATTCTACTGCCTTTTCAAACTTCCATATCAATTGTAGCCTAATGCCACCCCCACGCCCAGGGACCTTAGGGGCAAAATTTCCCTGTAGCCCTTGAACTCTCCCCCCCCCCTCTCATTAAGACACCCGCGCTTCTCGACTCTTGTCCGACCTAGCCTCTCTCTCATACCTCTTGAAGATCCTTGAATTGTCCGTTACTAACGCTCTCCAACCTTTTTTATATATACTCCTATCCAGCCTACCTTCACTTAGTAGGCCAGAACAACATTAGAACTTTACTAGCCCCTTGCATGCCATCTATTCTCTTACAACACATTCACAACCCTGCACCCAATGGTCGTCGGTGCGAGGCTAGCCGCCCCGCCAGTAACTAACTTCTATTGCCATACTTCCAGATAAATGTGGCAGAGTTAGCAACCCAGTCTCCACCATATCCAGCAAACCCTACAATTAACAACCAGCCGAGTAAAACCAGCTAGCTAAGGCACCTTCGGTTTTGGTATTAAAGACACCCACATCTGTCTCATACACAAAGGGTTATTACAAACACTGGTGATATGGCAAGCCCGTAGCCACAGCCGCCGGACGACTATCACAGAAGAGAGGGCGCCCAGCTCCCCCTTTTTGCCCACCCGAGGAGGGAGACCCCCACCCCCGCGGAGGTATACCTGGCCCCTGTTTTGACTTTCGAGTCATTGCCAGGTAGCACAGGAATTCTTCCTATCAATGAACTAACCATGAATGACTAACACCTTTACTAACCTCTATTACCTCACAATAAACCATTTACCTTTCTTGCATGCTCTGATCACTAAATTAGCACCTCAGCTATACCATAGAATGAAGATTGAACAATCTAGAGAGACGCTCCTATCGCAGCTGTCCCCATCCTCCTCGCAAAGTAGATCCAGTCTCTCTCCCCTAAATACGTCCAGTATAGCCAAAATAGTACCTCTTACTAAGGCTCAGTTATATGAAAATATAAAGGCTTCCTATCGCCCTGTGCCACAACAGTAAATACCATCTTACCTAGTCCCCATATCTATTGAGAGCTCAATTAAGTCCATAAGACTCGAGATCCCTACTGTCTACAGGGTCCAAAACCGAGCCTATAAATCTAACTCCCGCCCCCTGTCAAATCAGTTGAAAGCTAGACACCAACCAGTGGTCACTACCCTGCAGTTTACCTCTAGCTCTGCCCTTGTGTTGTTCCGGAGTTGAGAGATTCCAGATCCGGCAGACTCCGTGGCAGAGAAGACTGATAGAAGCATCTGTCCATGTACAAGTCCTAACGTGCACCTTATAACCTTCACACAAATTCGTGGTTATATAAGTGTGTAGCCAGCAACGATCATCAAGAGATCCGACTTGAGAACTTCCTACATTTTGGACCATCTGAACGGCCGAGGAACCAGTCGTTAGCCCCCAACATCACCGGAAGCAAGATAACCAGGACCAGATCTACCCATACTATTCAAGATTCATGTTGCTAGTACTAAGTGTTATAGTACTAGCTTGATACTCACTTATTAACTTTCTATAAAGTGGCTAAGACCTTGCCCAGTGTAATTCATATTTAACCATTCCATTTGGGACGTACTAAGCGATCAGTGCTTTTTAATTAACAGGCGACCTTGACTCTCGTAATTACCTTATTCAGATATTAAAACTCTAGTGATATCTAACGTTCGCCCACTGATTTGTGTTCTACATATTTCTGCCTTAAGAATATCAAACTTAGTTCAGTACCCCCATGAGGTTACTAGAGATTTCCGTGTTCTATAATATACGCGTGTCTAATCCTAACTGTGAGTTGCTACTTGGGCACGTGACCAGCCAGCAAGAGGTAAAATCAGTGACATTGAATTATACGAATATATTGAGGTCTTCCAGTAAAATATAAACTTGCTAATTAAACCCGTGATCAGAAGAATATACCTGAACGTTGGAAGTGGGAGACTAGGCTCCATCCAGATCCGCTAATGCTAGCAGTTCCCTTCTATCATTTGTTTTGTGCGAATATAACTATCTTTCTATGCTCTTTATTTCTTTATTTCAATAAACGTGAACTTGTGTCGTGTTACCGTGTGTTTATTTTGTGTTCTCTATTCCTCATACCTTGTATTGTGCATGCAGCCTTCTATACCCAGTCATTCAGAACTCACATTACCCAAGTTAAACCTGTAGAAAAAAAGGGCATAACATTGGCGGCAGCGGTGGTTCTTGATTCGGATAAAAGGTTGCATTACATTGCAAGTTTGGAACAGCTAGAACACGAGAACATCATGGCGCAACCTAACCACGTTTCCATCCCAAGTTATGATAAAACAAATTATGGGATCGAAGTATTCATGGACATAGTGAAACCCTTACTTGACATTACTTATACCACGGACGCACATAAAATAGCCGTAACATTACCACACCTGGGAAAAGCCGTTTCCCTGGTGGCCTATCAAGTGCGCCCTGATCTCACCTGGAACGAATTTCGCACAATAGTGATAGAAGCCATTAAACCTTCGTTGGGCGTTTTCGTGGCCCACACCCGTATCCTAGACACGAAATTCGAAGGCGATCTAGATGCCACAGTCAGTAAGCTTGCCCAACACATAAAAAAATCTTTGCCCACGTTGACCAAAATCCAACAAGAACAGCAAATTCTGGTCAACCTTGTGTCGATATTGCCCTCAGCAGTAAAAGACCATTTCCGGGTGCACGATTTCGTCGGATACAAAAAAGACCTCATCACGATCTGACGTATTTTGGCCGTGCGCACAGAAGCACCCACCCAAATCGCTGCAATCAAGAGGTTTCCCACGCACCCGCAGCAAACCAACCACCAAAACCCCAAGAATGCCTACCCAGCCTCATCTTTCAACAACAGACCCACCTACCCTTCCGGCAAGCCCCAACCCAGTAGACCCCGGTTCCAACCGTCCCAGCCACGCAGAATCTTCAACCGGAACAGCAACTACAACACCTACCAAAGTAAAAACCCTACCTTAGTCATTATCAACCCCTATGATTTCCCTGCCTGTAATGCTCAGTGTGCCCTCCACCAAATTCGTGACTCTGCCAAACCTCGCCCCTCTACTCCTCGCATTTCTGTAAATGAAGAGGAGTGGGGACAAGAGGAAGAAATTGCCCCCCATACCATGACCTCAGACGATACCGAGGAAACCCTGGAAGAGGTAGATACCGACCCCAGGATTTTTAAAGTATCCCCCGCCCACGATGGGCTCGGCGGGGGACGCCATAACTAGTCGCACTGCCCCCATTTATTACATGGCCAAAATCAAGGACATTCCTGTCCGCTTGCTAATCGACACGGGAGCTGCCAAGTCAGTTTGTTCAAATCTTACTATGAAAAACATCCCCGACGATTTGGCCCTTTGTTAAACACCAAAACAGAACTCATCTCAGCTGCTGATACTTACTTATATCTCCTAGGAGACACTTTACCCCTATCAGTAACCACTCCTGGCCCCCATGCTCGTTGTTATCACACATTTACAGTATTTTCCTCCAACTGTAAACATTATGATGGTTTCCTTGGACTTGACCTCCTTCAAAAACTCCAGGCCCAGATTGACTGCGGCCAAAGGCTGATCTCATTCAAAAACAAATTCCAGCCCAAAGCCTCTGACAAACCAATCACGCAGAAACCCATTCCCAAAAAGAAAAAAACAACCTCCCCCTCAACAAAACCTGATTCAGGGTTACCAAGTTGCAGCTAGCACTAAGGTTACTCCTAAAACCTCCCCTTGCCCCGAGATCTCTCAAAACCTCACTCAATTCAGTAAAAAAATGCCTCAACAAACGAAAGAAGACAAGTCCAAGCAACTCCCCCTCGGTAATCCCCTCAATTCTCGTAACTCTGTCCAGAATAAATCCTCCCATGTTTTCAGGACAGACTCTGATATATGTAACCCTAATTCTATCCAATGTTTATGTACACATGTTTCCAGAGAAAATGCCGACCAATGTACCCAACAATGTTTCCCCCATGCCCCCAGAAATGTTAACAACCCCAAATCAATACACCAGTCCTACACCAATAACCCATGTTCTACACCTAACTTTTTCCCCACCAACCCTCCGCAGTCCCCCCAGCAAATCCCGTTTTCTAACTCGCTCACCTCGCACCCTTCTGAACCGCCCGCACGCGCCGTTAATCCCCCCCTCACGCGTGCCGACCGAGGGACACAACCATGTTCCCACCATGCCCCCAGAAATGCCCAGCTATTCCACCACCCCCCAATCCCCCTTGTGACAGTTTTTCGTCAGTAGCTCCCTTCCACCCCCCCCACAATTCACACCCCTAATAAACTTCAAAACCCCACACTTGACTCACCCCCTCATGACAGACAAACCCACCAACCCCAGATAGCCTCTAAACAAACCGTTACTGCCACCGACAACGCTCCCCCACCAACCCTCCGCAGTCCCTCCAACAAATCCCGTTTTCTAACCCCCTCACACCGCGCCCCACTGATCCTCTCACACGCGCCGTTAATCCCCCCCTCACGCGTGACCCCCACCAAAGTGACCTTGCCTCCCTTATAAGTACCAAGCACCTGCTCGCCAGTCAATCCCCCACCATCATTAGCCCAGCGGTAGTTCAGGATAAATGCCAAATTCCCCCCCACCATCAAAAATGGGTGAACCTGCGGCCCATACCCCAAACTCACATGGTATTTTCCCCCACTAGCACATCCCCCAACCCCCATCGCTGCCTCTTACAACCCGCCATCATTCCCGCTCGTATAAACCACATTCTCGTGGCTAATATCTCAGAGGAACCCCTGACATTACCGAAAGGTCTCATTATAGGAGACCTCGAAACTTTCGATGACCTCCCCATACATTGTAACGACACCCCTACCAGCCTCCAATTGCCCCCTCTTCCTGAGACACTATCTGACCACCAAAAGAACGGCATGTACGACCTACTGATGGAATTCAGTGACGTCTTTGCCCAACAACCCACCGAAATCGGACAGACGGATGTAGAACAACACATCATTAACACCACAGGCCCCCCATACGACAACCATCCCATAGAAAGAACCCCATACAACGTCAGGAAGAGGAACGCCAAGTCCAGGAAATGTTAGAGGCCGGGATTGCCACCCCGTCCATTAGCCCCTGGTCTTCCCCTGTTGTCTTAGTCAAAAAGAAAGATGGGACAACCCGTTTTTGCGTCGATTACAGGAGGTTAAATGACATAACCATTAAAGACGCTACGCCCTTACCCCGAATAGACGATTCCCTTGACTCCCTATACGGATCCAAATGGTTCACTACCCTCGACTTGCAAGCAGGGTATTGGCAAGTGCCTATCAAGGCCGAGGACCAAAAGAAAACAGCATTTTCCACTAGTGGTGGCCATCACTATGAATTTAACGTCCTACCTTTTGGCCTCTGTAACGGACCCGCCACTTTCTCCCGTTTGATGGAAACGGTATTGCATGGCCTAACCTGGGAAACCTGCCTAGCCTATCTGGACGATATTATTGTGTACTCTCCAACCTGGTGTTACGACCTGGCACTCGGGTACACAAGGGCTCTCAATCAGGACTCTAATACGGCTCGCTGCCACAACGGAAACACACGATCCCAACCCCTGAGTACTGCCAGCCGAACAAAAAACACCAATACCCTCCAGAGTTCAATCTGCTATAACGGGGTATACAAGAACTCGGTACTAGTGTTCAACAACAGACTAATAAAGAGACAGGAATTCTCTAGTCTGGTCAACAATCAAACAAAGAAGTAAGAAACAACAACACCAAAGAATAGTGTTGGCCGAAGCCGAAGTAATCCACCCTTGACTAAGAACTTAAGAAGTCCTCCACCCTCTACTTCGGATCGGCACTATTACGTTACGTTAATTAATAGTCCTTAAGCATCGAGCAAGGAATCTTCTGAAAAAAAGTTAGATGCTTCTCGGATGCTCGTAAGAAGTACGTATCGGATTTTGAACAGTAATTCAATAAGAAAAACACTGGCAATTAAATACTATTACAGGTTTAAATTGGCATAAGAATAATTAAAAGAATATGCAATAGTAAATGGCAAACATTAAAAAGAAGTACTCCGCAAATGCAACGGCAATAGCCTACTCGGATTGTGCTCGTGGGCCACTAATCACTAAAGTAGCCAAGCTTGCAACACATGAAATCAATAGTGCATAAACAATATCATACATAAGGAAAGCTTCAATACTATTCTGTATCTACTAATCGAGTAAAGTCTAGCTGGGGTACTGTGGGCAAAAGGTAGCAGTGACTGAGCAAAAACGGCTCGTAGCCTAGCGAAGTCCTCACAACTGTTTAAAGTATTACGTTAACACTAACAAGTGCACTTTGAGAAATCCAGATCCCTTGTATCTGGTTTTCTCCCGGCTCCTTGACAAAGTAAAAAACAAGCTGTTAATAAAATACAGGGTGGTTAGGCTCTTGCCCTCACGCACTGTAAATTATTAACTCAACACAGTCAGCCGCGAAGACAACCTAGGCTTCACTGAACCGAAACGAGTATGCAGGTTTATCGCTTAACCACTGCATCAAACAACAACTCGTAACACAGAAAAGCCTTACCCCAGTCTAGCATTACCTAGACTAGCAGAAACCAGGAATAATAATAATAACACACAGGGAAATGCATAGACAAGTGCAACAAACATAAATCAATCCTATTCTAAGTTAACCCTTCCAAAATAGGCTATCTAATAGGCATGTATCTCATGAGAACTCAAGCGATAATACGTTGGCTGACTAGCTCTGCACCAACGGGACCATGGAAGTTAAAAAGGGTAGGGAAAAGAGGGAGTAAGAATGTAAGGTAGTAGAGAAAGTTCACATCAGTCAGAAGAATATATATAGTTAGCAAGGGAAATGAGAGTCGCTGTGCCTAATGAGTTCTGATCAAAAAAATGGCTAGACTTCCCTTTTTATACTCGGCCCTCTAGTGAGCCCAACGTGAACTACTAAGGACCGCCCACTGACAATCATTACGTAATTTCTCTCTCTCCTCTGGGATAGACAAAGGCTTTCCTAGCACTGAGGGGAGGGGGGAGGGGGGGGGGGGAGTGCTAGTGAGTTAGGCCCACCTCCCGCATGGCGCACCCAATGACCCCCAACTGTGGCTGCCGCTTCTCCCATCATTACAAATAAGTTTTACACACAATACTTATAACTAATGATATAAAATAGAACTCGTTGACTCAGATGAAAACAAAATACATATTCTATTACTTATAGTACAACGGCTCACATGAACTAAGTTAGGAAACTTACATAGACTACAGCCAAAGTTCCTGCCCTGACGATCCTAGCGAGAGTGGGGCATGACTAGGCGTTCTGTACAGCATGCTCACACTGGACATGCGTCACACCTCCCCCAAGATTTTACTTGCTCAACCCTGAGCTAAAATCTGACAAACACAGAACCCCATCAAGGCCCCTCACACCCAGCGACCGCATGGCACTAAAACAAAGCTGAGTTTATCACCAAAACGCATCTTATTATTAACCAAAAATTCACATTTTATAACTCCTCCCAACAATAGCAAAAAGACACAATATCATGCTCCCAGAGCGAGCTTACAGCAGCTCAGCCGTTTGATAGTTTGTGGACTACTCAAACTCTATAGGCTATGACAACTTATACGATTACCTATATCAAAAGAAAGAGTTTTTTATATGATTTTTATATTTTAATATGTTTTTCCCGGCTGCACTATAAGGGCAGCCTATTTTCCTCCACTCAAACCCACACACCTGTGATAGCCTACGACTGATCATCCACCCTTGATAAACAATCCGCGATCACATTGTCACATCCAGCAAAATGACGGATGTCCAGGTTATACTCCTGCAACATCAAAGACCACCTGGTCAGTCTCATATTGCGATTGTGAAATTGATTCAGGAATCTCAAAGGGTGATGATCAGTGTAGATAACCACGACTGGGCAATAGGCTGGAACATACACCTCGAAGTGCCTGAGCGACAGCACAATCGCCAGTAATTCCTTTTCTATTGTAGAATAGTTCTTTTGTGCAGCATGGAACTTCTTAGAAAAGAAACTTACTGGGTGTTCCACACCTTCATTGTCTGTCTGTAGCAAGACTGGCACCAGCCCCTACACCACTAGCATCTGTTGCCAGCTGAAAAGGCCTGTTAAAGTCTGGGGCCCTGAGTATCGGGTGAGTACATAGCAAATGTTTCACCAAAGTGAAAGCCTTTTCACACTCAGGTGCCCACAAAAACTTTTTGTCTTTAGATAACAAATCTGTGAGAGGTGCCAACACCGTTGAGTAACCTTTTATGAAGCGTCTGTAGTAGCCTATCTGACCCAAGAATCTCATAATCTGCTTCTTGGTTGTTGGGTGCGGAAATTTATTGATAGCCTGTACCTTGTTCTGAGGAGGGCACACCTGTCCCCTTCCCACTACAAACCCAAGGTACTGCACAGTGGCTTTTACGAAGTCACACTTTGCCAAATTTACTACCAGACCTGCTTCACTAAGTTTCCGGAACAAGGTCTCAAGGTGCTCACAATGGCTCTCAAAGTCGTCATCATAAATGATTACATCGTCCAAATATACGGTGCAATTTGGAATGTCCTTTACAATTTCATTCATCAGGTTCTGAAACGTTGCTGGTGCATTCTTAAGCCCGTAAGGCATAACATTGCACCGGTAGGTACCCCCGTCCACAACAAAACCACATACCTCTTTAGCACGCTCGGACAAAGGTACTTGCCAGTAACCTTTTACTAAATCTACTTTAGACAAAAAACGAGCATTACCAATTTGTCAACACTATCATCAACCCGAGGAAGAGGATATGGGTTAGTTGGAGTCAAACCGTTTAACCTACGGAAATCAATACAAAAGCGTACCTTGCCATCTGGCTTAGGCTGCAGTGTTACAGGGGAAGTCCACTTAACTGTGCCTTTCTCTATCAACCCTCTACCGGGCATATATACTCCAACTCATCCCTCAGAGCTGGTAGTTTTATGGGGGGCACACGGTACGGGATTGACTTAAAGGGTAGATGGTCCCCCACGTCAACATCATGCATAGCCTGAGTAGTGAGGCCTGGGTGTTCAGCAAATACAGTGGGGTATGAACCGAACAACTGACGGATAGCATCAAACTGCGGCTCAGGCAAATGAGCTATAGCCTCGTCAGCCCTTAGGCTCGAGTTCCCCGCCCACTGATCCGCTGAAACATGTTGATCCCAGCTATCCTCCTCTGAAGCTTGACTGTCCCCCTCTCCTTCTCCACCACGGCCGCAACAAGCCAACACAGGGACAGTGAGAGGCTCAGAGGGGCGCCTCACATACTCTTTAATAAGGTTCACGTGACATAACTGGTTCTTTTTCCTCCTGTCTGGAGTGGCAACAAGGTAATCTAAGTCTGAAATTTTTTCTACAATTTTATAAGGTCCAGTGTACTTCGCAGAGAGGGGGTTACCAACCAAAGGCAACAAAATTAATACCTCTTGTCCTACAGTGAACTTCCGGAGCCTCACTTTGCGATCATACCTGTCCTTCATCAAAGCTTGTGATTCTGTCAAATTTCTACCTGCCATCTCCAGACTCTTAAGCATGCGCTCACGGCTTTCAAGCACATACTTTAATAATGGACAAGGCTGCACAGTCCCCTCCCAAATTTCTTTCAGCATGTTAAGGGGGCCCCTGACACGGTGTCCAAAAATCAGCTCGTTTGGACTAAATCCCAGGCTCTCACCAGGTACCTCCCGAGCAGCAAACAGCACATAAGGCAATCCAAGATCCCAATCCATACCGTTGTCAGCACAATAACACCTGAGCATGCTTTTAAGTGTAGCATGCCACCGCTCAAGCACCCCTTGACTCTCAGGGTGATACGCTGACGATACTACTGCTCGTATCCCATGCTGTTGCATTGTTTGCTTGAACATGTTGGAGGTGAAATTAGATCCCTGATCAGACTGAATCTCCTCCGGGTACCCGTACCTTGAGAAGTACCACAACAAGTTACTGACTACCGTCTTAGCCATTCCATTTTTCATAGGGTATGCATCGGGGTATCTAGTGGCAACATCCATTATGGTTAACAAAAATTTATTTCCCGCCTTAGTGGGAGGGAGTGGACCAACCATGTCAACAATAATTTTACTAAAGGGTGGCCCAATCACAGGAATAGGGTGTAACGGAGCCTTAGGAATAACTTGGTTCGGTTTCCCGACACGTTGACAAATATCACAGGAGTTTATCCATGACTGCACATGAGACTTCATCCCCGGCCACCAAAACAATTTCCCCAAAGCCACCACCGTTTTTCTCACCCCTAGATGTCCTGCCAGTGGTGTGTCATGCGCCAACCTCAGTAGGCTATCCCTGCACTCCCGTGGCACCACCAACTGGTCCACTACTCCGGACCCCTTTTGCCAACTACGTTTAGGGTCTTGAAAACGCCTATAAAGGATGCCTTCTAAATAAAAAAAAATCTCCTGGCTGTGCATCGCCGTCCTCGTCGAGCTCTACAGCTCCATTAGCACACGTTTGGAGCTCAGGGTCCTCTAGTTGCAACCGACTTATATCTGAGGGTGCCAAGCGATCTAACTGCTCCCGGAGCAATGCATGACCTTCCCCGATACTGGGCTGCTCCCTCTGTCTCTCTCGATGTACATAACGTTGCTGTCGTGGAGACTCGTCATGCCCAGCCTCGTCACTCTCGATGACAGGCCCAGGGGCTACTCCAGAATTAAGTAATGGTGCTAATACTGAATCACCCAGGAGAGCCGCCGAGTCAAAACTCTTAAAAACCAACTCCAGCTTTAGCCTCCTCCTGTTGATCGTTCCTCCGCTGGTCTGAAGGCGGAGGACTAGGCTGTGACACTTTAGCTGCCCGAGCTCGGGTGACAACACACGCCATAGGTTGTGTCTGGCACCGCTCGACCCACTCTTGCTCTTCCCTACTCACGTCGGCCGGCCTCTCGGCAACGACTAAGGGTAGAACCTCGGAAGCGGGCATTGCAAAGTCGTTGCCGAGAAGAAGGTCGACGCCCTCCACTGGCAGTTTCTCCACAATCCCGACATCCAATTCACGTGCCACACCATCCACCTCCAACTCCAACCGCACCAGCGGGTATGACCGAGTTGCATTAATACCCTGCACCACTACCACCCGAGCCGCGTTTATAGGGTAGCCAGTCAAGTTTTTCATCAGAGTCTGGGAAGCACCTGTATCACGCAAGACCTCTACTCCATGCTTGCGCCCCGCCCACATCACGCAACCCCGCCCTCTATGGTCGCAAAAAACATCCTGAGCAGGGTTCGAGCCTCCCAGGTGCTTCTGCATTGGCTGTGCCTCAGCCTCTGACGAACTGCCCCAGGCAAACTCAGATGACTTCGGAGACCCACCAATGTTGCAGGCCAAAGACACAGCTGCTGTAGGTGGTTTGCTAGGCCAGACTCTTGCAAAGTGCCCCTTTTTATGACAATGATAACACTCCACCTCCCCTTTGGGCTTCCCTTGGTACTGGGAAGGGCCCGGCCCCTTCTTAAATGGGACGGTGCTAGTCTTGTGGTCAGTCTTGGTATCATGGCTCTTGTACTTGTTTGCATAAGGTATATCACTAACTCGGGGGGGTGGGGCGTCACGCCCCTTGTTACCTGCCGCACTCGCTGGGCAGACCCGCACCCGCGAATTAGTGATACGCGGAGGTCAGCCATCTCAGCTGCCTCCTGTAGAGTTTTTGGGTTCTTTTCTTTAATAGTTAAAGTCATTTCTGCACCAGTACACTTATAAAACTGCTCGAGCAGAAACAGCTCAGTCAACTGTTCGGCCGTCTCAGCTTTCTCAGAACGTGTCCAGTTTTTAAGTGCATCTTTTAAGTCCCGGGCATGTTCAAGAAAGGTCACCTCCCTAGTCTTTGTAACACCACCGAAACTTCAATCGATATGTTTCCGGTTGCAACTCGTATGCCCGTAGGACAGCTCTCTTCAATTCTGGGTAGTCAATGCAAGACTCTAAAGGCAGTGCATCATAAGCCTTCAGACCCTTACCCGTAAGTCTTGAGGAGACTAGAGCTGCCCACTTCTCTTCAGGCCAATTATGCTCCCTACATTTCTTCTCAAAACGATTAAAAAATTCTGTGACTTCAGTTTCACTAAATACCGGCACCAATTTGACTAATTGGGCCAAGGACTGTTCTCTTACTTGGCCCTCACGGCCCATCCAAGTCCCTGTCGACTCTGCACGAGACTTATCTAAATCTAATTTAGCACAATATTTCTCCGAGTCGTACTTAAGCTCAGCCTCATGCCTCCTAACCTCAATCTCATGCCTCCTCGTCTCATCCTCCTGCCTCCTGGTCTCATTTTCATGCCTCCTGGTCTCATCCTCCTGCTTCCTAGCCTCAATCTTAGCAAGCTCAAGTCTAAATACCATATCTGGAGACAGACAGGAAGAGGGAGCTGCCACTACTGAAGGAGGGGGGGCAAAAAATGGGGAACCACCATGTGCACCACCCGAGGGCACTCCAATCTGCCAATTCTCATCCCTCTGTGGGAGAGTGCTAACCTCCGGTAACTGAGTGGACGGCACTGTGGGAGTCGAGTGAGAGGGGATCTGGGGAGGAACCCCCCCAAACGCCCTCTCCTCCGAAACCCCATGTCGCCCACGCAACACCCAGGAAATCAGCTCCCCCTTGGACATCCCTACTACATTGGAAATTCCCAAAACCTTGGCTATCAGGTGCAAGCCACAAACATCCATCCCAGCCAGCCTCTCCTCCGTGACGAGGTAGCCGTTACTCACAAAAACTCTAGCATCCTCCTCACTGGTTACTAACGGCACACCTTCAAATGGCATCTCTCGCTCATCGTCAGTGCTAATGCACGACATACTGAAGTCCACAAAAAAATTCTCGAGACAAAAGTGTTTAACTTCCTATGCAAGCACTAATTACTAAATTAACTGGAGTCTCTTAAATGCTTTACTAATTGCCATACAAAAACAAATATTCTTCAATATGCACGCTAAAATACAAACAAACAAATGTTGTACAACTCTGCAAAAATTTATACTGTTTACAAAATCCTAAGCAAGGTCGCCATTTGTTACGACCTGGCACTCGGGTACACAAGGGCTCTCAATCAGGACTCTAATACGGCTCGCTGCCACAACGGAAACACACGATCCCAACCCCTGAGTACTGCCAGCCGAACAAAAAACACCAATACCCTCCAGAGTTCAATCTGCTATAACGGGGTATACAAGAACTCGGTACTAGTGTTCAACAACAGACTAATAAAGAGACAGGAATTCTCTAGTCTGGTCAACAATCAAACAAAGAAGTAAGAAACAACAACACCAAAGAATAGTGTTGGCCGAAGCCGAAGTAATCCACCCTTGACTAAGAACTTAAGAAGTCCTCCACCCTCTACTTCGGATCGGCACTATTACGTTACGTTAATTAATAGTCCTTAAGCATCGAGCAAGGAATCTTCTGAAAAAAGTTAGATGCTTCTCGGATGCTCGTAAGAAGTACGTATCGGATTTTGAACAGTAATTCAATAAGAAAAACACTGGCAATTAAATACTATTACAGGTTTAAATTGGCATAAGAATAATTAAAAGAATATGCAATAGTAAATGGCAAACATTAAAAAGAAGTACTCCGCAAATGCAACGGCAATAGCCTACTCGGATTGTGCTCGTGGGCCACTAATCACTAAAGTAGCCAAGCTTGCAACACATGAAATCAATAGTGCATAAACAATATCATACATAAGGAAAGCTTCAATACTATTCTGTATCTACTAATCGAGTAAAGTCTAGCTGGGGTACTGTGGGCAAAAGGTAGCAGTGACTGAGCAAAAACGGCTCGTAGCCTAGCGAAGTCCTCACAACTGTTTAAAGTATTACGTTAACACTAACAAGTGCACTTTGAGAAATCCAGATCCCTTGTATCTGGTTTTCTCCCGGCTCCTTGACAAAGTAAAAACAAGCTGTTAATAAAATACAGGGTGGTTAGGCTCTTGCCCTCACGCACTGTAAATTATTAACTCAACACAGTCAGCCGCGAAGACAACCTAGGCTTCACTGAACCGAAACGAGTATGCAGGTTTATCGCTTAACCACTGCATCAAACAACAACTCGTAACACAGAAAAGCCTTACCCCAGTCTAGCATTACCTAGACTAGCAGAAACCAGGAATAATAATAATAACACACAGGGAAATGCATAGACAAGTGCAACAAACATAAATCAATCCTATTCTAAGTTAAACCCTTCCAAAATAGGCTATCTAATAGGCATGTATCTCATGAGAACTCAAGCGATAATACGTTGGCTGACTAGCTCTGCACCAACGGGACCATGGAAGTTAAAAAGGGTAGGGAAAAGAGGAGATAAGAATGTAAGGTAGTAGAGAAAGTTCACATCAGTCAGAAGAATATATATAGTTAGCAAGGGAAATGAGAAGTCGCTCTGCCTAATGAGTTCTGATCAAAAAATGGCTAGACTTCCCTTTTTATACTCGGCCCTCTAGTGAGCCCAACGTGAACTACTAAGGACCGCCCACTGACAATCATTACGTAATTTCTCTCTCTCCTCTGGGATAGACAAAGGCTTTCCTAGCACTGAGGGGAGGGGGGAGGGGGGGGGGAGTGCTAGTGAGTTAGGCCCACCTCCCGCATGGCGCACCCACTGACCCCCAACTGTGGCTGCCGCTTCTCCCATCATTACAAATAAGTTTTACACACAATACTTATAACTAATGATATAAAATAGAACTCGTTGACTCAGATGAAAACAAAATACATATTCATATTACTTATAGTACAACGGCTCACATGAACTAAGTTAGGAAACTCTACATAGACTACAGCCAAAGTTCCTGCCCTGACGATCCTAGCGAGAGTGGGGCATGACTAGGCGTTCTGTACAGCATGCTCACACTGGACATGCGTCACACTGGGAAGAACACCTCCTCAGGTTAAGACAAGTCCTGCAAAGAATCCGAGCCGCCGGGTTGAAATTAAAACCCTCAAAGTGCGTGATTGCCCGGAATAAGGTAGATTTTCTCGGACACGTGATATCTGAACATGGTATTGCGCCAGACCCAAAGAAACTTCAAGCCATACAAAACCAAACCCCACCCACCACGGTTAAAGGAATACGTTCGTTTCTAGGTTTAGCCACGTACTACAGACGTTTCGTCGCCCACTTTGCCACCATAGCCAGACCCCTCCACCAACTTACCCACAAAGACACCCCGTTCGCCTGGACACCTGAAAGAGACCTCGCGTTTAACACTTTGAAGCAAAAGCTAATCCAAGCCCCTATTGTCGTTTTCCCTGACTACCAGAAACCTTTCCGTCTTTATACCGACGTATCTCTGTACGCCATAGGTGCAGTATTAGCTCAATTCAGAGATGGAAAGGAACATGTGATAGCGTATGCCAGCTACACACTCACCCCACCCCAACAGAATTACGCAGCCACCAAGAGAGAGTGCTTAGGGATCATTTGGGCACTCAGCCACTTCCGGTCATTTGTGTTAGGCGCAAAACTCGAAATAATTACCGACCATCAATCTTTACAATGGCAGCGTAGGTGCGAAACCAACTCAGCCATTTTGGTACGTTGGAGAGAGACACTAGAGGACTACGACTTTACAATACAATATCGTCCCGGCAAACTCCATACTAATGCAGACGCCCTGTCACGTTTGCCAGTACCAAAAGACACCCCCACCAACCTAGCCGCCTTACAAAACACTCAATTGGTATCTACCCCACCTCCCGACAGAATGCCCCCCCAGCCCCCTCCCTAATTCAATCTTGGGAAGCACGAATCAGACCCCCCTGGATACCGTTAAACGTCTTCAGGAGACTGACTCGCTGGGGAGATCAACTTGCCACAGACACTGGTCACATAATCTTGGACCCCACCATAGCCCACGACTACATGATTGCCATCCACGAGGGAAACGGCATACACCTTGGACAAAAGAAAATGTTAAAGATCTTCACAGACCAATACTGGACCCCCAACCCCTCCAAAATTGCACAACGAGTGACAGAATCCTGCAAACCGTGTTTATTGGGAAAGGATAGATCACGCACCCCAGGCCAAGCTGGTACCATTTCTGCCAACAAACCGTTCCAAGTCCTATCCCTCGACATCATGGGCCCGTTCCCTTCTTACGCTGGCAACCGCTATATCGTCACATTTGTAGACGTATATTCAAAATTTCTAATAGCCTGCCCAGTTAAAGACCACACAGCCACCACAGTCGCCACACTGCTTGCCACCGAAGTGTTCCCTATATTCGGCCTTCCCCTTGCTCTTCTATCGGACAATGCCCCCGAGTTTAGTGGACACGTTTGGCAACAATTCACCCAACAATGCGGTATCAAGATTAAACACTCATCCCCGTACTGGCCTCAAGGAAATGCTATCTGCGAACGCAGCCATCGCACCATCAACAACCAGTTACGTACAAGAATGATTGCTCTTAATACCTCAGACTGGCCATCACAACTAAAGATGATACAGTAGGGTATGAACACCTGTCCTCGGGAAGACGGTATTTCCCCTCATGAACGTGTTTACGGTGTATCCCCCCTGTTACTGCCATTCCACCACCACGCTCACCTTCCCTCCACCACCTCCACAATTGACCCATTGCAACATCTGCAAAACACCCTCCATACCGCCCAGATCTGTCAAGACACCAAAACTGATAACATCGATGAAAAAAACCCTTTCGCCATCCATGACACCGTAATGGTAGCCAACCTCCCTATCACCAACAAGTTAGGCCCTCGCTATGTCGGACCCTACACCGTAATACAAGTCCCAAATGCCTTTCAAGTCACCATCGACTATCACGGCGTAACTCGCACGCTCCGAACTAGATTCGTCCGAGCGTTTAAACCTCTACAGCCACAAGACATTACCCCACCCCACACGTCCGACCCTAAATTAAACACCCCTACTCACCCCCTCACTCAGGCTACGAATATTCCCATACAAACCCCTAAGGACCTAAGCCCTCCAGCACCGAACCGACAAATCTTTCTCACCATACAGCCCCAACTAACCTCCACAAACCCCAAGCCCCCAATATCACACCCTCTTCCACCATGACACCTTCTTTCACTTCTGATAGTCAAGTTCCTCCCCAACTTATCCAAGTACAAAAACCTCCACCCACAACCCCGACCACAACAGAAACCCTCCCGTCTAGCCCTGACATACCTCCACCAGGCACCACAGTGAGAAAACCACCACCGCCACCCCAAACCAAGTACACACCCAACCGCACCACACAATCTACCTCAGTAACCTCACGCTACAACTTACGCCCACGACAAACATCGTTTAAAACCTCCAGAAAACACACCCTACTAACCAAGTTCCGTAGGGCTGCCAGACCACTACCCTCCTCCTCCTCCCTCTTCTTCTTCTTCGTCGAATTCTCCCCCACAAAGGGAAAGAAGACGAATAATCACCAGCAAATCACCAACCTCATCAAACAACACACGCCCCTACCCCCAACCCTCCAACTTAAATCTACACTCCTTTCCCACCCCTCTAGCCCCCCCGCATCCGCCCCCTTCCCCCCCCCGCTCCACACCACCACCCCCACCCACACACCAACCAACCTCCTCATCTCACCAAACCCCCAACCAACCCACCCCTAAGAAACCCCCCCCCCAAAGTCACCCCCGAGAAAACCCCCACATGTCATTTACCTATAAAACATGCTTCCCCTCACTATAAAACATCGTCGAGCGACTCAAGTCCCACGACAAACATCTACCTTCCCACCAGGACCGCCAGAGGTAGAATAATCAACAGACCCATCAGATTTAAAGACAGCGATACAAAAATAACACCCCGTTCTGACACTAAGGACCCAAGCCACACAACACACACACCCCCTCCTTCCCACACAACTCCTTCACCCACCTTACTTACACCGATTTTGCGCATTGCCTCACTATATATTCCCAACCTACAACACCGCCTAAGAAAACCAAATAAAACCCAGACTCACATTCCCCCTTCATCCCCAGCCCTGTTGTCACGTGCGAATCCCCTTTCGGTTAGTAACCCATTCACCACACTAAACAGACTTCCTGTCAATCCCACACACCTCACTCCGACCCCCACGGGGGAGAGCTACAAACCATTCATACGAAAGGTTAAAGTAAAGACCCCCACTGGACACTTGGCCCGTGTACCACACCCACACCAAGCCCGGGCAGCCGCCCGCCACAACACAGAGGACACATTCTTACAGGTATACATTGACCTGCAAAAGAAACCTGAGCGTCGCTCTCGTGTTTGGTGGAACTTTCTAAATACCCTGAAAATGACCCACCATCCCTATGCTTCTTTTAACTTCACCCTTGAGGCTCGAGGACGAGCCTATAATGAAGGAGAGGGAAGTAAAATGCCCCAGAACAAGAAGCCCACCACAGAAGCCACGAGCGAACACCACACAGAAACACCCGGAAGAAAGGTCCACAGAACGAAAGGACCAGCTGACCGAGCCCGCCATTCCAGACAGGCCCAAGCCCGCAGGGCTAAACAGCTCCAGGACACACCCATTTACCTTTTCTAAACTGACCATTTTCCACACCTCACGTACACTAACCCCCTCGTGTCCTACACTCCTAACTACAAAGATGATGAACAGGAATATACATTCATATTAAAAACACCCATGCCTGTCCCGACGTTGAGCCAATGCCAACACATCAGACAGCCATAATTATATCTATGTATGTTCTTGCATCCGAGAAGTAGATGTTATATATCTTAGAAGTTAAAACACCCACGCTGTCCCTAGACCCCGTATATCATTTTCCATGACGAGTATAGATATGTGTAACCCGTGCTCAGTCGCCCCTTGCATTGTTCCTCTAGTAACTAAGTCTATAATATTAACTGCCACCAGCATTGATACGACATAGCGGCACTGTCCTTGCTACAAAGATGATGAACAGGAATATACATTCATATTAAAAAACACCCATGCCTGTCCCGACGTTGAGCCAATGCCAACACATCAGACAGCCATAATTATATCTATGTATGTTCTTGCATCCGAGAAGTAGATGTTATATATCTTAGAAGTTCAAACACCCACGCTTGTCCCTAGACCTCTTATATCATTTTCCATGACGAGTATAGATATGTGTAACCCGTGCTCAGTCACCCCTTGCATTGTTCCTCTAGTAACTAAGTCTATAATATTAACTGCCACCAGCATTGATGCGACATAGCGGCAGTGTCCTTCTGTCGTATTGTGCCAAGTACAGATCAACCAGGTTTCATCACCTTATTAGGACGACGACTATAATGTCATCGTTCATCGATGTATGCAATCCTTAGGTTAAGTATTTTATCCGCCATTGTGTTCACCTTTTTCCATTTAATTTCCACAATTGTCATACGTCTTCCCCTTGCCTCCTTCGTATCCACAGTCCACACTACGCCAATTTACTTCATGTCTTACAACCCTTACCCCAACCAGAGATTATATAAGATAACCTGGTTATCAGTATCTGTCATAAGTACCCCGAAACAATAACTAAGTACCCCTACGAACTGCCGCTGTTGTTGATATTTATATTTAATAGAAAACGCAGTTCCCAGGGCCAACTAATAGTATCCATAACCCTCGGACTGATCACATAACTCTATCTTTTCCAGACTCCTATACCACCCCATAGTTGCATTCCCCGGTAGCATTTGGCTAACGTATTCTACTGCCTTTTCAAACTTCCATATCAATTGTAGCCTAATGCCACCCCCACGCCCAGGGACCTTAGGGGCAAAATTTCCCTGTAGCCCTTGAACTCTCCCCCCCTCTCATTAAGACACCCGCGCTTCTCGACTCTTGTCCGACCTAGCCTCTCTCTCATACCTCTTGAAGATCCTTGAATTGTCCGTTACTAACGCTCTCCAACCTTTTATATCTATACTCCTATCCAGCCTACCTTCACTTAGTAGGCCAGAACAACATTAGAACTTTACTAGCCCCTTGCATGCCATCTATTCTCTTACAACACATTCACATCCCTGCACCCAATGGTCGTCGGTGCGAGGCTAGCCGCCCCGCCAGTAACTAACTTCTATTGCCATACTTCCAGATAAATGTGGCAGAGTTAGCAACCCAGTCTCCACCATATCCAGCAAACCCTACAATTAACAACCAGCCGAGTAAAACCAGCTAGCTAAGGCACCTTCGGTTTTGGTATTAAAGACACCCACATCTGTCTCATACACAGAGGGTTATTACAAACACTGGTGATATGGCAAGCCCCTAGCCACAGCCGCCGGACGACTATCACAGAAGAGAGGGCGCCCAGCTCCCCCTTTTTGCCCACCCGAGGAGGGAGACCCCCACCCCCGCGGAGGTATACCTGGCCCCTGTTTTGACTTTCGAGTCATTGCCAGGTAGCACAGGAATTCTTCCTATCAATGAACTAACCATGAATGACTAACACCTTTACTAACCTCTATTACCTCACAATAAACCATTTACCTTTCTTGCATGCTCTGATCACTAAATTAGCACCTCAGCTATACCATAGAATGAAGATTGAACAATCTAGAGAGACGCTCCTATCGCAGCTGTCCCCATCCTCCTCGCAAAGTAGATCCAGTCTCTCTCCCCTAAATACGTCCAGTATAGCCAAAATAGTACCTCTTACTAAGACTCAGTTATATGAAAATATAAAGGCTTCCTATCGCCCTGTGCCACAACAGTAAATACCATCTTACCTAGTCCCCATATCTATTGAGAGCTCAATTAAGTCCATAAGACTCGAGATCCCTACTGTCTACAGGGTCCAGAACCGAGCCTATAAATCTAACTCCCGCCCCCAGTCAAATCAGTTGAAAGCTAGACACCAACCAGTGGTCACTACCCTGCAGTTTACCTCTAGCTCTGCCCTTGTGTTGTTCCGGAGTTGAGAGATTCCAGATCCGGCAGACTCTGTGGCAGAGAAGACTGATAGAAGCATCTGTCCATGTACAAGTCCTAACGTGCACCTTATAAACCTTCACACAAATTCGTGGTTATATAAGTGTGTAGCCAGCAACGATCATCAAGAGATCCGACTTGAGAACTTCCTACATTTTGGACCATCTGGACGGCCGAGGAACCAGTCGTTAGCCCCCAACATCACCGGAAGCAAGATAACCAGGACCAGATCTACCCATACTATTCAAGATTCATGTTGCTAGTACTAAGTGTTATAGTACTAGCTTGATACTCACTTATTAACTTTCTATAAAGTGGCTAAGACCTTGCCCAGTGTAATTCATATTTAACCATTCCATTTGGGACGTACTAAGCGTCAGTGCTTTTTTAATTAACAGGCGACCTTGACTCTCGTAATTACCTTATTCAGATATTAAAACTCTAGTGATATCTAACGTTCGCCCACTGATTTGTGTTCTACATATTTCTGCCTTAAGAATATCAAACTTAGTTCAGTACCCCCATGAGGTTACTAGAGATTTCCGTGTTCTAATATACGCGTGTCTAATCCTAACTGTGAGTTGCTACTGGGCACGCGACCAGCCAGCAAGAGGTAAAATCAGTGACATTGAATTATAGAATATATTGAGGTCTTCCAGTAAAATATAAACTTGCTAATTAAACCCGTGATCAGAAGAATATACCTGAACGTTGGAAGTGGGAGACTAGGCTCCATCCAGATCCGCTAATGCTAGCAGTTCCCTTCTATCATTTGTTTTGTGCGAATATAACTATCTTTCTATGCTCTTTCTTTATTTCAATAAACGTGAACTTGTGTCGTGTTACCGTGTGTTTATTTTGTGTTCTCTATTCCTCATACCTTGTATTGTGCATGCAGCCTTCTATACCCAGTCATTCAGAACTCACATTACCCAAGTTAAACCTGTAGAAAAACAGGGCATAACAATAATGAATCGATTTTTGAGATTGATTGATGCATAATGGAATTTCTAAATCTCTTGTGTTTCTTAAGGTATATCTTTCATTTAAACGAAAATTAAATATATTTATGGGATTGTAATTATTAATGGCTTTATAAACAAAGATAGCAGTGCAATATATGTTTATGTCTTCCCATTTTAAAAGCCTTAGAGATTTAAATAATTCATTTGTGTGATCATATTTTCCTTTGAAAGTGATTGTCCTAATAATTTTCTTTTGCGCTAGTTTGACTCTCTCTATATTAGTTTTACCTGCGGTTGCCCAAACTGTGTGACAGTATGAAAAGTAAGGGTACACCAAGGAGTAGTAAAGTTGTTTAACACCTTACGAGCGGCCTAGGCAGTTTATTTATATGTACCGCCCAGCGGGGTGTTTTTACCCAAAATAGGGCTGTTTACGTGATCATTTTCATGCCTAAATAAGACCCAGAGCGTAAAACAAGTATGTATCCCTGAAAGGGCATAAACAGAGCTTTCCAATGACACCATAACGATCCTTTTATGATGGCTAGTTTTCTTGCAACAACCGTGCAACGCGAGTGCAAAAAGCATGTAATTCGGCACTTTCCCCATACAATTCCGTATATAGCGAGTGAGAGAGGGAGGGAGGTGGGATTCGTGTCAGTAGGTTCGCCGCGGTGGTCTGGAGCAGTCATACGCTCGCTACTCTCCTGCCACCACTTGTCTCTCTCTCTCAGCAACATTACGTGCTGAAATTGCCACACGACCTATGTCGAGCGCCGCCAGATAGTCCAGATTTATTATACTCGACTTATGTTGCGCTCCGACAGTTATGGGTTAAGTACTTCCGAAGGAAAGCAGTTACGAGTTAGATATAATATACCACATTGTTTATTTATCTTGTTTGTTAATGTTTGTATATGTGACTGCCAAGTCAATTGCCTATCCACTACAACACCAAGAAATTTTATATTTTGCTTTTCTATTAACATTGAATTTCCTATTTTAATGGAATCTACATTTGAAGGAACATTCTTTTTTCTGTGATGAATAATATATTTTGTTTTGTCGATATTTAAGGTTAGATTATTTGTGGTCATCCAACAATAGACATTATTTAGTTCATTATTCACTGATTGCACTAGAGTATTTAAATTGCTGTGACTGGCATAAAGTGTTGTATCGTCTGCAAACATAATTGTTTTAAATAGTACATTTGTGTTAATTAAATCATTCACATATATAATAAACAATAATGGGCCCAGTATGGACCCCTGTGGAACTCCAAAGGCTAAAGATTTCACTAGATTTAATATTATTATATTCTACATATTGTTTACGGTCCTTAAACCTCCTACCGGGCTGTCTTAATGACGGTCGCCCCTACCCGGGCGATATGGCCGAAAAACGTCTAGGCCTAGGCTACCGTATTTATGTTTATTTTCACTGCTAGAACTTTCCCACTCATCTATAATCGTAGTGCGGTTTTCAATCTGTATTTTGGCGTTTGAGTAGAGCTCTGTAAGTCAACTGGTTCAGTTGTGATGACGATTTCAGTGGAGCCAATATTGCAGAGATGTTGCCAATATGGGGGCTTTTCAGACACTAATTCGTCTGACGTTTCGAACAATAACATTGAAGAGTCTTCTCCTTCTTGTTTTCGGAGGTGCGGTGACGCAACGCTTGGGTTTGTTGACATACGTCGTACGCACGGCGTTCGGACCAAGCTTAATTAGGCTATTAAGCTCATGCCTTAGGTAAGGCATACCGGGTAGCGGCCCTTCTTTCGTGCTGTCCTTACCTAAGGCAGACCGGGTAGGAAGGGTTAAGGTAAGATTCAAACCACCTGAATGTAGTATTTCTTATACCATAATGTTTGAGTTTCTCTAATAGAATGTGGTGGTCAACTGTGTCAAAGGCTTTTGACAGATCTAAATATACACTAATTGTAAACAGTCTATCATCAAAGGCTGCAAGTACGTCATTACTAAATTTTATTAGCGCAGTTTCCATTGATTTTCCACACCTAAATCCATACTGGGCATCAGAAATTATACGGTTCGATAAACAAAATTCATTTAGTCTATTATACATTAGTTTCTCTAATATTTTGCTTATAACAGGTAAAACTGATATGGGCCAGTGATTATTAAATAGCGTCTTATCCCCAGATTTATATATTGGTAACACCTTCGCAATTTTAAGATGATCGGGAAAAATACCCGTGAAAAAGGACATATTACAGAGGTAAAAACAACTTGTGACATAGAAGGCATCACGATTCGTAATATTTTCATAGGTATCCCATCACAGCCTGGAGAGGAATCCCGCAGTTGGCTAACTGTATTTAGTAATTCTTCTGTAGTAACTGGAGGCATTAAGAATGTTGATGCTTGTGGATTAGTTAAGTATGAATTAAAGGAAACATTTGACTCTCTGATGTTTTCAGCTAGATTTTTCCCGACTTTGACAAAGTATTAATTAAACTGGTGTGCTGTTACATCTGGTTCTTTAATTTCATTGTTGTTATGAATAAATGTATCACTTAATTTGCTGTATTTTTTTCTTCCTAGAACTGAGTTAATTATATTCCAAGCCTTTTTACCGTCACCAGCAGCTTCTTCCAACTTTCGTTTATGGTAGTTTCCTTTGGCTGTTCGTATAGATGTCGTAACTTGATTACGGAAGCCTACGGTATCTCTCTCCAAACGTGATAGGTTTTATGGCATATTTTTTCGCTAATTTTTTTTTTTCTTTGATCATCTCTTGTATTTCCGGTGTTATATAAGGCTTATATAGATGATTTACCTTAATTCGTTTTGTAATAATAGGAAAATGTTTGTTAAACAAAGCTGTAAATATTGTCATAAGATTACTATATATTACATTGGGGTTATTTGAACTATAAACTATTTCCCATGAAACCTCTTCTATTGCTTCTTTAACCCGTACAGCCCCAGCGACGCGCCTGACGTGTCGGCGATGTATGTAACGCACAGCCCCAGAGACCCGCCTGGCGCATCACCCTAATTGCGCCGACCGTAACCTCAGGTGTAGCCACTCAAGAGGGCTCAGATTTGTATGGGAACTGTGTACGTATCCCACGCAACCGTGCCTAAAATGCCCCAGAACGAGAAGCCCACCACAGAAGCCATGAACGAACACCACACAGAAACACCCGGAAGAAAGGTCCACAGAACGAAAGGACCAGCTGACCGAGCCCGCCATTCCAGACAGGCCCAAGCCCGCAGGGCTAAACAGCTCCAGGACACACCCATTTACCTTTTCTAAACCGACCATTTTCCACACCTCACGTACACTAACCCCCTCGTGTCCTACACTTATTAACTACAAAGATGATGAACAGGAATATACATTCATATTAAAAACACCCATGCCTGTCCCGACGTTGAGCCAATACCAACACATCAGACAGCCATAATTATATCTATGTAGGTTCTTGCATCCGAGAAGTAGATGTTATATATCTTAGAAGTTCAAACACCCACGCTTGTCCCTAGACCTCTTATATAATTTCCATGACGAGTATAGATATGTGTAACCCGTGCATTGTTCCTCTAGTAACTAAGCTATAATATTAACTGCCACCAGCATTGATGCGACATAGCGGCAGTGTCCCTGTGTCGTATTATCCAAGTAACATCAACCAGGTTTCATCACCTTATTAGGACGACGACTATAATGTCATCGTTCATGCATGTATTCAATCCTTAGGTTAAGTATTTTTATCCGCCATTGTGTTCACATTTTCCATTTACTTTCCACAATTGTCATACGTCTTTCCCCTTGTTTCTCCTTCGTATCCACAATCCACACTACTCTATTTTGCTTCGTGACCCTATGCTCAGTGGTACTCTGTTTTGGGTCATCCTGTCCGCTTATTATTCACGCCCCGCTGCACACACCACCCTACCTGTTCGATCGTAGGGAAATGCCACCCCTATGTCCAGCGCATTAAGGGTCACTATCCTAGGTCACGAGCGGCGCGGCGCCTAGCCTCAAACCACCCCCTTTACAATTCACAACCCTCCCCCACCTCGCATATCCACTACCCCTTGTGTCCTACACCTCTTACCCGCCAGACTCTACCTACATGATGATGAACATGAATACACCTTAATTTAACCCTCTCCGACATATGACGCAATTTTGAGCCTATTGGGGATACTTTAAAGCCTTCTAGTTTTACCATCAGGTGTCTTTAGAAACCTTTAGTTAAGTTACTTCCACCTCTGCAGCTGTCTTCTGCGTTAGCTGTGGGCAGAAACTAAATTTTATGGAGCGGGAATTATAAGAGTGAGAGTGAACCCTATTTCTTAATGCTTATCCTGGCAACCTCTGCGTCCAAAAGCGTGCACGGGTTAAATACACCCCATGCCCCTGTCACCCTAAAGATTTAAAGTATACATATCAACATACCCTAAAATACCTTGGTCATTGCCCATACTAAGTATCTGAAGACCAACAACACGCCCCCATAAATCTATGTATGCTTCTCCCAATCCGAGAAGTAAATCTGTTAACACGTCTTGCCAGACACCGTTTCTGAAGACCAACCGTCTTTGCCCAGTAAATCTACGCCCGGCCGTGCGCGGGCCGCCCGGCCTGCGCCGCTTGGCCCGCCGCTCGTCTGCACTACCCGAGTCTCGCTCGAGGGCCGTACGCTGCCGAGCCGCGTGGCGCCCGCGGCCGGGCGCCCCCCGGCCGGAGCGTCGCCGGCCGGCCCCCGCGCCGGTGTGCTGCGGGGGGGTGTGTGTTCTCTTCCATCCGAGAAGTAAATATGGCAACAACCCCCAAAATACTCTGTCTTGCCAGACTAAGTTTGGCTGAAGACCAACCGCCCCCAGACATCTATGTATGTTCTTCCATCCCAGAGAAGTAATATGTTAACCCCCATTTCAGTAATTGATAATAAACTAGGATACCCAACGGGTACACCATTGTATATATAACCATTATTCCTGTAAGACCTAGACGCAGAGATAATGACTGAATATGTTAGCAACCATGCCATTAACTCTAATTCTTACCCCACCCAGAGATTGTAATAGATAACCCTCTTTTACCATTGTCTCCGACGCATATCTAGCACGAAACAATAACGAAGCTACCCCTACGAACTGCCCGCTTTCTTTGGTATATATTTCATAAAACCCGCCGTCCACAGGGACAACTATAACAGCAAGAAATCGTGTCAAAATAATAGTGTCCCATAACCCCTCACGTATTGGGAGTAACATGTACACTATGTTTTTCGTCTACTGGGGTTTTAAATCCCCAGTCAAGCCTAGCACGGCCTACAGCTAACCTCATCTTCCCCACAGTCGCACAGTGGATTCTATAATATTCCAGACTCATAGTCCACCACCTATTTGCTCATCCCCCGGTAGCGTTTGATTACACCTAACCTCCGTGTTCCCTGTCGGTAACACCCTCCAGTCTAAGATAAGACCAACTGTAGCCTAATGCCACCTCTACGCCCAGATACCTTTATGGTCAAACTTCCACGTAGCCCTCCTTAACCCTCTCCCTCTCGTTACCCCCCCACAGCTCCTTCTCCACTCTCTCCTAAACACTATCCTTCAATCCACCAACAACCCCCTGAATATCCTTAACTTTTTAACTTTTCCTTTACTATCCCGTAACGTCTATCTATCTCTATGCTCAGGCCCCCAATCCTCCCCTTTTGGGGGTAGCCGACTCAATACAGAGCAAGAACAGGGAAAACACAAACAACAACACAACAGAAAAAATAAACACAGAATAAAAACACAACGGCTCACACAACCAATTGTCAACCCCAGGGTAAGCACCAGATACCCAGGTCACCAAGGTCGCTCCAGCACATCGCCCCGTCCCCTGACCACCCGGAGATGTTCCGATTCTCGGCAAGGCGAGACATGCAGCGGAGGCCAAAGAGCCGCAATGCCCCTACCTCCCCACACGTTGCCATGCACACCCTTCATCTAAATCGTCTCCCCGGGCCCATCGCCTGATGTACTATTATCTATTCCAACTTGCTACCCGACCCCTTAAGCGTTACTCCAAAATGACCACAGTTGTTCACTTCAACTAGTCACAAGCATTTTTTCTCCATTCCCCTCCTGTCCCCACCACTTCCCCTGCAATTCCCCTGCCTGATCTATAGTCATGGCACTCTATCATCCAAATTCCTTTTCTTACACAGTCTCTCCATCTCAATGGGGGTCTTCCTGCCCTATCTATCTCCCCTTGTACCTTACTCACATATTCTCTGTTGTAAGCCTTTCATCTCCCATTCGTTCAACATGACCAACCCAGCTCAGCACCCTTCTGTCCACTCTGGCTGACACATGTTCCTGCTGCCCCACTCTCCTACGAATCTCTTCCTTCCTCAATCTGGTCTCTAACGAGTAACTCCACACATACTCCTCAAGCAGCCTCATCTCCATCACATCCAGCCCTCTTTTCTCCTTTTTCTTACATAGCCTATGTCTCAGCCCCATACATCACTGTTGGCACAAGCAATTCCTTGATACAGTGCACTTTTTTACTTTCCACTCCGAGATTATCTCGTCTTCCACAGTACTTCCCCTTGCTCCGAAAACCTTCCTTTCCTCCTTCACACACTCTCTGTTTTACCTCACACTTCCATACCTCCACTCCTGCGTATGTGTTCCTCCTAGATATGTGTGCTGTGAACACTCTAGACGCTACTTGTTTCCAATATTTGCCCCATCCAGCCTCACATCTAAGATTCATCACGCCTATGCTCTCCTCCCCCTATTACACACCATTACTTTACTTTTATTGACGTTCACCTTCAGTTTTCCTCCGCTTCCACAAACCACACCAAACCTCTTTGACTACCCGCTCGCAGTTTCTCATCAGAATCCGCCACCTAATGCTGTGTCATCAGCGCACAGAAACTTGATTGCACTCCCAATCTACTAACCATTCTTTCCTACTAAACCCAACCCTCTTCCCATAGTTTCTCCTTTCTCATCACCTCCCTCACCACACACAATCCATGAAACATATTAAACAGCCATGGGTGACATTACACAACCCTGTCGCAAACCTACCTTATTACCTCAAAACCCTTCACTCTCAACTCACCATTTCCTACTCTAACACATGCTCTGCTCCCTTCATAAAAAACTCTTACACTGCTTCTACACAAATTTCCTCCTATTTCATAAATCCTTAACACCTTCCACATTGCTTCACGGTCCACGGACGATCATACGCTTTTTCGCAAGTCCATACAAAGGCCCAAAAGATCTCCTTATGCTTCTCTAAACTACTTCTCGCATAACTGTCCTTACTTGCAAACATCTGATCCCACGCACCCTCTTCCCCTCTAAAAACCGCACTGTTTCTTCTTCCTATTGCAAACTTCCGTACAATTATTAATCGTCTCTAATACAACCACTGCCATACACGCTTTCCAACCACTGACAATAAACTAATTACACTTCTGATTAACTTGAACACACTCCTGCCGATCTCCCTTCCCCTTGTACAATGCACAATACATGCGGTCGACTTTTACCAGTCTATTGGTAACCATGGGGGGGGGGTGGGGGGGGGCGACAGCAAAAGCACACATGAAAAGTCTCACGCACCAACCAATCTATTATCACATCTCCACCCTTCTTTATAGTACTGTGACCACAGCAATACCATCCAAACCTTCTGGCTTTTCTCCCCGCTCTCATTTGTTTTGTTGTTTCCATTTTCCCTGCTTCTTTCACCTCATTTTCCTCTCGAATCCTTTCATTCATTCCCTGCCACCTGGGTAACCTTATCTCCATCCACCTCTGCTTCAATCACTGCTTTCTTCTTCCATCTCTTGTATTGTAACAAAGAGATTCAAAATACTCTGGCATATCTTTTCCTCACTTCAACTTGGTTTCCACTAGTAATTCTCCATGTTCATCTTTCACTGACTCTTCCCTCTTTTGTCATACCTTTCCCCCCTTACTTTAATTCCTCCTTCCAGAACATCTATCTTTCGTTCTTCAAAATTCTCACTCAGCCGAGCTTGGGCCCACCACCTTTCGTTTTTTGCATCTTTTTTCGCTTCTCTAATTTTCCGTTTGTGGCCTCTTCTCCTTTTCTCCTTGTACCTCTACCCATACCTCAACACTACTCATCCTGTGAAAAAACACTCTCAAAACAATTTCTCTTCTCCTTCAACTGCCTTTCCTCACCGTATCATGGGGGTGGCCACCACCACTCGCTTCCCTTCCTGATTACCTCTGCCTCCTACTTTCCTTTTATTTGCCGCAGAGACTACCTCTGCACTTGTCATGCACTCCTTCCTTAAACTGTTTTTTTGCCATTCAACCTCTACTTCTCTCTCTTGCGGTTTCCCTCTCTCTCACTTCCATCCACTTTTCATTTAGTCTTTCCTTGTACTCCCTCCCTCTTTTTCACTCTTCTCTAACTCACTAACTTTTATTACCTTCTCTTACTTTCACGCTTGTCTCTGATTCTCCTGTAACTCTTAACTCGTTAGCTTTCCGCTCCACCAGGTAATGATCTGACATACCCTGCCGCCATCACCTCTCATCACATATCACATCCAGCCAGTCTACACAATCTTTCCCTGTCCACCAAGCACATAATCCATCCAATGCCCTCTCTACAATCTCTCCCCTCACAAGTCTATGCCAGGTGTACTTGTGTATACGCCTTTTTTGAAGAACGTAGTACATACACTCAATCTACAACACTCTTCACATACATTTTTTCAGTCTTTTCTCCACTCTCGTTGTTACACCATCCACAACCAAAAAATACCGATGACTACCCTCAACAGGCTCATTTCCTTCATTTCCTACCCATAGCATTTAGGTCCCCTAAAACGAGACATTTTCAGTTTCATCAAACCCTTGTAGACAAATCTCTCAAATCCTCCCAGAAACCCGCTACCTCGTCTAAACTCTTTCACTTTCTGGTCCATACGCACTTACAAAAACCAAACCTTATATCATCCCTTAAAAACCAACCGCATTCTCACCAGCACTTAGCCTTGATGACACCTCTTTCCACATCCTTTTAAACTATAAACTCTCTCAAACTCCTCCTTCACAAGTAATTGCCACTCCTGTCTTTCCCTCCTGAGCGCGGGCGGGGGTGCTGTCTACTCCAGACTTTCTACCTATCATCGTTCCTCAAAAATCTACTTCTCCCTCTTCTTTCATCTATGTTTCATTGCAGTGTGCAAGGAACCCTCATACATTCCTTCTTTCAAATAAACTTAACCTTCCAATATCCTTCTCAAGCTTCTCATTCGTACTACATCCACGCACACTCTACTCTAAGCTTCCTATTCCTTAGGGTCCGGGACCACAAACGCGTTTCCCCGTCGTCCCCTATCTCTGTCTCGTTTTTTTGGTATAGATTTATTTAAGGGGAGAAGGATACCAACCAGGCCGGCCCCCCGCCCCCTTATGATCCCCTTTAGCCGACTTCTACGTCTCATCGGTAAGGAAAAGCGGTGGTGGAAATTTCTCACCCCTCCCCCACAACCCCTTTTGTATATATACTCCAATCCAGCCTACCTTCCCCCAGTAGGCCAAAGGAACACCATTAGAACTTTTACATAACCCTTTGCATGCCATCTATTCCTCACAACCCATCCACAACCCTGTACCAAATGATCGTCAGTGCGGAGGCTAGCCTGCCATCGCCAGTGGGGACTAAAACAATTTCTATTGCCATACTTCCAAATAAATGTTGGCAGAGTTAGCAACCCCCCGTCTACCACACACATCCAACAAACCCTTCAATTAACAACCCAAACCAATTAAACCAGCTGGTCAAGGCACCTTCGGTTTTGGTATTAAGAACAACCCACATCTGTCTCATCAACAGAGGGTTATTACAAACACTTGTAATATGGCAAGGCCCCAGCCACCAGCCGGCTTCAATGCCGGACGACCATACACAGAGAGAGGGTGCGTCACCTACCACTTTATTCACCCCCCTTTTCAACGGCCACCCGAGGAAGGGAGAACCCTACACCCTGCGGCGGTATAATGACCCCTTTTTTGACTTCCGGGTCATTGCCAAGGTAGCACAGGAATTCTTCCTATCAACTGACCTAACCATGTTTGGACTAACACCTTTACTAACCTCTATTACCCAACAATAACCCATTAAAACACTTTGTTGCATACTTACTCCGATACACCAAATTAGCACCCTCAGCTATACCATAGAATGAAGACTGAACAATCTATAGAGAGACGCTCCTATCACAGCGTGCCCCAATCCTCCTCGCAAAGTAGATCCAGGCTCCTCTCTCTCCCCTAAATACTTCCAGTATAGCACAAAACTAGTACCATCCGGTCTTACTAAGGCTCAGTTATAATCACATTATGAAGGGCTCTACCATATAGCCATGTGGCCCACAAAAGGGGGTAATCACCACTCTTACCTAGTTCCCGTTATCCAAATTGAGAGCTCAAAATAAGTTTACCATCAAAACTCGAGATCCCTATGGCCTACAGGGGATTCCAAAACCGAGCCTAATAAACCAAGCTCCAGCCCCCCAGTAAAATCAGTTGAAAAGATAGACACCAACCAGTGGTTTGGTCAACCAGAGTTGACCATCGAGCTCTATCATTGTTTGTTGCTGAGAAATTGAGTTCCAGAGCCGGACAGACACTTCCTTGGCAGTATTTAGATAGAAGGATCTGTCCACCGGAACTTGAGAACTTCCTTGGTTGGGGGGGGGGCGGGCGGAGCATAGGTGGACCATCTGAAACGGCCTGTGGCGGAACCAGTCGTTACAAATCCCCCCCAACATCCACGAACGCAAGATAACCAGGACCAGACCAATCAAATACTACCCAAAAATTCACTCACTATCCACGAGTTACTACAGTGTTTATCAGACGTGCTATTTTAGAGACTCAACTTATTAATATTTCTATGAAGTGGCTATATCTTTGCCCCAGTATAATCCATCTATAACCATTCCATTAGGAAGTGCTAAGCGTATCAGTGTTTTTTAATTACTTAACAGGCCGTATTAACTCGTCATAATATACCCATATATACCAGACTACGTATTTACCTAGAAGTAAAACCCCTAGTGCATATCTGGAATGTTCGCGCCCAGGATTATTGCGTTTCTATGTATTTCTGATACAAGAATTAGTAAAACTTTAGATAAGTTACCCCGCCTGAGGTTACTAGAATTCCCGTGCTCTAAAATACATGTGTCTCAATCTAGTCTGTCAACTATTACTACCTGTGCATCAGAGCTACCAGTGATAAATGCTAATAGTGAATATAGAATCTATAAGTAACAATTTATGGTCTCCAGTATATCAAACTTGTGAATAAAGTCAGTGATCAGAAGATTATACCTGAACGTTGGAAGTGGGAGGACTAGGCTCCATCCAGATCCACTTAATGCTAGTTGTTCAATTCTATCATTTTGTACTTGTACGAGTATTCATCACCTTCTTATGCTTCACATTAATCATCATCAAGGAAGGACTATAGAAGTGTGTACATTAAATAAACGTGGTGATCGTGTGTCCTTGTTACAGGCTGTGTTTTATTTTGTGTTCTCTATTCCTCGTACCTTGTTTTGGGTGCCCCCATGCAGCCTTCTTATACCCAGTCAGTTTAGAACTCTCACATTACCCAAGTTAATCCTGTAGAAAAACAGGGCATAACATGAAGAAAATCAACTAAGAGATAATGAGGATATAAATAAGGATCCCACTTATATAGTTAATGGGCAAACAAAATACGGTGACTAACCGCTACATAGGATCTTACCCAGGAATCCCGTAATCGAGGAGTAGTAGTTTGGGTCTGCAGAATCGCCCCATTTTTGTTATAAACGACTGGCATTATAAGGGCCGTGGTGTGAATACATGGACCAGGGTTTGACGGGGGGCTCTGCCCTCCCCTCAACCCCCCCCCCCCCCCCCCAATCCCCCGGTGAATTATAATAATCGTCATATATTACACTATATGTACACTATATGTGAACACTATTATATTACTATATATGATACACTGCATATGTACTTGGGGATATGTACACTATAATGTACATAAAAGCAATATGTACACTTATATGTTAGGAGCCCTACACTAGACTCATGCAAACACAGAATAAACTAACATTTCGCCCACAATCACCACACGCACACCATAAACCCTCCACTTAGCTTCCCTCCCCCGCCATTCCTCCACCCTAATACCTCTTATATGTGTGGATATGCGGAAGTTCAGCACCCTACACATTATCAATCGAGATTGAATGATCGAGATCGAGATATATGTGGCCGTGGCACCAGCAGGGGGCGTTTTAAAAACAGGCTGGCCGTAGAATAACCTCGAGCGTCCTGGGTAAACCAAAACCGCGGACGATCCGAAGCCGACGACGGGAAACTCTCCCCCCCAGCCTCCGATTTTCGGCACAAAACGCGCCGTTTTATGTCCTCGTTCTCGTCGAAAAACCACATTTAAAAGTTATAATGATCGTTTTCAATACTATTACCGGACCAGAAAAAAATAGTGTAGCTTGTGTGTTGCGATGCGGGGAAAACCGGAAGCAACGTGGCCAAAAATACTACTGCTCGTAAACTGTGCGTCTGCCTATCACGCGGTTGTGTACCTGTTCAAAAATAGGATAGTATCACCCAGTAACTACCAATCGATACCCAAATAATTCTAAATTGTGAAGACAAAGTAACCTTAGACTCATCACAAGAATAAACAACACTATCCAACCTCGGCAGTAATGGAGGGGATACCAACAACAGCAGCAAGTATAAAAAAAAAAACAAAACAAGTAACTTCGATACAATTGCAGAGGGAAACTCCCCAAAACAAAGAGGAAATTACTGTTGCGACCTGACATCGTATCTTACAGTAAGTGACCAGTGACATAGTCTGTGCCTGCAGGAAACGTGGTACACAAAACAGGACGTAGGTAATTTTGAACATATTAGACAAAGATTTCCCATGGGTACGGGGTCCCTCCACTCCGGACAACACGTGATGGTATTGGTGGCCAGGTTCCACCCCCCAGGGGGAGTTGGCAATAATGTGGAGATCCGTGGCCTAGATAGTGTAATTAAAACCATTGAGACAAATTTAAGCTGGTGTGCGGGAATACAGCTGGGCAAGTGGGACAACAGGATGAAAAGTGCAATATTGTTGTGTTTACTTACACTTACCGTATCAGTGTGCAGAAAATGAAGAACTTTATTTGGAAAACGTTTAAGGGGAGCTCGGTTGCCTAATATTCTGAACTAGAGATAACGTGTTACTCAGTGGGTAGGTGATTGGAATGCTACCCCTCACGAGTTGGGTGGGTTCCATGTTTGCTAAAACATATGTTAAGGTTTTGTGAGGAGCTAAGGTTTTAATTTTTGTCCCTCCAAAAACCTGCTTCCAGAAACTAGCGATACATATGTTAAGTGACGCATGGGAGATCCAGGTCGTGGCTTTGGCTTGATCATGCAATCTCTAGCTAGACTTCATCCATTGAACCTCTATCTCAGAAATGGCCCATAAGATACAACATTACGGATGACGACCACATACCTATAGAATTAACAATCCAAATTAATGAAAGCACCGGGGAAATAACAGAAACTAGCAATAGCAGCAAGGCAAAAGTTCCATGGAATGTAATCTCAAATGAAGAGTGCCAAATGTACTGGGGGGGGGTTGATAAAAACCAAGGACTTCTTAAATAGGGTGCAACTATGCTGGTAATGGTGTAGCACAATGCAGGGATCCAAAATGTAGTCGATGCACAACAACAGGAAAAGGACATTATTAAATTTTACAATCAATATAATAGATTCCTTTATTCAAAAGCGGGTGGAAAGTATTTTTAATAGCCGTAAATATAAGTCCTCATTCAATAAGCCAGGTTGGCAAGACTATGTGGCTGGACCTGGTATCAAGGCCTCCAGAGGAAGCTGCTAGGTCTCATTGGCTTGAAGTAGGTCAGCCGTAGACAGGGGCCTATATTTGAACTTCACAAAAGAGCATAAGGCTAGGGCCAAATATGCCATTAAGATTTATTAATCAAAATTAAAACCAATTAAGGAAAGGAAGCCCTTGCAAAGGAGTCTGGCAGAAAAGGATACTAACTGTTTTGTGGAAGGCGACATCAGAATCCTATAGCAAAAATGTAACACACCATTACCTGTCAGTGTTGAGGGGGTTACGGGTGAAGAGAACATTTGCCTGACTTATGGAAAACTCATTTTAAGGAACTACTTAACAGTGTAAACCAAAGGTCTACTATGGTGGCTAATTCAATATGTGCAAAGATAGTAATTATGAAGACATTAAAGTGACTGAAAGTGATCTTGAGAATGCCATAAGGAAACTTAACCTAAATAAAGCTTGTGGGCTTGATGGTATATATGCAGAACATCTTAAATATGCAGATAAGTTGTGAATAGATAAACTTAGTTCTTGCATCACCAGTCTATTTACGGCATGGTGTCCTGCCGGAGTCTATGATATCCGTAATACTTGTTCCTGGCATTAAAGATAAATCAGGTAACATTACAGCAAAAGACAACTACCGCCCTGTAGCACTTGCTGGTGTGGTGGGTAAGGGAGGTGAAATGATAATGCTAGAAAAGAATGTCTGCATATATTGTCACCAGCCGCAATCAGTTTGGCTTTAAGAAAAATCACGGCACAGACCAATGCCTATATGTGCTGAAAGAAGTGATTGATACATACAACCAACTAAATAGCTCAATTTTCTCTTGTTTTCTTGATGCAAGTAAGGCTTGATAGGGTGTGTCACAAAACCTTATTTGAAAAATTAGTTAACAGGGGAGTGCCTAGCTATATTGTTAGGATACTTATTTTCTGGTATGCTAATCAAAAAATGTGTCTACATTGATGATCTTAGTCTGGAGCTGAACAAGACTCGCACTGGGTGCTGTATTGGCAGCACCATTGTAAATCATCTCATGTATGCTGATGACCTAGCCTTAATCGCGCCCTCTGGAGCAGGACTGGATAAATTATTACAGTATGTGAAAAATTTGGAATCGAACATTCAGTCAAATTTAATCCTATAAAGAGCAATATCATAATATTTAAATCTAACCTTCTATAGAAATCAAAGCTACCTAGATTCCATTTGTATGAGAAATTATAGAAGAAGTAGTAAAGTAAAGTATCTAGGGACACTATATTTCATGTGATCGCTCAGATGATGAGGATATGGGTCGTCAGCGAAGGCAAACTTTACATGCAGGGAAATTCAATGTTAAGAAAAATTTCATGTGCACATCGGATACCAAAATAACATTGTTCAACACCTACTTCACACCAATGTTTTCAGCACAACTATGGTGGAAACTATAAGAAAATTACAGTGAATAGACTAAGTATCTCATATCATAATATCATGAAAATGTTTCTGGGGCTCTCAAAATATGAGAGTACAAGTACGCTATGTGCCTATATGAACTTACACTGTTACAAATCACTCATTAGAAAGCTAAACATATAAATTCATTCAGCACCTTAACACTTCTGAGAACAGGATCATTAAAATGATACAAACTCCAAGCATAGTGTACACCTCCAGAATCCAGGCACACTGGAGGAAGTTGCTCTATATTTAACCTTAAGTAATGATTTCAGGTCTGCTACTCTACAGAATTAGCATACCGGTACTGATCCTCATAGTGCAGTACAGTACCGATATTCCTATACTGTACTGTAGCAACATACTGTACCGGAAGCTAAATGATGTGAGGCATGGTACTGTACACAATTAGGACAGTGGTTTTGGTAACACAGTAGTTTGATGACCACTGTTTTTGGTTGAGGCAGTGCTGTGAACTACATGATAGCAAGCTGGGTATTATTTAATTTCTTTTTATTTTATGTAGCCTATGTACAGTAGCTTATATATATTTATATATATTTATGTTACTGTAAGGGATATATGGACCCCAGTATGGTCCCCTCTGTACTGTGTGAGTCTGAAATAAAGTATTATTATTATATTATTATTATTATTATTAATCAGTGTTAAACGAATGTGCTTCCCATCCTCACCCTGGTACTTCTGCGAAGCGACCCTTATAGAGCCCCATAGTCGTCCTTCTTCGATGAGCGTGAGCGCCAGAATTGTGTTTACCTAGGTCTTTCCCTGCTGGTCTCTCCCGCTCATCCTAGTGAGTTATTTTGTTGTATTTAGGGTGGGTTAAGCTGGTTTACGATGTTTCAAGTAGGCCTAGGCGTAGGATAATGCTTCAGAATTAGACCTTCCGTTGTTTTGCCTTTAGCCTAGCCTAAAACCATTCAGATTGTACGGTTCGATATTATTTTAACCCCTTGAAGCTCTAATGCGTTTTAGCAGTTTATTTTAGCTAGCCTATCATTAGACTATTTTATGAAGCTTAGGAAGGATCTGCGGGAATTAAAAGGGTAGGCTAAATAATATCTCGATCAAATTATCAATCAACCCTTTGACTTCCATATTATTATAGCCTTAGACAGGGTGCCAAGACAGAAAATATCCAGTTCTGGATAATTTTTCTAAGCTTACAAGGATCAACTTTGCGCGGGGGGTGCAGCCCCTCGCTACATAACAGGGAGTCCGGGCCCCTGGGGGGGCATAGCCCCCCGGCTGCCGGAGAAATTTTGAGATGTGAAGGTAAATATAGGCTAGGCCCTACGCACAATAGGCCTACATGCTCAAAATGTATTAAAAGGAATGAATAATATTGTAAGTAAAAGGGATGTTAGCCTATGTATGTTTACTGGTGTTTAATCAGGATACTAGGGGAGCTGGCTCAGGGCGTCAAACGACGCTGTTTTTTGAGTGATAACGGAAATTAACTTTTTGTATAGGCTAATGATAACAGCAGGGTGTCAATCCACAAAATATGAATTGTGTTATCATTATGGTTTATTATTTTGTTATCATTATAGCGCGGCGAAGGCGCGAGCTCTAGGGGGGTCCGGGGGCATGCCCCCCAGATTTTGTTTTTGAGAATTTAGGTGTCTAGCCTAAAACAGTAGCCTATTTCCTGCAATAAAAAAAAACAATCAAGATGGAAAATATGGAGACCAAAATTGTGTCAATTTAGCCTAGCCTACCTTTTTTTTTGGGGGGGGGGGGTTCTGTTATCATTATACAAAAAGTTCATTGCGTTATCACTCAAAAAAACAGCGTCGTTTGACACCCTGCAGAAACTCCCCCCCCTAACCCCCCCCTAAAAAAAAATGGTAGGCTAGGCTAAATTGACACAATTTGGTCTCCATATTTTCCATCTTGATTGTTTTTTATTGCAGGAAATACTGTTTTAGGACATCTAAATTCACAAAAAAACTTCTGCGGGAGTGGGGGGCATGCCCCTAGCGCTCGGGCCTTCCACGCGCTATAATGATAACAAAATAATAAACCATAATGATAACATCATATTTTGTGGATTGACACCCTGAGCTGGCTGCCTGTACTTCAGTCTCAAAGGGATTCACTTGAGGTCCACTAATATAGGCTAGGCATTGAAACGGTGCCAAAACAGAAATTATCCAGTTCTGGATCAATTTTCTAAGCTTACGAGGATCAACTTTGTGCGGCGTCTGCGGGGGGCACAGCCCCCCGCTACATAACAGGGGGTCCGGGGGGCTACGCCCCGGCCGCCGGAGAAATTTTGAGATGTGAAGGTAAATATACGTACAATACATGCTCAAAATTTATTAAAAGGAATGTTATGTATGTTTACTGGTGTTTAATCAGGATACCGCTAGGGGAGCTGGCTGCCTGTACTTCAGTCTCAAAGGGATTCACTTCAGGTCCACTAATATAGGCATTGAAAACAGGTTTTAAAATTATTCGGAAAAACTAAATAAGATGGTCACCAATTTTCCCATGGATTTTTGTATTTTTCCCTGTTAGTTTTCATCAATATATAGTGTTTGGAAATAATTGCAACCCTCGGCGAAACCGTTTTCCCCATTATACAACCATCTTAAGACACGCCGCCCGATAGTGGGGAGGGCTATGAAGTACAGGGAAAATGAGGGGTTAAATGCGTAAAACGGCGATTAAAACATATTTTAGCAAAACTTGGCTCGGGTTTTAAGGTATTTCCAAGGCCTAAAACCCAATATTTCGGAAACCCGAGCCAAGTTTTGGCCAAAGCTGGCTCGGATTTTGAGAGTTTGTAGACAACAAAATTACAGTAACCTCATTTAGAAATTTGGCTCAGGTTTCCCGAAAATTGCAAAGGCATAAAACCCGAATTTTGGAAAACCCGAGCCAAGTTTTGGCAAAACTTGGCTCGATTTTGCGAATCGAAAAAGACTTCACTACATGTCGGAAATCGGCTCATGATTTCCCTAATTGCAAAGCCATATAACCAGATTTATCAAAAACGTAGCACTTGATTTAAATCATAAATATCCAGTAACATAGACCTAGTACATTGGATACAAGCCTAATCCACACCTAACACCTACAATGTGTCCGTAGTACCTAGTAGGCCTACATGGGATACAACATGGCGGTTGGGCCGGCGCCCATTTAGTAGCCTACCGGTATTCGGCCGTGTCTGTAAATACGAATGCGAGGAACTTCGAGCGAATTCCTGATCAAAGCGGATGCACAATCTAATCTAATTAACCTAATCTAATTAACCTAATCTAATCTAACCTAACCTTACTAAATATAACCCAACTAAACCTAACCTAACCTAACCTAACCTAACCTAAATGCGCCTCCGCTCGAATATGGATTCGCTCGAAGTGTCCAGATACCGTAAATACTACCGCAACTACGAATCTTGTATTCAAGCCTAGTTTATTAACCTAACCATACAACCAAACCTATCGACAGAGATGGGCAGGTGGAGTGGACTAAAAAGCTGGTGGACAGACCTCGGGAGACAGGTGAAAATAGCGTGTGTACGAATCGGTGCCGTCTATAGGAAGGTATTGACAACCATGTTTCGACAAAATTCCATTTTAGTACTATATATTTTTATTAGGTTTTGCCGAGGCTTAAAACACATTTTCATATTATGTTTAGAGCATATAAAATCCATATGCGTGTTCAAATATTGCAAAATAATTGGTGACCAACTTATTTAGTTATACTAATTATTCTTAGCAGTCCCTGTTTTAGTTTTGTAACTTTTGTCCAATAAAGATTTCATGTATATTTGTTGTTGCATTCCAAGAACTATTACATACTTAATTTATATCCTTTCATATGATAGTATGCAGGGTGTCAATCCACAAAATATGAATTGTGTTATCATTATGGTTTATTATTTTGTTATCATTATAGCGTGGCGAAGGCCACCTTGGGGGGTCGCGGGGCATGCCCCAGATTTTTTGTTGAGAATTTAGGTGTCTAAAACAGTATTTCCTGCAATAAAAAAACAATCAAGATGGAGAATATGGAGACCAAAATTGTGTCAATTTAGCCTAGCCTACCTTTTTTTTGGGAGTTTCTGTTATCATTATACAAAAAGTTCATTGCGTTATCACTCAAAAAAACAGCGTCGTTTGACACCCTGGTATCATACATGAGTTACTATAGGGTACTGGTTAAAATACATACCGGTACCAAGTTTCAAGAATAAACTTTGATTAGAACATTTGTTTGTGTATTATTTTCCCTGGGCCGAGTAAAAAATACCAGGGTAGGCTATTCCCATCTCGGGTTAAGTACAATCAGTAGGAACGTAGAAACTTACTTTAATTTTCACAACTTTAAAAGACTCAAGATTCTGCTAGGCTAATTCCGAAAATATTCAATCAAGTCTCCGTTACCCCCATGAAGTCAGGTTATAGTAATGATAAGACATACCAATAATATATGTTAGTTAGCGGGTGTGTGGACTGTGGGGATAGTGGCAGCCCCCACTTTGGACACTAAGACTAAGTAAAGTTAGGTTAGGGTAAGGTAATGCAAATTATATACTCATAACATGATAAACAATTGAACAATAAACTACTGTACTATAGGCCTATTCCTTGATGAAATAAAAACAAACAATTGTACATAAGGCTGCGGAAAGATTCTTTAGTGATACCCAAGTCATGGCCGGGATTCCGGGAAATCTATAAATGCACTGTAGGCGGTAGGCCTAGCTGCTGGCTGTACACTTATTAAATTGTACCGGTAATTGGCTAAAAAGTTACCGGTATACAAAATGAGAACATGAGGCAGGGTGCAGATCCCATCATCCCACTTTGGACACTAAGTTTGGACTTTGGTTAGGGTAAGTTATTGGCAAATCTTCCACTCATAATATAAACTACAATAAAATAAGATACCAGTAGATAAGATACTACTGTAGCCTATTCTGCCTATAGCCTATACCTTGAAACCAAAAACTAACGGTAAGGACTGCGAAAGTATTCTTCAGTGACAGGTCTACCCAATCATGGCCGAAAACTCTATAAATGCACTGTAGGGTGGCAGGTTTAACCTAGGCTAGGCCTATACAGTACAGTACTGTACTGGTACAGTGTACACTCTTTATTAAATTGTGCCGGTACTTTGGCAGAAAATGTTATAAGAACATAGGCTAGCAGCAGACCTCACTTTGGACACTAAGTTAGGTTAGGTTAGGACTGTCTGTTACGTACCGTTCATAAGATCCTGTGTAGCGGCCCGCGGGAACTGTTTTTCAGATGCCTATTTACTAAGAAACATTGAACAATATCTTTAACCTAGCCTATCCTAACCAAAACCTTACCTAACCTTAAATAACTAGTATAGCCTATTAGTGGAATATTTATGAATTTACGTAAAATGTAAATTTTTTTTTTTAACATTACCAAATTATTGAGATATAGGCTAGCCTATGTACAGGTTCACCCCCCCTACACAGGATTATATCCGTACCGTTTCATAGGCTTCAGCTTATATACCGGTACCGTACCGGGTACCTAAAAAATAATGGTAAGGATGTAGTATTCGGACATAGGCTACCGCCTGCCAGGCCGTGCCTTGGTGTTACTTGCATGTTCGCATCTATTTTGACTGTCGTGGGATACAATAATAGGTTGACCGTTGAGGAACTAGGCAGTAGGCTAGATGAGAATTTCAACAAGCCCTGGGGACGGGCAAGGCGGTGGTGAGGGCTCCTCAATAAATCCTATAGGCGGCCCCTATAATCCCACGGCATGATGGCAAACTGTTATTGTCATAGGCTATAGCCTAGCCAGGGTGTCGAATGATGCTGTTTTTTTGAGTGATAACACAAATGAACTTTCTGTATAGGCCTAATGATAAAAAAAAAATAATCCTAGGCCTAACCTACGTATTTTTATATTATTATTTTAAAAGTTAGACATCTAAAATAGGCCTAGGCTTAGGCCTACTGTGTTCCAAAACTTAAGAGTAGCCTAGGCTAGGTTAACCTAGCCTTACAAAAAAAAAAAAAAAAATAAATACAGGAATGTTGGTCTAGGCTAAGTTTAATATACACTTTCCAGGTCATTTTAACAGTTCTATTGCTTCTATATATCATATAATACACCATAGAGTAAGTTTTTAATAACTAGAAAAAAAGGTCATCTTCTAAATAATTACCATAATTGAGGACCTTCGCCGTTCCCGGGTTAAGAGAGGGCTCTGTGTCTTAGCCTACCAGAACCAGATTCCCAGCTGCCTAGCTAACCTTATTTTTTACTGTCTTTAACCTCAAATCTTCCTTGATCTTCATTAGCCTATCAATACATTATACATAGCCCCATTAGTGGGGGCAGTCCTAAGATTGTTGGAATAAGGGTTATCCCCTTATCCTAAGCCTAATATATGCCTAGCCTCAGCCTAGGCTACTCTTTTCTGCTTCATATCATCATTATCCTCATAGGCCTTGGCTACTACTAGTAGGCCTAGGCTTATCTGAAAAAATAATATGCTTGGATACATACAATATCGCTGTTTGGTGCTTGCTAGAAGACAGGTTTATCCAAAGTATCACCTTGAAAGGCTTGAATTATACCGTATATATAATGAGTTCCCCAAGATTAATATGCACAATTTTAGAATGTGTAGGGCACTCGCACTTCACATGAAGTCAATGTTATATTCCAGCCCCTTAATTCACACTATTTTCCACAAATATATCGGTAAATAACAGCTAAACACATTTCCAAGTGTTCCACAGTTGATTGGCGGCAAGCTAATTTGACGTCATCATTGGATTAAATTCTCGGAAACACCATAATGGAAAACATAGCTGATATTGGTTCGTTGTTTTCCATTGTTCCAACCACATATATACCCCTGAAAAAACAATTAATTCATCATCAAATCGTACTAATTTATAGCTTACCTTATGCCTCAAGGTCTTGCGTTCTTTGTCAAACACATAAAATTGATATTCATTCACTATTTTTAAGAAATTAGAGACCCCATAAAATTAACACATACGAACAAATATCGTGTATTTTGCGGGAGGTTAACAGGGATCAGATCAGATCAGAAAACTAACATTCAAACTTAAATTAATATTTTACATTATTCATTTCAGTGAAATTCAGTCAATATATTAAACACATGGAGTAGTTTAGTTAATATATACATAGTTTTAGATAAATACCTATTATTATCCTTTAATCTACATATTATTGAGCATTCGAGTGCAAATTTAAATTACGGTAGTTGTGTTCGTCTTGACTCAGCCTTCGACGCAATATAACATCGGAGTGTAGGGATACATTGGTTGTTTGTTTTAGCGGACTCTCCATCCAGGAGTTCGTTCTATGAACGATGGCTGTTTCCTTATTGTAATATATATTTGTTATATTGGTGCTAAAGTCAGTCACCTCATCCGAACCGAACAAGTTGTGTTTTCACAGTGTAAACAAATCGCTCTCATGACTCGAGCTCTGGATTTATCCGTCTATATTTACATTAGTAGCTGCATTTGGAGTCAATAGAGGTGATATATAATAGTGCTAAGAACATAGCCAATGTAGAGTACAGTGTAGAGCAAAGCAACTAGCGACTGATGAGTTTTATGTAGAAATCGAATGGCAGGTTTAGCGGGGCTCCGGCCGCCCCGGGACAGTCACAGGCTCGCAGCCAATTTCAGTATCAATATTTTTTCAGATGTTAGGTTCGGGATCACGAAGAAAATGGGCGAATTTTGGCACACTGCATTGAAAACAGGTTTTTTTAAATTAGGCTTATTCTTAGCAGTCTCTGTTTTAGTTTTGTAACTTTTGTCCAATAAAGATTTCATGTAGGCTAGGCCTATTTGTTGTTGCATTCCAAGAACTATTACATACTTAATTTATATCCTTTCATATGATACATGAGTAACTACTATAGAGTACAGTACTGGTTAAAATACATACCGGTACCAAGTTTCAAGAATAAAACTTTGATTAGAACATTTGTTTGTCTATTATTTTCCCTGGGCCGAGTAAAAAATACCAGGGTAGGCTATTCCCATCTCGGGTTAAGTACAATCAGTAGGAACGTAGAAACTTACTTTAATTTTCACAACTTTAAAAGAAAGTTTCTGCTAGGCTAATTCCAAAAATATTCAATCAAGGCTCCGTTACCCCCATGAAGTCAGGTTATAGTAATGACAAGACATACCAATTATATATGTTAGTTAGCGGGTGTGTGGACTGTGGGGATAGTGGCAGCCCCACTTTGGACACTAAGACTAAGTAAAGTTAGGTTAGGGTAAGGTAATGCAAATTATCTACTCATAAACATGATAAACAATTGAACAATAAACTACTGTACTATATTCCTTGAAGAAATAAAAACAAACAATTGTACATAAGGCTGCGGAAAGATTCTTTAGTGATACCCAAGTCATGGCGAGATTCCGGGAAATCTATAAAAAGCACTGTAGGCCTAGCAGCTGCTGGCTGTACACTTATTAAATTGTACCGGTAATCTGGCTAAAAAGTTACCGGTATACAAAATGAGAACATAGAGGCAGGGTGCAGATCCCACTTTGGACACTAAGTTTGGACTTTGGTTAAGGTAAGTTATTGCAAATCTTCCACTCATAATATAAACTACAATAAAATAAGATACCAGTAGAATACCTACTGTAGCCTATTCTGTCTATAGCCTATAGTCCTATACCTTGAAAACAAAAACAAACGGTAAGACTGCGAAAGTATTCTTCAGTGACAGGTTTACCCAAATCATGGCCAAAAACTCTATAAATGCACTGTAGGGCGGCAGGCTTAACCTAGGCTAGGCCTATACAGTACAGTACTGTACTGGTACAGTGTACACTCTTTATTAAATTGTGCCGGTACTCTGGCAGAAAATGTTATAAGAACATAGGCTAGCAGCAGACCTCACTTTGGACACTAAGTTAGGTTAGGTTAGGACTGTCTGTTACGTACTGTTGGTAAGATCCTGTGTAGCGTCCCGCGGGAACTGTTTTTCAAATGCCTATTTACTAAGAAACATTGAACAATATCTTTAACCTAGCCTATCCTAACCAAAACCTAACGTAACCTTAAATAACTAGTACAGTATAGCCTATTAGTGGAATATTTATGAATGTAAAATGTAAACAAATATTGTAACATTACCAAATTATTGAGATATAGCCTATGTACAGGTTCACCCGCTACACAGGATTATATCCGTACCGTTTCATAGGCTTCAGCTTATATACCGGCATACCGTACCTAAAAAACTATGGTAAGGATGTAGTATTCGGGCGTAGGCTACCGCCTGGCCAGGCCGTGCCTTGTTTACACTACTTGCATGTTCCCGTCTATTTTGACTGTCATGGGATACAATTATTATGTTCCTTCCAATAACCAACCATACTCCTAAAATCGATTAATGAAATTACAAACAAATGTGGCAGTCCGTGGACTCGAACCCAGGATGCTCACACCGAAAATCAACACATTATACAGTACATCGCACCACGAAGACAGTTAAAGGTTGGTGGACACTGCCTACGATTTATTATGCAACTTCGAATCTGCATATCAATCTAAGCATGTATTTACCTAATTGTATTTACCTAATTGTAGTTTACAGGAGGTGAGCTAAGCTCGTGTTGTCCCGTCTCTCAGTCTACTTTTTATCCAATTTTTTCTTGAAAATATGGATGTTCCTTGCCCCTACCACCTCCTCCTCCAGCCCATTCCATTTGTCAATACATCTATAGGGGGAAGCTAAACTTCCTGATATCGTTCTTGCAGGTAGGTCTTTTTACTTTGTAGCTGTGGCCTCTAGTTATTCCTGTATCCATAATTAACATATCCTCCCTATCCAGCCTCTCCAGCCCCCGGGTGCATTTGTACATCATTATCATGTCTCCCCTCTCTCTCCTCTCTTTTAAACTTGGTAGATTTAATTTGTCTAGCCTCCCTTCATATGGCAGTTCTCTGAGACTTGGAACCAATCTAGTAATGCTCTCTGGATTCTTTCTAACTTGTGAATATGCTTCTTTAGATGCGGGGGGACCACACCATGCTGCATACTCCAATCTTGGTCTAATCATACTCTTCATAATTTTCGCTACCATGGTCTCATCCAAGTAGTTCAGAGCAACTTTCATATTCCCGGCCATTGCATACATTCCTCTAAAGAGCTTGTTAATATGTTTCTCTGGCGACAAATTATCTTGTATAATCAACCCTAAATCCTTTTCTTTTTCGGCCTTGCTAATTATATTATCTCCCATCCTGTACTCCCAATTTGGTCTATTCACACTTCTTCCCATATTTAACAAATGGCATTTACTTATATTAAATTTCATTTTCCACTTGGTGCTCCATTCATATATTCTATCTAAATCACCTTGCAGCTCTCACAACTACTTTTATTTGTTATTTGTTCATAATTTTTACGTCGTCTGCAAACATGGACATGTAGGAATTTATGCCTATCGGCAGGTCATTCATGTACATAAGGACCATGAGAGGTGCCCACACAGATCCCTGCGGCACACCACTCTCAACTTTCCGCCACGATGAGTAAGTTCCTCTAATGTTGGTCCTCATTTCCCTATCTGTAGATAGCTCTCCATCCATTTCACCAAACTTCCCCTGACACATCCTAGTGTCTCAAGCTTAGATAAACAATATCTTATGTGGTACCTTATCGAAGGCTTTGGAAAGTTCTAAGTAGACGCAGTCCACCCATCCGCCTCTTTCTTGGAGTACATATATCACCCTACTGTAATAACATAGCAAACTGTTAGCCACAAGGTGTCCCTTCTCTGAATCCAAATTGCTTTGGGGTTATTATCTTCTTTCTCTCCAACATTTTCATCCATCTCTTCCTAATTAGCTTTTCACAAATCTGGCATACAATACTAGTAAGTGAAACTGGTCTATAGTTTAGAGGGTTCCATTCTTGTATATCCGGATGATATTAGCTCTTTTCCCTTCAACAGGAACCTGTCCTTTATCTAAGGAAGCTTGAATTATGTCCCTCACTGGCTCCACTAATTGCTATGCACACTCCTTAAAAACCCAGGCAGACACTTCATCCGGTCCCATAGCTTTCCTTACTTCAAGTCCTCTCATCGCAGATAAAAGCTCCTCTCTAGTTATTTCAATCTTACTAGGACCACTCTCCAGTACTCCCGCCTGTGGTTGATCAAACCGGTCCTCTCTAGTAAAAACTGACCCCAATTTGTTATTCATTACCTCACACATGTCCGATACATTTTCATACGTACTAGCATCAACTCTTAATTTAGTAATTTGTTTCTTTACCTTCAACTTACTGTTTATATATTTTTGAAATAATCTCGGTCACTTTCACATGTATTTACTATGTTCTTCTCATAGTTCATTTTAACTTGCCTAATTATGTTAACATATCTATTCCTCTCCTGTTTATATTTATTCCGATTACTCTCAGTGTTCCTTCTTCTTAATCTAGCCCAAGCTGCATCACGCCTACCCAAAGCTCTTTTGCATTTCAAATTAAACCAATCTTTCTGCTTAGTAAAACTTCCACTTTTAGATGTTGGGACAAACAGATTGGTTCCTACTCTATAAATTTCGTAGGAATCTACTATATTTACCTTGTACATCCTGTTCCTTAAAAATATATGATCCCAATCTACTCCCTCTACATATCTTTTCAAGGATACATAATCAGCTTTACTATAATTTAATCTGTCATTTATGTAGCTATTGTCTAATCTATTGGCATTACTCGAGGTCAACTTCCATTTTAGTAATAGGTGATCACTTTTACCTACAGGACATAGATTAGTTTATATCACTAATTTCGTGAGGGTCTTTTTTTAAAATCAGATCGAGTTTAGAAGGTTCGATATTACCCCTCATTCTTGTATTTTCCTTCACATGTTGTGCAAGTACATTTTCCATAACCAACTCCACTAGACCGACTACAACTCGCACACATCCCAACTGAACCTCACGTAGGCTAAGCAGAGGTGAATGGAAAGAGCAATTAATGGGGCCTTAACCACTTAGGGAAGTCCTCTCGATAAATTACTCCTGAACCAATATCAATTATTATGTCACTTCCAACAAGCAACCATACTCCTAAAAGCGATAATTAAATTTACAAACACATCGTGGCCAGCGTCTCGTTGGACTCGAACCCAGGATGCTCACACCGAAAATCAACACCTTCTACATCGCACCACGAAGACAGGTAAAGGTTGGTGGCCACTGCATACGATGTATTATGCAACTTCGAATTCTGCATATCAATCTAAGCATGTACACACATCCCAACTGCAACTCACATAGGCTATGCATATGTGAATGGAAAGAGCAATTAATGGAGGGCCATAACACCATAGGGAAGTCCTCTCGCTAAATTACTCCTGAACCGAGTATCTAATTATTATGTTCCTTCCAACAACCAAACCATCCTCCTAAAATCGATTAATGCATTTACAAACACCATGTGAGCAGTCCGTGGACTCGAAGCCCAGGAGGATCACACCACAAAATAAACACCTTATACATAGCTACCACGAAGACAGTTAAAGGTTGGTGGACACTGCCTACGATTTAGGTTAATCGGTCGGACCGTTGAGGAACTAGGGCGTAGGCTAGATGAGAATTTCAACAAGCCCCTGGGGAGGGGCAAGCGGTGGGTGGTGAGGGCTGCCTCAACTACATCCTATAGGCCGGGCACCTATAATCCCAGGACATGACGGCAAACTGTTATTGTCATAGGCTAGGCCTAGGCCATAGGCTATAAGCTAGCTAACGCTTTTGTTTTACTGTCGTTGGTCAAAATATACCTATGGTCCCGTTATAAATATCCTCAAGTAACATATTAATAATGGTTCAGGGGACTGGTTAGACACTTGTAGGATGTGTAATTGAAGGGCGGAAATCAGTATTTACTGAGACAATAAAAGTCTTTTTAAAATGCGCTATGGTTTACGGGAGGGTCTGTACCCCGCCACATACGCGCCGCACCGCCCACTGCCCAAAATGTACCAAATATTATATTAGATTAGATTAACCGAACCCTCATATAATATTCTATTAATATAACATAACATTACCTGCGAAAGAGAGGGCCGAGACCTTGGGTCCATGGTGACCCATAGCGCATTTTAAGACTTATTTCTCAGTAAATGCTGATTTCCGACATTCAATTATTAAACATCCTACAAGTTCTAACCAGTCCCCTGAACAGTTTTTAATAGGCTAATTCCCCCCCCCCCCCCCCCCCTGAGGATAGGTTAGACGGGCTTGGATGGTAAACATTTTATCCTGTCTTTAACCTCAAATCTTCCTGGATCTTCATGAGGCCTATCAATACATTAGGCTATAACATAGCCCCACTAGGGGCGGGCAAGTCCTAAGATTGTTGGATATATGGGTTATCCTAAGCCTAATAAGCCTAGGTTACTCATTTCTGCTTCAAATCATCATTCTCATCATAGGCCTAGGCCTATACAACACTAGGCCTAAGCTTGATCTGAAAAAATAATATGCTTGGTTAATTACAAAATCGCGATTTGATTATTGATTAAAAGTCAGGTTTATCCACAGCATAATTTTTTTTTTTTTTTTTTAAAAGAGACAATGAACGGAGGAAGGAAAAAACACAGATAAAACAAAAAGGTCCATGTGCCTAAAGGCATCCTCCATTCAGAAAATGTTGGTAATAACAATTAGTATTGTATATATGTATGGGTGTGTGTATGTATTTTTTTTTTTTTTTTTTTTTTTGTTAAGAGACAATGAACGGGAGGAAGGAAAAACACCAGATAAAACAAGAAGGTCCATGTGCCTAAGTGCATCCTCCATTCATAAAATGTTGGTAAACAACTGGATTTAAACATTTGTAGATTGTAAGTTTGTGGACAGCAATTCGCCGGAAGTGAATTCCCAAGAGTAGTAGCCCTCGGGGATAAAAGAATTCTGATAAGCAGAAGTTCTGACATTGTGGAGGAGAAAGTGTAAATTCCGGGGCGCTCTCAGCTGCCCTAGTTCTACGGGGAAAGATGTGGAGAGGCGGCATGCATTGAAGCAAGGTTCCTCTGGACAAGTGCTGTGAAAATTATCTGTAGAATACTGCAAGGGCTGCAACGTTTCTTCGTATGGATCTGTCGGAAGGTTCCTGGTGTGAGTGCAGCCGGGTATTGATTAATCTAATTGCTTTATTTGAAATTTTGTCCAACTGCCTCAATGAAACCACTCCACTTCCACCCCACAGAGGTGTAACCCCAGCAATCCATCTGAGAACGCACATGGACTTTTTATATATCACGGCCAAATGCCGGTCAGTGAAGCATTCGCCGAACTCTGTACAGGATTCCCA
>CM064572.1:23032225-23192181 GCA_032716605.1 Paralithodes platypus
CGAGCCTCAAGGGTGAAGTAAAAAGAAGCATCGTTATGGTGGGTCATTTTGAGGGTATTTAGAAGGTTCCACCAAGCAAGAGAGCGACGGTCAGGTTTCTTTTGTAGGTCAATGTATACCTGTAAGTATGTGTCCTCTGTGTTGTGACGGGCGGTTGCCCGGGCTTGATGTGGGCGTTGTAGACGTAAGTGTCCAGTGGGTTTTTTTACTTTAACCTTTCGTATGAATGGTTTGTAGCTTTCCCCCGCGGAGGTCGGAGTGAGGTGTGTGGGACTGACAGGAGGTCTGTTTAGTGTGGTGAATGGGTCACTAACCGACGGGGGATTAACGCATGACAACAGAGCTGGGGATGAAGGGGGAACGTGAGTCTGGATATTTTGGGGTTTTCTTGGGCGGTGTTGTAGACTGGAAAAATCTAGTGAGGCAATGCGCAAGATAGGTTTAGGTAAGGGGGGTGAAGGAGGTGTGTGAAGAGGAAGGGGTGTGTGTGTTGTGTGGCTTGGGTCTTTAGTGTCGGAACAGGGTGTTATTTTTATCTCACCGTCTTTAAATCTGATGGGTCTGTTGATTATTCTACCTCGGGCGGTTCTGGTGGGAAGGTAGAAGTTTGTCGTGGGACTCGAGTCGCTCGACGATGTTTTATATTGAGGGGAGGAACGTGTTATAGGTGAAGGGCATGTATTGGGGGCGAGGTCGAGGGTTATGTGAGAGGTAGATGTGTGTGGAGGATTTTGTTGGGTGAGGGTGGTAGGTGAATTGGAAGAGGGTTTGGTGGTGGGGGTTCTCTTTGGGGTGACTTTGTGGGGGGAGTCTTAAGGGGGGGGGTTGGGGGTTCGGTGAGATGAGGAGGTTGGTCGATGTGTGGGTTGGGTGGTGGGGATCGTGGAGGGGAAAGGGGAGGATGCGGGGGGGGGGGGGGGGGCTAGATGGGTGGGTAGGGAGTGTAGATTTAGGTGGGGGGGTTGGGGGTAGGGACGTGTGAGGGGTGTGTCGTTTGGTGAGGTTGGTGATTTGCTGGTGGTGGAAGTAGGCGGTTTTATGGGTGTTTGGTGGGGGTTGAGAGGGGATGAGGTTGAAGAGGAAGGTATGTGTTTTCGTGGGGGGGTGGGGGTTGTTACTTCTGGACTATAGTTGGAGGGTTTATGGTGTTTAGTGGTGATTATTCGTCTTCTTTCCCTTTGTGGAGGAGAAGTCGACGAAGAAGAAGAGGAGGAGGGTAGTGGTCTGGCAGCCCTACGGAACTTGGTTAGCAGGGTGTGTTTCCTGGAGGTTTTAAAAAGTTTTTGTCGTGGGCGTAGGTTGTAGCGTGAGGTTACTGAGGTAGATTGTGTGGTGTGTTTGGGTGTGTACTTGGTTTTGGGTGGGGGGGTGTGGTTTTCTTAGTGTGGTGCCTGGGGAAGGTATGTCAGGGCTAGACGGCAGAGTTTCTGTTGTTGTGGGGGGAGGCTTTCGTATTTGGATAAGCGGGGGAGGTATTTGATTATCAGAAGTGAAAGAAGGTGTCATGGTGGAGAAGGGTGTGATAGTGGGGGCTTGGGGTTGGTGGAGGTTAGTTTGGGGGGTATGTTGAGGAAGGATTTGTCTGTTCGGTGTCGGAGGGCTTAGGTCCTTAGGGGTTTGTGTGGGGATTTTCATAGCTGGAGTGTACGGTTTAGTAGGGGTGTTTAATTCTGGTTCAGCCGTGTGGGGTGGGGTATTGTCTTGTGGTTGGAGTGATTTAAACGCTCGGACGAATCTAGTTCGGAACGTGCGAGTCACGCCGTGATAGTCGATGGTGACTTGATAGGCGTTTGGGACTTGTGTGATGGTGTAGGGCCCGACATAGCGAGGGCCTAATTTGTTGGTGATAGGGAGGTTGGCTACCATTACGGTGTCATGGATGGCGAAAGGGTTTTTGTCATCGGTGTTATCAGTTTTGGTGTCCTGACAGGTTTGGGCGGTATGGAGGGTGTTTTGCAGATGTTGCAATGGGTCAATTGTGGAGGTGGTGGAGGAAAGGTGAGCGTGGTGGTGGAATGGCAGTAACAGGGGGGGTACGCCGTAAACACGTTCATGAGGGGAAATACCGTCTTCTCGGGGACAGGTGTTCATGCCCCATTGTATCATTTTTAGTTGTGATGGCCAGTCTGTGGTGTTAAAAGCAATTATTTTTGTTCGCAACTGATTGTTGATGGTGCGATGGCTGCGTTTGCATATAGCATTTCCTTGAGGCCAGTATGGGGATGAGTGTTTAATCTTAATGCCACATTGTTGGGTGAACTGTTGCCAAACGTGTCCACTAAACTCGGGGGCATTGTCGGATAGAAGAGCAAGGGGCAGACCGAATATAGGGAATACTTCTGTGGCAAACAGTGTGGCGACTGTGGTGGCTGTGTGGTCTTTAGCTGGGCAGGCTATTACAAATTTTGAATAGACGTCCACAAATGTGACGATATAGCGCTTGCCAGCGTAAGGAGGAAACGGGCCCATGATGTCGAGGGATAGGACTTGGAACGGTTTGGTAGCCGACAAGGTACCAGCTGGGCCTGGGGTGCGTGATCTATCCTTTCCCAATAAACACGGTTTGCAGGATTCTGTCACTCGTTGTGCAATTTTGGAGGGGTTGGGGGTCCAGTATTGGTCTGTGAAGATTTTTAACATCTTCTTTTGTCCAAGGTGTATGCCGTTTCCCTCGTGGATGGCAATCATGTAGTCATGGGCAATGGTGGGGTCCAAGATTATGTGACCAGTGTCTGTGGCAAGTTGATCTCCCCAGCGAGTCAGTCCCCTGAAGACATTTAAGGGTATCCAGGGGGGTCTGATTCTTGCTTCCCAAGATTGAATTAGGGAGGGGGCTGAGGGGGCATTATGTCGGGGGGTGGGGGTAGATACCAACTCAGTGTTTTGTAAGGCGGCTAGGTTGGTGGGGGGGTCTTTTGGTACTGGCAAACGTGACAGGGCGTCTGCATTGGTATGGAGTTTGCCTGGACGATATTGTATGGTAAAGTCGTAGTCCTCTAGTGTCTCCCTCCAACGTACCAAAATGGCTGAGTTGGTTTCGCACCTACGCAGCCATTGTAAAGATTGATGGTCGGTAATTATGTCGAGTTTTGCGCCCAACACAAATGACCGGAAGTGGCTGAGTGCCCAAATGATCCCTAAGCACTCTCTCTTGGTGGCTGCGTAATTCTGTTGTGTTTGGTTGAGGGTGGAGCTGGCATACGCTATCACATGTTCCTCTCCGTCTCTGACTTGAGCTAAAACTGCACCCATGGCGTACAGAGATACGTCGGTATAAAGACAGAAAGGTTTTTGGTAGTCAGGGAAAGCGACAATAGGGGCTTGGATTAGCTTTTGCTTCAAAGTGTTAAACGCGAGGTCTCTTTCAGGTGTCCAGGTGAACGGGGTGTCTTTGTGGCTGAGTTGGTGGAGGGGTCTGGCTATGGTGGCAAAGTTGGGGACGAAACGTCTGTAGTATGTGGCTAAACCTAGAAACGAACGTACTCCTTTAACAGTGGTGGGTGGGGGTTGGTTTTGTATGGCTTGAAGTTTCTTTGGGTCTGGCGCAATACCATGTTCAGAGATCACGTGTCCGAGGAATTCTACCTTATTTCGGGCAATCTCGCACTTTGAGGGTTTTAATTTCAACCTGGCGGCACGGATTCTTTGAAGGACTTGTCTCAACCTGAGGAGGTGTTCTTCCCAGGTTGGCGAGTACACAATAACATCGTCCAGATAGGCTAGGCAGGTTTCCCAGGTTAGGCCATGTAATACCGCTTCCATCAAACGGGAGAAAGTGGCGGGTCCGTTACAGAGGCCAAAAGGTAGGACGTTAAATTCATAGTGATGGCCACCACTAGTGGAAAATGCTGTTTTCTTTTGGTCCTCGGCCTTGATAGGCACTTGCCAATACCCTGCTTGTAAGTCGAGGGTAGTGAACCATTTGGATCCGTGTAGGGAGTCAAGGGAATCGTCTATTCGGGGTAAGGGCGTAGCGTCTTTAATGGTTACGTCATTTAACCTCCTGTAATCGACGCAAAAACGGGTTGTCCCATCTTTCTTTTTGACTAGGACAACAGGGGAAGACCAGGGACTAATGGACGGGGTGGCAATCCCGGCCTCTAACATTTCCTGGACTTGGCGTTCCTCTTCCTGACGTTGTATGGGGTTCTTTCTACGGGATGGTTGTCGTATGGGGGGGCCTGTGGTGTTAATGATGTGTTGTTCTACATCAGTCTGTCCGATTTCGGTGGGTTGTTGGGCAAACACGTCACTGAATTCCAGCAGTAGGTCGTACATGCCGTTCTTTTGGTGGTCAGATAATGTCTCAGGAAGAGGGGGCAATTGGAGGCTGGTAGGGGTGTCGTTAAAATCTATGGGGAGGTTATCGAAAGTTTCGAGGTCCCCTATAATGAGACCTTTTGGTAGTGTCAGGGATTCAGAGATATTTGCCACGAGAATGTGGTTGATGCGAGCGGAAATGATGGCGGGTTGTAAGAGGCAACGATGGGGGTTGGGGGACGTGGTAGTGGGGGAAAATATCATGTGAGTTTGGGGTATGGGCCGCAGGTTCACCCACTTTTGATGGTGGGGGGGAATTTGGCATTTATCATGAACTACAGCTGGGCTAATGATGGTGGGGGATTGACTGGCGAGCAGGTGCTTGGTACTTATAAGGGGGGCAAGGTCACTTTGGTGGGGGTCACGCGTGAGGGGGGGATTAACGGCGCGTGTGGGAGGATCAGTGGGGCGCGGTGTGAGGGGGTTAGAAAACGGGATTTGTTGGAGGGACTGCGGAGGGTTGGTGGGGGAAACGTGAGGTATAGAAGATGGGTTATTGGTGGAGGACTGATGTAAGGATTTGTGGTTGTTAGAAGGACGAATTTGGGAAGCGTTGTCGGTGGCAGTGACGGTTTGTTTGGAGTTTATGTGGATTTGGTGGTTTTGTTTGTCATGAGAGGGCGAGTCAAGTGTGGGGTTGTGAAGTTTTCTAAGGGTGTGAATTGTGTGGGGGTGGAAGGGAGCTACTGACGGAAAACTGTCACAATGGGGATTGGGGTGGGTGTGAAATTGCTGGGCATTTCTGGGGGCATGGTGGGAACATGGTTGTGTCCCTCGGTCAGCACGCGTGAGGGGGGGATTAACGGCGCGTGCGGGCGGTTCAGAGTGGTGAGAGGTGAGCGAGTTAGAAAACGGGATTTGTTGGGGGGACTGCGGAGGGTTGGTGGGGAAAAAGTTAGGTGTAGAACATGGGTTATTGGTGGAGGACTGGTGTATTGATTTGGGGTTGTTAATAGGACGAATGTGGGGAACTTTCTTGGTGGCAGTCAAGGTCTGGTTAAAAGTGATGGGGGGTGGGTGGGTTTGTTTGTCATGAGAGGGTGAGTCAAGTGTGGGGTTGTGAATTTTTCTAGGGGCAAGGGAGCTACTGACGGAAAATTGTCACAAGGGAATTGTTGTGGGTTGTGGGATAGCTGAACATTTCTGGGGGCATGGGGGAAACATTGTTGGGTACATTGATCGGCATTTTCCCTGGAAACATGTGTATATACATATTTGATGGAATTATGGTTACATATATCAGAGTCTGTCCTGAAAACATGGGAGGATTTATCCGGGACAGAATTACGAGAATGGAGGGGATTACCGAGAGGGAGTTGCTTGGACTTGTCTTCTTTCGTTTGTTGAGGCATTTGGTTACTGAATGGGGTGAGATTTTGAGGGGACTCCGGGCAAGGGGAGGGTTTAGGAGTCACCTTAGTGCTAGCTGCAATTTGGTAATCCTGACTCAGGGTTTGTTGAAGGGGAAGGTGTTTTTTTTTTTTTTGAATGGGTTTCTGCGTGATGGGTTTGTCAGAGGCTTTGGGTTGGAATTTTTTGAATGATATCAGCCTTTGGCCGCAGTCGACCTGGGCCTAGAGTTTTTGAAGGAGGTCAAGTCCAAGGAAACCATCGTAATGTTTACAGTTGGAGGAAAATACTGTGAATGTGTGATAACAACGAGCATGGGGGGCAGGAGTAGTTACTGATAGGGGCAAAGTGTCTCCTAAGAGATTAAACCCTTAAAAAGCGGCTCACCACATAAGTCGTATTTAATAAAGCTGGACTATGTGGCGGCGCTCGACATAGGTCGAGTGGCAATTTCAGCACGTAATGTTGCTGAGAGAGAGAGACAAGTGGTGGCAGGAGACTAGCGAGCGTATGACTGCTCCAGACCACCGCGGAGAACCTACTGACACGAATCTCAGCTCCCTCCTCCCTCTCTCACTCGTTACATACTGAATTATATGGGGAAAGTGGCTAATTACCTGCTTTTTGCACTCGCGTTGCACGGTTATTGCAAGAAAACTATCCATCATAAAAGGATCGTTATGGTGTCATTCGAAAGCTCTGTTTATGCCCTTTCAGGGATAGATACTTGTTTTACGTTCTGGTTCTTATTTAGGCATGAAAATGATCACGTAAACAGCCCTATTTTGGCTAAAAACACCCCGCTGGGCGGTACATATAAATAAACCGCATAGGCCACTAAAGAAGGGTTAAGTAAGTATCAGCAGCTGAGATTAGTTCTGCTTTGGTGGTTAACAAAGGGCCAAATAGTCGGTGGTGTTGATCATAGTAATTTTTGAACAAACATGACTTGGCAGCTCCCGTGTCGATTAACAAGCGGACAGGAATGTCCTTGATTTTGGCCATGTAATAAATGGGGGCAGTGCGGTCAGTTATGGCGTCCCCCGCCGAGGCCATCTTGGGCGGGGGGTACTTTAAAAATCCTGGGAATCGGTATCTACCTCCTCCAGGGTTTCCTCGGTATCCTCTGAGGTCATGTTAGGGGCTATTTCTCCAGTGTGTCTTTCTTCCATCTCTTCCTCTTGTCCCAACTCCTCTTCATTTACAGAAATGCGAGGAGTAAAGGGGCGAGGTTTGGCAGAGTCACGAATTTGATGGAAAGTACACTGAGCATTACAGGCAGGGAAATCATAGGGGTTGATAATTACTAAAGTAGGGTTTTTACTTTGGTAGGTGTTGTAGTTCCTGTTCCGGTTGAAGATTCTGCGTGGCTGGGTAGGTTGGAACTGGGGTCTACTGGGTTGGGGCTTGCCGGAAGGGTAGGTGGGTCTGTTGTGGAAGGATGAGGCTGGGTAGGCATTCTTGGAGTTTTGGTGGTCGGGTTGCTGCGGGTGCGTGGGAAACCTCTTGATTGCAGCGATTTGGGTGGGTGCTTCTGTGCGCACGGCCAAAATACGTCGGATCGTGATGAGATCTTTTTGGTATCCGACGAAATCGTGCACACGGAAATGGTCTTTTACTGCTGAGGGCAATATAGACACAAGGTTGACCAGAATTTGCTGTTCTTGTTGGATTCTGGTCAATGTGGGGAAAGAAACTTTTATGTGTTGGGCAATCTTATTCACTGTGGCATCTAAATCGCCTTCGAATTTAGTGTCTTGGATACGGGTGTGGGCCACGAAAACGCCCAACGAAGGCTTAATGGCTTCTATCACTATTGGACGAAATTCGTCCCAGGTGAGAGCAGGGCGCACTTGGATAGGCAACCAAGGAAACGGCTTTTCCCAGGTGCGTTAATGTTACGGCTATTTTTTCTGCGTCCGTGGTATAAACTAGGTCAAGTACGGGTTTCACTATGTCCATGAATGTTTCGATCTCATACGTTTCTCCATCATAATGGGGGATGGGAATGTGAGAACGGTGCGCCATGATGTTATCGTGTTCTGGCTGTTCCAAACTTGCAATGTAATGCAACCTTTTATCCGAATCAAGAACTACCGCTGCCGCCAATGTTATGCCGTGTTTTTCTACAGGATTAACTTGGGTAATGTGGGCTCTATCTGACTGGGTATATAAGGCTGCATGCACAATACAAGGTATGAGGAATAGAGAACACAAAATAAACACACGGTAACACGACACACGATCACTTTTATTTAAGTAGATGAATAAAGAGCATAGAAAGATAGTAATACTCGTACAACACAAATAATAGAAGGGAACTACTAGCATTAGCAGATCTGGATGGAGCCTAGTCTCCCACTTCCAACGTTCAGGTATACTCTTCTGATCACGGGTTTAGTTAGCAAGGTATATTATACTGGAAGACCTCAATGTATTTATGTATTCAATTTCACTAATTATATTTTCTACTGGTAGGTCGCGTGCCCAAGTAGCAGCTCACAGTTAGAATTAGACACGCGTATATTTCTGAACACGGAAAATTCTAGTAACCTCAAGGGGGTACTGATCTAAGATTTATATTCTTATGGCAGAAATACGTAGAACACAAATCAGTGGGCGAACGTTAGATATCACTAGGGTTTTGGATATCTGAATAAGGTAATTACGAGAGTCAATGTCGCCTGTTAATTAATGAACACTGATACGCTTAGTACGTCCCAAATGGAATGGTTAAATATGAGTTACACTGGGCAAAGTTATAGCCACTTCATAGAAAAGTAAATAAGTGAATGTCGAACTGGTACTATAACACTTAGTACTAGTAACATGAATCTTGAATAGTGTTTGTTAGTCTGGTCCTGGTTATCTTGCTTCCGGTGATGTTGGGGGCTAACGACTGGTTCCTCGGCCGTCCAGGTGGTCCAAAATGTAGGAAGTTCTCAAGTCGGATCTTTTGGCGATCGGTGCTGGCTACACACTTATATACCCACTAATTTGTGTGAAGGTTATAAGATGCACGCTGGTACTTGTACATGGACAGATCTTCTATTTAACTTCTGCCATGGAGTCTGCCGGCTCGGGAATCCCTCAACTCAGGAACAACACAAGGGCAGAGCTAGAGGTTAACTTCAGGGTAGTGACCACTGGTTGGTGTCTAACTTTCAACTAATTTGACTGGGGTCGGAAGCTAGGTTTATAGGCTCGGTTCGGGACCCTGTAGGCAATAGGGATCTCGAGTCTTATGGACTTATTTGAGCTCTCAATAGATATGGGGACTAGGTAAGATGGTGATTACTGTTGTGGCACATGGCTATGGAAGCCTTCATTTTGTGATATAACTGAGCCTTAGTAAAAGGTACTATTTTGGCTATACTGGAAGTATTTATGGGAGGGAGACTGGATCTACTTTGCTGGGAGGACTGGGACAGCTGTGATAGGGGCGTCTCTCTTATATTACTCGTCTTCATTCTATTGCATAGCTGAAGTGCTAATTTGACTATCCGAGTATGCAAAACAGGTGAATGGGTTATTGTGGGTAAAGAGAGGTGAGTAAGGGGGTTAGACATGCATGGTTAGTTCATTGATAGGAAGAATTCCTAGGCTACCTGGCAATGACCCGGAAGTCAAAACAGGGGTCAGGCATACCTCCGCGGGGGTGGGGTCTCCCTCCTCGGGTGGGTAAAAAGGGGTAGCCGGGCGCCCTCTCTCTGGGATGGTCGTCCGGCGGCTGTGGCTAGGGGCTTGCCATATCACCAGTGTTTGTAATAACCCTCTGTTTATGAGACAGATGTGGGTGTTTTTAATATCAAAACCGAAGGTGCCTTGGCTAGTTGGTTGTAATCGGTTGGTTGTTAATTGCATGGTTTGCTTGATGTGGTGGAGACTGGTTGCTAACTCTGCCACATTTATCTGGAAGTATGGCAATAGAAGTTAGTTACTGGCGAGGCGGCGAGCCTCGCACCAACGACCATTGGGTGCAGGGTTGTGAATGGGTTGTAAGAGAATAGATGGCATGCAAGGGGTTAGTAAAGTTATAATGTTATTCTGGCCTACTAAGTGAAGGCAGGCTGGATAGGAGTATATATATAAAAGGTTGGAGAGCGTTAGCAACGGAAAAATCAAGGATCTTCGAGAGGTATGAGAGAGGCTAGGTCGGACAAGAGTCGAGAAGTGCGGGGTATTTTAATGAGAGGGGGGAAAGCTCAGGGGGCTACAGGGAAATTTGACCCTAAGGTCTCTGGGCGTGGGGATGGCATTAGGCTGCAGTTGATATTGGAGTTTTTGAAAGGACAGTGAAAGTACGTTAGCCAAATGCTACCGGGGGATACAAATACGGGGTGGTATATGAGTCTGGAAAAGATAGAATCATGTGGATTGTGGGGCGGTGGGGGAGAAGGAGGCTAACTGTAGGTGTGTGCTTGATTGTGGATAAAGTAGGGAAAAACATGGTGTATTATTACTCGTCAATACGAGGGGTTATGGACCTATTATTTGACACGATTTCTTGTACGTCTAGGTGTCCCTGGGAACTGCGTTTTCTCTGAAATATAGACCAAAGAAAAATGGCAGTTCGTAGGGGTACTTCGTTATTGTTTAGGAATACTATGATAGATACTGGTAACAAAGGTTATCTATACAATCTCTGGTTGGGGTAAGAATTGGAGTTACAGCATGGTGGCTAACATCTGTATTCATGGCTGTCTAAGTCTTATGGGGGTAATGGTTCTATATCCTGGTGTACCCGTGGGTATCTTAATTTCTTATGAGTTTGGACATGTGGTTTTTAACATCTACTTCTCGGATGTAAGAACATACATAGATATATGGCTGTCGGATTTGTTGGCTTTGGCTCAACTTAGGGACAGGGCATGGGTGTTTTTTTTTTTATATGAATGTATATTCTTGTTCATCATCGTGTAGGTAGAATCGGGCAGGTAAGAGGTGTAGGACACGAAGTAAAATGGCGTAGTGTGGACTGTGGATACGAAGGAGGTAAGTGGAAGACGTATGACAATTGTGGAAAAGTAAATGGAAAAAGTTGAACACAATGGTGGATAAAGATACTTAACTTAAGGATTGAATACATAGATTTTATGGGTGATGAGTCTTCAGAAACTTAGTCTGGCAAGACAAGATATGTTAGGGAATGTTAATATTACTACTTAAACTAAGGATTGAATACATAGATTTATGGGGGCGATGGGTCTTCAGAAACTTAGTCTGGCAAGACAAGATATGTTAGGGAATGTTTATATTAATACGTAACCTAAGGATTGAATACATCGATGAACGACGACATTATAGTCGTCGTCCTAATAAGGTGATGAAATCTGGTTGATCTGCACTTGGCACAATACGACACAAGGACAGTGCCGCTATGTCGTATCAATACTGGTGGCAGTTAATATTATAGAGACACTTAGTTACTAGAGGAACAATGCAAGGGGGCGACTGAGCATGGGTTACATATATCTATACTCGTCATGGGAAATGATATACGAGGTCTAGGGACAGGCGCGAGTGTTTTAACTTCTAAGATATATAACATCTACTTCTCGGATGTAAGAACATACATAGATATATGGCTGTCTGATTTGTTGGCCTTGGCTCAACCTAGGGAAAGGGCATGGGTGTTTTTAATATGAATGTATATTCCATTTCATCATCATTGTAGTTAGAAGTGTAGGACACGAGGGGGTAGTGTATGTGAGGTGTGGAAAATGGTCAGTTTAGAAGGGGTAGGTAGGTGCGGCCTGGAGCTGCTTAGCCCTGCGGGCTTGGGCCTGTCTGAATTGGCTGGCTCGGTCAGCTGGTCCTTTCATTCTGTGGACCATTCTTTCGGGTGTTTCTGTGTGGTGTTCGCTCGTGGCTTCTGTGGTGGGCTTCTCGTTCTGGGGTATTTTAACTCTCATATCATTTTAAGTGCTACCTTGCTGTGGGAAGCAAGAATCTTAGTGGGGGCGTATTACATCTCAAGATTATACTATTTATTATGAAATCCTTATAACCATCTGTCATATAATTTTAAGGTGTTTTAGTTACAGTATCTAGATCTATATGGGGGACTGTACATTACAGAGGTCAGAAGATCATTCACCCCTATGACGTATTGTCTGGTCAGATCCTGTCACACACATTCAGCTGAGATGACACTCCCTGTACCTTCTACAATGCCATCTTGTAACCACTGGTAGCCATCTTGTAACCGGGAGGTGAATTATAGGTGTGGCTTGGAGGTGGGGAGAAGGTGAGAGATAGGGGGAGCAGCAGATAGAATCGAACATCCAGGGTGATAACATATATACCCAGAGATACCCTCTTGAGTTAGGGTTTACTCTTATATTACTTTATAGTACTTCTGTATATTATTTCAGATTGGTACTTAAATATATCAAAGTGGTTTTGGATCAGAGATCTTTCATTATATTCCCTTTACCTATATCTATCAATATATAATAGGTATATGGTAATCGGTGGTGGCAGCTTTTATACCTATCTATTAAATCAATCAATCTACAAGCAGAGAACTCAGCCTCTACACTACAACTACTACAATCATTATACAACCTACAGTAACCTATTGCTCATAGGAGACACCTTAAGTCTACCTACATCGAGTAAGAGGTTAACCCTTATCATAAATATAGGATCGTAACTCAAAACGTCCTAATACTCCTGTCTGGAGTTAACCCTATGAATACATTTGACTACTCCTAATAGTCTTACTAGACTTGTGAATTTGAGCTAGCCTATTCTTATAAAACTAATTACTAGCCTATAGTAATCGTGATTAATGGGATGGATAGAGGTGCAGCTAGGTTAGCCTAGCAGAAAAAAGAAAAATGGGCCTAGCTGCCGTCTAGGCCTAGGCTATATTGTAAACTCCAAGACTCGAATTTTTAAAATCGTAACACATATGAGTAGCCAAAATTAGGTACAATAGTACCTAGCCAAGCCTGTAGTAGCCTATCAGTAATTATATTGAAATAGGCCTAGGTCTAGGCTTCATTAGAATAAACTCTGGCCTAAGCCTGAAGCCCTTCCAATCCTGCTTAGGCCTATATCTTGCGTGCATTTCAACTGTTTCCCCTTGACATAGCCTACTTGGAGGGCTATATTTTTACGATAATCACTTTTATTATCAATAAAGACATAATAATAGCTTGGAGGTGACATGACAGCTCTCTCCGTGTCCGTGACATTTTGTTTACATTACTCAGCTGACTTCAGTTCATCTCGCTTGTGATTGGTCGGTATTTTTTAATGCAAGAATAATAAGTCTGTATGATTGGTGGAGCGAAATATTGTGCGAATAAGGCGATATATCGCCTTAGCGACTTACGAACAACATAAGACGTTTTGAAAAATCTTTGTGTATGGGAGATTTCGCCATAAGCTATGGCACCATATCCTGTCCTTAATGGAAGGTACCATAAGACCACTAAGGCCTGCACCTAAGGTAGAGTTTTGAGTATCCGGCCCCAGATGCCATAGGTTATGCCCTCGCGTACCACTGTCCGAGCCCAAGTCCGCCAGGGCCAAGCCCGGTGACACGTCCGGAATGACCCAGTTGACTGGGCTTGTCCGGCAAAACTGACTTCTGATCCAACTCGCCCTTGATAGGCCCCGGGAGTGAGAGAGTTGCTGAGATTATTAGTTTTTTTAGTGTAGTGTGGTAGAGGTTGGCTAGTTTTGGCAGTTGTTGATCCCTGACCTGGCTTATACTTTGGTTTCCCTTTAAACCACTTACCAGATCCATTACCTTGTTTGCTCTTGGCCTGACTGCTTCCTGGCGTTGAATGAGCTTTGACGGCCTGAAATGCCTTGGCTCCACCACTGAAGTGTGCCTTCTGACCTACTTTGGGTCTTGCGTAAGGCTTTGTGAATTTATGATGCTCTTTCCGTGCTGGGGAAGCAGTTGGCCGAGCCGCCTCCACTAGGTTGAATACAGTACTCCATGTGTTAGGACAGACTAATGTGGGAGTGAGTACAGGAGACAAAATAACCCGGCGACCTATGTCTTCCGGTATTTTCTTCACTAAGTGGACCCTAAGATCCTGACGTGCCCGGATTGCTTCTAAGAAGGCCACCCGTACGTCACCAACCCCTGGGTCCGTAATTGCCTGTGTAGTCCTAGCTAGTGACTGTGCAACCTGTCGTGATAACAGGAATTGTGACACTAGTCGTAAGGCTTTTTGGCGCAATTTAAAATCTTTGTCTAGTTGAATAGCTGAAGGGGTAGAGAAGGGCTCCTGCACCTCCCACAAAGATAATTTAGGTGCTGAAAGAAAGGTTAATAAAGCCTTAGGTACATCTACTGCGGCTGTTACTGGTAGGGAAAACCATGTGTGAGTGTCCTGTGGAATCTGATGTGAAGACTTACTTGTTATAGTCGAAGCAAATTACTGTGCTTCCGTCTCCCAATCCAACCACGGTCCCGTACCTACATCCCCCATCTGCAAAGCTGGGTTGCCGGACTGGTCTCTAACTGAAATTGTGTCCAACTCTGGCGTCAAAGCGGCCAGAGCTTTAATGTCATTGAATCCATCAACCTTCGACCAGTCTGTGTACAGCTTTGCAGATGAGGAAGGGGACAAAGCCGGGGTAGAAGAATACACAAAATATTGAGGGGTATACACACTAGGTATGGCTTTCAACGATACATCTATAGAATTACCTGATGCATCTATTGCCCTGAGCTTCCTATGCTCATTAATTTGGATCTGCCAATGAGACGGAACCGGAAGCTCTCCCTAGATAGTCTGTTGCGCTAGTTCGGTAATTTGGGCAGTAATAGGTGCACATGACAAATATGGGCTGTATAGCAACGGCATGGGCCCCTTTTTGACCGGGGTCTTTTCCAACGGCAGTGGAATGACATCTGTTATTACTCCTTCGTTAATGGTAGTCAAAGTTGATGTTAACATGCACTTCCTGCCCGGGCAGCCTTTCTAAATGTCAGCACTGAGAGCCCGGGGGATATGGCCTAAAAATATCCTTAGGCTAGAGAATTCACACACATCTCAAACCGTAGCCCTGTTTCTTATCTGTAAACTGGCATTGAGTAGAGCTCTCTAGGTCAAGTGGTTCAGTTGTGATGACGATTTCCGTGGAGAGAGATTCGATGTGATTTTTTTTTTTTTTCTATGTGATTGAGGGAGGCAAAAGGCAGAACTGCCTATAGCGAGTGCCTACCCCATAGTTGAAAGAGTGACAGGGCCAAAACCAAGGGATGCTCGAGCCAAAATGCCTGGACACACGGAGTTTGAAGCAATTTAAGTCATAGGAAGAGGGAAAGACTGATTCTAGGAGAGAGTTGCAGAGCTCAGCTGTTCAGTAGAAGAAAGTTTGAGAGCAACGTTTCACTTTCGGGTTGGAGAGTTGCACAGAGTAGGGGTGGGATTGAATTGCAAGACGGGTACCACGTGCCCTACGTAAAGGAGGTGGTATACACTGGGAAAGCTCTGAGGAACACTGATTATTATAGTAGCGATAGAATAACGAGAGAGATGCAACATTGCGGCGGAGAGAGAGATATTGCAGAGAGTTGGTGAGTGGACGGGAGTTAATAATATGAAAGGCCTTCCTTTCAACTTTGTCTAGGAGAGCGGTGTGAGAGGAACCTCCCCACACATGTGAACAATACTCAATACAAGGACGCACTATGCCCCTGTACAGAGCAAGAAGCTGTGCAGGGGAAAAGAACCCCCTAAGGCGGTTGAGCACACCCAGCTTCTGGGAGGCTGCCTTAGCAAGACTGGTAATAAGTCTTTCCAACTGAGAGCAGAAGAAAAAGAGACACCAAGAATATTGAGAGAAGATGAAGGATTGATTTTTGTATTGTTGAAGAATAAGGGATAGTCCGCTAGGAGTTCCGGACGGGTAGATAGATGGAGAAATTGGGTTTTGGAAGCATTAAAGGTACCGGTAACAAGGTTTTCTCTGTCCCAATTGTAGATAGTATTTAGATCAGAATTTAAGAGTTCTATGGCTTCATTACGTTTGTCGTTGAGGGATTGCTGGATGGGGCGTTCTGAAAGACTAATGGAGTAGTGTAAGGTTAAGTCGTCTGCGTATGAATGGATGGGAATTGAGGTACAGTTGAGGAGATCATTTATAAAAATTAGAAAGATAATAGGAGATAGGACAGAGCCCTGAGGAACACCGGAGTTTATAGGGTGAGGAAATGAATGATGGCCGTCCACAACCGCGGCTATGGAACGGCCGGAAAGGAAATTAGAGACAAAGGCACAGATGGAGGGATAGAAACCGAAGGAGGGTAGTTTAGAAATTAAAGATTTGTGCCAGACTCCATCGAAGGCTTTCGATATGTCTAGTGCAATAGAAAAAGTCTCACCGAAGTCCCGAAAAGAGGATGACCAAGAGTTAGTAAGATATGAAAGAAGATCACCAGTAGAGTGACCCATAACCCGGCAGCTGCAGCAAGGCTTATAAGAGTTTTACCGGTGCGCTGCGGGAAGACTCTTATAATCCTAGGCCTAAGAAAAAAACATTTAGCCTAAGCCAGCCCAGTATCAATGTTTTTTTTGTTTTTTTTGTATTTCAATTTTTGCCCCTTGGCCATGCCAAATATCACTCCTCCACATCCCCTCCTTTCCCCCCCCCCCCCTCAATTATCACCTATTTTCCCTGTTATTCCCTTATTCTTAGGTATATTTTCGTGCTAACAATAGCGAGTCGCTAGCAGGCTGTGGTCATGTGTGTTACCATGCGAGTGCAAGAGAAAGATTGACGTCACTACACATCAGGCGTCGTGAGAGGTGGATGTTGGTCAAGCTGGCTAAGACTTTAGTTATGAAACTCTCGCATTTATTTTGCGATTTTGACCAGCCAAACACTGTTAATTTCCACTTGTTTTATTGTTGTAACAGGTTAATATCTTCATAATCAACGTAAAATAGGCGCATATGGATAAGTATTAATGATATTTATGGTAAGATAATGATTTGAGTGACAGGAATCAGTGAAATAGGTATGCACAGGCAGAGGTGGTCACTACACCCCCTGCGCAGCGGAGAGGTTAAGGAAGCCATACCTGGAGATCTGAGAGCAGATTATGAGAAGAGAATTGCTTAAGAAATTTGGAAGCAAGAATAGTTTCAAAAACTTTAGAAAGACAAGAGATGAGAGAAATTGGACGATAGTTGGAGGGTTGAGAGCGGTCACCCTTCTTTGGGACAGGTTGAATGTGAGCAAACTTCCAGCATGAAGGGAAGACGTTAGAGGATAGACAGAGACGAAAGAGTTTGCCTAGGCAGGGAGTCAGCATGGAAGCACAGTTTTTGAGAACAACAGGAGGAACACCGTCCGGACCGTACGCTTTATTAGTATTAAGCCCAGAGAGGGTAGAAAGTACATCTTTAGAAGAGATTAGGATATTAGGCATAAGTAAGAGAGAGGAGGGTGGAGAGGGAGGAATAGCACCGGAATCATCCAAGGTGGAGTTTCTAGCAAAAGTTTGAGCGAAGAGTTTAGCTTTGTCGGAGGAAGAAGTGATGGTTCTGCCATCAGAGTGAAAAAGGGGAGGGAAAGACGAGGAAGTGAAATTGTTGGAGAGGTTTTTGGCTAGATGCCAGAAAGCTTGGGAAGAGCTAGAGTTGGATAGTTCAGTGCATTTATTATTGATGAAAGAGTGTTTGGCAAGTCGAAGAACAGATTTGGCTTGATTCCGGGCAGAAACACAGGAAGAATGAGAGTCTTGAATTTTAAGGCATCGGTACCGTTTGAATGCTTCCTCCTTATTGCGGACAGCAGTAGAACAGGCGTGAGTAAACCAAGATTTTTTAGCATTAGTCTGAGAGAAAGAGAATGGAATGTATGCTTCCATGCCCGATAGGATTACCTCGGTAATGCGTTCAGCACTCTCCGAGGGTCCCCGGCCACGGAAGCAGAAATCATTCCATCTGAAATCAAAGAAGTACTGCCGGAGAGCCTCCCAGTCGGCAGCGCCAAAGTGCCACAAGCGCCGCCGGCTAGGAGGATCGGGTGGCCGTACTGGAGAGATAGGACAGTTGACAGAGATAAGATTATGGTCGGAGGAGCCCAAAGGAGAGAAAAGATCGACAGTATAAGAAGAAGGGTTAGAAGTTAGAAGTTAGAAACAAGTCAAGAATGTTGGGCCGATCTCCGATGCGATCCGGGATACGGGTGGGTTTTTTAACTAACTGCTCTAGGTCATTTATGATAGAAAAGACGTAGGCTTGTTCACCAGGTGGGTCAGTAGTGTGAGAGGAGAGCCATTGGCGGTGGTGAACGTTGAAATCTCCTAAGATGGAGATTTCTGAGAAAGGAGAAATAAATAGAATGTGTTCCACTGTAGAGTTTAGATAGTCAAAGAATTTGAAAAAGTTGGTAGAGTTAGGGGAAAGATAGACAGCACAGAAATATTTAGTAAGAGAATGACAGGAAAGTTTGAGCCATAAAGTTGAGAATTCAGAGGAGTCGAAATCGGGAACACGAGAGCAAGTGAATTTGTTGTGCACATATGCACAACATCCGCCTTTGGCTTTGAAACTAGGATAGAGAAAGTAGGAGGATACAGAAAAGGGGCTGCTGGATGTTGCTACAGACACCTGAGTTTCGGTGAGGAATAGAAGATCAGGTTTGTAGGAGGAGAGATGGTGTTCAACAGAGTGAAAGTTAGAGGAAAGTTCGCGAATGTTGCAGAAATCAATAGAAAGAGTAACAGGCCGAGGTCCAGGTAATTTTGTGGGGTCGTCAGGGGATGGTCGGTCGGGTGTGGGGGCATTTATGGTCTCCCCCCCCCCCTGGGGACTCCGAGGCTGGGCTAAAGTTCATAATTTAAAAACAAAATTGGTGTGGAGGAATGAAGTGTGGTGTGCATGTTTAGTGTAGTGAAGTGGATAGGAGGAGGAAGTGTTTGTGAGAGCTAGCTGGATTGCTCTCAGTGTAAATGAGGCACAACAAAAATCAGTAAGAGAGGCCAAGCAAATGAAACAGAAGTTCCAGCGACTTTATCACATGCCTATAACCTCACCTGGGTCTAGCCCTGATCGATTGGTGCCTACAATCTCCCCACAGTTCAAACAATATCAAACAATAACAAAGACTTGCTCTTGTTCTCCAAAACAATAACAACAAAAGTCGATCTTCTCCTTCTTGTTTTGGAAGGTGCGCGTCACTCCGACTGGCTTGTTTACATACGGTTCGACGCACGGTTTTCAAACCACGCTTAATAGGCTTTCAAGCTTATGGATTTTAAAATGATACCCGGGCTCCTGCCCATCTGCCGCGGCGTCATTTTAAAATGACAACTGGGCAGGAAGGGTTAAAGGAACAGTTGACATTATAGGAATACTATTATTACATATTACATTAAATGGCAATTGGGGTTGAGTGGCAACAGTAGAAGTCACTAAAAGACGCTCAACAGACTGAGTCGGAGGAGCTTCTGGTATCTTTGCCTCTTTCTGAAAAGCTTTTGTAAAAGAATTCAATGTTTCATGCAAATATTCCTTGGTAATACATTCTGTCTTGGAGTCACTTTGAACCTATTGATCCGGCTTCCGAGTGTCTTGAATATGTTAATGGTTGGGCAGATGTTATGAGTTTATTTTTCTCATGGCCTTCGTCACATTCTGTTACCTCTACCGGGTTGGGAGGTTTGACGCCTCCCAAATACCAAATAAGGAAAACCTTCTATTTGGTAGTAGCCTCGTAGTATCCAACGTAGAGCTATATACTATTGTATAATTCCGCTCCGCTCTGGGAGCGGGTATTATCGTTACCACTTAGCGCGATTAAACGATAACATCTAGAGTAGCACCTACTTTCTCTACTAGGGACGTTGTACACACTTTGAGGCCACTAGTTACAGAAAAAACGAAAATATGGGTGAAAAGAGAAGAGAAAGTTGAAGAATTTTGCCCATCCACCATCTAGGCCCCTTATGACGTCTTCGCGTGCCTCCCGTGTAACCCGACCGGGTTTATAGGATCTTCCAGGTATCAAGTGAAATAGACAAGAGTGGATAGGCAGGGGTATGGTGTGAGGGAGGGATACTATGACGTTGGATACAATGAGGCTACTACCAAATAGAAGGTTTTCCTTATTTGGTATTTGGGAGGCGTCAAACCTCCCAATTTAGTAGTAGCCTCTACGTCTCCAACGTAGAGCTAGAGTAGCAAATTGGAGGCGGACATCCAAGCTGTAAATCAAAACTTTAGCCATTAGTGAAGAGATCAAGACCAAGAAAAGACAGACATAAACAAGAGAGTTTATTTAAAGAGTGTACTGACAGGTGTATATTAAGAAAATCAGTACAGTCATGTCAATTGCAATGGAGACCTTATCCTAAGACAAAGAATGATGCATGTCATAAAGATGATTATGATCAACAGGATTCCCCCCCCCCCCCACATTGTAAATACAGTATGAAAACCCAATGCTGTAGAGTAAATACATACACATGCATGAGAACATGTATTCGAGCATGGAGAGTGTGGGACACAAAAATGATAAGTGACCAGCACTTAATTATTCCCTGAGAGAATGAGGTATGAGGCATAGACATTCCGAAGTAGGCCTACAGTGAAAAAGACTTAACGTAAGAATAATGCAAATTCCCAATCTAGGTAAGAAAACATAGACAAAAGTAAACTTAAGAGTAGATTAACCTCTTAATTCTAGGTAATAAATACATATACTTCATAATACCCTCGTCCCCCCCCCCCCCAAAAAAAAATGGAAAGGAAAGGATAGGAGGAGAAACACAGACTGAAGGAACAGTACAGGCAACACCCCAAGTGAACCCTTTGGCCCAACGCAACACAAGGACGACCCGGTCTTCCCGTGGACATGGATAGATAGGAGGAGACAAACGTGTTGTGGGAACACCACAGCCCTGTGTCGGAAATGTCAGCTAGTGAATGATTGTTTAGAAAACGAATCATAGCAGCATACGATCGTATGTCGTGAGCCGACCCTTGAACGTTAGGATTGCTGGCACGAATAACCCGACACAGGCGAAGTCCCACAGCACGTTTGCTGAGTCTCCTACCGGTCTTTGGTGCCACCCACAGCGCCACCCCTGACACTGGCCTGGCGGAGTGCACATACGTATGCAAAGCTTTCACCGGGCATAGCGTATGATGAACACGTCCACGTTTTAAAGCCGGCACAACGAACGGCTTAAAAACGTGCGCCTCACGTTCATTCTTAGCCACAAAATGAACAGACGGAGCCAAAGTGACCGCCCCGAGGATAGGAGAAAATTGCAAGCAATTCTGGGCCCTTGACATGGCAGCCAACTTCGAGACTCTCTCTCCTGTAGCTAACGCAAGAAGAAACAATGTCTTTTCAAGTAAGTGCTCAGGTGTTGGGTTGGTAGTGTAAGTGGGTGTAGAGAGGAGTTTGAGCGCTTCCGCCAGCGACCACTGAGCGGGAATCTGACGCGGGGGTGGCCTAAGCCTAAAGCAGGCCTTCATGAAAAAATCCAGCTCTCGCTGAGGTATGTCCAACCCCGTTAAGCGCTCAAAAGGCTCCCAAACGGCAGATAGGTGGTTCCTAAGGGTGTTGTACGTGTTGTGACGGGATTCAAACAAGAAGTTAAGGTAGTGAAACACCAATGCAACTGATGGAACCGTTTGGTCAGTGTCATTAATCCATTTAGTGAAACTATTCCAGTGAAACTCGTAAGTCTTCCATGTAGCCTTTGTCCAGTGCAGATTAAACTTGTCTGTCAAGAGTCTTCCAAATTCTGGGAGCCACCCTGCCTCACAAACATCAACGATGTGAATGCCAACGAGGTCCCTAGGTCTCCAATCGACCCCAAGTGGAAGTCTGAGATCGACAGGGGAACGGGACTCGGGCACCATCGCTTCAGCTGAGCGTACCAGGCTTGCGCCGGCCAGAGGGGCGCGACCAACCAAACCCTGCCTCGGTACTCTCTCAGCCTGTGGAGGACTTTGCACATTAAAAGTGCGTCTGGTGGTGGAAACACGTATATTGACTGCCACCTGTTCCAGTCCTCGCTGAACGCGTCCGGCCCCCCTGCTGGAGTGCGAGTCCAGCGGGTCAGGAACACAGGCAACTTGTTCGTCTCGCGGGAAGCAAACAAGTCGACCTGCGGAACACCCTAGGAGGCGGCCAGGCCGTCGAGTACATTCTGTTTGAAAGACCATTCTACCTGGGTGCTCCCTCCCCTTGACAGAGCATCCGCCCAAAGATTGGCAGTCCCGAGCAGGTAAGTCGCATGCAGGGTGATGCTGTAAGTGTCGGCCCGATAAAACAATTTCTCCGCCAGGTCCTGTAGAACTGCGGACCTGGAGGAGCCCTGCTTCTGAATGCAATGAACCGCCGTCATGTTGTCCATCCTGAAGGCTATCAACTTGCCTGTGAGGGCCCGTCCATGATCCTCCAGGAAGAACAACGGGATTAACAGTTCCAAGACATTGATGTGTAAATGTGTGAGACCTGTCCACCTGCCCTGATGTTGATGACCCATGTTGGATTGGTAGCCCCACCCCACTTCGCTCGACGCATCGGTATCGACCCAGATCGTCGGCGGCGGAGCGGTCCAGGGCACCGCATATGTGAGCGTGCCCCGAGCGACCCAGTGTGTTAATCTCAAATGGATCGAGCGCGGAATCGGCCAAAGCCGATGTGGAGGCAGTAGTGGAAAAGCTCTGTTGCCCAGCAGTATGAGGCGCTTGAGCCTGAGCCGCCCTAAGGGAATGGTCAGTGACGCCCAATTGAGGGACCCGACGAGCGAGTCCCACAGTTTCCTTGTAATGGAGACCAAGTGCAAAGCGGCAAAAAGCTTCCTGCGAAGTTTCGCCGCATTCACCCTACTCTGTTTGACTGTCGCGCTCGCCATATCCCAGTCTAGGCCTACCCACGTCACTTCTTGCGACGGAGTCAGGCACGACTTGGGTACATTGACTTTGAATCCCAAACGAGTGATGTGTTGTATGACTAGTAATGTGTCCCTTACACAGTGTGTCAGAGAGTCTGCGGAGATGAGCCAATTGTCCAGATAAAACAGGATCTGAATCCCTTGACGGAGCAGGGGAGTCAAAGCCTGTTTTACGAGTTTCGTAAAGACCCACGGTGCGATATTGAAGCCGAACGGCAATCTGTCGAACGTGAACACCCGCTTGTGCGACTGGAGCGCCAGATAACCCTGGAACCGAGGGGCTATAGGCACATGCCAGTAAGCGTCCTTGAGATCCAGGATCACCACCCAAGAACCGGGCCGGAGCGCCAGCCGCACTTTATTTTTATTTATGTATATTTTTCTATGTAATTGAGGGAGGCAAAAGGCAGAACTGCCTATAGCAAGTGCCTCCCCCATAGTTGAAAGAGTGACAGGGCCAACATCAAGGGACGTTCGAGCCAAAATGCCTGGACACAGAATTTGAAGCAATTTAAGTCATAGGAAGAGGGAAGACTGATTCTGGGAGAGAGTTCCAGAGCTCAGCTGTTGAGTAGAAGAAAGACTGAGAGTAACGTTTCACTCTCGGGTTGGAGAGTTGCACAGAGTAGGGGTGGGATTGAGTTACAAGACGGGTACCACGTGCCCTACGTAAAGGAGGTGGTATACACTGGGAAAGCTCTGAGGAACACTGATTATTATAGTAGCGATAGAATAGCAAGAGAGATGCAACATTGCGGCGGAGAGAGAGAGTTTGCAGAGAGTTGGTGAGTGGACAGGAGTTAATCATATAAAAGGCCTTCCTTTCAACTTTGTCTAGGAGAGCGGTGTGAGATGAACCTCACCACACATGTGAACAATACTCAATACAAGGACGCACTATGTCCCTGTACAGAGCAAGAAGCTGTGCAGGGGAAAAGAACCCCCTAAGGCGGTTGAGCACACCCAGCTTCTGGGAGGCTGCCTTAGCAAGACTGGTAATATGGTCCTTCCAACTGAGAGCAGAAGAAAAAGAGACACCAAAAATATTGAGAGAAGATGAAGGACTGATTTTTGTATTGTTGAAGAATAAGGGATAGTCGGCTGGGAGTTCCTTACAGGTAGATAGATGGAGAAATTGGGTTTTGGAAGCATTAAAGGTAACAAGGTTTTCTCTGCCCCAATTGGAGATAGTATTTAGATCAGAATTTAAGAGTTCTATGGCTTCATTACGTTTGTCGTTGAGGGATTGCTGGCTGGGACGTTCTGAAAATCTAATGGAGTAGTGTAAGGTTGAGTCGTCTGCATATGAATGGATGGGAATTGAGGTACAGTTGAGGAGATCATTTATAAAAATTAGAAAGAGAATAGGAGATAGGACAGAGCCCTGAGGAACACTGGAGTTTATAGGGTGAGGAAGTGAACAATGGCCGTCCACAACCGCGGCTATGGAATGGCCGGAAAGGAAATTAGAGACAAAGGCACAGATGGAGGGATAAAAACCGAAGAAGGGTAGTTTAGCAATTAAAGATTTGTGCCAGACTCTATCGAAGGCTTTCGATATGGCTAGTGCAATTGAAAAAGTCTCACCGAAGTCCCGAAAGGAGGATGACCAAGAGTTAGTAAGATATGAAAGAAGATCACCAGTAGAGCGACCCTTAACCTCTGAAGTGTGCATGGGGGGTATGAGACACCACACTCCTGTGCTGTTCCCATCACTAACATTGTTATTTTACCATAAATAGCATTAATACTTATCCATATGCGCCTATTATAGGTTGATTATAAAGGTATTAACCTGTTACAACAATAAAACAAGTGGAAACAGCGTTTGGATGGTCAAAATCGGCGATACAGGCCGGGAGTTACATAATGTATGGCTGAGGCAACCTACATTCCCACCACACTTCCCCACCTCTGGAGAGAGACTGTCGATCGATACTCTCTCTTGCACTCGCTTGCTAACAGTGATGACAATGTTCTGCTTGCAACTCGCTAATGTTAGCACGAAAATATACCACGGAATAAGGGAATAACAGGGAAAATAGGTGATAACTGAAGGAGGTGAGGAAAGTGGGGAAGGAGGGGAGGTGGAGGAGTGATATTTGGCATGGCCCAGGGGCAAAACAAAAAATAAAAAAATAAAAAATAAAAACAAACATTTTTTTTTTTTGGGTGTTTTAAATGAATTTATTTCCCCCTGACTCTTAACCTCTCCGCGGCGCACATTTTTTATTTTTACAGGGTCATACTGTGCGCATGTATGATGATTTTGGGACCCATTGCCAATTTTGATAAAAAGTACATCAGCGTGTAGGGAATGTTTGCGTGCATCGGCCCATATATATTTGACCCCCCAAAAAATGTCTGGGGGGGGGTGGGGGAACGGTCCGTAGTTGAAAAATGTGGAGCGAATGGCACCGCGCGGCTAGATTGTCATCGAGCGGCGAGATTTCCCGGCCGAATTTTCACGCGCCCAGGGGATAGAACCAGAGGGAGGAGGGAGTGGGTTACCGCGTATTATCACGTATATCTCCTTTTTTGATCCCTTTTAGGCTATGTAGAGTACGTATACGTGTGTAGGCCACCCATATAACAATGAATATGCCTCATAGTGACCAAAAATTGCAATATATAAGGGAATTATCAAAGAATTTTTAGGCGGGAATGAAGATGGGTTGGAGGTTTGGCGGCAATTTATGAGATGAGAGTGTGGTTTGCACTTAGAGCACTGTCATGCTATAATACAGACTTGTACGTATGTAGACGTGCCATATATCAATATATATACCGCATATAGACCAATTCATGCGATATTTACGCACATTATCAATGAGTTTCTAGCAGACGGAAGCCTAAAAGGGTGGGTGGGGGTGGGTCGGTGGGAGGGAGGCAGGGAGTGAGTCGAGGAGAGAGGGAAGGCAGGGAGATCTCTAGAAAGATACGCAGCTTTGTGATAATTGTGGAGGCGCCCGAGGCGTATGGATGTCTTGGTATTTTTAACCTTATGTCTACCAGATGTCTGTGGTTCGTTGCCACACAGAGTCTACAATAACATGAGTCCTGAATGCGTATGTCGTACGTAAAAATGGCTTTCCGAATTGCATTTTTATGCAAGCAGACATTGCATTTTAGACACATGTGAAGTACCACAGAAATATGTAGGCCATTGACTGTAAATAAAGTACTATATTATAGACCAGGAACGAGGGTGGTCAGTAAACATCGGCTTAACCTTTTTTGATAGAGAGCTAAATATAGACTGGTGTCGCCTTACACTTGCGAAATGGTAGATTGCCACCAGAAAACTTATATTTATTTATTTCCAAGTAATATGCAATCTAAATGTATATTCGAGACCTACTGCAAGTATTTGTATGACAGTCATGACTATGTATAATCCAATATACGCGCGTAAGGGCGTAGGCGAGACATAAGAAAGATGGTTGAGCAATTTTCGACAACCACACAGTTATTATTGACTATTATTTACAATATTGTACAATACAAATGTATTTGTGAAGAGTATTTTATGCATTATTGTATTTATACAAATTTTGTTCCCAGAGAGAGCTGCTGTGGCTGGAGGGAGCAGCAAGTGTCACCCAGTGACCGCTTGACCGTGTGATAATGACTGGAGTCACACAGAGAGGGGCAATTTTGCTGAGTGTTTGGGCAATTTTTGACAGAATAAAGTTATATAATTACTAATTCTTGACAGAGACAAACTTTTATAAACCTTTGCATGATATAATTGATAATCCCATCAATTTACAAACGTAAATTGGTGGGATAATTCATTTTTTTTTGTATAATGTTATTTCGATTGTAGACACGAAGTTTTGAGTGACATTTGGTATGAGCTCCTGTGGCATGGTTGGTAAGGTCGTGGACTGGAAAACTCAAAGTGTGGTAGGGTAGTGGGATCGAATTCCCTATGGGGAAGGTTTTATACTGTTTAGATAAATTTTGATAAAAAAAAAATTGTACAAGATCATGCCATTGTATTCAAACAATATGAAATATTCATAGAATATATCATATTGTAAGAATACAATGACATGACCTTGTACTTTTTTTTTTATTGTTTTATTTTATTATCTTAGTAGGTTTGACAGGATTTATTGAAACATATTTATTTTTGTACAATTCATTTGAGGTAAGAAAATATATACACATTACTTAGGCTATAACAAACATATATATTGATATACTAAAAAAAGAAGGCATATTACATGTAAATCTTTGAAACTTATAAACTAAATAATGAAATATACAATTATATAATGTAAAAGCTATATCACAGGGACATCTTTGGAACTTATACATTATATAATATATATGTTACATTATGAGGTAGCGTGATCAATTAGGTCAGGTCAGGTAAGGTAGGGCGCGAGTCCAGGGCAGGGCAGGGCAGGGGGCGAGTCCAGGGCAGGGCAGGGCAGGGGGCGAGTCCAGGGCAGGGCAGGGCAGGGGGTGGCACTCAGTAGTTTTTGAATGTGTGGTAGTCCCTGAAGCAGTCACCCAAGCAGAGTGCAACTTTGCACTCCGCGCACATTGAGGTGACTCTTTTGGTGACGTGGTGTTTTCTGACACTGGAGCTGCAGACGTGGCACTGCACCTGCCTGTGATGAGTGCCAATCAGCTCGGTGTTGGTTGGGTAGTGTCTTTCGACACCCAGCTGGATGCGGTCAGGAACGTGATCCCCACGCCATGCCGTACGTCTGTGAGTGGTGGTGCCATACTTCTCCAGGAGTTGATATGCCACGTTATACACAAACTCCCGGAATTTTAGCTTCTGGTTTGGGGACATCTCTCTCTTGACCAACCACAAGTTGTAGGCGTTGAGCATCGTGATGTCAATTAGGTGGAGGAAGAGCTTGTGATACCACTTCACAGTCTTCCTCAGACACTCAACGCCTGACAGTTGACAGTCAGACTTGTCCACCAGGCGCATGTTCTTAGTGTAGTCCACTACCATGTCGGGCTTATAGATGGTCTTCCTGGGTCTGTAGTGGATTTTACCAGAGTCCATCTGGGCACCTGTGTGGACTGTGGAAAGCAGGTGGACGTCTCTTTTGTCCTTCCACTTCAGGGCTACCACTTTCCCGAACTTTTCAAGCTGCTTGTACTTCTGCCCCTTTCGTCGCCTTCTTCGGACATGCCTCTCGCCGTGTTCCTGGGCCAGTTCGTCTTCAGAAGGTGTGTCACTGGAGGAGGCATCTGTAAGAGGAATGACATTACCTGTGAACTTAGGCTTAAACTTTCTTGTCTTTCTGACAGTCCCACATGACCCCGTTTGGTTGTCATGAAAAAACTGGCAGAGAGAAGGAGAAGTATACCAGTTGTCAGTGTAGATGATGTGGCCTTTGCCCAGGTAGGGTGCCAACATTTTCCTGACGATGGCACCTGACATGCCCATGGGGTCACCGGCAGCGGCTTTCGGTACGTCAATGTCAGTGCCTGTATACACGATCATGTCAAGCACTATTCCAGTTTCACAGTCACACAAAACGAAGAGCTTGATTCCGAACCTATGCCTTTTCAAGGGGATATACTGCTTGAAAACAAGATGTCCTTTGAAGAGCACGAGCGACTCATCAATCACCAAATTGAGGAAGGGGTAAAAGTATTTCCTATACCTCTCCAACAACATGGTGAACACATCCCGAACTTTCCATATCCTGTCAATCCTGTTAGGATTTTCGTTGTCTGCAAAGTGCATAAATCTTAGCAGCAACAAAAAACTGTCACGAGTCATGAACTTATTGAAAGTTGGGGTGGCGATGAGAGGGTCGTGCTTCCAGTAGTGTTGCAACACATGCTTCTTGCAAACAGGCATGAGGAACAACAAGGCAAAAAACGTCATGAATTCTTCCACAGTCGTATCCACCCAGCCTCGTATTCTCGCTTTTGGAGAAATGACGTCCAATCTGCCAAACACCCACCTGTAGTAGGCGTTTGTTTGGGCAACGATGTAAGACATCACCTCAAAATCGAAAAAAGCGAGGAAGAAGTCGCTTTCGTTTGCGTGTTCGTCACAGGGCCAGTCATCAGTTGTACCTGACGTCCCAGGATTGAACTGGGGCACGTCAGGCACAAAATTGACCCCGTCGGACCACTCAAACGAAGGCATGCCAGGGATCGGAATGTCGTCTCCGTCTGCTTCTGCGTCTGAAATATCGCTGTCATGTTCGCGATACAACACAGTATCATCATCACGCTCCTCTTCACTGGACAGACGCCCTTCTTCATTTTCGTCACCGACGTCGGACTCACTTCCACTGTCCACTCCCAAATCCCCCCACCCTTGGTCCAGTGCTAGGGCGTCGTCGTCGAAACCAGGGCTGCCAATGCCCTGCGAATCACCATCAAACAGCAGGGCGGCGTACTTCGATGGTGTCAGAGTTTTTCTGGTCACTCTAGCACATACGGGCGTCTTATAGACAGGGGCAGAAGGGCCGGCAGGGGCGGCGGCAGGGGCGGCAGTGGTGCGTAGTGCAGTGGGCCTGGAGGCAGGCAAGATGATGGTGGTGCCTGTCGCCCCTTTCCCTTTCTCTTTCCCTGTTCCTTGGGCAGGGGCAGCAGGGCCGGCAGGGCCGGCAGGGCCAGCAGTCGCTTTCCCTCTCCCTTTCCCCTTCCCCTTCCCTTTTCCTTGGGCAGGGGCAGCAGGGGAGGCAGGGGCAGCAGGGGCAGCCGGGCCAGGGGCGGCTGGTGGTGGTGGTGGTGGCAGGGTCACTGTGGCAGGCGTACGGGTTCTCTTCCCTACGCCTGTGCCTTTGATTTTGCCTGCCCCCGCAGGTTCTGCAGCCCTAGGGCGGCCTCCTGCGTCGCTGGTACTGGTGGCAGGGGTGGCAGGGGTGGCAGTGGTGGTGGTAGTGGTTGTTGCAGTGGCCTGGGTCGTGGTGGCAGTGTCCCGAAAGACCAATGACCTCTGTGCCATTGCCCTGCTTGCACGTGTTTTTCATTCTTTGGGTGGTGGTACTTCGTCCTCCGAGCTGTAGGGCGTGTCGTACTGGTAGCTAGGGTCTTTAGCAGCCACCCTCTGCCTTCCACGGCGGCTGAAACCACCAGAAGGAGGGCTGGTTGTGTCACCAGGGAGCGAGCGTGAGGGATGTGTGGGCTCCATGACTAGTGCTTGGTTACTGGCGCGGTGGTGCTTGCACGAGTGCGGGGCGAGCGTGTGGCGGGGTGGTATCGAGAGTTGACATGTAGTACTATACCCACACCAATTTTTAGCCGCCTGCCTATAAACGCGCGGTTTTGGTACTGGTTCAAAAGCCTCGCTCTTAAGAGTCTTCCCGCAGTCCGCCGGGGGAACTCTTAAGAGTCTTCCTGCAGTTCCCGGGTTAAGAGTCTTGCCGCAGTCCGCCGGGGGAACTCTTAAGAGTCTTCCTGCAGTTCCCGGGTTAAGGAAGCCATACTGGCGATCTGAGAGCAGATTATGAGAAGAGAAATGCTTAAGAAATTTGGAAGCAAGAATAGTTTCATAAACTTTAGAAAGACATGAGATGAGAGCAATTGGACGATAGTTGGAGGGTTGAGAGCGGTCACCCTTCTTTGGGACAGGTTGAATGTGAGCAAACTTCCAGCATGAATGGAAGACGTTAGAGGATAGACAGAGACGAAAGAGTTTGCCTAGGCAGGGAGTCAGCACGGAAGTACGTACAGTTTTTGAGAACAACAGGAGGAACACCGTCCGGACCGTACGCCTTATTAGTATTAACCCATTAACTGCGGCAAGACTTATATAAGGCCTACCGTTGGGCTGCGGGAAGCCTTAAATAATCCAAAGCCTAAAAAATAAACATTTAAATTAGCCCAGTATTATTATTATTATTTTTTTTTTTCATTGCCCCTTGGCCATGCCAAATATCACTCCTCCACATCCCCTCATTCCACCCTCCCCCCCCCCCCCTTCAATTATCACCTATTCTCCCTGTTATTCCCTTATTCTTAGGTATATATTCGTGCGAGTTGCTAGCAGGGTGTGTTCATCTGCGTTACCAAGCGTGGGAAAGAGCAAGAGAGAGACTACCACGCAACAGTGTCTCTCCAGCCGTCGTGACGGCTGGCTGGCTGGCAGGTTGGCTCAGCCATAAGTTATGTAACTCCCGGCCTCTATCGCCAATTTTGACCATCCAAACGCTGTTTCCACTTGTTTTATTGCTGTAACAGGTTAATACCTTTATAATCAACGTAAAATAGGCGCATATGGATAAATATTAATGATATTTATGGTACGATGACGATTTGAGTTTAGGAAACAGTCTAAATACCTCCGCACAGGGAGGGGTGGCCAATACCCCACCTACGCAGAGGAGAGGTTAAGCCCAGAGAGGGTAGAAAGTACATCTTTAGAAGAGATTAGGATATTAGGCATAAGTAAGAGAGAGGATGGTGGAGAGGGAGGAATAGCACCGGAATCATACAAGGTGGAGTTTCTAGCAAAAGTTTGAGCGAAGAGTTTAGCTTTGTCAGAGGAAGAAGTGATGGTTGTGCCATCAGAATGGGAAAGGGGAGGGAAAAACGAGGAAGAGAAATTGTTGGAGAGGTTTTTGGCTAGATGCCAGAAAGCTTGGGAAGAGCTAGAGTTGGATAGTTCAGTGCATTTATTATTGATGAAAGAGTGTTTGGCAAGTCGAAGAACAGATTTGGCTTGATTCCGGGCAGAAACATAGGAAGAATGAGAGTCTTGAGATTTAAAGCGTCGGTACCGTTTGAATGCTTCCTCCTTATTGCGGACAGCAGTAGAACAGGCGTGAATAAACCAAGATTTGTTAGCATTAGTCTGAGAGAAAGAGAATGGAATGTATGCTTCCATGCCGATAGGATTACCTCGGTAATGCGTTCAGCACTCTCCGAGGGTCCCCGGCCACGGAAGCAGAAATCATTCCATGGGAAATCAAAGAAGTACTGTCGGAGAGCCTCCCAGTCGGCAGCGCCAAAGTGCCACAAGCGCCGCCGGCTAGGAGGATCGGGTGGCCGTACTGTAGAGATAGGACAGTTGACAGAGATAAGTTTATGATCGGAGGTAAGAATCCGAAATCGGGCGTTCACGATATGTTGGTTCAATAGGACAGATCTACCACCGGTCTCATTGCATCGCAGTCCTTCTTGGGGACCAGAAATACATGTTAGAGGAAGACACGTTGCTGCGACGTGACCTCCCGAATGATCCCATCCTCGTGCATGGACTGAATCACTTTGGCCACGTCTTGAGACACTGGTCGATGTCGGGGAGGCCCGCCTGAGGGAAGATCTTGACCGCCACCTCCAGGGCAGACCCCGCTTCACTACCCGACATGCCCACGATCGGCGGGGCCATTGCCGATAGTGGGGACAAAAGAACCCGGTATGAGTGCCATGTGTTAAGCTCATCACCGATTCGGCGAGACGGTCGGGAGAGGGAAGAGGGGACAGTCCAGGAGGCACTACGTGTTTTTTGACACGGAGCGCTCCCCAGACCTGTCGTGGCGGGACTGGCCCCCACGACTACCTCCCCTCCGGTTCCCGCCTCCTCTCCGAAACGGGCGACGAGCATCCTGCGCCGGCCTAGTTTGCTCCTGCCTCTGGTCGAACCGCCGAGAGGAAGCCTCAATGCTCAGTTGCGTGGAAGGACGAGGCGGTGAGCGACGATCGTAGGGTCGCTGCGATCGGCCTCCCACCACCATGGGTTTCCCAGCACTCCAAGACGGGCGTCCTCGCGACGGTCCGGCCTTCCCACCCCAAATGAAGGAGGAAGCGGCTGTTGAGGGCTTCGATGCCCCTCTCCTCAGGGGCGCAAAGCGCTTCGCAGCCGCACTGAGGTAGGCCACCTGCCACGCCCCATCCGAGAAGAGACCCTCAGTTGCGAGCTCAGAGCACAGGAGCTTCGTCCGAACTTCGGAGGGGGCCTTCTTGCAGAAGGCTATCCGAAGAGACCGACGAGAGCGAGCAGCCTCATGGACGGCATAGCGAAGGTCCCCGACGGAGTTCAGAGTCATCTGGAGGTGGGCGCGCCGCAAGTGCTCCCCACCCTGCCGCAGATCACCAGCAGGCTGGGCTTCATTAAGTCGCAGATGAAGCCGAGCCAGCTGAAACTGCACCAAGAGGGTAGAGAGCATCTGAGCAGCGCGCTGTCGAAGCCGGTGATCTCGCTCGAGGGCACTCTTATCAGGGGGCGTGAAGAAGGGATCAGACATCCTATCAAAAGAAACCCTAGGGGCATTCAGCCAAGACCAATACTTGGCAGGGATCCCTGATGATGATAGGACTAATCCCGACATGAAGGTGGGCTCCATAGGTGGAACAGGAGAAGAACCTTCCATGGACCGCACACCGAAGTCCACCCCCTCCACCAGCCACGACTCCCAAGGTCCCTCCTCAAGAAGGGGAAGTTCCAGACACAGCTAGGGCTCCCTATTGGTCCCGGACACTCTTGAACAGAGGGATCCCCGCAAAGGCCGACAGAGCCTTTGGTCACACAGGACCTTCCTACATTAGCCATACGAAGAAACGTTGCATCCCTTGCATTATTCTACAGATATTTTCACAGCAATTGTTCCGAGGAACTTGCTTCAATTGTGCCGCCTCTCCACATCTTTCCCCGTAGAACTAGGGCAGCTGAGAGCGCCCATGAATTTACACTTTCTCCTCCACAATGCAGAACTTCTGCTTATCAGAATTCATTTATCCCCAGAGCTACTACTCTTTGGAATTCACTTCCCTCGAATTGCTTTCCACAAACTTACAATCAACAAATGTTTAAATCCAGTTGTTACAAATATTTTATGAATGGAGGATGCCTTTAGGCACATGGACCTTTTTGTTTTATCTGTGTTTTTCCTTCCTCCGTTCATTGTCTCTTAAAAAAAAAAAAAAAAAAAGCGGGGGCATCGACATGGATGTCCTGTCGGGAGTAGTCCGACCATAGTTTGGTCGAACCAGAGGGGGACGCCTTCGGACGGTACGTGAAGTACTGCAAGTCGGACCGTCCCGGGTGAGCCCGGATGTCTACCTCTGGCACGAGTCCATCCGGAGTCAAAGCCCTGAATTGACTTTTGGCATTGACCTGCACCGTCCAATTTGAAGCCACAGGACGCTACCCCTGTGGGTGCAGGACCGCACGCTCCGGATGTGAGGCTGTCACGTTCCTCCATGCCGAATGTTCCCCATAAAGGGCAGGAAACCTTCGCTTAGGGATCTTAAAGTGCCCCAACGAAGGAACGCTGACGGGCTGACCAACCAACCCCAGCCCGCTCCCAGGCAGCACGACAAGAGATGCCGCGGCAGCCTGAGAAGGGGCAGGGGGAGGATCACGCGGAGCAGCAACCACAGGGTGAGCGGGCGCTGTAGGCAGGTGTTCCTCCAAAGGTGGGAGAGGAGTAACCACAGGTACGACCGGAGGGATAGGTGACGGCCGTACCAGAGCCTCCGCGAGACGAGCAAGCGTTTCTTGAATTGAGGTGAACTGTTTAGTGTGTTCCTCCCTCAGGGTGGCAAGCTCCTCTTGAGCCTTGACTTGCTCTTCTCGCAGGGCGTCGAACAGTTCCGAGTTTGCATCCTGGGCCAGCCTCTGCTCTTCACGCAGGGCGGCAATGTCCTGTAGCTACGCAGGGTCTTCAGCAGCTTCCGAAGACGAAGAAAAGGAACAAAGGCGGCGATGGCGTCCAACCCGTGAGCGAGGCGTGTAGGAGGGAGAGCAACGAGGAGAGTCCTCATCCACAGCCCGATCCTCCGACTCCCAAGCATCCACCCCAGGTTCCACAGTGCCCCCAGCCTCCCCTTCCTTGTCCGACCACACATCGTCCCCATGATCACCCTGCTCAACTTCCTGTGGACGTCAGAAAGGGGACGCCAATGGTGACACCCCCCTACCGGCAGTAGGTGGAGAAGGCTGACCACAGGCGAAAGCAGAGTCGACATTCGATGACGGATGTGATGAGGGGGAAGAATGTTCAGACGGTGGGACAGGTTGGAAGAGGGAAGCAGCACGAGGCGGAGGAGTGGACAGGGCCACCAGGGGCACAGGCGTCGAAGGGCGAAGGGCCTCCCTGGACTTCACAACCTCAATATCTTTGACGAGGTCATGGGTCGTGCGGCGAGACGGCGAGAACGGCGGCGCCACGACAGGAGGCAAGGCGGCAACAGCGGGTTCTCGCCGCTTCGCCCGGATGGTGGTACTGCCCCTGTCCCGGCTGAAGGAGACGGGACGTCGAGGCAGTGAGTGGGACCCCAGGCGACGAGGCGATGGTGAGCGGGACCTGCGACTCTTCTTTTTCCTTCCAGTGTCAGCAGATGCCGGCGAGAGAGCTGCAGTAGGCACTTGAGTTAGGGCGGCCTGGCGCCCAGCCGGCGAGAACAGAGGGAGGTCCAGCAGTAACCTCATACCTTCGTCCATGAAGCGTGGGATTCTATGGAGTGAGTCTTTGATATAGAGGGATAGAGACTTCCAAGTGGCACAGAGGCGGGACTTGGCCATAGGAGCCGCCGGTGACGTAGGGCGAGCCTCCAGGGTCAGGAGTTCCACCAGACATGACCCACATCGACGAGGGTTAAAGCCGTCCCTGTGGTAGCAGGCCACATGGATGCAGCATTCAGCATGGCTGCCTCCCAAGGCCCGCTGCCCACAACCCTGGCGGGAGCAGGCAGGACGGGACATATCACTATACCCAGAAAGAAAAACCCAGTTAGCTGATAAGTAGACAAAAAAACCCACATAGGACAGGGTTAGGCAGTATTCCAAGTAAGGACACCAGGCATGACACACAGAGATGAGGTAGTAAGCATAGCAAGCAAGGAGCATGCACAAAAACCCCTAGGTATCCCCCTGAAAAACTACAGGCACAAGGACAGAAAGTCGCCACACAGCGCAAACTAGACCTTGAGACTGGAGCACCTTCCCAGTGAAGGAGAGAACCCCCCATCACCCAGATGGAAGGGAAGCAAAAGGCCCCACCAAAATGGAAGGGCCTAGTAATACACAGGTGAACCTACAAAAGTTCCAGTGAAACCCCACACACTCGGTCAGAGTAGACCAAGAGCCAGGCTCACATCCCATGAAAGTATTGCATTTAGTAGTAGCCTCTACGTCTCCAACGTAGAGCTATATAATAATAATAATAATAATAATAATAATAATAATAATAATAATTCTTTATTCCAGACACAGAAGATAAATACAGTATAAATACAGTACGACCTAATGGTCCATATCACATACAATTCTCGTGAGAGCACAGGTAATATACACAAAAATATATTAATAAAGAAACAGTAAAATCAAATATACAGTAGGCCTAATTACAGAATGGCACAATAAAGCCCATATCACATTTTGTCACAATATAACACAGGCTAATTAAGGTTATTGTTCAATGTTGGTTAACACCTATTGCACAGATCATTGCTCACAGTTCAATTAGACCTATATATTACAACACTTACTATGTGTGTAGCAGCTTATGCCAGTGAGATATAATACGGGATTCATAGATATGATCACTAGACCAGAGCTACGATCAGCGTGTTACTGGAGGATTGCAGTCGCTGCGAAAAGCTGTACACCAGTCTCCTGATGGCAGCCCGACAGCACTGCACATCCAACAGTGTGCACACCATACTAGTGCTTTCATATTTAGATAGACCAATGAACATTTTAAGTATATTATGATAGGATGCACAGTTGTACACAGACCATTTATGGTGACTCTCTTTTACTTCCACCACAAGTGTACATAGAGGAACAATATGTCCGGAACAAAGTTACTTTAGTTTCCCAATTACATGTGTGGAATTTCCTCAAGATGGTGTTACCACGTAAATATAGCTGTCTGCGCTGACGGCCGATATCTGCATCATCTGAGCAATCGTTTGAGATAATGTGTTCCAGGTATTTTATTTTGTTTACTTCTTGAATAATTTGATTATTGAGTGAGAAATTTGGCAGTTTACTTTTATACAGTAATTTTGATCTAAATAAAACAACAGAACTTTTCAGTGGGTTGAATTTAACACAATGTTTGCTACCAAAAGATTCACATATTTCAAGAAGTTTGCTCAGACCCGCAGAAGACGGTGCAAAGCGGCTCGCTTGGTGTAGTGACTAGCGTCTCGGACTTCCACCCAGAAGGCCCGGGTTCGCGCCCACGCTCGGCGCATTAAAAGATTTTTCACAAGCACTGAGTCGTTACCATCCCTCATGAGCAAAGGGATGGGGTAGTAGTACATGACCCCAATGGAAATACGCCTAATCGGCCTTATTGAGCTATCCTTAGCTAGCTTAGCATGTGCTAGCTTTAAGAACTATTATTATTATTAATAATAACCAGATCATCAGCATACATGAGATGGTTGATGATTTTATTCCCACCATAACATCCAATCTGCTATTTATTCAATTTATCACTTAACCCGTTGAGACCCAGCGTCGCACGTGTTGCGTCGGCAGTCTTTGATCAGCAACTCCCAGCGACGCATCACGTGCGTCCGACATATAAAAAAAACTTACGTGGCTCGTAAGGTAGGAAATGGCGGGAGAATAGGAGGGGGAGGTACCGTAGTGTGTGGGGGAGCCGGGCCAGTAGGTGTGAGCGGGCCGAGACAGCCGCGCGGCTGGTGGTGGTGGGCTTAGTGGGGATAGTTTACACCCCTAGTTTACCGCCACTTTGAACCTTCATTACTCCGGTCGTATGGGAGCTAGAGGCTTGAGATTTATGTGAGATACTCCTTAGGATGTATGCCGTACAATGCCATACTCAGTTTTTACCCTAGTGCTCCCGGGCGGGTGGTCATGCGGGGGAGGCGAACTATTGAAACCCCCCCCCCCCCCGCCCCCCAAATGACCGAAATGAGTTTTTTTTATTTGTGTGTTCATTTCTCACCATTCTCTTCCATTTTGGCTCAACAATTTTTTTTGAAGCTCCCCCCCCCCAAAAAAAAATGTCAGAGGTGATTTTTTTTTGTTTTTTTTTCATTTCTCATCCTTGTCTTCCATTTTAGAAAACAAAAAAAAATAAGTGAAAATGGCTTGGGACTGGGGTGAACAAAATATTATAACTAGCCGGGGCTCAACGGGTTAATTCATCCATATATACATTGAATAAGTAAGGTGAGAGAATACTACCCTGTCTCACACCATTGGTTACTGTAAAGAAATCCGAAATAATGTTACCCCATCTTACATTAAATGTTTGATTGGCGTACCAGTACTTCAAGATTCTCAGTATATAGTATGGCACTCCCCTTGTTGCTAATTTATCAAACAGGATATTGTGGCAGACTCAGTCAAATGCCTTACTAGCATCAAGAAAGCATGCATAAATAGAGCTGTTCATTTTGATGTACCCATCCACTAGCTCCTTCAGAGTGTAGATGCACTGGTCCGTACCATGGTTCTTTTTAAAACCAAATTATGATTACTATTAGTTGAGATATACACTGAGATTCTGTCTAAAATTATTAACTCTAGTATCTTACTTACAATACTGGCAAGGGCAATAGGTCTATAGTTGTCTTTTGATGTAATTTTGCCAGCCTTGTCTTTAATTACTGGTATCAAGGTAACAGACATCATAAATTCTGGTAGGAACCCATGGATTAGAAAGCTGGTAAAGTACCTGCTGAGTTTCTCCAAGAGGAGAGTGGAGCAATACTTCAAATGTTCAGCATATATACCATCAAAACCACAGGATTTGTTAGCATCTAGCCTACTTATTGCAGCCTTGATTTCTTCACTTGTAACTTTAATTGCGTCATACTTTTCTTCTTTCTTACACTCTGTAGTAGCAGCAATGGTATTTCCTTGGTGCCCAACAGAGTTAGACAAGGTTTGGTAATGTGTTTTCCAAAGATTGGCGATGTTATTAGTACCAGAGATCCCGTCTACACTAACAGGAAGAGGTGTGCAGCTGTTATGCATTTTTTTAATATCCTTCCAGAAGGCCATTGTGTCTTTGCTAGCAAAGTTTTTGGCCAATGCTTCTCTTCTTAACAAGTTTTCATTATTTTTTATATATCTGATTCAATACTTGCATCTAAACTTTAGTCTGGTGAACATGTCAAAAATAGGTCCCTGCCTCGGCTTGTTATGATCCAGCCATACACTACGAGCATCTCGGGATGCCTGGTATAGTTCTGAAACATGGTCATTCCACCCAGGTTTGTTAAAAAGAGTATTTTTTTTGTTTATGCTTGTGAAATACTGTCACTAGCCTTAGTAAGACAAGATATAATATTATTATACAGCTGACTGACCTCTTCTCGATGACTACCATTAACACAATTTGGGTCGTCACAGGTAATGGCATCCTCCCTGCCAGGAACAAGCTCAGAAAGGAGAGTGTGTGTTAAAGTGCAAAATTGCTCACACTCCTCCTCGTCAAGCCCGCCCCATGGCAGTTTTGGATTTACACTATTGTTTGACTCGGTTAATTCTGGCGCTCTTTCCAAACTAGCTGTTAAGGTCAATGGGATATGATATTCATCTGTATAAGTATACTCAATTTCCATATTTGATGTCATATCATGGAAATCAGCACTAGCTACGGTATGATCTAGCCAAGACATTGAGCCACATGCTCTGCTCTGCTCTGGGAGCGGGTATTATCGTAACCACTAATCTCGATTAAACGATAACATCTAGAGTAGCACCTACTTTCTCTACTAGGGACGTTGTACACACGTTGAGGCCATTAGTTACAGAAAAAACGAAAATATGGGTGAGAAGAGAAGAGAAAGTTAAAGAATGTTGTCCATCCATGGTCTAGGCTCCTTACGACGTCCTCGTGTGCCTCCCGTGTAACCCGACAGGGTTTATAGGATCATCTAAGAAGATCCTATAAACCCTGTCGGGATGAATTATTCATCTTTCTCGCGCTACCCTCAATGTATGCACGCGATGCCCCCTCCCCCCTGATACTACTCTCCTTGACGCGGTTGAGGGGCTTCAGTGACTAATTTTGAGTAGTTTTTCATTCCTCATTCTATGATTTTCCCCTTATATTCTTAGTCTGTCCCATCTAAACGCCTGTGCAGTAATCTGGAGACAACCCTCCAAGCAAACTGCACATTTAAACAATAAGAAGAAGATGCCCCCTGATACTACTCTCCTTGACGCGGTTGGGGGGGCTTCAGTGACTAATTTTGAGTAGTTTTTCATTCCTCATTCTATGATTTTCCCCTTCTATCCTTACTCTGTCCCATCTAAACGCCTGTGCAGTAATCTGGAGACAACCCTCCAAGCAAACTTCACATTTAAACAAGAAGAAGAAGAAGCTCGGACTGTCTCCTACCCGTTTGGTGAGTCGTGGGCCTTAATTGAGGCACCTGTGGTTCTAGACATGATCCGTGATGCAGGCACGCTGAAAAATGGGCTCTAATGTGTTTAATTGGAGTGTTGCTTGAGAGTGGTGGTCACTACTTTGAAGCGGGCGGTCGCCCTCCCCCAGTGTGCCAAAATTTGCCCATTTTCTTCGTGATCCCGAACCTAACATTGAAAAAATATTGATACTGAAATAGGCTAAGAGCCTGTGACTGTCCCGGGGCGGCCGGGAGCCCCGCTAAACCTGCCATTCTATTTCTACATTACACTCATCAAACGATAGTTGCTCTGCTCTACACTGTACTCTACATTGGCTATGATCTTAGAACTATTATATATCACCTGTATTGAAGGAACGCTAAAAGCAGTAACAAGAAATAGGGTGGTCAGTATGGAAGTGAAGAAGTCCTTGCATGACAGTGTGGTAATCCCGACACTGACTTACGGAAGCGAAGCATGGACGTTGGTTGAGAGACTCAGACCAAGAGTGAGAGCAGTGGAAATGAATTACTTAAGGAGTGCGTGCGGAGTTACATGGAGGGATAGACAGACTAATGAGGAAGTAAGAAGGAGGTGTGGTGTGGAGGTAGATGTGCTGGAAAGTGTGAAAAGGAACAACTTGAGATGGTTCGGCCATATGGAACGTATGGAAAGCGAGAGAATGACTAAGAGGGTGTACGAGAGCGAGGTGGAGGGACAGAGGGGGAGAGGTAGACCGAATATGAGGTGGAAGGATGGAGTGAGGAAGTACATGAACGAAGGCGGTGCTGGTTGGGGGGAGGGGCGTCGACTGACTGGGGACAGAGGTGCATGGGGGCGGTTCGTTCGTGGCCACCCCTTCGGGGATCACGGCGTCAGGCAATAGATAGATAGATAGATTGAAGTCCAAATGCAGCTACTAATGTAAATATAGACGGATAAATCCAGAGCTCGAGTCATGAGAGCGATTTGTTTACACTGTGAAAACACAACTTGTTCGGTTCGGATGAGGTGACTGACTTTAGCACCAATATAACAAATATATATTACAATAAGGAAACAGCCATCGTTCATAGAACGAACTCCTGGATGGGAGAGTCCGCTAAAACAAACAAACAAACAAACAACCAATGTACCCCTACACTCCGATCATCCGATGTTATATTGCGCCGAAGGCTGAGTCAAGACGAACACAACTACCGTAATTTTATTGGCACTCGAATGCTCAATAATATGTAGATTAAAGGATAATAATAGGTATTTATCTAAAACTATGTATATATTAACTAAACTACTCCATGTGTTTAATATATTGACTAAATTTCACTGAAATGAATAATGTAAAATATTAATTTAAGTTTGAATGTTAATTTTCTGATCAGATTTCCTCTTAATTAAACTCCTACAAAATACAGATATTGTTTCGTATGTGCTAATTTTATGGGGTCTCTAATTTCTTAAAAATAGTGAATGAATATAAATTTTATGTGTTTGACAAAGAGCGCAAGACCTTGAGGCATAAGGTAAGCTATAAATTAGTACGATTTTATGATGAATTATTGGTTTTCAGGGGTATATATGTGGTTGGATTAATGGAAAACAACGAACGAATATCAGCACTGTTTTCCATTGTGGTGTTTCCGAGAATAATCCAATGATGACGTCAAATTAGCTTGCCGCCAATCAACTGTGGAACACTTGGAAATGTGTTAGCTGTTATTTACCGATATATTTGTGGAAAAATAGAGTGAATTAAGGGGCTGGAATATAAGATTGACTTCATGTGAAGTGCGAGTGCCCTACACATTCTAAAATTGTGCATATTAATCTTGGGGAACTCATTATATATAAGGTATAAGTTCAAGGTGATACTTTGGATAAACCTGACTTCTAGCAAGCACCAAACAGCGATTTTGTAAGTAGCCAAGCATATTATTTTGTCAGATAAGCCTAGGCCTACTTGTATTAGCCTAGGCCTATGATGATAATGATGATTTGAAGCAGAAATGAGTAGCCTAGGCTGAGGCTAGGCATATTAGGCTTAGGATAACCCATTATCCAACAATCTTAGGACTGCCCCCACTAGTGGGGCTATGTATAATGTATTGATAGGCTAATGAAGATCAAGGAAGATTTGAGGTTAAAGACAGTAAAAAATAAGGTTAGCTAGGCAGCTGGGAATCTGGTTCTGGTAGGCTAAGACTCAGAGCCCACTCTTAACCCGGGAATGGCGAAGGTCCTCAATTATGGTAATTATTTAGAAGATGACCTTTTTTTCTAGTTATTAAAAACTTACTCTATGGTGTATTATATGATATATAGAAGCAATAGAACTGTTAAAATGACCTGGGAAGTGTATATTAAACTTAGCCTAGACCAACATTCCTGTTTTTTTTTTTTTTTTTTTTTTGTAGCTAAGGCTAGGCTAGGCTAACCTAGCCTAGGCTACTCTTGAGTTTTGGAACACAGTAGGCCTAAGCCTAGGCCTATTTTAGATGTCTAACTTTTAAAATAATAATATAAAAATACGTAGGCTAGGCCTAGGCTAGGATTAATTTTTTTTTATCATTATACAGAAAGTTGTATCACTCAAAAAAACAGCGTCATTCGACCCTGGCTAGGCTATAGCCTATGACAATAACAGTTTGCCGTCATGCCGTGGGATTAGGCCTATAGGGGTAGACCTGTCACTGAAGAATACTTTCGCAGTCTTACCGTTTGTTTTTGTTTTCAAGGTATAGGCTATAGGCAGAATAGGCTACAGTAGTATCTTATCTACTGGTATCTTATTTTATTGTAGTTTATATTATGAGTGGAAGATTTGCAATAACTTACCCTAACCAAAGTCCAAACTTAGTGTCCAAAGTGGGATCTGCACCCTGCCTCTATGTTCTCATTTTGTATACCGTTAACTTTTTAGCCAGATTACCGGTACAATTTAATAAGTGTACAGCCAGCAGCTAGGCCTACCGCCTACAGTGCATTTATAGATTTCCCGGAATCCCGGCCATGACTTGGGTATCACTAAAGAATCTTTCCGCAGCCTTATGTACAATTGTTTGTTTTTATTTCTTCAAGGAATATAGTACAGTAGTTTATTGTTCAATTGTTTATCATGTTATGAGTAGATAATTTGCATTACCTTACCCTAACCTAACTTTACTTAGTCTTAGTGTCCAAAGTGGGGGCTGCCACTATCCCCACAGTCCACACACCCGCTAACTAACATATATTATTGGTATGTCTTGTCATTACTATAACCTGACTTCATGGGGGTAACGGAGACTTGATTGAATATTTTCGGAATTAGCCTCGCAGAATCTTGAGTCTTTTAAAGTTGTGAAAATTAAAGTAAGTTTCTACGTTCCTACTGATTGTACTTAACCCGAGATGGGAATAGCCTACCCAGGTATTTTTTACTCGGCCCAGGGAAAATAATAGACAAACAAATGTTCTAATCAAAGTTTATTCTTGAAACTTTGTACCGGTATGTATTTTAACCAGTACTCTATAGTAACTCATGTATCATATGAAAGGATATAAATTAAGTATGTAATAGTTCTTGGAATGCAACAACAAATATACATGAAATCTTTATTGGACAAAAGTTACAAAACTAAAACAGGGACTGCTAAGAATAATTTAAAAACCTGTTTTCAATGCCTATATTAGTGGACCTGAAGTGCATCTCTTTGAGACTGAAGTACAGGCAGCCAGCTCCCCTAGTATCCTGATTAAACACCAGTAAACATACATAACATCCCTTTTACTTACAATATTATTCATTCCTTTTAATAAATTTTGAGCATGTATTGTGCATATATTTACCTTCACATCTCAAAATTTCTCCGTGCGGGGGGCTGCGCCCCCCGCAGACGCCGCGCAAAGTTGATCCTTGTAAGCTTAGAAAAATGATCCAGAACTGGATAATTTCTGTTTTGGCACCCTGCCCTCCCCCTCTGGCGGCGACCGGTATTCTTACACCTGGTGGGCTTCCCAGAATCCAAGACCCCAGAGCTAAGTAGTAAGTTAGGGTCCATGGAAGCCACACACTGCTGATGCGCCAGCCCAAAGATAGTTTATAGTTTGTTACCGTCACCGTTTAATTTAGCCAGGGTGTCAAACGACTCTGTTTTTTTTAGTGATAACGCAAATGAACTTTGGAAAAATGGGAAACACTCCATTTATTGGTCACCAATTTTCCCATGGATTTTTTTATTTTTCCCTGTTAGTTTTCATCAATATAGGCTAGGCCTAGGCCTATAGTGTTTAGAAATAATTAGAACCCTCGGCGAAACCGTTTTCCCCATTATAAAACGATCTTAAGACACGCCGCCCGATAGTGGGGAGGGCTATGAAGTACAGGGAAAATGAGGGGTTAAATGCGTAAAACGGCGATACAAACGTATTCAAGCAAAACTTGGCTCGGGTTTGAAGGTAGGCTATTTCAAAGGCCTAAAACCCAATATTTCGAAAACCCGAGCCAAGTTTTGGCCAAAGCTGGCTCGGATTTTGCGAGTTTGTAGACAACAAAAGGACAGTAGGCCTAACCTCATTTAGAAATTTGGCTCAGGTTTCCCAAAATTGCAAACCCATAGACTAAAACCCGAAATTTGGAAAACCCGAGCCAGCTTTTGGCCAAAGCTGGCTCGGATTTTGCGAGTTTGTAAACAAACAAATGACAGTAGGCTAACCTCATTTAGAAATTTGGCTCAGGTTTCCCGAAATTGCAAAGCCATAAAACCCGAATTTTGGGAAAACCCGAGCCAAGTTTTGGGAAAAGTTGGCTCTGATTTTGCGAGTTTTAAGAGTAAACAAATTTCACTAACCTAATTTTGATTTTTGGCTCATGTTAAGCTATCATAGTGTTTACAAGCCTATACCCCTTTGAAAGGACATTAGCCTAACCTAACAACCTTACCTAACCTATCCTAGTATTATGGGTGGGGGCTGCCGCCCCCACACCCCCGCTATTTGCATCTTTGACCGATTGTTTGTGTATTTGTCTGTGAAAAGGGGGTAGGCCTAATTGTTTAGTGTATGGCCTGCTAAAGAAAATTGATTTTTGAGCACAGACTAAACCAAATGTTCACTACTGTATTTACATAGGCCTAGCTGGTCATTAACCTAACCTAACCTAAGGTAACCTGGGCATCCTGGGGGCTGCTGCCTCCAGACCCCCGCTGGTCTTGGGATGAAAATTGATAAAAAACACATATCTCTTACCTCATTATTCAAAGTTTGGTATTTGGTTTAATATACACTTCCCAGGTCATTTGAACAGTTCTATTGCTTCTATATATCATATAATACACCATAGAATGTTTTTAATAACTAGAAAAAAAAGAGGACTTCGATTAAACAATTACGGAAATAGGCCTACCTTAAAACACGAGCCAAGTTTTGCTTAAATAATTTTGTTTTCGCCGTTTTTAAACCCGCGAAAATATGAAAGCGTAATTGCATACCTTATTGAGATGTGGAGGGAGTAGGTGGGGAAGAGATGCGTCCACGTTTTCGACGAGGAGTTCCGACGAGTAGTGGTTTTATTTAAAAACCAATAATGACCGCATCGCCACTGGTCTGCCGGTTCATAATAGTAACATTCGTTTGAGCAGAGTTTGCAGGAAAGCTGGAAACAGAGGTAGGCAAACAACCATGGTCAGTAAAAACCTTAAGGGCTGCACTATTGTTCCTTGTAGTGTCAATAATCACTGAATGTGGGAGGGGTAAACAACCATTACAAGCGGCGTCCATGACTAAAGTGAGGAGAGACTTAAATGAAGGTGTGTATCTGTGATTGGTTCAGTGCAATGATGTAATCAAGGTCAATAAACTCACCTGATAGGTTGCTGGTTGTATGCGTGACGGAATCTATGAGTTTAACCCTCCTGGCCCGGGCAGGCTCTCAAAATGACAGTGTGGGCTACCTGGGCGATCTGGCCGAAAAACGTCTAGGCCTAGGCTACCGTATTTTTGTTTAGTTTAACTGCTAGAAATTTCCCACGCATCTATAAATGTAGTGCGGTTTCCAATCTGTAGACTGGCGTTGAGTAGAGCTCTCTATGTCAACTGGTTCAGTTGTGATGACGATTTCAGTGGAGAGCACTTGCAGGCGATGTTAGCAATATGACGATCTTTTCACTACTGAAACAACGACATACAGACTAGCTCTTCCCAAGCTTTCTGGCATCTAGCCAAAAACCTCTCCAACAATTTCTCTTCCTCGTCTTTCCCTCCCCTTTCCCACTCTGATGGCACAACCATCACTTCTTCCTCTGACAAAGCTAAACTCTTCGCTCAAACTTTTGCTAGAAACTCCACCTTGGATGATTCCGGTGCTATTCCTCCCTCTCCGCCCTCCTCTCTCTTACTTATGCCTAATATCCTAATCTCTTCTAAAGATGTACTTTCTACCCTCTCTGGGCTTAACACTAATAAGGCGTACGGTCCGGACGGTGTTCCTCCTGTTGTTCTCAAAAACTGTGCTTCCGTGCTGACTCCCTGCCTAGGCAAACTCTTTCGTCTCTGTCTATCCTCTAACGTCTTCCCTTCATGCTGGAAGTTTGCTCACATTCAACCTGTCCCAAAGAAGGGTGACCGCTCTCAACCCTCCAACTATCGTCCAATTGCTCTTATCTCTTGTCTTTCTAAAGTTTTTGAAACTATTCTTGCTTCCAAATTTCTTAAGCATTTCTCTTCTCATAATCTGCTCTCAGATCGCCAGTATGGCTTCCTTAAGGGTCGCTCTACTGGTGATCTTCTTTCATATCTTACTAACTCTTGGTCATCCTCCTTTCGGGACTTCGGTGAGACTTTTTCTATTGCACTAGACATATCGAAAGCCTTCGATAGAGTCTGGCATAAATCTTTAATTTCTAAACTACCCTTCTTCGGTTTCTATCCCTTCTGTGCCTTTGTCTCTAATTTCCTTTCCGGCCGTTCCATAGCTGCGGTTGTGGACGGCCATTGTTCACTTCCTCACCCTATAAACTCCGGTGTTCCTCAGGGCTCTGTCCTATCTCCTATTCTCTTTCTAATTTTTATAAATGATCTCCTTAACTGTACCTTAATTCCATCCATTCATACGCAGACGACTCAACCTTACACTACTCCATTAGTTTTTCAGAACGCCCCAGCCAGCAATCCCTCAACGACAAACGTAATGAAGCCATTGAACTCTTAAATTCTGATCTAAATACTATTTCCAATTGGGGCAGAGAAAACCTTGTTAACTTTAATGCTTCCAAAACCCAATTTCTCCATCTATCTACCCGTCAGGATCTCCCAGCGGACTATCCCTTATTCTTCAACAATACAAAAATCAACCCTTCATCTTCTCTCAATATTCTTGGTGTCTCTTTTTCTTCTGCTCTCATTTGGAAGGACCATATTACCAGTCTTGCTAAGGCAGCCTCCCAGAAGCTGGGTGTGCTCAACCGCCTTAGGGGGTTCTTTTTTCCTGCACAGCTTCTTGCTCTGTACAGGGGCATAGTGCGCCCTTGTATTGAGTATTGTTCACATGTGTGGGGAGGTTCCTCTCACACCGCTCCTAGACAAAGTTGAAAGGAAGGCCTTTCGTATCATTAACTCCCGTCCACTCACCAACTCTCTGCAATCTCTCTCTCTCCGCCGCAATGTTGCATCTCTCTCGCTATTCTATCGCTACTATAATAATCAGTGTTCCTCAGAGCTATCCCAGTGCATACCACCTCCTTTACATAGGACACGTGGTAGCCGTCTTGCAACTCAATCCCACCCCTACTCTGTGCAACTCTCCAACCCAAGAGTGAAACGTTACTCTCAAACTTTCTTCTACTCAACATCTGAGCTCTGGAACTCTCTCCCAGAATCAATCTTTCCCTCTTCCTATGACTTAAATTGCTTCAAACTCCGTGTGTCCAGGCATTTTGGCTCGAACGTCCCTTGATTTTGGCCCTGTCACTCTTTCAACTATGGGGGAGGCACTCGCTATAGGCAGTTATGCCTTTTGCCTCCCTCAATGACAGAAAAAAAAAAAAAAAGACAATAACAAACGAGTCTTCTCCTTCTTGTTTTCGGAGGTGCGGTGACGTAACGATCGGCTTTGTTTACATGCGTCGTACGCACGGCATTCAGACTAAGCTGAATATGCTTTCAAGCTTACAGATTTTAAAATGACACCCGGGCTCCTGCCCTTAGTTCGTGGTGTCATTTTAAAATGACAACCGGGCCAGGAGGGTTAATGACGTGGTCAGAAAAAAACCCCAATAAGAATCCAGAAGTGTCTCGTGACGTATTGCGCAGGAGTTAGGAAATTAAACTCAGTATTTCCAATGAGGATTGGCAGATGGCGTGATAGATTACAAAAGTTGAAGGATAGAGCTCTCCAGTTCACGAAAAAATGGCGTCGCTGAAAGCCGCGCCGTCTATAAGAGAGTATTGACAACCGTTTTACGGTAGGTAGACATGTTGTTACCGGTTTTTTTAATAGGTTTTGCCGAGGGTTGAAACTAATTTTAATATGATGCTTAGAGCATATAGATTCCATATCTGTCTTCAAATATGTCAAAATAATTGGTGACCAATAAATGGAGTTATACTGAAAAATGTTATTTTAACCCATAACTATCGGGGCGCAACATAAGTCGAGTATAATAAATCTGGACTATCTGGCGGCCCAAGATGACCCGGATGCCCCGCATTCTTCCCCACCACCCCCACCATTGCCAAGGGTTGAGGACCCCCCACTTTCGGCCTATTTGCCTCCTAGGTCCCCCGACAGGAGACATACTGCTGCCGAAAAGGGGAAAGGTAGAAAATATACCAAAAAAATTAAGAAAAGTAAGAGAGTTTTGTTCGAGGCTCCCGCGGCGTCCACCCCGGCCGGCCCCAGCCATACGTCCCCGCAACTTTCCCCACGGTCCTCCCCACCTCTCCCGCCTTCAACATGTCTTCCTGAAGAAGTCTTTGAGCTCGCATCACCAATACCTGGGCCTAGTGACAGTGAAACATTGCTTTCTGTCACTCGTCGCAGGCCAAGGAGCCCAGGACCTCGGGGGGACACAGCCTCACCTGCCACTCCTTCCCCACCTCGCCCACCCGCACGCCGCCCACGCATCACTGGTTCCCCGCCAGATTATGTGGGGGCCACTGATGATGAAGGGCACCTCTCTGAAGACTCTGGCCATGATTACATAGGTCCACCGTCAGGGCAAGATGACCACTCTGACGATGACTATATGGACATCGACGACCCTCGACCCATCCGCTTGGCCCGGCGTCGTGCTGCCCACCGCCCTGGCCGCCGCCCTCGCCGCCCTAGGGCGCGCGCCTCCCGAGTTGGCCGTGGGTGTGCTGGGCCACCAGCTGGAGCTCCTCGTCAGCGTAGACAAGACCCATTCTACGTTTTTCAGTGGCAAGACGTAGTTGATGAGGATGGATACAACCCTGATGTGCCAGCTTTTGATGAGGTACTGGAGGGTTCAGGCATTACCCCTAATTTTCCTGCAGGCCCCAATGCTCCACCACACGAACTATTTGAGGCCTTCTTTGATGAGGAGGTGGTAGGCTGTGTTGTCAAAGAGACAAATAAGCAGCACCAATTCCAGGTCCACTTTTTGGGAAAGGTGACCAAGGGCCACATGAGGCAGTGGACCCCAGTGACTCATAAAGAGTTCATGGTGTTCCTGGCACTCACCATGCTAATGCCTCATGTCAAGAAGCATAGGTTGCCTGACTATTGGATCACCAATGATCTGATATCCACCCCTGCCTTCGGGAAATATATGTCTCGCGACCGGTACCTTGATATCCTCGCAGCGCTCCATCTTGTCACCAACCTTGACGTCCACCTCCCAGACAAGCTGTGGAAGATTAGGACGTTGTACGAGATGATGCGAGAATGCTTCACCTCCTACTTCAAGCCCTTCCGCAAGGTCGTCATTGACGAGTCTCTTGTGCTGTTCCGGGGAAAACTCAGCTTCCGGCAGTACATCCCCTCAAAAAGACATCGCTTTGGCATAAAATTCTTTGTGCTGTGCGACTGCCAAACTGGCTATGTCCTGGACTTCCTGGTCTACAGCGGGAAGGAAGGGGACTTGCTTGTGGACCCCCTCATTGGCTTTGGCGGAGCAGTGGTGCAAGCCATGATGGACCGCTACTTTCACAAGAATCACGTCCTCTACACGGACAATTATTACACGTCCCCCACTCTCTCACAGTACCTGCATGAGCGCAAGACGGGGACTGTAGGCACAGTACGAGGGAAAAGGAAGGGCATGCCACCTTTCCCTCCAAAGACCAAAAAAGGTGATGTGTTCAAGAAGAAGTCGGGGCCCATTCTGGCTATCCACTGGCACGACCAGCGGAAGGTCAACCTCCTGACCACCATCCACAAGGGGGAAATGGTGGAGACTGGCAAGGTGGATCGCCGCACCCAGGCCAGGGTGACCAAGCCCGATGCTGTCCTGGACTCCAACATCAACATGAGGCTGGTGGACAAGTCCGACATGCAGATAGGCTTCATTGACTGCCTGTGTACCTCGTGCAGATGGTACAAAAAGTTCTTTCTGCATATGGTGGACATGTCAGTTCTGAATGCCTACAACATATACAAGCTTCGGAATGTGAACACACCCATGAAGTTCAATAGCCTGCGGAGGTTCCAAAAGCAGGTGTTGACGGAGCTCCTGGAAAAGTATGCTACGCCACAGAGGGCAGTGGCACATCCTGGGCCCGCCGTTATTGACCGCTTGCAGTGTGCTCAATACTTGATTAGGCACAGGCTTGGTTCCCTGCCTCAGAATGAATCAGGAAGAACACAGCAGAAGCGGTGCCATGTCTGCTACAACAGCAGGGTGAGGCCGAGGTCAGGTAAAAAGTCATCCATGGAGTGTGTGGAGTGCAAGGTGGCACTCTGTGCTTTAGAGTGCTTCTTTGATTACCACTCCAAGCTGGAGTTCTAATAATCATACTGAAATTGCCAAATAAAATGACAATATGTACACTATAATTATATATAGGCAAAAAGTGGAAGAAAACCAATTTATTGTAATACAAAAGTCATGTATTATGAGAACATTGATACAAATACAATTACACCATAATAATATGTGAAAGTGACACATGTATATACCAAGTGACATTCATATGATTAGAACCTATAGAAATATATAAATCAGTGAAAAAAGACACAATAAATTGTATATAAAACGTTTACAAATCATATAACTAAGTGAAAGTGACACAAGACCTAATATTTGATGGCCAAAGTATAATAAATACCTGTGATAACGAATAATCAGTGCCTAATACAACAATAACCTACCTCAATTACTAATAAAATGTACGGTATCGAGTGAAAATGAGCATTATCAGTGACAGTGACACTCTCTAAAGCATATTTGTCAAAGTGAAAGTGACACAAGACCTAATATTTGATGGCCAAAGTATAATAAACACCTGTGATAACGAATAATCAGTGCCTAATACAACAATAACCTACCTCAATTACTAATAAAATGTACGGTATCGAGTGAAAATGAGCATTATCAGTGACAGTGACACTCTCTAAAGCATATTTGTCAAAGTGAAAGTCACACAAGACCTAATATTTGATGGCCAAAGTATAATAAACACCTGTGATAACGAATAATCAGTGCCTAATACAACAATAACCTACCTCAATTACTAATAAAATGTACGGTATCGAGTGAAAATGAGCATTATCAGTGACAGTGACACTCTCTAAAGCATATTTGTCAAAGTGAAAGTGACACAAGACCTAATATTTGATGGCCAAAGTATAATAAACACCTGTGATAACGAATAATCAGTGCCTAATACAACAATAACCTACCTCAATTACTAATAAAATGTACGGTATCGAGTGAAAATTAGCATTATCAGTGACAGTGACACTCTAAAGCATATTTGTCAAAGTGAAAGTGACACAAGACCTAATATATGATGGCCAAAGTATAATAAACACCTGTGATAACGAATAATCAGTGCCTAATACAACAATAAGCTACCTCAATTACTAATAAAATATACGGTATCGAGTGAAAATTAGCAATATCAGTGACAGTGATACCCTAATAAACATATTTTATATAATTGGCCTCAAAATAACTAGAAAATATCAAATAAACATCACATTCTCAATATCAAACACTAAAATCGTCTAAGGGAGATAAATACTTTGGCGCGACGAGCGGCTAGGTGCGTCGTAGCCATGGCCGGGGCGACGCGTCCGAACGCGGGAAGAATTTGCCGCCGAAAAGCACTCGTCTTCCCGCGCTCACCATTATGCAACCAGAGGGGCTAGAGACCTCTACTCAACGCCATTCGACAGAGGAAGGTTTGTGGAACATTATTCTTTTTTATTCACAACATTACATGCCATATTCATTGACTTACAGAGTAGTTAACATAGGCCAAAGATCGTCAAAACACCCGGTACCGGAGCACAGTCGCAAGCTATAGCCCCCGGGGCTGGAGGGTTAACGGCTTCCCACTTGATTTCATTAACACTTATATCGGCAAACAGATCAATAAATTACGTTAATCACCCAAAGAAGATATGGCAGTTCCGAAAGCTATTATATATTTTACAATCCCTTTCATTGGAAAAAAATCCTTTGCCATAAGAAACAAAGTAACTAATCTATTTCGGGACTTCTATCCACAGGTATCATTGAGAGTTGTATTTAAGTCACTGAGTTCCTTGGGTAATTGTTTCAAGTTCAAAGACCGAATTCCCGAATCTCTGCAATCCTCAGTGGTGTATCTTTTCAAATGTAGTGGGTGTAATTCCACTTATATTGGACAGTCAAAGCGCCATCTCACTGCTAGGATTTCGGAGCATCGGGGTAGGTCATTCAGAACTGGTTTCCCTCTATCAAAACCTTCTCATTCGGCCATAAGAGAACACTCTGAAGCTTCAGGCCACCCAATACATCCTTCGGATTTCTCCATTCTTCACACAGCCGTAGACCACACGCCTTCTATCTGAGTCTCTTTTATTTCAAAAACTACGCCCAACCCTGGGCACACACGAGACTTCCACCCCCTTACTTTGCTTCTAAGTATCTTGTGGTATGTTTTCCAGTTTTATTATGTAGGTTCTCTTCCATTAGTTTTATTTTCTTATTAGATATGTCCACATTCTATACTAATTCCTTAACCACATTCTACTTTAGTTTAATGTCTTCCTATATAGTTTTTTTCTCCCTTTTGTACTGTTTCAATGTGTTTTGCATTATAATTAAAACTTAATTTGTAACACATATACTGTATATATATTAGTGCTTAGTGATTTTGTCTGATTCTCTGAATTATTGAATTAGTTTCTTAATTTTCAATTTCCATCTGTAATAATGTTACTCTAGTGGCTTTCTTATATAGTTTCACTGCCTTTCATGCTAATTTAATGTATTTCGTACATAACATGCATTTTCCGATTTAAAACAAAATCTTTGGTGTTTACAATTATATTTCTCCGACCCCATTCTACTTTAATGCGAACCCGTTTCTACACTTGTTGTTTTCAATATTGTCTCCCCCCTTTCGTACAATTTACTTGTATTTCGTGTTGCCAACCTACTTAATTTTAGTATATAATTTAATTATAATTATAATCATAATTTCTCCTACACGTTTTAAATATTAACCATTAGTAATATGCAAATATTTATGTAGGCCCTTTTTTGTCTTACTTTAGGCTGAAGATGGCTTGTGTGTAAGCCGAAACGTCCCACAATAAAGATGTTCATCCCAGCGCTGGTTTTTCTATTTACTGTATATATATATATATATATATAAAAGCAAACTGTTTACTTGATACGATACTGAACAGGTCACAAATCAGTTAGTTTGAGTGTTGCAAGGAACATATATTTCAGTACTAACGTTGATATTCTAGAGCTGAATCTACATTTTGGATTCATACATGAACATTGTTTTCTATCTAAACTAATATTATTTTGATGAGTGTGTTTGATATCGGTGTAGTATAAGACCGTTATGCTAGCTAACTCCGCCCCCCTAGCTTAACTATTTGCATATTTATATATCAGAGAGAGAGAGAGAGAGAGAGACGTGAAATAATATCGATTATTTTATAGCACTCGCATAGAAGAGTTGTTCGTGGTCAATGTCTCATCACCTAGTATTAAGAAGGTGTTCTTGATCCTGCTATATCAGAAGACTACAGTACCTTTAATATTATTCTACATAGACTACACACAGTTGATTTAATTGAAATTGAGGAACAGCGTGGATTAAATACCTTACAATCAAACTACCGTCAATTACCGTGTGATTATGTAAGACCCTTCCTAAGCTAAATACAATGTTCACGGAGCAGTTAGAACGATATACTGTACTCTAATATATATTTCACAGAGAGAGAGAGAGTAAACGAATACTGTATATATATATATATATATATATATATATATATATATATATATATATATATATATATATATATATATATATATATATATATATATATATATATATATAAGCAAACTGTTTACTTGATGCGATACTGAACAGGTCACAAATCAGTTAGTTTGAGTGTTGCAAGGAACATATATTTCAGTACTAACGTTGATATTCTAGAGCTGAATCTACATTTTGGATTCATAGACATGAACATTGTTTTCTATCTAAACTAATATTTTTTTTATGAGTGTGTTTGATATCGGTGTAGTATAAGACCGTTATGCTAGCTAACTCCGCCCCCTACCTTAACTATTTGCATATTTATATATCAGAGAGAGAGAGAGAGAGAGAGAGAGAGAGAGAGACGTGAAATAATATAGATTATTTTATAGCACTCGCATAGAAGAGTTGTTCGTGGTCAATGTCTCATCACCTAGTATTAAGAAGGTGTTCTTGATCCTGCTATATCAGAAGACTACCTTTAATATTATTCTACATAGACTACACACAGTTGATTTCATTGAAATTGAGGAACAGCGTGGATTAAATACTTTACAATAAAACTACCGTCAATTACCGTGTGATTATGCAAGACCCTTCCTAAGCTAAATTGGGAGGTTTAACAACCCTCCCAATACCAAATGAGGTAAACCTCCTATTTGGTTGTAGCCTCGGAGTATCCAACGTAGAGCTTATACTATGACGATGTAATCTGCTTCGCTCTAGAGCGGCAATTATCGTATACACATAGCGCGAATTGAATCGATAACATCTAGAGTAGCACCTTACTCTCTCTACTAGGTACGTTGTACATACTTTTGAGGTATTTTTAATAGAAAATTGAAAAGAGAAACAAGAAAGAAAAGAAAAAGTTGTCGACTAGGCCATTCCATCTGGCTCTTCACGCTGCTGTCAGGGGCGTACCTTCTAACCCGTTCCGGATTAAAGGTCATCTCGATATCAAGCTACAAAGAGGCAAGATTGGATGGGCAGGGGTACGGTCTGTGGGAGGGATACTATGACGTTGAATACTCCGAGGCTACAACCAAATAGGAGGTTTACCTCATTTGGTATTGGGAGGGTCGTTCAACCTCCCAATTTAGTAGTAGCCTCTACGTTCCAATGTAGAGCTTAGAGTACCAAAATTGGAGGCGGACATCCAAGCCGAGAAAACTCAAACATCAGCAATTAGTTAAGGATCATGATAAAGAAAAGACAGACTTAAACAAGAGAGTTTATATATAGAGTGTATGGACAGGTGCATATTAAGAGAGGCCACGTACAGTCATGTCATGTTCTTTTAGATCTTAACCTAATCGTATGAATGTTACATATCATAATGGTGGATATGGAAGAGAGGATGCCCCCCCCCCCCTTTATATGGAGTAAAGTAGGAAGTACTACACCGGATAAGACCAAGTGTAAACATCGCTAACAGCACCGCGCACAATGAAAAAAGTGCCGGAGGTGATAAGTGACACCCAGTAGATAAGGGACTGAACACTTAATTCTGTGGACTACTAGAAAACAGTAGGACAAACACCCCAATGACATTGCATGAGCATGACACAAGCGGGTGATGCATAACGAACAGAATGTGATGACGGGAAGAAAGTAATGAAACACAGTAACATCTACCTTCCAAACATATAGTGTAGTAATGAAGGAAATGAAAAACAAGATCCATAAGCCTAGGGAAGGTCCTTAACCCTAGGTGACATTACATACATATATGTGCAACCCATAGTTCCTCCCCCCTCCCCCCAAAAGTGGAGCGGACAGGATAGGAGAAAGACAGTAGGGGGAAGGACAAGCATAGAGGAATACCCCTAAGTAACCCTTTGGCCCAATACAACACAAGGACGCCCCGGCCTGTCTGTGGACATGGACAGATAGGAGGAGACAAACGTGTTGGGGGAAGACCACAGCCCTGTTTCAGCAATATCCCTGAGGGAGTGATTGTGAAGGAAGCGGAGCGTGGCCGCATAAGACCGAATGTCATGCGCCGAACCCCGAACCAGAGGATCGCCATCCTTAATGACGCGACACAGGCGTAGTCCCACAGCACGTTTGGTCAACCCCCTACCGGGCTTAGGCGCCACCCAGAGCGCCAACGCCGACGCCGGCACAGTGGAATGAACAAATGAATGAAGCGAAAGAACAGGGCACAACGTGCGATGACGACGGCCGCGCTTAAGAGCGGGGACCGTGAAAGGCTTAAACACGTGTGCATCTCGTTCGTTCTTAGCAAGAAAATGAACAGACTGAGCCAAAGGTACCGACCCGAGGATGGGAGCAAACCGCAAGCAGTTCTGGGCCCCGAGACAAGGCAGCCCACTCCGATACCCTCTCACCCGTAGCTAAAGCTAGAAGAAACAGTGGCTTGTCAAGGAATCTGTCAGGTGAGGGGTGAAGAGTGTAGGCCGCAGACGAGAGCCATTTGAGAGCCGCCGCCAGAGACCACTGAGGGGGAATCTGACGCGGGGGTGGTCCGAGCCGAAAGCAGGCTTGCATGAAGAACTCCAGTTCATTCTGAGGAACTACCAACCCCATGAGGGTCTCAAAAGGCACGCGAATAGCAGATAGGTGGGTCCTAATTGTGTTGTACATGTAGTGACGCTCCTCAAATAAACAATTGAGGGAGGGAAACACAAGCGCCACTGACGGAGTTGCCTGTGAAGAGTTGTGTAACCAACAAGTAAAGCAATGCCAGGGAGATTCATATATCTTCCATGTAGATGGCGTCCAAAGTAGAGTGAATTTGTTAGGTAATGATCGTCCAAACAAGGGGAGCCACCCTGCCTCACAAACATCCACGATGCGAATGCCAACGAGGTCCCTAGGTCTCCATTCGACCCCAAGTGGAAGCTCGAGACCGACAGGGGCACGGGATCCGGGCTCTACTCAACGCCAGTCTACAGATTGGAAACCGCACTACATTTATAGATGCGTGGGAAATTTCTAGCAGTTAAAATTAACAAAAATACGGTAGCCTAGGCCTAGACGTTTTTCGGCCAGATCGCCCGGGTAGCCCACCCTGTCCTTTGGGGATACAGCCCGGGCCCGGAGGGTTAATGCGAACCCGTTTCTACACTTGTTGTTTTCAATATTGTCTCCCCCCTTTCGTACAATTTACTTGTATTTCGTGTTGCCAACCTACTTAATTTTAGCATATAATTTAATTATAATTATAATAATTATTTCTCCTACACATTTTAAATATTAACCATTAGTAATATGCAAATATTACCCCCTGGGGGTTAGGGAATAGAATATGCCCCACGTGCCTTCTGCGTGTCGTAAGAGGCGACTAAAGAGGTTGGGTCGGTGGGCTTGCGACCCCCACCCGGAAAAAATATTGAAGCAAGGAAAAACGAACGAACAGCCTCGGATGCGGACGGAACCAACGTTGACGAACCACGACCGACTAAGGACATGCCTTCGGACATTCTGAGAATGGCTACGTGGAATGTTAGTGGCATGAATGATGGCACAAAAGAGAGAGAGGTTCTGGAAGTGTTAGTGAATGCCAGGCTGGATGTATGTGGAATGACAGAGACCAAATGGAAAGGTTCAGATGTGAGAGAGTGGGAGTGTGGAATGGGTGTGTGTGCTGGAGTGAGTGAAGGAACAGCGAGAGAAGGTGCATGTTTGTTTGTAAGTAGCAAATGGAAGGAATGTGTAAGAGAGTATGGGTCTGTGGGTTCAAGGATTGTGTGGGTGAGAATGAAAGTAGGAATACAAACGTGGGTGATTGTATGCGTGTATGCCCCGACAGAGGATATACTTGAAAGAAAGAAAGAGGAACGTATGGAAAGCGAGAGAATGACTAAGAGGGTGTACGAGAGCGAGGTGGAGGGACAGAGGGGGAGAGGTAGACCGAATATGAGGTGGAAGGATGGAGTGAGGAAGTACATGAACGAAGGCGGTGCTGGTTGGGGGGAGGGGCGTCGACTGACTGGGGACAGAGGTGCATGGGGGCGGTTCGTTCGTGGCCACCCCTTCGGGGATCACGGCGTCAGGCAATAGATAGATAGATAGATAGAAAGAAAGAGGAGTTCTGGATGAATGTGGAGGCGTGCCTGGAGAAGTTTGACAAGAACGAAAGAATATTTCTGATTGGGGATATGAATGGTAAGGTGGGTGATAGGAAAGTTGAGGGAGTGGTGGGAGGGTGGGGGGTACCATCAGAGGTGAATGGGAATGGTAGTGCACTTGTGGACGTATGTGTGGGGAGGAGGCTGTGGATAGCCAACACCTTCTTCCGACACAGAATGATCCACAGGTACACGTGGAAACGGATGTTGACGATGAAGGATAAGACAGTGGTGGAACGAAAGTCATTGATTGATTATGTATGTGTGGATGAACGAATGAAGAAATCTGTGATGGATGCTAGGGTGTATAGGGGTATTGGAGGGGGTCTGTCTGATCATTATGTAGTGGTAGCTAAGGTTAGGATACAAAAGAAGTGGGTGAGGAGAGCGGGAGGGAGGCGAGAGGAGGGTGGAATGGTGAGGAGGGTGGAGAGGTTGCAGGAGGAGGAAATCAGGGAGGAGTACAGGAGAGCAGTGGAAAGACGACTAGGTGGGTTCGACCTGGAAGTTATGGAGGAAGTGGAGGAGATGAGCAAGGTGTTTAAGGATGAGATCTGTGCAGCATGTGAGGAGGTGTGTGGAGTGAGGAGAAGAGGGAGGGGAGTGAAAGGTACAGCATGGTGGACAGAAGAGGTAAGAATAGCTGTGGAAGAAAAGAAGAAAGCATATAGAGAGTGGTTGGGTAGTAGAGGGAATGAAGATTCCGAGAGACAGAAACGAGCGAGGTACGTGGAGAGTAAGAGGGTGGTGAAGAGAGTAGTGAAGGAAAGTAAGAGAAGAGTAGATGAGGAATTTGGAAGGAATCTGAGTGTAAAATGGAGGGAGAGTAAGAAACTGTTCTGGAAAGAAGTCAAGAAAGTTAGGGAAGGTAGCAAGGGAAACAGTAAGGGTGTGAAAGATAAGAATGGGAGAATGCTAGCCGAGAAGCAAGAGAGAGTCGAAAGATGGAGGGAGTACTTCAGTGAGTTGCTAAATGAAAGGAATGAAGAGCCAGCAAACATAGCTGGATATGGTATGGGAGAGAGAAGTAGTGGAGGAGGAGGTGGGGATCAGGAGGTCAGAAGTGTGGGAAGCCATGAAAAGAGTGAAGTTGGGGAAAGCACCAGGAACAGATGGAGTGTGTGGGGAAATGTTGAGGTATGGTGGTGAGATAGTGATAGAATGGGTATGGAAAATGTGCAAACTAGCATGGGAGAAGGGGAGTGCACCCGATGACTGGAAGACTGGCATAATAGTCCCCCTATATAAGGGCAAAGGGGAAAGAGGAGTGTGTGGTAACCACCGAGGAATATGTCTTCTAAGCGTAGTAGGGAAGGTATACAGTAGGGTAGTGATTGAGAGAGTGAGAGTGAGAACGGAGAAATGGATAGGCGACGAGCAGGGAGGTTTTAGGAAGGGAAGAGGATGTGTAGATCAGATTTTTACCCTGAATTGTGTTGTGGAGAAGTATCTGGAGAAGAAACAAAAGGTGTATGTTGCCTTTATGGACTTGGAGAAGGCCTATGACAGAGTGGATAGAGAAGGTTTGTGGAAAGTACTTAGAATATACGGAGTAGAGGGCAAGTTGCTGAAAGCAGTGAAGAGCATGTATGAGGGTGCAAAGGCGGCAGTACGTGTGGAGAGTGAGCAGAGCGAGTTCTTTGACCTGAATGTTGGTTTGAAACAGGGGTGTGTGATGTCCCCGTGGTTGTTTACTGTATATATGGATGGAGTTATGAAAGAAATACTATCAAGAGCAGTGGATGTTGGTGTATCGCTGAAAAGGGAGGGAATTGAGTGGAAGCTACCTATACTGCTGTTTGCGGATGATACAGTTCTGATGAGTGATAATGAATGGGAGTTGCAGGGTCTGGTTTTCAGGTAGTAGGGGTAGGGAAAGTACGCCAGGGAAGTCTGGAACTGGAAAGGGGCCAGGCCTGGGGAGATGAATAGATATTTCTCTCTGCCTCACAATCAGGGGTATCAGGAAAAAACCCTCTTTATATAACATACACATCCAACTTCACGACATTGCCCTACATCGCTATCCTCTATCCATAAAATACTACTCTTCCCACTACATATCATACATGTAACACCATACACTTACCTTATAAATATGGCAGTACAATTGTTAAGAGCAAACCTGGTGGTCCCTCGGATATCCACCCCCGGCAGGGTTGGGTTATTGACACAGGGCCCTCCCGGTCGTCATCATGCGACTGTGTCAAGAGCATTGCAACGTCCCAAAGCTGCTTGTCAGTACAGCTATTTCTTTAGTAATATAAGGGGACTTCACTCTAACATCAATTCTGTACACCAATTTCTTCAAGCAGAATCCCCTACTCTCCTTTTTTTGACAGAGACTCAAGTAACATCCACATCTGACACATCTAGATTTAATTTTCCAGGTTATCAACTGCTCCAAAATTTCAGACCTAAAGGTGGTGTATGTTGCTTCGCAAAATCTGAAATTGCCCTGGAGGAGGTTACTAGTTTCAATTGTCCCTATTTTGATTATTCTATATACAAATTAATTTCTGCTGGTAAATTTAAATACATATGTTGCATCTACCGTTCCCCAAATACTCCTCCAGAGCAAAGTCTTTTTGATTCTCTGTCCTCACAACTCAGTGTCCTCAACTTAAATGCTTCTTCTGAAATCACTGTGTTGGGTGATTTTAATGTCCATAATGTTGAATGGCTCACTCATTCAGCCAGGACTGATGATGCTGGTCTTGAATGTGAGCTATTTGCAGACTCATTTAATCTCATTCAACTAGTCAACCAACCCACCCGTGTACCAGATAATCCTAATCATAATTCCCACCTACTGGACTTATTTTTAACAACCAATTCAGAAAATTATGATGTTACAGTGAGGTCCCCACTTGGATCTTCTGATCACTGTCTGATACAGGCCACCTGTCTATCACCTACCACACCTTCCCACTCTGAACCTGTTTTGGTGACTAAATGGCATTACGATAGGGCAGACTGGGAGGGTCTTCAAGGTTTCTTTATTGATATTCCCTGGACCTCTTTCTTTTCTAATGATGCACACTCCACCTTGAGCCACATACAAGATTTTGTAAAAATTGGAATGGAAACTTTTATTCCTCATCAAAAGTACAGTAAAAGATCTAATTCACCTAAATGGTTTGACCATAATTGTGCTAGAGTAACTGAACAAAAAGCAATAGCCTACAATGCATACACAAGATCAAAAACACATGAAGCCTTTAATTACTTTAGAAACATCAGAAATCATGCCAAAACTGTATTAAACCTAACTAAATCAAACTTTCTCCATAAGCAGGCAAATAAACTTCTAAATAATCCAAATGATAACAAAATATTTTGGTCTACTCTTAACTCATTCAAATCCAACTTCACTACTGCTTCATCCATTCCACCATTAAAATCTCCGACTGGCAATCTTGTAAGTGACCCACGAGGTAAAGCTAACCTTCTTGCAGATATTTTCTCCACCAACTCAACCTTAGATGAAATAAATCAAGATGTCCCTGTACTTAATTTTAATTCACCTGAAATTCCCTCACTTAAGATCCACACCAGACATGTCAAAACTATTTTGCAGAATCTCTCAGTAGATAAGGCTCCTGGTCCAGATGAAATTCCTCCAATAGTACTTAAGAATTGCTCCTTGGTGCTCGCTCCTGTATTGGCAAAATTTTTCCGTCTGTGTACTCATACCTCATGCTTCCCAGTACCCTGGAAAGAAGCAAACATCCATCCAGTTCCTAAAAAAGGTGCCTCTTCAGATCCATCAAACTACAGACCAATAGCTATAACTTCCACTCTTGGCAAAGTTTTTGAAATTATATTAAATAATCACATAATTAAGCATCTGGAGAATAATAAATTAATCAGTGATAGGCAATATGGTTTTAGACGATGTCGATCAACTGCAGACATTCTTTGCCTTCTTACGCATCAAATCAACCAAGCTACAGACCAACATGGTGAAACACATACAATAGCACTGGATATATCAAAGGCATTTGATAGAGTCTGGCATCAATCCTTATTGTCAAAGATGTCACACTACGGCCTTGCATCATTAGTTCCACTAATTTCTTCTTATCTTCATAACAGAAAAATACGTGTAATGGTAGATGGCCTTTATTCTCAATTTCACTCAATAAATGCTGGTGTTCCCCAGGGATCAGTTTTGGCCCCAACTCTGTTCCTCATTCATATCAATGATCTCATATCTACCACTCATAATCCAATACATTCCTACGCAGATGACTCAACACTCCACAGTTCCTTCACATTTACCAATTCTTTCACCCAACCCGATCTTATAAATTCAAAAATAAACACTGCAATTTCTCTGAACCAGGACCTTTCTAGAATTAATGAATGGGGACAAGAAAATCTAGTTTCCTTTAATGCACAGAAAACCAAGTACATTCAATTTTCTAACCGACAGAATCTCACTGACTCCCATATATTTTTTAATGATGTAAATATTCCCACTTCCCCTAGTATTGACATTCTCGGTGTAACATTAACTACTAACTTGAGCTGGACACATTATGTTAGAAGCATTGCTAAGAATGCCTCTAAAAAACTGGGACTCCTGTACAGAGTTCGAGAATTCTTCACTGACGAGCAGTTGGCCGTAATATATAAAAGTCATGTGCGCTCTCAGATGGATTACTGTTCACCTCTGTGGGGTGGAAGTGGAGTGGTTGCATTGAGGCAGTTGGACAAAATTCAAAATAAAGCTATTAGATTAATCAATAATCCTGCAATCACACAGGACCTTCCTACATTAGCCATACGAAGAAACGTTGCATCCCTTGCATTATTCTACAGATATTTTCACAGCAATTGTTCCGAGGAACTTGCTTCAATTGTGCCGCCTCTCCACATCTTTCCCCGTAGAACTAGGGCAGCTGAGAGCGCCCATGAATTTACACTTTCTCCTCCACAATGCAGAACTTCTGCTTATCAGAATTCATTTATCCCCAGAGCTACTACTCTTTGGAATTCACTTCCCTCGAATTGCTTTCCACAAACTTACAATCAACAAATGTTTAAATCCAGTTGTTACAAACATTTTATGAATGGAGGATGCCTTTAGGCACATGGACCTTTTTGTTTTATCTGTGTTTTTCCTTCCTCCGTTCATTGTCTCTTAAAAAAAAAAAAAAAAAAAAAAAAAAAATGAGTTTGGAACAGTGTGTGAAAAACGGAATTTGAAGGTAAATACGGGGAAGAGCAAGGTTATGGTCTTCGAAAGGGGTGAAGTCACAGAGTGTGAGGTGAAGCTGAACGGTCAGGCTATGGAGATCGTCAACTCTTTTAAGTATCTGGGCAGTGTGTTGAGTAAAGATGGGACTATGGATGAAGAGGTGCGGGAGAGGGTACAACAGGGGAAGAGGGTTGTAGGAACGCTAAAAGCAGTAACAAGAAATAGGGTGGTCAGTATGGAAGTGAAGAAGTCCTTGCATGACAGTGTGGTAATCCCGACACTGACTTACGGAAGCGAAGCATGGACGTTGGTTGAGAGACTCAGACCAAGAGTGAGAGCAGTGGAAATGAATTACTTAAGGAGTGCGTGCGGAGTTACATGGAGGGATAGACAGACTAATGAGGAAGTAAGAAGGAGGTGTGGTGTGGAGGTAGATGTGCTGGAAAGTGTGAAAAGGAACAACTTGAGATGGTTCGGCCATATGGAACGTATGGAAAGCGAGAGAATGACTAAGAGGGTGTACGAGAGCGAGGTGGAGGGACAGAGGGGGAGAGGTAGACCGAATATGAGGTGGAAGGATGGAGTGAGGAAGTACATGAACGAAGGCGGTGCTGGTTGGGGGGAGGGGCGTCGACTGACTGGGGACAGAGGTGCATGGGGGCGGTTCGTTCGTGGCCACCCCTTCGGGGATCACGGCGTCAGGCAATAGATAGATAGATAGAATATGCAAATATTTATGTAGGTCCTTTTTTTGTCTTACTTTAGGCTGAAGATGGCTTGTGTGTAAGCCGAAACATCCCACAATAAAGATGTTCATCCCAGCGCTGGTTTTTCTATTTATTATACGCCTCCGCTTCCCCCGTGAAGAGAGCATCGCTTATATATATATATATATATATATATATATACAGTATTCGTTTTCTCTCTCTCTCTCTCTCTCTGAAATATATATTAGAGTATATCGTTCTAACTGCTCCGTGAATATTGTATTTAGCTTAGGAAGGGTCTTACATAATCACACGGTAATTGACGGTAGTTTGATTGTAAAGTATTTAATCCATGCTGTTCCTCAATTTCAATTAAATCAACTGTGTGTAGTCTATGTAGAATAATATTAAAGGTAGTCTTCTGATATAGCAGGATCAAGAACACTCTTAATACTAGGTGATGAGACATTGACCACGAACAACTCTTCTATGCGAGTGCTATAAAAATAATCTATATTATTTCACGTCTCTCTCTCTCTCTCTCTCTGATATAAAAATATGCAAATAGTTAAGGTAGGGGGCGGAGTTAGCTAGCATAACGGTGTTATACTACACCGATATCAAACACACTCATCAAAATAATATTAGTTTAGATGGAGCACAATGAGAAAGGGAAACGAAGAAAGAAGGAAGGTAAGGAGAGAATATGGAAGGAGGTAGGGTAAAGGTTAATCTATAGTCGTATCGGTCTTCACACCTCATTAACTCTCCCGCCCCGGCTACGCATTACATAAATATTCCCCGAAATCCGGGTGTTTTGGCCGAAAAACTTCTAGGCTAGGCTACCGTATCATTGTTATGCTGACTGCTTCCCGCATTCCCACACATCCCCAAGCGTAGCTGTGTTATTTACCTGTAGAATGGCGTTAAGTAGAGCTCTCTAAGTCAAGTGCTTGATTTGTGATGATGATTTCATTGGAGATAACTTTATGGCCAAAACAGCCACTTTACACTACTTTTCGATACTTAAAAACAACATACAGGCACACACGAACAAGCGATGCTCTCCTTCTTGTGGCCGGAGATGCGGGGCGTCGGTCCAACAGGTTTACATGCGTCGGACCGACGCCTCGCACACGAAGCTCACAGGCTTTCAAGCAATGGTACAATGTTGGACCACCCGGGTTCCTGGGGGCAAAACATAATGGTACACACGTGTACCACCCGGGGTTGAAGGGTTAATGCGATAGTCCGAGGTGGCGGTGACAGATCTACATATTTCTCAGAGAGACGGGCAAAAGGGTGGAAAGGGACTTATGGCCGGGACTGTACCTACTGTGTATTTACAGCATAGCTAGGCTTAATAGACGCCCCAATCCCCGAGGGGAGGGATAACATTTTCATTCAGCATATGATTCAATATCGAGTTTGATACTGAACAAGCATCAACACAGGAAAAGCTTATATTTTCATAAATATGCCTAATAAGGATTAACTGAAGTTTATTTGTTTTGTGTTACCTTCATATAAGTCTAGCCTACCAAGCTTTAACTTGGTGATAAGGCAATACATGAAAGTAAAAGATAGAAGATACCGGTATTGAAAAGACCGAAATTATAAACGGGCATTATGCCTTGACTATTATGTATATCGTTCCCATTAACTACATTATCTTTTAAAAGGGTAAAGTAAAGATCAACTCCATTGGATAACTTTGAATATCTTCGTTCGTAAAGGTGTGACGACACTATGGTGGCTGTAGGAAGATATCCAAGTGGGCATAGATCAATATATAATATTATGTTTTATCCTAATCCTTGTATTCATATAGACCTACCGCACATTATGCTCTACAGAGGCAACCTTCAGCTTGTCCTACATACAACTTAACAAAACAAAATACGGTATGCCCTGTTTATGTACCGGTACTCATTTGTGCTCTGTGTGTGTTCATTTGTTTACATAGAGGGATAATTTCCTATCCATTTCAATATAATTAGCCAATTTCTAATAATTACGGTCAAGTTACGAATATGTTGGGGTAAACATATGCCGCTTATACCTTTATAGTTATTTAACATTGGCGCCATATAACCACGGTGTCAAATCAGGGTAATTTTGTGCTAAGACTTGAATGAATATGAAATGGAATACAAGAAAATTAACATGGAATAGCATTGTTTTGGCCATTTTGTCACATTCAAACTAACAAAAAAACGTAAATATAACAGTATATTTAGTATTAATGATTAACTAAGTGGGAATAGGTCTCTCGTTTGAAACCCTGCGGCGGAAAAGAAGGATAATGGGGGCTTGAGTTTGGTCATCTCAAAACGTATCTCAAAAGTTTGGAGTCTCATATATACTGTGATACGATAAGTGGTTCAACAATTCTACGATAAATGGAATTAGTAATGCCTATAGGCTTCATTCGTGTATTCCAACGTAAATGTCATATGCAAGATAGACATTAATAGCCTGAACACTGGAGTCCCCTTCATGAAAATCTTGTGTGGTTTTGCGATGTAATGATAAACAATATTTATCATTTCACACGTTATCATTTGATTCCAACATTTTGAGACGTACGCCATATTGTATTAAGCTTTCGTTTACACCACATGTGTATAGCTGTATAGCATTTTCGTGTGATATAAGGCCTTATTATATAATTACAGTGTTGAAAAAACCAGGCTGAGATCTCTAGATAATGGTGTTTAGGCCTAATCAGGCACTAGGCCTAGGCCCCTAGTGATATTCGTGTATAGCCTGCCTAATGCAGAAACAAATGTATTTTAGTTACTTTGTGTCATTGTGCAGGTGGACAGTGGAAGAAATTAAGCCTAGTGGCTAGCCAGGTAAGTGTTATTTAGGCCTAGCCTTGGATTTTAGATTACAGATATGATGATGCCTAGCCTACTTGTGGGAATAGGCCTAGGCTAGCCTATATAATATATTTTTATCGTAAATTTTGTTTCGTAACCTACCGGTACCTTTGGATTTTAGTCTATATGCCAAGCCTAGGCCTATTTAACCTAACATTCCTGTATTTTTTTCTTTTAAAGATTAGGCTAACCTAGGTCCTACCCTAAGCCTACTCTTAAGTTTTGGAATAGGCTTTGTGCTGCCTAGACCTATGGATTATAGATGTCTAGGCCTACCGTATAGGGTAGGCCTAGCCTATGAGGATTATTTTTATTTTCCTAACCTACTCTTGTATTTTGGATAACTAACCTAACCTAGGCAGCTAGGCCGGTAAATTTCTATAATTGCACCTATACGAGCTAAAAAAAATTAGGCCTATTATTGTAATTTGTATTTAACAGGGTTACATGAAGGTACAACGAGGTAAGTTATGTGGTATAGACTGTATAGCCTAGGTGGCAAAATGTGGAAATGGATTATATGGGCTGCACTGCTGCAGGGCAATCCGCCCCCTCTGACAAAAGTCTATCAATCTAGATGTGAACCGGATTTTGCAATGTTTTAGAGAGACATTAGCCTAACCTAACAACCTTACCTAACCTATCCTAGTATTACCATAGTAGTACCTGTGGTGATGGGCTGGTCTATCAGAGTGAGAACTGAGCGATCTCTGCCATACCCATAGCTTACTCTGACTGTTCCTTTTACTTATATATTTTCTAGATCTCAAGTGACGGCGTCTCTTCCGTGGATTGACCTTCCAATCTACCAAGATTGGAAGCCAATGCGTCACATTTTTTCCTTTGCCCCTCAGCTTTCTCTTCATAATTGCTGAGGGGCACAGGGCCCTGGGTGGGGCTTTGGTTTCCCGGGCGTTTCTGTCGCCCTCCTCAGCTCCCCGCCATGGAGTGGCTTCGGTCACCCATGCTTTATTGTGGTCGGCTGGGAGGGTTCTGTGGGGGCGCTCGGTTATGGCCTTGGTCTTGCTCGGGGCCTTGGGGCTGTTCGGCCAGGCAGCTTGGGGAACAACAACAACAACCATAGTAGTAGTAGGCTATATATATTTTTTTTTCACATAGGCTAGGCATTGTGAATGCCCCCTCAACATGTTATTGTATCGAAAGGCAGTCAAAATAGACGGGAACATGATGGCAAGCGTCCACTACCGCTCCGCATAGTGTAAACAAGGGTGGCGGTACGCCCGCACAGCCGCACCCAAAATTTAAATCGTTATGTAGGCTAGCCAATAATCTATATATTTCCTTCACAGTCCGGAATTAGAACTCCTGGCTTCACAAGTTCACAGTGTTGAACGCTTGAATCGCTAGGCTTAAAGCGGCCCTATATCCGGAGGTAAAAGTTGGTATATACTGTATATATACAGTACATACATAAAATTTTAAGACTGAGTGTTCCACACATAAGTGCAGTTTCAGTCTCTTGTCCTAATGGCGGCGTTCCAGGCAACCCTTTTAACCCTTAAAGAGCGGCGCGCAACATCTATCTATCTATCTATTGCCTGACGCCGCGATCCCCGAAGGGGTGGCCACGAACGAACCGCCCCCATGCACCGCTGTCCCCAGTCAGTCGACGCCCCTCCCCCCAACCAGCACCGCCTTCGTTCATGTAGTTCCTCACTCCATCCTTCCACCTCATATTCGGTCTACCTCTCCCCCAACATAAGTCGAGTTAAAAAAACTGGCAAAAAACGGGTGAAAATCGAGTGAAAATGGGTGGAACAGTAATGAACCATACGTCCGACATCTGTGGCCTCCCGGCCCACACTAACTCCAGTTCCCCCACCGCACGGGAGGATGACAGTGTGACCAATAGTTCGCTAAAAGTGAACAATGTAGCAAAATCCGCTAAACTTCCATCTTTGAGGTAACACTGTCAGGGCTCCACGAGTGCTACGTAGCTGTATGTGGTGTCATTGTGTAGCGATTTCCGCCTAGTTTTCGGCACAATACAGTTCCTTTCATGCTGATGGTTGATATAGCAGTCAGAATGGCCTGAAAAGGCCCAAAACGGCCACAGACCCCCCGCTAGACAAGGGTTAAGGGCTGCTTCACTTGTCAAGTTCTTGGATTTGAGATCGGCGCGTATAGTCCGATCCCAGGTCTTCCTCGGTCCACCCCTTGGTGCAGCTCCCTCCACAATCACAGACCTGCATTTTTTCACCCAATTTTGTTCATCCATTCTCTCCGCATGTCCATACCATCCCAGTCTACTTGTACGCATCACCTCGCTAATACTCTTTATACCTAAACGTCTCCTCAGCTCAACATTTGTTATTCTATCCTGTAGCCTGGCCCCACACATCCATCTCACCATTCTCATCTCATTACACTCCATTCTGTTGACATCCTCTACTTTAATGGCCCATGTTTCTGAGGCATACGTCATTGCACTTCTAACACATGAGGCATACACCTTTCCCTTCTGGGGGAGAGGCATTCTTTTCATGGTCAGGATTGGCATCAATTCTCTGAACTTCCCCCAGCCACACCTAATTCTAGCAACAGTGGCAGCCTCGGCCCCACCACCGGCAGAGATGGTATCTCCTAGGTAACAAAACTTGTTCACTAGCTCCAAAGACTCATTTCCAAAATTCACAGCCACAGGATCATCACTTAACACAAGCTCGCCTTTGCACACTACGCACTCAAATTTCTCTATTTCTGACTTATCCTTCGGCAGGGGCCCCTTTATTCTACTACAGCACTTACTCCCATGGTGTACCCAACATCGACAGATGCTACATTGAATTGAGTTAACGCCCACTCCCTTTCCACACACTGCACATGGGTATGCACCGCTCTTTTCCACATTGCCTCATCTCAATCTACAATGCATAACCTTGGTTTTGTTAATATTGACTCTTAAACCCTTGCTCACCATGCCCTCTCTCCACTATCTGAATTTGGCCTCAGCATCCTGCATACTGTCAGCTATTAGGACTAAATCGTCTGCATAAAACAGTTCCAACGGGAGTCCGCCTCTAAAAACTCTTGACAGCACCTCCAAGACCATAATAAAGAGGAGGGGGCTTAACACTGAACCCTGATGGACTCCAACACGGACTGCGAACCCATCACTCGGTACACCCTTCACCCTCACCGCACTTCGCGAATCCTCATACATATTCATTATCACACGCACCAGCCACTCTTCCACACCAAGTTTCCTCATAGCCCACTGCACAACATCTCTAGGCACCCTATCAAATGCCTTCTCCTGGTCTACAAACACAAAGTAAAGATCCCTGCCTTTTAGTAAGTATCTTTCCTGTATCTGTCTGACTATGAAGATAGCATCGGTTGTACCACGTCCTGGCATAAAACCAAACTGCATATCATCAATAGAGATGCTTTGCCTGATCAAACCCTCAAGGACTCTCTCACAGACCTTCATGATTTGGTCAAGCATTTTCAGGCCCCTATAATTTCCTCTATCTAGCACATCCCCTTTTCCTTTGTATATATTTGCTATTACACTTTTGAGCCAATCCTCTGGGATTTTCTCATCTTTAATAATGGTGTTTATCAACTCAGTGACTAAGTTTACACCAATCTCCCCTGAGGCTTTTATCATCTCAGCGACAATGTCGGAGCAACCTGGAGCTTTACCGTCCTTCATTTTATTCATTGCGTCGCTCATTATAGCTGGTGCTATCAAAGGAGGGGGCCCAGATATTGGGTTTTCAATACTAAGCTGTTCCTTATCCCATTCAAACTCTACTTTTAGAAATCGTTCATAGTGTACCTTCCATGCTTCTCTGATTTCATTTTCTGCATACACAATCTTCCCATTATCATTTCTAACACACTGTTCACCTATAATATCCCTACTGTCATTTTTAACTCGCCTAGCTAGGTTGAAGATCCCATTGGGATTGGCAGTGTTACACACTTGTTCGAGGACCAGGTCCTTAATGCGATTTTTACCATTGTAAATAACTTTTGGCAGTTCGTTTAGCTGCCTGGTATTCCTCCCTGCTGCCTCCTTTCTTCCATGCTTTGAAGCATCTCCTTTTCTCTTTCACAGCATGTTCTACCTCATCGTTCCACCACCAAGAGGTCTTATTCCTGGGGTGACCCTTTGTTTTCCCACAGACTTTGTCAGTGGCAGCGGTAAGGCTATGCTTAAGAAAGTTCCATTGGCTATTTACACCTTTAGGCCTAGCTTCCTTATTTCTAGTCATTTCCTCCAGTTCACTATGAAACCTATCCCTAACTTCCTTGTCCTTCAGCAGCCACACTTTCCTTTTGGGTATGTAAACCTTCTTGGGCTTAGGATCTCTGTATAAGCTCATGTCGCACACAAGTAGCTTATGCTGGGGGATACATTCTTCGCTCGGGATGACCTTTACATCTCGAACTAGTTTCCAGTCTTTCCTGTTAACCAAGAAGTAATCTATCTGGCTACTGGAGACCCCAGAGTTATATGAGATCAGGTGGCTCTGTCTTTTCTTGAACTTTGTGTTAGACACAACCATGTTGAATGCAGCGCAGGACTCCAATATATATTCGCCTTCTAGATTTCTCCTTCCGTAACCATTTCCTCCATGTACCCCCTCGTATCCATCTGCAGATGCTCCCACGTGACCATTGAGGTCCCCCCCCCCCCCACGATTGTTATTTCGTTCTCCGGGAGGCCTGAAATGACACTGACGGTGTCATTCTAGAAGTCCTCTTTTATCTTTCTGTAAACCAGCCTGTGGGGCATATGCAGATATCACATTCATAATTCTTTCACCAACTTTCAACTTCAAAACAATCAGCCTTTACCTAACTCGTAATCTGAAGCACACTTTCCGCCAGCTCTTCAGCCATCAGAACACCCACTCCTCCTTCGCTTTATCAGTCTCCACACCCATCCAGTATATCCTATATCTTTTCCTCCTTCCGACAATCCACTGTACCCCATGCCTCTTCCAGAGGCATATATATATATATATATATATATATATACCTACACAGTATAATTAAAAAAAAAAAAAAAAATTGGCACAATCATTTTGGTCTCCATATTTTCCATCTTGATTGCTTTTAGATTGCAGGAAATGCTGTTTTAGACACCTAAATTCTCAAAAAATTGCCGGGGGAGCATGCCCCCGGACCCCCTTAGAGCTTGCGCTTTCGGCGCTCCGTCGCGCTATATATATATATATATATACATATACATATACATACAGTATAGGCCTAATTTAAAAAAAAAAAGGTAAATTGACACAATTTTGGTCTCCATATTTTCCATCTTGATTGCTTTTAGATTGCAGGAAATTGTGTTTTAGATACCTCAATTCTCAAAAAAAATTCTGGGGGGGCATGCCCCTTGACCCCTTTAAAGCTCGCGCCTTTGGCGCTCGCCGCTCCGTTGCGCTATATATATATATACACAGTATGGGCTTAATTATAAAAAAAACAAAAAACAAAAGTAAATTGACACAATTTTGGTCTCCATATTTTCCATCTTGATTGCTTTTAGATTGCAGGAAATGCTGTTTTAGACACCTAAATTCTAAAAAAAAATCCGGGGGGGGCATGCCCCCTGACCCCTTTAAAGCTCGCGCCTTCGGCGCTCGCCGCTCCGTTGCGCTATATACATACTGTATATACAATTATACATATATATATATACAGTATGGGCCTAATTAAAAAAAAAAAAGGTAAATTGACACAATTTTGGTCTCCATATTTTCCATCTTGATTGCTTTTAGATTGCAGGAAATGCTGTTTTAGACACCTAAATTCTCAAAAAAAAAGCCGGGGGGGGCATGCCCCCGGACCCCCCTAGAGCTCGCGCTTATGGCGCTTGCCGCTCCGTCGCGCTATAATGATAACAAAATAATAAACCATAATGATAACACAATTCACATTTTGTGGATTGACACCCTGTTGGAGAGAGAGGAAGGTGTTGGAGTGGCTTTGTTATGTGTATTTAGTCTGTATACGTCGTCAGGTGCACGGACTTTCCCGCCCACTCGCCGGTACCTTCCCGCCCGGGGGGGCAAGTCATTCCCGCTCTGGGAACGGACATTCCCGCCCCCTCTCTGGAAACGGACTGGTGACATCACTGCTGCTGCACTTTTCCACTTCTTCATCAGTGCCTAAAGGCCTCCAGGTATTATTCCCTCCTATTTTGGGGGGGAAATATAATACTTTCATGGGATGTGAGCCTGGCTCTTGCTCTACTCTGACCTAGTGTGTGGGGTTTCACTGGAGCTTTTGTAGGTTCACCTGTGTACTACTAAGCCCTTCCATATTGGTGGGGCCTTTTTGCTTACCTTCCATTAGGGGGGAGGGGGGATGTCTCCTTCACTGGGAAGGTGCTCCAATCTCAAGGTCTAGATTGTGCTGTGTGGCGACTTTCTGTCCTTGTTCCTGTAGTTTTTCAGGGGGATACCTAGGTTGTTTTGTGCATGCTCACCTTGCTTGCTATGATTACTTCCTTATATCTGTGTGTCATTCATTGTGTACATACCTGGGATACTGCCTAGCCCTGGCCTATGCCGGGCCCTCCCCTACGGCGGGGCCTTATTCTTCCCTTGCATTGCTAGGGGGGATTCATCCCTGAACGGATGATTAACCTGGCTCATGGTCTAGTCTGACCTGGTGCTTGGGTTTTCACTGACACTTTTTGTGGGTTCTCCTGTGTTCCTACCGGGTCCTACCCTATGGTGGGGCGTCATTCTTCCCTTGATTTGTCGGGTGGTTTACTCCTTCCACGACTGTTTTACCTGGCTCGTGGTCTAGTCTGACCTGGTGCTTGGGGTTTCCCTGTAACTTTTTGTGGGTTCCCCTGTGTTCCTACCGGGTCCTACCCTGTGGTGGGGATTTCTTCTTCCCTTCAATTGAGGGGGGGCGGGGGGGGGGGTTCAATCCTTCACAGGTTGGTGCTCCGGGCTCAAGGTCTAGTTTGCACTTAGGTGCGCCTTTCTGTCCTTGCGCCTGTAATTTTTTATAGGGACAGGTTTTATGCATACTCACCTACCTACTATGCTTCGTTCCTGGGCTCTATGTGTCATTCCTGTGAACATCTTGATGTTCCTGCCAGACCCTACCCTTAGGTGAGGTTCTTTCTGTTACATGAGAAATGCTGCAGCCACGTTACCTGCTACCACAGGGTTTCCTATAACCCTTGTTGGTGTGGTCCTTCCCTCTGTGCTACTTGGACGGGCGTTTCCCGCCTCGTATGGCCCTCCCTGCTTGGGGCCCCCTCGCTTCCGGGACACCCTTGTGAGGGTTCTGTTGCGCCCCCCGGAGTTGTCGCCGGTTGGGCGCCAGGCCGCCATGTCTAGGGTGCCTCCGTCTGCTCTTTCGACGGTGTCTGCGGACTCTGGGAGCCAAAGGGGGGGGGGAATGCGTCACAGGTCTAAATCACCCTCTGCTCGTCGTCAAAAATCCCTCTCTCATGCTCGGCCTGCTCTCTTTACCGTTCCTGACAAGGGTTATATGCTCTTCATGGCGGAGAGGCGTGCACCCACTAGTCTCAGCTTGACTACTGTAGTGCCTCCTGTGTTCTCTCCATCACGTCGTCCGACTCATGCCCTAGTCGGGGAGCTTGTGGATGGGCAAGCCTGGATGCTTCGTCGCCCTTCATCTCCTACTACACCGGTGGTCCTTCCTACTCCTCCTCAGTCTCGAGCTGCTGTGCTGTTTCAGACTGTGCCCCCTCCTGTGCCTTTGTCACCTGCAATGCCAATGTCGCCTTCCTATGAGTTATCTTGGGAGGAGGAGGGAGGGGCTGCGCTCGAGGACTCTCCACAGGAGTCTCCCGCCTGCACGCCTTCTTCACACCCGACGGTTGGCCGCCGTGGACGTATTGGGTCCGTCTCGCCATCTCCCTCAGTTTCTCCAGGCATGCCTTCCTGGAGGTTGGTAATAGCCACCCTGCTTGGAGTGCAGGTGGCGGCGTCGACGTCGTTCCAGAGGTCGAACACGGGATGGTTCTCCTCCTTCGGCGAGGCTCTGGGACGTCTCCCCGCAGCTATGGTACGGCCGTCTCCTGTGCTTCAAGTCGCGCCTGTAGTGATTCCTGTCCTTCACTCGGAGGGGCACCTACCGGCGGCGCCCGCTGTTCCTGTGGCTGCTGCTCCACATGCTTCTTTTCCCCCTGCCCCTTCTCCGGCAGTTGCGACATCTCTTGTCGTTTTGCCTGGGTGCAGGTTGGGGTTGGGTGGCTGGTCCGTCTACGTTCCTTCCTTGGGGCGGTATGAGATCCATACACGAAGGTTTCCTTCCCTGTCCTGGTTCGACCGTGCTATGGTCGGCCTCCTCGGCAGGTTATCCATCTCGATGCCCCGCTCTGTCAGCCATCGCTGGGATCCCTCTAATCAAGAGGGCCCGGGATCAGCAGGGTGCCCTAGTTTGGGAGCTCCCCCATCTTGTGGCTGGCAGCGGGCATGGTCTTCGATATGCGTTTTGATTGAGGTTCTCGTCATATTCCACTTTTGGACCGAACCTTCGTGTCGGGACTGGTCCGACCGTCCACTGAGGTTCCTGCCAAGTACTGATCTTGGCCTCTTGTCCCTACGGTTTCTCTTGATGGGATATCTGCTCTGTTCTTCGCGTCCCCGGAGACGGGTGCCCTCGTGCGCGACCACAGGCTTCGCCAACGCACTGCTCACCGGCTCTCTGCCCTCTTGGTGTTGCTTTAGTTGGTTCGGCTTCTTTGACTGTCTGATACCCAGCCTCCTAGCGTTGGGAGCACATACGGCGCGCCCGCCTCCTTGCACCCCTGAGACATGGGGCGTCGAGGCCTTCTTTAGGTGCTTCCTCCCTCAGTCGGGAGGGGGGGGGGCATCTGGGCCGTCTCTTCGATCGTCGCTCCCCGCCTCGTCCTTCCCTGCTACTGCGTATACTACAGGGTATTCTCGGCGGGCGCCGGATACTCGTCATCTGTTTCGGACTGGTGACATGCATCAGGGGAGAGGTGTTAATGGGGGTTGATCCCTCCACGACAAGTCTGGGGCACTCCGCGTCTCCCAACGCTTCATGCTACTGGGTCTATCCCCTCTCCCATCCGTTGGTGGGTTCGGTGGTGGGCCTTACTCATGACCCTCACACCGGTTTCTTCTGTCACCACTCTCGGCCCTTGACCCGCCGGTCGTGGGCTTGTCGGGTTGCGCTGCGGGGTCTGTCCTAGAGGTGGCGGTCATGACCTTTCCTCAGGCAACCTCCCCGACATCGACCAGTGTCTCTGGACATTGCCAAAGTGCTTTGGTCTATCCACGGGGATGGGATGATTCGCGTGGTCACGTCTCTGCTACCGGTACGTGTTTTCCTCTCGTATGTCTTTCTCGTTCCCGAGAGGATCTGTGATGCAATTTGACCGATGGTAGGTCTGTCCTGCTTCAGCCAACACGTCGTGTATACGCCCGATTTCGGGTGCTCACCATCGGTCACGTGCGACTGACACTCCTGCCCGGTTCTTGGGTGGTGGCCCTCAGGCTGAAGGACGCTTCTTGGCATGCGACTCCAGTCGCACGAGCGGGTGTTCACGTTCGCCATATTGCAGTTCGCCCTCCATATCGCTCCGCGGGTCTTTGCGACTCTCGTCACACAGGCTCTGCCTCCTCTGCTCCGTCAGGGGTTTCGGATCCTCTTTTACTTGGACGATTTGCTCGTCGCCGCAGCCTCTCCGACACATTGTGTACAGACCACACTCCTGGTCTTCCGACTTCTCACTTGTGTGGGATTGTCGTACACGTTCCCAAGTCGTGCCTCACACCGTTGCCGGAATTGGCGGGGGTGGGCATAGACTGGGTCGTAACGAGCGCGTCTGTCAGACTGAGTCCGGTGGGTGTGGCCCACCTTCGCAGGATGCTTTTGCCACATTGCAGTCGATCTCGTTTACCCGGACGTTCTGGGAATCGCTCTTCGTGTCACTCATTTGGGCGTCACTGGTCATTCCCCTAGAGTGGCTCCAGCTACAACGTCTCATACAGTTAGGTGGCGGATTTTTCCTCTCGCCTCCCTATCGGCTTTACCTGGTTCCGCGTTCGGTTCGTTTGTGTTTGACACACTGGGTCGCTCGGGGCACACTCACAGCGGTTGTGCCCTGGTCCGCTCTGCCACCGACCATCTGGGTAGTTCCATTGCGTCAGGTGAGGTGGGGTGGAGCTACCGATCCAACATGGGTCGTCCGGTTAGGGGCAGATGGCCGTGTCACGCCCTTCCTATTCATTGTCTTGGGTCTATTGGTCCCATTGTTCTTCCTGGGGATCCCGAACGGACCCTCCCCGGCGGGTCGGTAGCCGTCAGGGTAGCTGTTCTAACGGTGGTTCCCTGTCTTCAGGGGCAGGGCTCCTCCAGGTCCGCCGTTCTCCAGGCCCTGGCGGAGATGTTCTTTTTCTCGAACCGGCATTCACGGCTTCGCCCTGCTTGGGACTGCTATTCTTTGAGTGGATGCTTTGTCGCAGGGAAGACTCACCTTACTGGAATGGTCTTTCATACGTTACGTATTCGGCGACCTGGCAGCCTCCTGGGGCTCTCCACTGGTGGACTTCTTTAACTTGATCGTGCCGACCTAGTTGTCTGTCTTCCTGAACCGCTGGACTCACCCCTCAGCGGGGTTGATGGGGGGGATGGACGCGTTCAGCGAAGACTGGAACAGGTGGCAGTCCTACGTCTTTCCGCCACCTGCCACACTTGTGATGTGCACAGTCCTCCGCTGGTTGCAAGGGTACCGTGGCAGGGATTGGTTGTTAGCGTCCTTATGGCCGGCGCAGACCTGGTCCTCTCCACTATGGCGATGGTAACCATGTCCCGTTCCCCTGTCGGTTTCCGACTTCCACTGGGGGCCGATTGGGGTCCTGGGTTCTCGTTCGCTTTCGCTTCATGGACTGTTGGTGTGGCACTGTTGGGATGCTCTGGCCACACTGGTTTCTTCTACTTGGACTGGAATGACGTGGACGACTTGAGTTTCTCACTGGGGCTGTTTTCCTACATGGATTCCTGGCCCTGCCCACACAGTTCCGTCGGTCGCATTGGGTTTTCCTGCCGTCACTTTTCCTCTGTTTTCCATCGCGACTTGTATGAAGCTTTTCGAAACCTCCCGTCTGCCATACAGGGGCCTTTTAGGGCCTTGACGGGGTTTGGCCGTCCCTCAGCGAGGGCTGAAATTTTTCATGGGCACCTGTGTTTCGGCTTCCGCCGCCCCCGCGCCTGATTCCGCCTCGGTGGTCTCTGGGGGCAGCTCTAAATGCTTTTCCCTACGCCCGTTTCCACTACCTCCCCGATGCCTGAGCACTTCCTTGAAACGTCATTGCTTCTTCTGGCCTTCGCTTTGGGGGCGAGAATCTCGGAGCTGGCGACCTTGTCTGGGGCCCTGCCTTCCTTGCCTTTTCTCCTGTCCTCAGGGCAGTCATTTTGACCCTGTCTGTTCGTTTTGTGGCTACGACTGGACGTGAGGCGCACGTTTTCAGCCGTTCGTTGTTCCACAAAACGAGAACGTGTTCATCATACGCTCTGCCTGGTGCAAGCCCGGCATACGTATGTGCGCTCCGCCAGGCCGATGTTGGGTGTGGCGCAGTGGGTGGCACAACAGGCCGGTAAGGACATCGGCAACTGTGCGGTGGGGATTACCCTGTGTCGGGTGCTTCGTGCTGATCATCCTGACGTTCCAGGGTTGGCTCACGGCATACGATCTTATGCTCCTACGATTCATTTTCTTCTTACTAGTTCGCTCACGGACTTTGCCGTCACGGGGCTCTGGTCTTCCCACAACACGTGTGTCGCCTCCTCTCTGTCCGTGTCCATGGGCAGGCCGGGTCGTCTTTTTGTTGCGTTGGGCTATAATGGGTACCAGTACCCTAGGAGTATTACCTGTACTGTTCTTTCAGTCTGTGTACCTCCGCCCATCCTTTCCTTTCCATATGGAGGGAGAGGGGGGTGTTTATGAAGTACATGTACTTCTCTCATATATGTACCGATTACCTATGGTTCATCCTTGCCTAGGTTGAGGACTTGATTCATTCTAATCTTAAGTATCCTTCTTTGTACTTCGGTATGTCTATGCATCATACCATTTTCTTTCGAAAAATAACTGCGTGCTGATCGCTTATATTGTGTATCACACGCTTCATACTGTATTTTCTTTGTACTGTATGTGTCTGTCTTCACTCTTTCCAGTATTGGGTGTTCATACTGTCTTCCACAAGGGGGAAGGGGGGGGGGGGGGGGCGGCATCCTGTTGTTCATAATCATCTTTATGACATACATCATTCTTTGTCTTAGGCTAAGATCTCCATTGAACTAGACATGACTGTACTTTACTTTCTTAATATGCACCTGTCAGTACACTCTTTTAAATAAACTCTCTTGTTTATGTCTGCCTTTTCTTGGTCTTGATCTTTTCACTAATAGCTAAAGTTTTTGTTTACAGCTTGGATGTCCTCCAATTTGGTACTCTAGCTCTACGTTGGAAACATAGAGGCTACTACTAAATTGGGAGGTTTGACGCCTCCCAAATACCAAAGAAGGAAAACCTTCTATTTGGTAGTAGCCTCGCAGTATCCAACGTCATAGTATCCCTCCCTCACGCCGTACCACTGCCAATCCAATCTTGTCTATTTAACTTGATACCTGGATAATCCTATAAACCCTGTCGGGTTACACGGAAGGCACACGAGGACGTCGTAAGTAGCCTAGATGGTGGATGGGCAAAATTCTTCAACTTTCTCTTCTCACCCATATTTTAGTTTTGTCTGTAACTAGTGGCCTCAAAGTGTGTACAACATCCCTAGTAGAGAAAGTAGGTGCTACTCTAAATGTTATCGTTCAATCGCGCTAAGTGGTTACGATAATACCCACTCCCAGAGCAGAGCGGAATTATAGAATAGTATATAGCTCTACGTTGGATACTGAGGCTACTACCAAATAGAAGGTTTTCCTTCTTTGGTATTTGGGAGGTGTCAAACCTCCCAATTCCCCCCCCCCCCCCCCCAATAAAAGGAGGGAATAATACAGTAGGGTCCCGCATAAAACGTGTTCGCATAAAACGAGTCTCGATTAAAACGACCGACCTAAAATATTAATATTTAATTTTCGATCAGAACGAATGTGATCACATAAAACGAGTCCGCCGCCAAAGTGGGGCAAATACAAGGAGTTTTCATATAGAGCGCCGAAATATCGTACAAAACGTACAAAATATCGTACGCTTTCATATAAAACGCCGAAATATCGTACAAAACGTACGAAATATCGTTCGCTTTGTACGAAAATTTTCGCTTACAGTGAACATTGACGATATTGCGCCACCAAAATGCTGTGTTCACATAAAACGAATTCACATAAAACGCCCTCGTTTATCGACCATAAACTCGTTTTATGTGAGACCCTACTGTACCTGGAGGCCTTTAGGCACCGATGAAGAAGTGGAGAAGTGCAGCAGCAGTGATGTCACCAGTCCGTTCCCAGAGCGGGGCGGGAATGTCCGTTCCCAGAGCGGGAATGACTTGCCCCCAGGGCGGGAAGGTAACGGCTAGTGCGCAGGAAAGTCCGCGCACAGGGCGGAAATGTCCGAGAGCGGAGCGGGCCACAGCCTGTGTGAACAAACAAAAGAGCGTGAACACCCAGCCAACTAACCTCAGGTATAGAGGTACAGTAATAAGAGCATCCCGCTCCGCTCTGGGAGCCGGGAATCCCGTTACCAGCGCGGAGTGGGGGTTGTGAGACCGTTCCCAGTGCGGAGCGGTCCATATTCTAGGCCTCAGACACACCGGGGTAAGGTGTCGGGCAGTTAAGGCAGACGAGGCAGCGTCTGTGTAAAGGTTGTAGCATTTAGCATCCGCACGACCATTATATCGGACGGCAGTGACCAGTGGGGAGCGGCCAATTCAATTAAAGGATCACTGAAGACCACTAAATAAGGAAGTAGTGAACGAAATAGGCGACGGCCTAGTAACACCGGTCGCCGCCAGAGGGGGAGGGGGACCGCCCGCTTCAAACTAGTGACCACCATTCTCACGCGACACTCCAATTAAACACATTAGAGCCCATTTTTCAGCGTGCCTGCATCACGGATCATCTATCTAGAACCACAGGTGCCTTAATTAAGGCCCACAACTCACCAAAAGGGTAGGAGACAGGAGTGGAAGGCACAAAACGGGACAGAAAAATGCGTGTATACATGGAGGGGAGCGCGAGAAAAGATGATCCTATAAACCCGGTCGGGTTACACGGGAGGCACGCGAAGACGTCATAAGGAGCCTAGATGGTGGATGGGCAAAATTCTTCAAAAAATCTTCAACTTTCTCTTCTCTTCTCACCCATATTTTCTTTTTTTCTGTAACTAGTGGCCTCAAAGTGTGTACAACGTCCCTAGTAGAGAAAGTAGGTGCTACTCTAGATGTTATCGTTTAATCGCGCTAAGTGGTTACGATAATACCCGCTCCCAGAGCGGAGCGGAATTATACAATAGTATATAGCTCTACGTTGGAGGCTACTACTAAATCATGCTGTTCCGCCGGTGGTAACTGATCCTCAAACTCTTCCCACGTTAAGTTTGGGATTGACGAGGGAATTGTTTCAAGGTTCTGTCGTCTTTGATTGTCTGAAACCTCACCGGCTTCTGAATTTTTGTTAACACTAACACTTTCGCGACCACGTTGTTCCCTGTGGACCTCCACCGGTTCTGGGTGTCGCCATGCACTATTGTTTTCCGTAACTACAGTGCACTCCCGTTATCTGCGATCCTTGCTATCCGCGGACACCCCTAAATATCCCATTACTCGTTATCGGCGATTATCCACGAAAAAGTATGCATTATCCGCGGATTTTCACTCGATCGAGGAAGAAAGCAGTGCTGCCATTAACCAAGAAAGGTGAAATATAAGAACACAAGAATATGGGAGACTGCAAAAAGGCCCACACAAGGCAAATCCCTCTAACACAAGGCAGATCCCTCTCACACAAGGCAGATCACTTGTGTAAGTTTTGGATATGGGAGAAAAACTTATGTCATTTTCTTTTTCTTCTCATATTCATCTGGCTTAATGTGTTCTAAGTGGTTCTAAGAATGGTTCATTGGTTGAGTCATTAGGTAAGTCAAAATAGTGTATTTGAGGGTCCAAGATGGGTGAGCTTGGTACGACCTAAGTCTATTTCCCATTGAAACCTATGTTAAACACTGCCCACGTATCCGCGGAAAATACGTGGTACGACTTAGGCGCGGATACGGGGAGTGCACTGTATATCATGGCTCTCACTAACGAACTCCCCCAGCCTTCGCCGGGTAATGTTTAGATTTAGCTGCCAAAACTTTGGCCGGAACCCGAACATGAGTGCGGCTGTGAAGGGTCACATGTGAGATAGTAAAGTCTGGCCGACTGGGGTGAGATACTCTGTTTATGTCACTAACCTTATCCCTGTGAATCTTCTCTGCTGCCTCCGTTTCCACCTTTGAACGGCCAGATTGGACGTAAGGCCCGGCGGAGGTAGCGACGGAGGAGGGAGATCGGGACTCCGGCAAATGCCGCCGACCCTAGCTCGAAGACTCTTTGCGGGATTTGTGTCTATGCCTTGAACTTTTCCTGCTAGATGACGACGTCTTATGTGTGGTTTTCCTTCTCTTTGTGGCCTTCGGCCGAGCTGGACCGGACGACGTAGAGGATTGCCGTCGTGGTGACATGGACCTGTCTTTATCCAATTCCTCTTGGGAAGATGTTGACCGTGCTCATTTGGACTGGTCTGGGGGGGGGTACTTTAGTGCTCTCCACTGATTCGTCACTACTACTTATTACCTCTTTGGAGTAGTAGTGACGAATCTTTGGAGTGGTGATGAGCTGGTCTATCAGAATGAGAGCTGAGAGATCTCTGCCATACCCATAGCTTACTCTGACTGTTCCTTTTACTTACATATCTTCTAGATCTCAAGTGACGGCATCTTTTCCGTGGATTGACCTCCCAACTGCCAACCTAAAAGTTGGCAGATTGGGAGCCAAAGCATCACATTTTCCCCTTGCCCCTCAACTTTCCCTTCATAATTGCTGAGGGGCACAGGGCCTTGGGTGGGGCTTTGGTTTCCCGGGCGTTTCCGCGCCCTCCTCAGCTCCCTGCCTTAGAGTGGCTTAGGTCACCCAGGCTTCGTTAGAGGTAAGCAGGGAGGGTTTTGTGGGGCGCTCGTTTATGGCCTTGCTCGGGACCTTGGGGCTGTTCGGCCAGGCAGCCTGGGGAACAACAACAACATCAACAACCTCTTTACAACACATCACAAACACCCCACACATTATCCTGGGTGGTGATTTCAATGCAAAGACGTCGGCCTGGTTTGTCGACAACCCCGACACAGACAGAGGGCTGGTCTTACAACACCAAACAGACAACCTATATAACCTTAATAACATTCATCAGTATACCCATACTCCCCACCAAGCCCTCTACACCCCATCATCTCCTGATATCACCTTTTGCTCCCCCGACAGACAACCTATATATCCTTAATAACATTCATCAGCATACCCATACTCCCCACCAAGCCCTCTACACCCCATCATCTCCTGATATCACCTTTTGCTCCCCCGAACTCGCCCCCACAACATCCTGGAGGGTGGTCAGAACCTTAGGCTCAGACCACCTCCCGATCATTATCACCACCAAAACAAGACTCACCCCAGCTAGCCACAGACACACTTACACTAACTATAAAAGAGCTAATTGGGAAGCTTTCACAAATGAGACAGAACAACACTTTGAAACCTTAAACAGTACACCCATCACTAACATCAACAATGCTGTACACACATTCAACACGACTATCCAAAACGCTGACAAGAAACACATTCCAAGAGGTAACATAAAAAACACAACCCCAACTTCTCACCAGAAATTCAAAACCTCATCATACAACGCGGCACACTGAAACACTCCCCAGCACCCCACACACAAGACATCAATCAACAAATTCAAGCACTCAACATCCAGATTAACAACAAAATACAAGAACAACAAACACTAAATTGGAATAACTTCCTACAAACACTCGATCACAAAACAAACCCCAAAAAACTCTACAAAACACTAAACAGCATCACACTTTCCAACAGCGACACAACACAATCACATGCTGCAATCACAACAACAGACTCTACTCCTTCACGTACCGTCATTCGGGGTGACTTCGGACCTATTTGACCTAATTTTAAGCCTAACTCAATAGGTAAAGCCTTAATAATGCAATCTTTTGCATCTATGTATAGCTTAGAAACGTAGAATAATCGTGTGTACAGTGGGAAAAAATATAGGCCTTTGGCTTAATTATAACAAATATTTATAATGGTGTCCGAAGTCATCATCGATATGAGGTGACTTCGGACTGGGGTAAGGTGACTTCGGACATTAATGGTTTTCCCCTTTAAATCTGAGTGTGTGTATTGAACGATGGCTTCGGACTATGCAGAGGCGACTTCGGACACAAGACGGAGTTTTAAAAACAAAATACAAACTGAAATGCTTACATTTGTAGCCCTTAGAGGAGCATATACATTAGATTCCAAGTTTCTGTGCATTTTAGCACCTTCATAAAAATTGTTATGTATTCTCAATAACAAAGCAATTATATTATTATCACTAATGCATTCAGGTACACCGTATGTATAGGCACTTTTCTAATACCAAAAAAATACAATTAATTCATTCAAATTACACATAATGACTCCTTGAAAACATATTTCACACTTGTGACCAAACTTCTAAAAAAATAATACTGATATCATTAAAGCTTAGCAATAATATCTTAATGACTGCATATTAAAGGAATACTAATGGCACACAGCCGACTAGATGCCATCTTGGCTAATTAATGGCCCGAAATACTAATTAACCCTTTCAGGGTATATACCTTAAACTAATCATAATATGAAATAAAAAGGACCTTACAAAAAATATAACTTTGTATCACATTATTGCCCCTTTCCTTATTCATCCCCCCCTCTCACTTGGCCCCGCCCTCTACCACCTCTCTCTCTCGATATCGATCTCTCTCCCACCCTTCTCCTGGCCCCGCCCTCTCCCACCCTTCTCTTGGCCCCGCCCTCTACTACCTCTCTCGGCCCCACCCTCCCCTGGCCCCGCCCTCTACCACCTCTCTCTCTCTCGCTTTCTCTCCCACCCCTCTCTCTCTCACTTTCTCTCCCCCTGCTCGCTCGCTTTCTCTCTCCTCTCTATAGCTCTTCAACCCTCTCTATTTCTCTCTCTCTCTATTATTTTGGCCATTTATTTACATCAACACTGAACAGCATTCTGCACTTCTTGTCTAGTATTGGTTCTGGCAGGATTTGTACTATGTCACCCTTGTCTATATCACTGTAATCATCAATAACTGGGTTAATGAAGACGTTACTTGTGCCCTTCACATGCTTTAGGAAACGAACATGTATTTCTGGTAGAACCTTTACTATGACTGCAATATAATGTCGATGTTTCTTCTTACCATCAAACGGAACTTTAACAATAACCCATGTAGAAGGGGATACATCACCAATGTTGGACTGTAGAGATTCTTCTTCATTACCGGTATTTTCAGCCTGGCTTACCGGTACGGATATATCATATACAGTAAACTTCCGTTAATCCGAAGGGCAGCGGACCGGCCCTCGTTCGGATTAGTGGATTTTTCGGATTATCGGACTTTACCCCTATGAACCTGTGTATGACGAAAACATTGTGGCATTAGGCCACCCAAATGACACAATGCTGCACACACACATCATATGTTCATGAAATCACTTCAAAAGTTTACCATTGTCATTGTAGCCTATTACCTACTTCAAAACATTCAGATTAATGGTCAAAGGAATCTGCTGATATAAACGTACAACATATGTCCGCATCGTCTTCTTCTTCTTCTTCCGTCTACTAGCGAGTTTGTCTTGCTCTTGAAGATCAGATCAGATGTGGTTCGGGAAGTAATGCCTTAACAACGGCACTTCCCTGAGAGGTTCTTGTAATTTTCCTTTTGTGACATGCTCTGTTATATTATATTGTATTGAAAGCACCCTTGTCTTGTTGTCTTGAAAGCACCCTTGGGATGCTCCGATCACTGAACTAAAAATAGTAGCGTATCGGAACGTCCAAAGGTGCGTTTTCAAGCTCAAGAAAGGTGCGTTTTCAAGCTCAAGACTGAATGCGCTTGCAGAAAATGCGGTGCAAGCCAGTAGCGCATCGGAGCGTCCCAAGGATGCGTTCAAGAGCAAAACAAACTCTCTAGCAGACGATGTGGTGTTTACGTTTATATCAGTAGCTTCCTTTGACCAATAATCTGAATGTTTTGAAGTAGGTAATAGGCTACAATGACAATGGTAAACTTTTAAAGTGAATTCATGAACATATGATATGTGTGTGCTCCATTATGTGTCATTTGAGTGGACTAATGCCTCAAAAAGGGGACTTTGGGACTTCTTGAAATTCGGACCATCAGGTGAATTCGGATTTGGCCTCAAATTGAAAAATTCGGACTATTGGGAGATTCGAATCATCGGTCGTCGGATTAAAGGACTTTTACTGTACTTCCTGTTCCTGGCTGTCCAAAGGCGAGTCATTTGCGCTGGGGATTTCCCGACCAGTGTCTGTAGTAGACCTACCGGTGCTTGTTGAAGGTAGCTGCTCGTCCAAAGCTAGTGCTGAGGCCCCAATACTCCGACCTGGTGGGACATTCAAACGTCGCTTTCTTGTGGCGGTAGTTTGAGGTGGTTGATGTCCAGCATTCTTGCCATACCTCATTTCATTGAGCATGTTCATTACAGAATTATCTATGTTTCTGGCTGCCATTCCTGCATCTGATTGTGAATCATCCTGTGAAGAACTTTGATCTGGCGGAAGCCTTGATATGACTTGTTGGGCATCTAATGGAAAGATTCCGCACTTTTTGAACCCACTCTTTAAATTTGTTGCTACAGTTACATTTACTTTATCCAGGAGCTCAGTTAGCAATGATGGAAAAATGTCTTTGGGCAGGGAAGCACGCAGCCTGCCACTTGTACTCATCTTATAATCTTCCAACACCTGCCGCCAATAGATTTTCAATGGTCTGAACACTGCTACATCTAGGGGTTGTGTGAGGTGCGTCGAGTTTGGTGGCAGCAGTACAAAGGCTATATCATTATCCTCACAGGCCTTTATTACAGTTGGTGTGAGATGACTGGCAAGGTTATCGCCAATCATAACTACTCTTCCAGATCTTTGTTCAGCATATGGCAGGATGATTTTGTTGAACCAATCTTCAAAGCAGGCAAACTTGAACCATCCACTTTGTGACCGGTTGTATCTAGTCCCTGGTGGCCCCCCTTCTGTCCATGTGTCGTATAGATGTAAGGCCTTATATACCACATATGGTGGTAGTAAGTGCCCCGACGCTGTGCCTGAAAACATGATGGAGATAGAGGATTTTGTGGTGTTCATAATCCTCTCGGGATATTTTGTTCCTCTCTTCACTAGCACTTTCTTTTTTCCCGGGTCATCGGTGAGGTTTGTTTCATCATAGTTTATGATATTTTCAGGAGGAACACCTTCCAATGTTATTTTCAAATTATCATAATGCTCTCTCAGGGTCTCTTCGGAAACTTCTGCCCTCACTCGCTTGATGTTTTCTGAGAGACGTCTTGTGAGTTTATCTTTATGTCGTTTCAGAAATGATTGACCCCATTCTTTACCTGGTACATTGTTTTTAAATTTATTTACTTTTACACCCCGCTTGTCTAGGTAAGATTTAACAAGCATACGTAGGTCTAGAGTATCTATTGGAAATCCCCACTGACCCAAAGTAACCACTCTATCACACAGTTGTTGTTCCTCCTCTGCTGACAATACTGTCTGTCCACCAGCAGGTTTACTATGTTTCCCTTTTATATAGTCATGTAAGGTGCTCTTACTTAACTTCCACTTTTTAGCAGCCTCACGTACACTCATGTTCTTCTTTTGTATATCATCTTTTGCTTTCTTTAATTTGTCTTGACATACATGACTGTTGTATTTCCTTTTCTCGTTGTGTGGCTTTGGTTTATATATCCGTGGCATTTTTACTCCTGTGAATGAAAAGAAATGTAATATGATACTCTTACCTAACCTTACACAGCAAACATCCACCAAATCATGTCAACATCTGACACCTTACTCAGTCTTAAGCATCCTTTAATTGGCGTTACTCAAACGGGAGCAAGATGACAGATGATGACATGATTCGACGGATGCTCGCTATGTATGGCTAGGTAAGAGTACCATACACTTAGGTACTAATTGTTGTTCATATTAGAAGGTCCTTGTTGTTGTTGTTGTTGTTGTTCCCTAAGCTGCCTGGCCGAACAGCCCCGAGTCCCTGAGGAAGGCCATGGCCACAATCGGGCTTTCCCACAGAGCTCTCATTGAGTGTAGGTTGTGTTGTTGGCGTAAGTGGTTGTGTGAAGGTCCTTGTAACTAATATTAGATGTCCGATGTCACCTTATGTCCGAAATCACCCCAAACTATGTCCGAAAACACCCCAATAAATCTGGAAAACAATAAAAGTAAATGTTAGGGCTATAGGCTGTGTATTATGAACTTTGGGGAAAGAGTTACTGTGTGTATGGTCTCGCAGATAATTGTAGAACATTCTGGTGTAGGTTACTTGTCTTCCTCACATCCCATTAATTATGCTCAGTAGAAGTTTGACACACTTACAAAAACATGTGTTTTCTTTGTTACATATTCACGAATATTTACCACAAATTAAATTAATTAATTTAAATTATTAGTTCATCCTACATATAGTTACAACATTCCTCTTGAATGCTACACATCTATTTTTCAATACCAAACTCCTCTTCTCTCTATTTTTATTTGTTTTACTTTTTATCCAAAATGTCCGAAGTTGTCCACATGTCCGAAGCCACCCCAGATGACGGTAAACAACAAGCAAACACTCTCATCAATCACTTCTCTCATGTCAGTCACCTAAAACCCCACAAAGACGACCGACGTGTCATCCGACTCAAAAGATAATTCCCCACAGACCCTGACTATACACCCTTCACCAACAACCAGACAAAGCATATCATCAACAATCTCAAGCTCTCACCCGCCTGTGGCCTAGACAACATAAGCAACATTCACCTCAGACACCTGGGACCACAATGCATACAAGCACTCACTAACATATCAAACTACAGCTACTCACACAACACAATACCAGACATCTGGAAGCATGGTATCATCATCACATTCCCCAAACCTAACAAAGACCCCACGCTACCCTCCTCACACCGCCCTATCACACTCCTTTGCACCCCCTCCAAAGTCATAGAGCGCCTTGTACTACAACTGATGACACCTGACTTACCCCTTTCTCCAACACAACACGGCTTCAGGCCATTGCACTCCACAAACACTCTTCTCACAGACCTTACACAAAGAGCTTTTGACGGCATCAACTCAGCTAGACCATCACACAGATCAGTACTTGCCACACTTGACATTAGTAAAACCTTCGATGCCATCCCCCACCACAACCTAACAAACAAAATCTACAACACAAACATGCACAACAACACAAAAAGATGGCTGGCCAACTTCTTAGCAGGCAGATGTGCACACGTATCTTTTGCCGGTCAGTCATCTAGCATTAGAAATTTCCCAAACGGAGTCCCGCAAGGATCCGTCCTGTCGCCCGCACTCTTCAATCTGTACATGCATGATATAAATACACCAAATTCACCCCAAATAACCATAGCCTCCTACGCAGACGACATAACACTCACAAGCACGCACCAAAACCCAGACACAGCAACAAGACTCCTTCAAGACTATCTCGACACATTACATGAATGGTGCACTACAAACAGACTCAATTTAGCCCCAGCTAAATCCACTGCAACCCTCCTCACAAGCTGGACAGGAGAGCACGATTACGTCCCGGGACTCAACATAAACAACACACCCCTAACACACACACACACACACACAAAATCCTAGGAGTAACATACGACACCCAAATGACATTCAAACAGCACACCACAAACACAAAAAAGAAACTGACACCCAGACTTAACGCCCTCAGATCACTTGCACACACAAAATTTGGACACACCAAAGAAACCACCACCACAGTCTACAAACAATACATAAGATCAGTTATGGAATACGCAAGCTCGGCCTGGGCTTCTAACCTAGCTGAAACACATCATAAGACCTTACAGACTATTCAAAATGAAGCCCTTAAAATCATCACAGGATGCACAGCTACTACACCCACAGATCACCTACATCAAGAAACCAAAGTCCTAAAAGTCAAAGATCATCTAGACATGAGAGGCACTCAATTCCTGGCAGCAGCCTCCACGAATCAACACCACCCACTACACTACATGGCAACACACCCACAGACACCAAAAATATCAACACAACACCCAGCACACGCTATCACACACAAATACTGTCTTCTCTCCCTCCCTGCCCACCCCAAACCAACTTCCGGAAGCACATCCATACTCATATCACTCGCCGTTCCATCCACTCACTTATAGACAACACGCAGCTGCAAGCACGATCTCCCGAAATCCATCCTTCTGAATCCTCCCTTCCTCGCGAGGACAGAGTCCACCTGGCCAGGCTGAGATGCGGACACCATCCAGCTCTTCTGAGCTATCAGAAGAGACTGGATGACTCCGTCGTCGACACCTGCCCGGGTTGTAACACAGCACCCCATACCATAAAACACATCATAGAAGACTGCATTTCACACAACCACTTATGGCGATGGGCTGGTCTATCAGAGTGAGAACTGAGCGATCTCTGCCATACCCATAGCTTACTCTGACTGTTCCTTTTACTTATATATTTTCTAGATCTCAAGTGACGGCGTCTCTTCCGTGGATTGACCTCCCAATCTACCAAGATTGGAAGCTAAAGCGTCACATTATTCCTTTGCCCCTCAACTTTCTCTTCATAATTGCTGAGGGGCACAGGGCCCTGGGTGGGGCTTTGGTTTCCCGGGCGTTTACGCACCCTCTCAGCTCCCCGCCATGGAGTGGCTTCGGTCACCCAGGCTTTATTGTGGTCGGCAGGGAGGGTTCTGTGGGGGCGCTCGTTTATGGCCTTGGCCTTACTCGGGGCCTTGGGGCTGTTCGGCCAGGCAGCTTGGGGAACAACAACAACAACAACCACTTACGCCAACAACACAATTTACACTATTTGAGAGCTCTGTGGGAGAGCCCGACCATGGCCATGGCCTTCCTTAAGGACTCGGGGCTGTTCGGCCAGGCAGCTTAGGGAACAACAACAACAACCTCTTTGGAAATAATTTTATATTTGGACTTTTGTTTGGAAACAGAACGAGATGAAGATGGTTTATGTGTCGGAGATTTAATGATTAAACTGTTCCCAGAGTTCTTCATCATCACACACTAGTGCCTTGTGTGCGATGTCTTTTGTATACTTAGTAAAAGTGGCACAAATTTCTAATAAGGCTACTAAGCAAGCTGGGTCACGCTGGACTAAAACCATCCCTTAGTTCCGAACACACTACACATTTCCGAGAAATCCAAATGCCTCTTGATCTGTCGAGGCATTTAACACACTTTAGTCAAAGTTTATGATTAAACACAGGGCTGAGCATACAAGTGGGAGTCTTGCATAATGATACAATGATACGCAAGCCATGATGGTAACGACCCTCCCCCCCCCCCCCTTACCAAGGTCTGCACCCTTAGTCGGAGCTCGTGTTGATACCGATGTGTGGAATCTGGAAAGAAAAATTCCAAGAATCAATGCTCATAAGGATAATCCAAGACATTCACACATACTGTATGTATCTTGAATACGCCGGAAAATTAGACCTAGCATCCCTTGCTATTCCAAATTTCCGTTGTATCCTTCTTGAAAAACAACCGTTTTTTGTTTTTACCTAACCGTTACTAGTTTATTCCTTTGAAGGTATTATGACTCCTTATCTATGACAATTTGTATCATCTGACGCACATTGAGGTAACGACTGAAGACATAATTGCAGCTATCGACAGTTCGACACGAACAAACCAAACTCAGCAGCAGGGCCAGATGGTTTTCATGCCAAGCTACTCAAGAACTGCAAATATGAGCTGGCAAAGCCATTAAAACTGCTTTGGTCACACATTAAAACTGCTTTGGTCACAATCCCTAAATTCCGGGAAAATTCCATCACTACTCAAAGTGGGTGTAATAATGCCTATTCACAAAGGTGGCATTAAAGGCCTAGCAAAAAATTATAGGCCCGTAACCCTCACATCACATCTGATCAAAATTATTGAGAAAGTTGTGAAAATTAAGCTGCTCACCCATTTAGAAGGAGAAAACGCTTTTAACGAGGGCCAACATGGTTTCAGACAAGGTCGTTCATGTCTCTCGCAACTGTTGTGCCACTATGAAACAGTATTGGAGGACGTACAACATGGCATCAACACAGATGTTATCTACCTCTATTTTGCCAAAGCCTTCGATAAGGTAGATCATGGTATTGTCCTCCACAAACTAAGGGAACATGGCATCTGCGGGAGGTTGGGAGAATGGCTGCACAGTTTTCTCTCTGATCGGACCCAGCAAGTAACTGTGCACGGAAGCCTGTCTAAACAGAGCCATGTTATCAGCGGTGTCCCTCAAGGCTCGGTACTTGGCCCCCTAGTGTTCCTGATAATGATAGAGGACATCGACAAGGATCTACAGCACTCTCGCGCAACATCCTTTGCAGATGATACAAGAATCAGCAGGAAAATCCAAGCAGAGGAGGAAGTAGCCCTATTACAAGAGGACCTAAACAGTGTGTTTGCTTGGGCAGAAGAAAATAACATGTTGCTCAATGGCGACAAGTTTGAGTTGCTCAGGTATGGCCCTCTACAAGATGTAAAGCAAACAACTGAATATAAATGCCAAAACCAACTTATAATAGCCACAGACCATGTGAAGGACCTCGGAGTTCACATGAGCACTGACTTGACCTTCTCCCATCATATCAACAAAACCACCATGACTGCCCGGAGACTAACTGGATGGATTCTCAGAACTTTCCAAACACGGGAGGAGTGTATGATGTCTCTCTGGAAATCTCTGGTGCTTCCAAGACTAGAGTATTGCTGCCAACTTTGGTCCCCTCACAAATTGGGGGATATAATTAAACTAGAAGCAGCCCAGAGGACCTTCACCAGCAAAATAGAAGGACTACAACATCTCAATTACTGGGAAAGACTGCAGCAGTTGGGACTCTACTTGCTCCAGAGACGCAGGGAGAGATATTCAATAATCTACGTTTGGATTTTTTTTTAGCATCTGGTGCCGAACGTGGGCCTGCAGGTGAACAATCACCCCAGAAGAGGTCGGCTATGCTTCGTGAGGAGTACAGGTGGTGCATCCCAAAGAGTGAAGACACTAATTCACCACAACTTCACTTTCACAGGGACACGCCTCTTCAACTCAGTCCCACGGGATATAAGAAACCTGACAGGCATTGCACCAGACAGCTTCAAGAACAAACTAGATAAGTGGCTGGCTACAGTTCCTGACCAGCCTCCAACACCAGGATACACCAGCACCAGCACCAGTACCAATTCCCTCCAGGCAGTGGTCCACAACATGAGAGGGGAGGAGCTGCCTGGGACCAGCGGACGTCCATGTTAGCTGTGTCCATCGAGACGAAATTAAACTAAGGTGAACTAAGGTAAGGTGACCTATATTGATCCATTTTAAACAAATGTTGATTGATAACTATCCTAACGTCATGCTTGACTTGTGATAATTGCCACCACACTAGGCCTTTCCGCCATGATAACAGATTTCAAGGTCTTTCCCCGCCGCTTGAGGATATCTCATGGTATAGGTGAGGCTAAAATTATTTGCCTAATTTTTTCACCGCAGGAGAAGAACCAACCCTTTGTGTTAACTCCCTCGTTTGCTCGAGGAAACTTCAAACAAACACTATATATGTCAAAACGTCTTCTGACACCTCAACATGCAAAATATCACTACATAAGAGAGAAGGTCACATCTTATGGTTACACTTATTAATATCTCAATAATAATAATTAGGAAGGGAAGAGGATGTGTAGATCAGATTTTTACCCTGAATTGTGTTGTGGAGAAGTATCTGGAGAAGAAACAAAAGGATGAATGTTGCCTTTATGGACTTGGAGAAGGCCTATGACAGAGTGGATAGAGAAGGTTTGTGGAAAGTACTTAGAATATACGGAGTAGAGGGCAAGTTGCTGAAAGCAGTGAAGAGCATGTATATGGGTGCAAAGGCGGCAGTACGTGTGGAGAGTGAGCAGAGCGAGTTCTTTGACCTGAATATTGGTTTGAAACAGGGGTGTGTGATGTCCTCGTGGTTGTTTACTGTATATATGGATGGAGTCATGAAAGAAATACTATCAAGAGCAGTGGATGTTGGTGTATCGCTGAAAAGGGAGGGAATTGAGTGGAAGCTACCTATACTGCTGTTTGCGGATGATACAGTTCTGATGAGTGATAATGAATGGGAGTTGCAGGGTCTGGTAAATGTGTTTGGAACAGTGTGCGAAAAACGGAATTTGAAGGTAAATGCGGGGAAGAGCAAGGTTATGGTCTTCGAAAGGGGTGAAGTCACAGAGTGTGAGGTGAAGCTGAACGGTCAGGCTATGGAGATCGTCAACTCTTTTAAGTATCTGGGCAGTGTGTTGAGTAAAGATGGGACTATGGATGAAGAATTGCGGGAGAGGGTTGTAGGAACGCTAAAAGCAGTAACAAGAAATAGGGTGGTCAGTATGGAAGTGAAGAAGTCCTTGCATGACAGTGTGGTAATCCCGACACTGACTTACGGAAGCGAAGCATGGACGTTGGTTGAGAGACTCAGACCAAGAGTGAGAGCAGTGGAAATGAATTACAGTAAACCCTCGCTATCTCGGACCTCTACAAGTCGGAAACCCGCACTACTCGGACTGGCATCGGCCTCTCGGACATTCACTTCCGTATTTCGGACATTTCCGGCATCGTTCCGACCGTCTCTGACGTTGTCGGACTTTATATAAGTATTCGGAATATGTCCGTCATAACCGTCCTCTGATATCTCGAATATTTCCGAAATGTGTCGTAGCGGTGTCCGACAAAGGATGACGTGTCGGACGACCCCTCACGTAACCGGATAATAAGGGTGAATATCCGAGAAACAGAAGGGAGGTCCGACGCCATCTTACATCCGGGGCCCAAGCGCCCGGCTCGGATGCTGGGAGCGTCAGTCCGCACCAAGCTCTGTTGTGTTACACATCGACGCGTGCCATTATTTAGTTCACCATGCCTCCCAAGGATAAGCCTAAGCGTAAGGTGACTTCTGTATCACTTGAAACAAAGCTACAGATGCTAAAGGATCTGGACAGTGGGATGAAAGCCAAGCAGCTTCAGGAGAAGTATAGCTTAGGCAGATCAACAATCTACGACTTCATCCGAGACAAGGAGAAAGTCCGACATCATGGCGTAGCTGTGCTTCATGGTCCTTCCACCGCCAAGATCTTTCGCAAGGCTAAGCTAGCCTATCAAGACATCGACGACGCAGTGCTGAAGTGGTACCAACAACTTCGTGCTGAGGGCGTACCAGTGAGAGGCATAGAGATCCAGCATGCAGCAGAACGTTTCGGCCAGCATCTTCATCACCAAGACTTCAAGGCTAGCGAGGGGTGGTTGTGGAGGTTCCGAAACCGCCATGGCCTCTCAAACAGGAGTATTTGTGGTGAAATCTTAAGCGCCGATACTTCGGCCATAGAACCCTTCACTGATCGCTTCCACGCCCTTATAACCGAGGAACACCTTCAACATTGGCAGCTCTATAACGGTGACGAGACTGGCTTATATTGGCGTTCTCTACCCTCCAACACACAGGCCCACCGAGAAATCACGTCCACACCTGGCCACAAAACTGTGAAGGAGCGCATTTCAGTGCTTTGCTGCGCTAATGCCGACGCAAGCCACCGTGTGACCCCTACAATCGTCGGCAAATCTCAGAAGCCGAGAGTAATTAAGGACCTCATCATTACCAAGCAACTCCCAGTCGACTATTATGGATCAAAGAAAGCTTGGTTTAACCAGGTCATCACCGAGGATTTCTTTCACAAGAGATTTGTACCCGACGTTCGCTCGTTCCAGAATCGAGTGTATGGTGTACCCTATGACGAAGCTGTTGCCATTTTGTTGCTCGACAACGCACCTGCCCACCCTTGTACCACGAAACTGGAGAGTGCAAACGGCAAAATTAAGACAATGTTTCTGCCTCCTAATACCACAAGTGTTATTCAGCCTATGGACCAAGGAATAATTGAAGCTTGCAAAAGGCGATACAAGAGGAAGTTCCTGGAACAATGCCTTGTCATCATAGAAGATGGGATGGACGAAGAAGGTTATGTGGATACACGCGGAAAGAAATCTCTACAAAAACTGAAGCAGTATACCCTGAAAGACTGCATCTACAATTGGGCAGAGGCGTGGCGCGAAGTGTCTTTCAACACACTGAGGAATGGTTGGACCAAGGTCTTAAATATCCCGAATGTGCAAGATCCGGGTTTTGAAGGGTTTGGGGCAGCTGACTTCAGGAACCTCTTGAACCAGGGTAACCAGGGTGACCTCCCCGAAGAAGAAGTTGACGACTGGCTGCAAGAGGACAGAGACCTACCTGGACACGAGCATAAGACTGACGAACAAATTGCAGCCGAGGTGTTGGGGGTAGCCCAGGAAGAGACCCAGGATGAGTCGGACGAAGAGACAGAGGGGGGGCCCAAGATATCAGTCTCGCATGCCCTGGACTCCTTTGACACCATTCTTCAGTATCTGACTCAAGTAAATGACTCAAAGTTGCAGTCCCTATACGAACCACTCCGTAATGGTCGATTCCATATTCAGAGGGCACACCTTGATCGGAAAAAACAACAGAAAATCAGCTCCTTTTTGTACCCTCTGCTCCTCCCAGACCTCATACTTCGTCTGCTACCAGTGGTGTGTCGCTTGCTAGCACCACCTCCCTCCCAAGTGTTTCCTCAGTTGCTAGCACCTCGTGGAGCACTGTAGACACTGTGCCACTCTCAGACTTAGACATGGATTTGGATGAATTAATGAGTAGCACGCCTGTGCCCATGGATATACCTGAACCTGACATTGTTTGTGAGGTGGAGAAGGACAGTGTGGGTAAGGGTAAAGGTAAGGGTTCCATGACAGGCAAGGGATATGGTCCTAAGAGTGGGGGTGTGAAGAACAGGGAGGTGGAGAAGAACAGTGCGATGGACATTGAGGTGGAGAAGAACAGTGAGGTGAAGAAGGACAGTGAGAAGGGGAGTGAGGTGGTCATGGACATTGAGGTGGAGAAGAACAGTGAGGTGAAGAAGGACAGTGAGAAGGGGAGTGAGGTGGTCAATGGACAGTGAGGTGGAGAAGAACAGTGAGGTGGAGAAGGACAGTGAGAAGGGGAGTGAGGTGGTCATGGACAGTGAGGTGGAGAAGGACAGTGGGGTGAAGAAGGACAGTGAGGTGGAGAAGGACAGTGAGGTGGAGAAGGACAGTGAGGTGGAGAAGGACAGTGGGGTGAAGAAGGACAGTGAGGTGGAGAAGGACAGTGAGGTGGAGAAGGACAGTGAGGTGGAGGTGGGGGGTGAAAAGGGGATGCTGCAGTAATTAATGCAGTGTTGGGGAGGGGGGAGGGGGGAGGGAGGACATCAAGACTACAGACAAGAGCTATGAAGGGGTAAGTGTAATATAGCCTACTGTACAATACATATTGTAAAACTAAAATACATGTACTGTGTTTTCTATTACAGATTATAGGGTTCGAATAGGGTTGTCTTCGTTTTCTAGGTTGACGCGGACGTCTCTCTTGAGGTCGGATTTTTTCCGTAGTCTCCGATTTCATTGTTGTCTCGGACGGACATTGGTTAGGTCGGATTTTATCCTCTCTTAAGTCGGACATAAGTCGGACCCCGGACATCTCGGATTTTCGGTCATCTCGGACTGGGTCTTCCCCCAATTAGTCCGAGATAGCGAGGGTTTACTGTTCTTAAGGAGTGCGTGCGGAGTTACATGGAGGGATAGACAGACTAATGAGGAAGTAAGAACGAGGTGTGGTGTGGAGGTAGATGTGCTGGAAAGTGTGAAAAGGAACAACTTGAGATGGTTCGGCCATATGGAACGTACGGTATGGAAAGCGCGAGAATGACTAAGAGGGTGTACGAGAGCGAGGTGGAGGGACAGAGAGGGAGAGGTAGACCGAATGAGAGGTGGAAGGATGGAGTGAGGAAGTACATGAACGAAGGCAGTGCTGGTTGGGGGGAGGGGCGTCGACTGACTGGGGACAGAGGTGCATGGGGGCGGTTCGTTCGTGGCCACCCCTTCTGGGATCACGGCGTCAGGCAATAGATAGATAGATAGAATAATAAAGCATCCTAGCCATAAAATTTTACCCCTAAACTGAGGCTAGCCACGAGGCCTAGGGCAAGCAGCACGACGACACGCGACGCTCACACCTCCAGCAACAACAGCAGCCTACCAGCGACGAACAGCAACACACGTCGCCCCGGGACTTCAGGGGAAAAATTCATAGAACACCTCGGAAAGTCCTCCACCACGTGGAGTAACTTAACCAAAATGTCTGTTGTATTATGAATAAAATCCTGCTACTCCACCTGACTGGTAGCTTAAGTAGCAGTAGTGAAGCAGATAAGTGAAACAATCGTTCAAATGGTGATGCAAGCATGAAATTTGGTACAGGTATTCTTCAAAGCTCACTTTCAAAGCACATACCGCTGGCCACGCAAAAATTCAATATGGCGACCATTTTTCAAGATGGCCGACACATCTGACTGAGCCCTACTGTTATGGGTCAGTTAATTGAAAGAAAAAAGACATGAATACTTTCCAATCCATTTTTTTTGGCTCTAACAGTGGTAAGTGAAGGTAATTTTGTCCAAAGCAGTTGCATATTAGACTTTAACTAAGATGGCGTCCAAGATGGCCGCCATTAACCCGAGGAGGCCGGATTTTTTTGGCGATTTTCGGTAGTGTTTATGGCTTAATAGCTAATCAAAGAATAAAGATAGAGAAATGAGTCATAAACCACGTGAGAGAGGTCACTTTCAGCTTTTGTCTCGTAAAAAAATTCAGCTCCATAGGCCTAGTAGTTACTGAGATATTGCTTGTTTTCGTTAGGTAACTTTTTTGTGATTTTCCGTGTTTACGCACCTTTGCCATAGTGAAATTTCATTAAACCCATTGTGTTGACATCATAGTTTCGGTGATATTGGAACTCGGTGAAAATTACCGCAAAAGTACCGTGACGTCATACAAGTAAATAGCAGCCATCAGCAGGCTATTTAAAGGCTATTTAAAGCTCTACTATTTGAGTAGTGTATCGGCCTTCTGGGGTTAAAGACAAATTTTGTGATATCTTGGCTATTAGTAGAGCTAGACAAATGATTTTTTCATCTAATCCTACATTTTTGAGGTCAGAGAATTAGAAAGACTTGTCACATTATTAACTCATCAGGGTCATAAGTAACTAGACAAAGTGAAGGAAGATTATATCGTAGGAAACGGCCTAATTCACACCATTTATACATGTCCATCGAGTACAAATAACATTAGTAAAAATACCATAGAATCAAAGACACACCTCACATTTGCAAGTGCACAGAGCTGTACAGGAGAGACCCAGCCTGTAGCACTTGCACCTGCCACGACAGTCTGATTTACAGCCACATTTGGTCAGCTGTTCGCAACTCTTGGCTATGGGGGAGTTGGCTGTCCAGAAGACGTGCCATTCTTCACCAACCTTCTGCCATCCCCAGTCAGCAGGACTCTCTGCTTCTGGTTGACACTGGGTTGCTTGGGCCCAAACACAACCAGCCTGGAAGGCAGCTCGTCTAGTGTGCTGAAGCAGAGCTGCTCTTGTTGGTGGAATGGCCTCATAAGGCCTGTTTTCTGGCAAACATGTCAAGCCTGGCCTCATCCACAGTGGTAGCAGTGCTGGACCTGTCATACATCAGTATGACAAACCTCTCCAGTATCTCCAGGTACCCATCTTCCACTGTAAGAGGGTACTGGCTCAGCTTGGAGAAGACAGGGGAGGTCTCTGGACAAACATCCCATGTCTGCCAGGCAGTTTTCTTTCCCTTGTTACGGAAGGCTGAAACAGTGTCACACCCTGTGAAGGCATGAAAGAATAACATGCCTTTAGCCTTCTCCTGCCCCATACAGCGATACAGGCCATGCACACTGATCCAGCGCCGGCTTTGAGCATGACCAAATGCCACCCATAACTGCTCTAGCCCCAAACTCTGAAGGGCTGGAAAGGCACTCACTGCAATGACCACAACATCTGTATCATTTGCCTTGACCATGACGGCTTTGCTCCCATGTTCTTCAGCATATTTGGCATGCACAAAGATGCGGCTGTCAGCTTCCTCATGAGAGCACTTGTCCAGTCCTTGAAGACCAGTTTCATGAGTGCTGAGGACTGCAGATCCCTTTGTGACAATTACCAAGTTTGGTGCAGACATTTGGGCAACCCTGTCTGCCAGGAACTGGAACAACTCCGTCTTGTTGTCATTATGCCTAAGGAAGTTACGCCAATTGGATGGAATGCTGTTCTTGTTTGTCACCTTGCGTCTTCCTCCCTGGCCACGTTGAGACCTGGTCTCGGCTTTGAGGCTGGATGGGTTGTACACATCAAAGACAAGATGTGTTGTCTTGTACTTCGTAGCATAGCTGTGAATAAATGGCAGGAAGTCCAGAGTTGCATAGCCCTCAAAGGTCTTTCCTTTCTTTGGTGGCAAGACATGGACCAAAGCAGACCCATCTACAATCAGGACATCGGTCTCTGGTTCTTCGTCTGTTGATGTAACATGAGTTTCCAAGATAGAGGTCAGTTGAGACTTCTGGCAAGTGTACAGCCTTCCACCCTCACTCAGTGCAGCTGGGAATGCCTGATTCTCATGCTGGAAGAACTCCTGCAGATCACACTGTCTGCTCTGACAGGAGATGAACAGCTTTGAGAAGAGCTTGTATTCCTCCTTCAGAAGCTTCTGCTTTGAGTGCTTAATAGGAGCAGTTTCTTGCCTGAAGAAGTCAGTTTTGTTCCTCTTGATTGACTCATAGAAGGAAACTGGATTATTTGCTAAGGCTTCAGAAAAGTCCTGGAATTTAGTTTGGCCTCTCTCCAAGTGAATCTGCAGAAGTTCCACTGAGCTGGGGTGAGCTATGTCTTTGTTGTCAATAGAATACAGATCTTGACTGTCATCCTTTGAAAGGACTGCCCAACTCTTGCAAAGTCAGAGACAGCTTATTGACTCTTTCCAGGAAAGTCAGCTGTGCCTGCGGTGTTTGCTCGTGGTGAGCTGTGTGTTCACTTGACTCTTTAGCTTGATCCTCTTGTTCATACAGGGACACCAAACGGCTTATCTCAGGACCAGCAACCATCCATCGCCTAAGTGCTGCTGGGTCTTCAGTGAGCCCAATGGCTCCACCATCAGCCTTGATGATGGCATTGGCCTGCTCATGGGCTTGGTCAAGGGCCATTGCGGAGAAGTCACGACTTGTCTGGTGGACAACAAAGTTTCCCTTCTTGAATTCTTGAGACAGCTCAGGGTGTGTGCTCTCCAGAGTGAGCATGTCCCTCAGGTGGACTGGAAGCCACCTGGCATAATTTGTATTGTTATTGGCAAAGAAGAAGGGGATTAACTCACTCAATGCCTGGCAATAGAGAGCAAAGTTGGCTTCATGGAAAGACCTGATGAGCAAGAAGATGACAAGCTCCATTGACAGCACCATGTGCCAGAAGTGGAACTGTGGGCTTTGCTCTTTACGAATGGCACACCACTCCTCAAAGCTCAATGTCTCTTCTTTGTGATCTGGTAGCTCTGCACAGTGATCCACATATGCAGTTTTCAGGAGCTTGTACAGGCTGCATGCTGTAACCTGATGCATTTGACGTGTCCTGGTAACACTTGCAGCTGACAGGAAAGATTCTGCAGTGCCTGATGAAGCCACACCTGCTTCCACCAAGGCCCGCTGTCCACCCGCTGTCTTTGAGGAGAGTGCCCAAGGACTTTAGCGCTGCCATCTCAATGTGCAGACCTCCAAACATGACCAGGTACTTGTCCTCTCCATATTGGTCAGGCCATTGCCACTGCACCTGTTTTGCATGGGCATAGCTTGGCTGATCAGCTGCGATAACAGGTACCTGACCAGGGTTCAGATAAGCTACTACATCCTGTACTTTCTTCATCACATGTTTGACAGTAGCAACAGAGTGAGCTTGGTCCCGCAGAAGAGGAAGCAATGAAGTAATGCTTACTTCAAATTCTGGGTCTCTCTTCATTGAAGCATGATGTGATGACCATGTCAAGTTCACTGCACCATCTACTTCCTCAGTCACTATTACTTTCTCTAGCCACTTTTTTTTTTTTTTTTTTTTTTTTTTTCTATGTGATTGAGGGAGGCAAAAGGCATAACTGCCTATAGCGAGTGCCTCCCCCATAGTTGAAAGAGTGACAGGGCCAAAATCAAGGGACGTTCGAGCCAAAATGCCTGGACACACGGAGTTTGAAGCAATTTAAGTCATAGGAAGAGGGAAAGACTGATTCTGGGAGAGAGTTCCAGAGCTCAGCTGTTGAGTAGAAGAAAGTTTGAGAGTAACGTTTCACTCTTGGGTTGGAGAGTTGCACAGAGTAGGGGTGGGATTGAGTTGCAAGACGGGTACCACGTGCCCTACGTAAAGGAGGTGGTATGCACTGGGATAGCTCTGAGGAACACTGATTATTATAGTAGCGATAGAATAGCGAGAGAGATGCAACATTGCGGCGGAGAGAGAGAGATTGCAGAGAGTTGGTGAGTGGACGGGAGTTAATGATACGAAAGGCCTTCCTTTCAACTTTGTCTAGGAGAGCGGTGTGAGAGGAACCTCCCCACACATGTGAACAATACTCAATACAAGGGCGCACTATGCCCCTGTACAGAGCAAGAAGCTGTGCAGGGGAAAAGAACCCCCTAAGGCGGTTGAGCACACCCAGCTTCTGGGAGGCTGCCTTAGCAAGACTGGTAATATGGTCCTTCCAAATGAGAGCAGAAGAAAAAGAGACACCAAGAATATTGAGAGAAGATGAAGGGTTGATTTATGTATTGCTGAAGAATAAGGGATAGTCCGCTGGGAGATCCTGACGGGTAGATAGATGGAGAAATTGGGTTTTGGAAGCATTAAAGTTAACAAGGTTTTCTCTGCCCCAATTGGAAATAGTATTTAGATCAGAATTTAAGAGTTCTATGGCTTCATTATGTTTGTCGTTGAGGGATTGCTGGCTGGGGCGTTCTGAAAAACTAATGGAGTAGTGTAAGGTTGAGTCGTCTGCGTATGAATGGATGGGAATTAAGGTACAGTTAAGGAGATCATTTATAAAAATTAGAAAGAGAATAGGAGATAGGACAGAGCCCTGAGGAACACCGGAGTTTATAGGGTGAGGAAGTGAACAATGGCCGTCCACAACCGCGGCTATGGAACGGCCAGAAAGGAAATTAGAGACAAAGGCACAGATGGAGGGATAGAAACCGAAGGAGGGTAGTTTAGAAATTAAAGATTTATGCCAGACTCTATCGAAGGCTTTCGATATGTCTAGTGCAATGGCCATGGTACTCCATGGCCAGTTGTGGGCCGAAGACATCTGTGGCTGGCTTTGGCAGTGGAAGTTTTGGTGGCAGGGGGTTCTTTGCTTTGAAGGATGCAGGAGTAATGTTTGTGAATGTGTCAGGAAGTTCTGGAACGGCCTTGACTTTCTCAGGTCCAAGCCTGAGTTTTTGACGCTCCTGGCCACCATTTACCTTGGTGGGATGTTGAAATACAGAAATGCTAGTCCCATGGAAGGAGGTTGTGGCAGTTGTTGCGGAAGGGTTGTGGTCGATGTTGTCCATCACCGCAGTGGTGAACAACTCTTTACGCAGTACTGGTGGACAGACCACACCCTCCTCGACATACTTGTTGACTGTGGCATCTCCTAATTCAGCTGAGACCTCCAACACCCTGTCATATGAGATACTGAGGCCATGCTCATGCAGCATTTCGACCAGGTTTCTTTTCCGGGTTTTGGCAAAGACTGAGAGTCCCATGTAGACTGGGAATGGTGTTTCTCTGTCTTTTGAGTGCCTATGTGTAGCAGCTCCCTCTTTGTATCGGGAGTAGCAGTTAAACTGCATCAATTGGGCAATGGCCTGATCAGACTTTGAAACTCCAAATCTCAGTTGAGACTTGATGTCAGCTCCATGTTCAACCATCCCCACAAACTGAAGCAGAAGGGGAGGTATGGCATTTTGCACACAACCAGCTGGAAATGTGCCATCAAATTTTGATTGATGTTCAAGCATGCATTTTCTTAGAATCTTTGCTGCTTTAGCAGTGATGAGTGCATCTGAAAAATCAGAAATTTGGGTAATTGCTTTGCCCACATCTTTCTGAAATGCAAGAAGTACATCTCTTCCACTTATATGAGCTTCAAGTTCTGGAATTTCTTCCAGAAGTTTATCCTTCAGTCTGGTGGAATTTACACGTGGTAAATCCACACCAAGTTGTGCCAGACGCTGTTGGTAAAGGTGGCATATATCTGCCAGGCGAAATGTGACTGGCTCTTCTGAGCATAGGTTGCTTTCAACAATGTATGTCACCAGCTTTGATAAAATTGATGGATAAACATCTGGCTTCAGATCAGTGGCACTTGAGCTTTTCTCAAGGTTTCTCAGGTGGGACCTTTCCCTGTTGTAGAGGGCACTGAGACACACTCTGTGGTACTTTAGCTCCTGTGCATCTCCACCACTCAATTTAGCAAGAAGCTTGCCATCGTTAAGTGCCTCTGCACACTTCTTGTAGCCTCTTGTTAAGGTTCATGGTCATTACCTGCCTGAGATCAGATGCAGGTGCCACTTTCTCACAAAAAATACAAGTTTGACCATCATAGCTAGTTCGACGTTGCTTTGCATGATTGTCTTCAGACTCACTACTTTGACGATTAGATCGGCGTTTCCTTGCGCGATTCAGCTTGCTGTTGTTAAATAACAACTGGCAGTTGACATGGAATTTTGCCTGATTTCTTCTCAAAGTGGCATCTATGCCGTCACCTTCATCAAGCCTTGTTGGATCCACGATCAATGGCATTTCCTGGATTTCATGAAACATCGGTATGTTGGTAGCCAGCATGGCATAACTGTCATGTTCAAGGGAATAATGGGTTCTAGGTGATGTTAAATCTTCACCTATTTTGTCTTTCTGGCAAAGACAACATTTTGACCAGTCAGTTTGTCTTATGGGAAAAATGGATTTTGAATCTGCCATTTTGCTTTCTGATTAAGGCCGAGGGTTTATCCTTTTACCACCTTAACGAAATTACACACACATTACTTTATGGGATACAACTAGGTTCGGGTGACCTACACCTAGCTCGATCATTCATCCAGTGCCATTTAAGTCCTGTGTGATCTGTACACCATCCAGGTAAGTACATGAGCAAGTCATGTATAGCCCCCTTACCCTTGGCTCGGCTCTCCCGCGCTGGCACACCCTGTCAATTCAGGTGCGGCTATCTAACTCTATCTACCAACTACTGTCTAGTAGCTAATTGATATGGGGCTGTTAGAAAGCATTTGGGACACTAAATTAAACTACACTACAACTTATAGTATAGTACAGTAAAATAAGCTGACACTGAACCCCATGCTGAGTTGCACAGCAGCGATGTTACCAGTGTGCCCTGGTTGTGTGTTGACATCACTATTATATTTGCAAGATCTCATCACTGCCTCAGTCCTTACTAACAAATGTGAAAATGGCTCCATTGGATTATCTGACCCAAAGAATGTATGTGCACACCAAAAATCATGTATATATGTTCAGTAGTTGCTTAGATATGAACATATGAAATTAATGGACGCCATCTTGGATGCCATTCTAAAATTCCAATTATAGACTATGACAATGATTAAAACAGTGCTTCTCATTAATCTGGTTAGCAAGAAACAGTTTTCTCTTAAAATGTTCACCAGGTAATAATTAAAAAAGAATTAAGCAATATATGGTCAGGCACGGCAGCCATCTTGAAAAATGACCGCCATCTTGGATTTTCGCGTGGCCAGCGGTATTTCTGAGAAGAATGGACCTTGAAGGGTACATGTACCAAATTTCATGCTTGCATCACCATTTGAACGATTCTCCTGAAATTTGCAGTTATCTGCTCCACTACAGGGCCCTGCATCAAAAAGTGTCCTAAATAGCTATAATGTAAAGCAAGGAGATAAAACAAAAACAAACAACAACAGCCGCGATTAACAGGGACGCGGAGCGTATTACATTTAGTACCCTATATTAAAAACACTCCTGTGAACGTCCCGCTCAACCTATTCTAGAACATCTCAGATAATACAAATGAGCAAAAGACTCACTAGGAGACGAGTAAAATGTCGAATGAAGAGAGGTCGGAACAGACGTCCGAGCGGTACGAACACAGAGAGAGTAAGAGAGAGATGACGCCAAGCTATCAGAGTCTGGGAACAAAACGGTAAAACATCCACAAGCTGGAAAGCTTGATTATAGCATATCTTATGATAATTTTTCTTTTTTATAAATTACCGTACGGAGTAATTTCGTAGTGAGTACCCGATCATAATGACGATTCCATAAGACAATTAGCGTACCCTTATGATGCTGGCCTCTCTAATCTCTCTGTGGCGGGTGTTTGAAGCAGGCGGCGCAAGGGTTTAAAAGAGTGCTATTATACAATAGGCATACCGTCAATGATGAAGGGGCCACTAATAAATATTCTATTTTTCCTCCACCATATATGAAGGCCCTGGGGGGGGGGGGGGAACACTATTGTATAATTGGTTCTTCCAAAAAATAATTTGTATATATTTCAGTTTGAGAGAACAACACTGAACGCTTCTAGGTGATAATTACAAGAGACTGCACTCCATCAAATATGGTTAGTAAGAATGTTTGATACTTTATTATTGTCCTATGCTGTATTAATTTGAAATACTTAATGTTAATTATAGCTAACAGTCACTGTATATTTTCATAGAGCAATTTTATGATGCAGTATAGTAAACTGTACACTGTGCTGTAAACATTAACTGCTGGGTAATTTGTAGTGGAATTAATATAATGCAACTTTAGCTGCCAGAAAAAGGTACCAGTAAATTTACCCTTTCACGCACAGGACGCGATTTGAGTGATTTGAGCCTATTCTGGGATACTTAACCCATTGACTGCGGCTATGTTTGGGCTATTTAGGGCATATTCAGGCACTCCTGAATGATAAATCAAGCATCTGCATTAACCCTTCCTACCCGGGCAGCCTTTCTTAATGACGGAGGCTGTATCCGGGCGATCTGGCTGAAAACACAACAAAAGTAAACTAAGGCTAATCTCGCTTAATATACTACCTACAATAATGAAACATATGTCAAAACGGGCGCCTTACCTTCCCGCGTAGAATGGCGTTGAGTAGAGCTATCTAGCTCAAGTAGTTCAGGAGTTATGGTGATGGAAGTGGAGGTAACTTTTGCCGCGTATTTACCTCGCCGTGTCCGAACGCTCACCCGCGGCCCAGGCTACGACGAACGTTTTGACTCGTCGCTCTACCTTGAATTATGGCGGGAAGCGATTTTTTAGTGTTTTATTGTTTATTATGCCATATATTATTGTTATTATGATATTTTCACTCAATAAATATATTTTTCTGAAGTAATTTGTGTCTCTGTCACTTATACTTAGTTTTATTGTTATTATTGTAGTAGTTATGATTATTTATACTGGACTATGGTAATTGATAGTGTCATTTTCACTTCTTTATTGTTAGGAATATATATTTTAGTGTCACTTTCACTTGTTCATATTGTTCTGAAGGCACTTATTATTACTTATGTGTGTCTCTTTCACTTAGACTTAGTTTTATAGTCATTATTATAGTAGTTATGATTATTTATACTGGACTATGGTAATTGATAGTGTAATTTTCACTTCTTTATTGTTAGGAATATATATTTTAGTGTCACTTTCACTTGTTCATATTGTTCTGAAGACACTTATTATTACTTATGTGTCTCTTTCACTTATACTTAGTTATATTATTATTATTGAGTGTCACTATCACTGTCACTTACACTTCAATAGTTTGCCAGAGTGTGGAAATCATTGAAGCAGGTGCCGGCACACAGTCCCACCTGACACTCGAGGCATTGCCAAGTGGGTTTTGTGGGTTTGCTTGGTCGTCGAGTTGTGCGGGTGCACACATAGCACCTCTTCTGCATCCTTATTCGGCTGTTAGGACCCTGGAAAGGAAGGGCGACGAGCTGGTGCTTTCTGATGAAGTCGGCACACCCTATTCTGTCCATCATGCCTGGTCCTTGTAGTGGCCTCCCTGGTGTACCCGCATGTTTTACCAGGAGCTCATGTATCAGCTGCTTTTGGAAGGTCCGCAGGCTCTTGTACTTGATGACTGGACACCTCAAACGGTAGATGTTGTACGCGTTGAGGACAGACATATCTACTGTATGCAGGACAAACTTCTTGTACCACCTGCAAGATGTTCGCAGGCAGTCTATGAAGCCCATCTGCATGTCGGACTTGTCGACGAGGCGCATGTTCAGGTTATAGTCCAGAACAGCAGCTGGTTTTGTGATAGGGTTCTTAGTTTTTCGGTCCACCTTCCCTGTGGGGACCATCTCTGCTTTGTGGCATGTGGTGAGGAGGTTGACCTTGCGCTGGTCATGCCAGTGGATGGAGAAATGGAATATGTCCGTCTTCTTAGTTTTTGTTGGGTAGGCTGGCATGCCCTTCCTCTTCCCCTTCACTGTGCCGACAGTTCCGGTCTTGCGGTCATGGAGGTACTTGGCGAGGATAGGCGACGTGTAATAATTGTCGGTATAGAGGACGTGGTTGTCATGGAAGTACCTCTCCATCATCCTCTTTACCACAGCGCCGCCAAAACCAATGAGGGGGTCAATCTCCACCTCACCACCCTTGCCGCTGTAGACTATAAAGTTGAGCACATATCCCGTCTTGCAGTCGCAGAGGACGAAGAGCTTGATGCCGAAGCGGTGTCTCTTTGACGGGATATACTGTCGGAAGTGCAGCCTACCACGGAACAGGACCAGAGACTCGTCGATGCACAGCTTCTGAAATGGAATCAGGTAGGTGGAAAACTGATGACGTATCATGTCATACAGTTGCCTGATCTTCCAGAGTGTGTCGGGCTCGTGGACATGCATGTTATTTGTCAGGTGGAAATATGAGAGGATGTCGAAGTACCTATCCCTTGACATGAATTTGCCAAATGCTGGAGTCGTTGTGAGGTCGCCAGTTATCCAGTAGTCGGCCAGAACGTGCTTCTTTATGTGTGTCATCAGCATTGTGAGTGCCAAGAACACATATAATTCTGCCACAGTGAGAGCTCTCCATGCCACCATCTTTGCACTTGTCTTCCTGCCAAGAAAGTTTGAACAGATAGCCTGGTGGTGATTTGTCTCTTTGACAAGGTATTCCATGACTTCATTGTCGTAGAAGCCACAGAAAAGTTCACTGGGGGTGGCATTTGGGCCACAGGGATATGCTGGTGACACCCCACAACCCTGTTGTACCTCGTCAAAGGCAGGAAAATCTGGCACAAAATCCGCCCCATCTGACCACACAAACATTTCAGCAGGTCGAGGACAAGGACGTGGAGCTGCAGCAGGCACACGCCCTGGATGCCCTGGCACACGCCCTTGGCCACGCGGATGCCCAGGCGGACGCCCTGCACGCCCACGCCCACGCCCAGGCCCAGGGGTAGCGGCGTCGGCAGGCTGACCACGTCCACGACCTCGAGGTCCTTTGACTCTTCTTGTCGGGACTCCCTCTTCCTCTTCCTCTTCCTCTTCCTCAGGCGACGTCAGGTCATCTGGGGCAATGTCGGGGTCGTCAGCAGCCTCTTCAGGAGTCAACTCTGGTGAAGAATAGACCGGGCGTCGGCGGCGTGGGGCTGCGGGAGGTTGAGCAATGGGAGCCTCGGCCTCGGGAGTTGGGCTCCTTTTGAGGCTAGCCGGGGACTTTTCCGCAGGAAATAATGACCTACGATGCGGGGCCTGTGGTGACACACTGCGGGAGGCCAATGGCGCACTTGTAGAGGCCCTTTGGTCATCTTGAGGGACAGATGAAGCTGAGGGCTGTGGGTGGCCCTCCCGGCGTCCCGGGTCAAGGCGTCGTGACAAAGGAATGCGGGTGGTTGCTAGGCCTGGGTCGGCGTCACTCTCACTATCTACGCCTTCCCTCACTTTTTCTGCCTCCCTGCGTGCTTTCTTGGCTGCACTTTTCACTAAAGACTGTTTATAGAAGTATTTACCCACTTTCAAGGGCGTACGGGCAGGCAAAGGTGAAGGTCCTGGCGTAGGGCTAGGGCTAGGCCTACCCTGACCTACGAAACTAGGCGAAGGGGTTGGCTCTAGCACACTTGGTACTTCAATAGCACCTTCCTCCACCACTTCCACATCAGGATCATCACTACTATCACCCCCCTCAAATAAATCAACATTGTCATCAGCACCAAATCCCACAAAATCGTCAATTTCGCTCCCACTTCTACTCTGAATAAAGAGGTTTTTGTCCACAGAGCTTTCACCACTGCTCAAATCCTGGTTGAAAAGTTCACGATGTATTGCACTGTCACTTAGCAAACGTTTCACTTTCCTTACTTTCCTTTTCTTCTCGGTTGGCAGAGGCGTAGATGTTGCAAGCGGGGTAGCACTGGGACGCACGGGAGATTGCACAGTATCGGACGCGTCAGAATTCATTTTTTTGCTGTAGCTCTCAATGGCGGCAACGTAGGAACTGATAAGCGTGGTAGTTGAGGCTTGGTGGCGCTACGATCGCCCCCGCAAAGTAAAATTTGCCCGTGCGAAATTTAAAGCACGCTTTCAAGCAAATGCCTTCCATAAGGCATACCGGGTTGCTGCCCTTCAGCCGCGCTGTCCTTACCTAAGGCAGCCCGGGTAGGAAGGGTTAAATGAAGTGTATTCTGCCGAAAACTAGGCGAAAATAGCTTCAAAATGAGACCAGAACAGGCCGTGTAGGTGGCCTGGTTCACCCGCAGTGGTGCCAGTGAAACGCGGGAAACCCGCTATTTGGTAGCACTCGCTTGCTTGGCTACACTTGTGTGAGACAGAGAGAGAGACCCGCGCGAGACACAGTCAACCTCAGTGAGCCGCTCGGTGCTCTGAGGGTCGGAGGTGGGCCCCTCACGCTCCCGCCCACTGACACTCGATTTTTACGGTTTTTACAGGCTTTTATAGCCTGGAAATTGCTGTAACTTGCCAAAACATTCCAGAACGTCACCTGCAGCCAAAGGGTTAAAAGCCTTTGTGACCATCAGGGCCGTTTAGAAACCTTTAGTTTAGTTACTTCAATCTCTGCAGTTGTCTTTGAGTTAGCTGTGGGCAGAAAACTAATTTTGGAGAGGTAATTATAAGATTGAGAGAACTCTATTTCTGAATGCTAATCGGCAATCCCCATGTCCCAAGGATAGCAAGGGCGTTAACTCTCTTACACTCAGTTAAGGGGGGTCACCGTTTTTTTTTTATCTTTCTCACCTTTTCTTTCTTTCCCTGGCTTGTATCCATTCGGCCCCATTATGCCATCTGTTTTAAGACGTTATCCCCATCCAGGTGTTGATTTCTTCCTGGCGAGCGAAAGCGAGCCAGCATTGTATGGAAAAATCCAGCTTCGCCAGAGAAATGTTTCTATCGAAAAATATACAAATTTAGCTTGCTGTCAAAACAAAAATATATATACAGTCAGGACCCCCAATTCGCGAGAATAGGGGTGACAGGAGGCATCGCGTATTGCGAATTCGTGTATTGTGGAACTAACTTTAAATGGGAATAATTAGATTGGGTGACATCTCTCAATTATGGCCTATTTTCGACATTTTTGGCTCTACAGTACAGTCTATATCTTATATATAAGAACAACAATGAATACAAATATGAAACCTTACCTTAAAATTAGTAGTAGATAGGCTAGGACTAGGACTAGGACCGTAGGACTTCACGATTTTCTTCAACTTCTCCCTCCCTGACCAAATCGTACGAACAGTTTACTCTGACAAGCCTATTGCACAGTTTCCTTCTCCCTTTTTCTTGCAATCCAACACTTCCACCTTCATTTTGTGTGTTATCTTCTTATATTGGCGTGGCATGGCGAGAAAAGTGGCAGGCACTACAAACGTTTGGTCACTCCGCACGGCTATGAGCGCTTGAGCGGGACTGTGGGAGGGAGGGAGGGAAGGCAGGCGTATGCCCGTCTTCTTCTCTTTTCGGAGCTACGCCTGGGCCTCGCGAAACGTAGACGTGCTCGCGTATCAAGCGGGAATAGCGGATTTGGCCCCTTCTTAGCTCTCGATTCGTGTATTGTGGTACCACCTCGCGTAATTAATGTTTAATTAATTAATGTTATTTTCGAGGGGTAACTCGTGTATTAGGGTTTTCGCGCATTGTGGAATCGTGTATTGGGGGTCCTGACTGTATGCTGTTTCGTTACCGCTCGCAGGAAAGTATCGACACCTGGATGTGGTAAACGTCTTTAACACCTAAAGAGCGGGGTGTTTTGGGCTCATTTGGGCATATTCAGGCCCTCCTGCATCATAAATCAAGCATCTGCATGAAAAAAATTTTTTAGCAAAAAACTAGGCACTAAAAGCTTCAAGAAAAGAGAACTGATATGTAGGTTGCAGGATGAAGAGGAAAAACCTGATGTCATAGCCCTACAGGAAGTAAGACCAACAAATGTTAGAATTGAAAGGGAACTGGTGGAATATAGTTTGGAGGGTTTTGAGTTATATGAGAGAAATGCTATTAGAGCAGAGGTTGGAAGAGGACTGTTTATTTATGTAAGAAAAGAGCTCAAGGTTAATGAGGTGGATATGAGACAGCAGTATTGTGAGTATTTGTGTATTGAAGTAAAATGTGTAAGAGGATCAATTCTAATTGCCTCTATATATAGAAGCCCAAATAATAGCAGGGGAGAGGATGATAACCAACTGAAAGCAATGGAGGAGATAGATAATAGAGAGAACAAATATAAAATTTTGATTGGAGATTTCAATTTGCCAAGGATCAACTGGGCAAATTGTACTACTCCAGCGGGACAGGGTAGCCTGGAAAATAAGTTTATAGAGAAAGTGAGAGATTGTTTTTTAACGCAACATATTGTAGAGATGACAAGATATAGAGATGGGACACAGGGGAGTGTACTTGATTTGATTTTTAGCAATGAAGAGGATATAGTGGAACATGTTAATGTGGATAGCCCTATAGGTCGTAGTGACCATGCCTGTATAAGCTTTAGTTGTAACATTAAATCAGAGAGGGATAATAGAAGCAATAGAAAAATATACATGTATGATAGAGCAGATTATGAGCTGCTGAGACGGTGTTTGGACATTGACTGGGGGGAATACTTGAACGGTGAAGACGCTGAAGGAATGTGGAGGAAAATTAGAGCCAAACTGGAGAATGCTGTATCCAAAAGTGTACCAGTAAGGGAATATAAGGATAAAACAAAATTGAGGAAAAGACCTAACCCAGAATTGCCAATGAAAAGAAAGCTTTGGATATTGATTAGAAGAAAGAAACGATTGTGGGAAAGATTAAAATTGTTAAAAAAGAACAGGGGGACTAGTATAGAGGCTAAGGAAGTGGATCTGGAACGCAGACAAATAAACAATAAAATAAGGTGGGAAACAAGGAGGGGGGTGAAGGAGAGGGAGAGAGAGATAGCTAGAAATGTGAAGGATAATCCAAAAATATTCTGGAAGTACATTCAGGAAAAGTTAACAAGAAGAGTAGGGATCCCAGAGCTGGTGGGGGGGGTGAATGATGGGAGTAGAGCGGAGACTGATAAGGAGAAAGCAGAGGTGCTGGGGAAATACTTTGGGGGGGTACTAACAGTGGAGTCGGAGGATGCAGTGCCTACTATTCCCATCAAACAGGCACCGGCACTAGAACTAATAGAGTTTTCCCATGCTAGAATAAGAAGGGCTATAGAAAAAATGAACAGAAGTAAGTCACCGGGACCGGATGGGATACACCCAAGAATCATAAAGGAAGGAGGGGAGATGTTAGTAGAGCCATTGAAAATGTTATTTGAGGTATCGTTTAATACAGGACAAATCCCGATGGACTGGAGAGAGGCGAACATAACAGCTATATTTAAGAAGGGAAAGAGAAATGACCCAGGGAATTATAGACCAGTCAGTTTGACAAGTGTTGTGTGTAAACTAATGGAAACGGTAATTAGAGAAGGAATAATGGATCATATGAAGTCAAACCAACTTTTCAGTGGGAGACAGTTCGGATTCTTGCCGGGGAGGTCGACGGTACTACAGCTAATTAAGGTGGTAGATGATTGGATGCAAATTCTAGAAGATGGTGATGTAATAGACGTGGTATATTGCGATTTTATGAAGGCCTTCGATAAGGTCCCACATAAAAGGTTAATAGAGAAAGTTAGAAGCTATAATATAGGGGAGAAATGTGTGAAATGGATAGAAGCCTTCCTGAAAGATCGGAGACAGAGGGTACTGGTGAATGGAATAGGCTCGGGGTGGAGGGAAATTACAAGTGGGGTACCTCAGGGATCTGTGTTGGGACCACTGCTGTTCGTTATATTTATCAATGACTTGCCTGAAGTTATAACTAATGGAAGTAAGGTATACCTGTATGCGGATGACACTAAACTGTATAGAAGAGTGAGGAGTAAGGAAGATATGGGTTTGCTTTAAGGAGATGTGGAGGGCATGAAGGGATGGTCTGAGCATTGGTTAATGCCTTTTCATCCAAAAAAATGCAAGTACATGCGGATTGGGACCAGCAAGATAGACAAGGTAGGATACAGTATGTATGAAGCGATGGAGGAAGTGAGTGCAGAAAAGGATATAGGAGTAGTGATAGACAATAAGTTAAATTTCTCAGAACATTTAGCGGAAAAGATAAACAAAGCCAATAGAATTGTAGGGCTGATAAGGAGGACATTTGTGTCACTTGACGAAGAAATCTTCAGGAATCTCTATACAGCGCTGGTTAGGCCGCACCTGGAATATGCGAACCAGGTGTGGGCTCCATATATGGTAAAGGATATAGAAGCAGTGGAGAAAGTGCAGAGGAGAGCTAGCAAGCTGATACCAACGTTGAAGAACGCAGGCTATGAGCAGAGGTTGAGGACACTGGGGCTTCCGACACTGGCATATAGGAGAAAGAGAGGGGATATGATAGAGACTTTTAAGATAGTGTCAGGAAAGTACGATGAGGATGTGTGTGAAGGTATCTTCTTGATGCGGGAGGGAACAAGAACGAGAGGACACTCTAAGAAAATTTACAAAGAAAGAAATAGGCTTGAGAAGGCAAAGAACTCATTTTGTGATAGAGTGGTAAATGATTGGAACGCACTGCCCCAGTATGTAGTCGATTCCGAATCAATAAGGGAGTTTGAAAGTAATCTTGATAAAGCATGGGGAAGACAAGATTTGAAGTTTGATTATAAAACAAAAATACAGAATAGTAAAAATGTTGCGTCTGCTACCGCCGCCGCCAACACCGTGAACGACCGCAGCAGTGCAAGTACTGGTACTGAGCTGGATACACAGGCATAGTTTGCCTTTTTCCAGAGGATCTACTGTAAGAAACTGTAAGAAACTGTAAGAAAATGAGACCAGAACGAGCTACGTAGCACTCTTGGTTCTCTTGCAGTGATGCCATGAACATGGGAGTTTAGCATATATCGGTATATTTTTCCCAGCTATGCTCACTACTGGCTACACTGCCGGCCTCTCGAGAACACAGGGAACATGTGTTAATGGGCGGCGGTAAGCCCTGGGAGTCGGCTGTCTGGCCCGCTGTGCTCCCGGCCATTTGCACTCGATTTTAACCCTTTAAAAGCCTTAATAATGCTCCTAACTTGCTGCAAATTAGTGCACGACTTAAGTCGAGCGCCGCCAATAAGGGGTTAAACAGTAGGCTGAATGGGACCGAATGGATAGAAGCCAAAGAGAGAGGGAGAGAAAGAAAAAAGTGAGGTGGGCTCCCTTAACCCTCTGGCTGCGGTCATATTTGCGTTATTTAGGGCATATTCAGGCACTCCTGAATGATTAATCAAGTATCTGCATGAACTGAAATGTATTCTGCCGAAAACTAGAAGAAAATAACTCAAAATGACACTAGAACGTGCTTCCTAACTCGCGGGGTTCACTGGCAGTGCTGCCATATACAGTACATTCGGGAAAACTCGCTAATTATTAGTAATATAGCGGCTTGGCAACACTGCTGAGACCGCGGTCCAAGACCACAGTTTCCCTCAGTGCTCGGGTTGGCCGTGCTGACAGTCTGAGGTGGACCCCTCGCTGTCCCGCCCACTGACACTCGATTTCTACGGCTTTTACAGGCTTTTAAAGCCTGGAAATTGCTGTAAATTGCCTATGCGTTCCGGAATGTCTCCCGCAGGGAAAGGGTTAAGGTTCTTGGAAACTTATTACCACTACGGTTTACTTTCAAGCGCTAATTGCACTACCGCAAGACAATACACGTACAGTAGAACCCCTCCCATCCGGTGCCCTCAGATCCGGAAATCCAAGAGATCCAGACAGGCATTTCGGTCCAGACTCATGTTTCAGCCAACCAGACTTGTCTGGATGGCTTGGGAAAAATATAAGTCAATCCGGAAACGAACGAGACGAATACAAGTTTCTACACAGATTATTTACATCCAGTGTTAGATATCCAGACTTGTATGTCAGCCATACAAATCTGGATGGCTGAAACCTAAGTCTGTTTGTTTAAGTTAGATATCCGGACTCATATTTCAGCCATCTGGATTTGTCTGGATGGCTGAATATATGTCTGAACTTTCGGCAGATCCAGACAGGGTTCTCCCCCAATTAGTCTGGATAGGCGAGGTTTTACTGTATGTTATCGCTCTGTTTTAACCCACAATAATCTCTCTATGTGCAATGTATTATACAGCCAAAGATAGGACAACACACATACTATTCTAAAACCGGGAAAAAAAATCCCCTAAGATCAAATTATCATATTGCAATTATTAATGTACAGTATAAGAAATATTTCATCCTTATTCCGAGTTTACACCGTCCTAATTTTGTTATAAGCTGAGCAATATAAAAAAGGTATTATGATATTAAAGCATTTTTCACACATTCAAAATGAGTCATCAGTATTATTTATCATCAATAGTTGTGTTTATATGGATAAAATAGTAATCGTGACTTACATACATACACATACATAACATTTTAAGACCGAGTGCTCCACACATACGTGCAGTTTCAGTCTCCTGTCCTAATGGCGGCGTTCCAGGCAACCCTGTTTAAGGGCTGCTTCACTTGTCAAGTTTTTGGATTTGAGATCGGCACGTATAGTCCGATCCCAGGTCTTCCTCGGTCCACCTTACCTTTTGATACCTTTTGATACCTTTTGATGTGTTCGCCGCTCTTCTAGCGGCACCAAGGAGCGCGACGCCCCTCGTTATGGGTGGTGATTTGGTGCAGTAGACTGTTTGAAGCGACAGCTCGCTCCCTTGCGAGGATGGGCTCGTCTGGCACTTTTTGCAGTTCGACATCTAGGGCTCTCTTGAAGTTGTCTAACGAGATGTCCCTCATGTCTCTTACTCGCCGTGGGAGTTTGTTGAAGAGACGTGGGCCTCTGTGTGATAACCAGCCCTCTCGCAGAGAGCCCATATCACCCCTGTTATTCATTCTGGGGATTTCGCATTCCCAGCCTCTCCTATCACTGAATTTCATGACTATCAGAGTATGTAGGTTTGGTACTAAACCCTCTGCGATTTTCCACGTGTATATTATTAGGTAACGTTCTCTTCTACGTTCCAGTGAGTACAGATTCAGTGCTCTTAAACGCTCCCAATAGTGTAGATGTTTTATCGAACTTATATGCGAAGTGAAATTTCTTTGTACACTCTCTACGTCATTTATTTCACCTGCTTTGTATGGGGATGTTAATACGCTACAGTATTCAAGCCGCGGTAGCACTAGAGATTTGAAGAGCGTTATCATAGGCAATTCACCGCGTGTTTTAAAAGTACGCAGAATCCAACCCGTTAGACGTTTCGCAGCCGCCACTTTGACCTGGTTATGTACTTTGAAACCCATATTTTCAGACATTAATACCCCAAGGTCTTTCCGTTCTATTATGTGGTTAGATTCTGTTAAGTAATTTGTAATTTCTTTAACACCATTATTATCTCCGTACCGTATTAATTGGAATTTTTCCTCGTTGAATTGCATGTTGTTTTCCCTGGTCCACTGGAACACTACATTCATGTCTTCCTGCAGCCGGCCCGTGTCCTCTTGTGTGTTTACTATCTTGCTTAATTTTGTGTCATCAGCAAAAGACCACACCGTACTGTGTCTGGTGTTGGTATCTATGTCGCAAATTAGTATGAGGAACAGAAGGGGCGCTAGCACTGTTCCTTGGGGCACTGAGCTTTTGACATCCGAAGGCTCAGAAGTGACTTGGTTTACTGCTACCGATTGTTTTCGGTTTACGAGGAAATTGTATATCCACCGTCCGATTTTCCCAGTTATACCTTTTGCTTTCAGTTTGTGGGCTATTATACCATGGTCACATTTATCAAATGCCTTAGCAAAATCGGTGTAAATGACATCCACGTTTTTCTTTTCTTCTAGCGCTTTAAGAATTTTGTCATAGTGTTCCAAAAGTTGTGAGAGACATGATCTTCCCGCTCTGAACCCATGTTGACCGGTGTTTTGTAGTTCATTTGTCTCCATGAATGTTGAAATTTTGCTTCGCAGGACTCGCTCGAAAACTTTAATGATGTGAGAGGTTAGAGCTACCGGGCGGTAGTTTTTTGGTAGTGCTTTACTCCCTCCTTTATGCAGTGGGGCAATTATTGCGTTTTTCAAGCTATCTGGTGTCACCAGTGTCTAGACTCCTTCTCCACATTATAGCCAGGGGTTTTGAGAGGTTTTCCTTACATTTTTTCATTAGGATCGAATTCCATGAGTCCGGGCCTGGTGCCGAGTGGGATGGCATGTTGGAAATGGCCTCTTCTATGTCTTTTGGACCGAAATCAATATCCAGCATCTGAGGGGTTTCCGTGGGGGAGGTTTCCATGAAAAATATATTTTGGTCTCTGATGACTTTTGTTTCATCAGGCTCACTGAATGCCATTTCATACTGCCTGCGTTCGCTCATTTCCTTTTTGTCCCCTGTGAAAGAGCCGTCCCCTTTGCTCAGTGGGCCGATGTTTGATGTTGTTTTAGCCTTTTGTTTGGCAGCTCCCTCCACAATCACAGACCTGCATTTTTTCACCCAATTTTGTTCATTCATTCTCTCCACATGTCCATACCATCCCAGTCTACTTGTACGCATCACCTCGCTAATACTCTTTATATCTAATCGTCTCCTCAGCTCATCATTTGTTATTCTATCCTGCAGCCTGGCCCCACACATCCATCTCTCCATTCTCATCTCATTACGTTCCATTCTGTTGACATCCTCTGCTTTAACGGCCCCTGTTTCTGAGGCATACGTCATTGCACTTCTAACACATGAGGCATACATCTTTCCCCTCAAGGGGAGAGGCATTCTTTTCATGGTCAGAATTGGCAGCAGTTCTCTGAACTTCCCTCAACCACATCTAATTCTACCCACAGTGGCAGCCTCGGCCCCACGACCGGCAGAGATGGTATCTCCTAGCTAACAAAACTTGTCCACCAGCTCCAATGACTCATTTTCAAAATTCACAGCCACAGGATCATCACTTAACACAAGCTCGCCTTTGCACACTACGCACTCAAATTTCTCTATTTCTGACTTATCCTTCGGCAGGGGTCTTTTTATTCTACTACAGCGCTTACTCCCATGATGCACCCAACATCGACAGATGCTACATCAAATCGAGTTAGCGCCCACACCCTTTCCACACACTACACATGGATATGCAGTTATGCACCGCTCTTTTCCACATTACATCTCAATCTACAATGCATAACCTCGGTTTTGTTGATATTGAGCAAGGGTTTAAGAGTCAATATTAACTCCTTGCGACTCATATGACGCGATAGCGTCATATGGAACTTATGACCAAAAACTCATATGACGCGATCGTGTCATATGGACTTATCTACATGCCTCTCCAATAAGTTTATGACGCGATTGAGCGTCATATGGAGCTCAGTAAGTCCGGTAAGTTAGATGAAGATCTGTCGGTTGGTGGCAACCCCAGGTTTCTCCGATAATTCTAACAGTCAGCAGTGTGGTTTTGACAGTTGTGCGGTGCAGTGGCAATGATACCGGGCTTCCGCCTCCTCGGACTTATTGGAACATAATATGTCGCAAGGAGTTAACAAAACCAAGGTTATGCATTGTAGATTGAGACGAGGCAATGTGGAAAAGAGCGGTGCATACCCATGTGCAGTGTGTGGAAAGGGTGTGGGCGTTAACGCGATTCAATGTAGCATCTGTCGATGCTGGGTACACCATGGGAATAAGCGCTGTAGTAGAATAAAGAGACCCCTGCCGAAGGATAAGTCAGAAATAGAGAAATTTGAGTGTGTAGTGTGCAAAGGCGAGCTTGTGGTAAGTGATGATCCTGTGGCTGTGAATTTTGGAAATGAGTCATAGGAGCTGGTGAACAAGTTTTGTTACCTAGGAGATACCATCTCTGCCGGTGGTGGGGCCGAGGCTGCCAATGTTGCTAGAATTAGATGTGGCTGGGGGAAGTTCAGAGAACTGCTGCCAATCCTGACCATGAAAAGAATGCAATTCCCCCTGAAGGGAAAGGTGTATGCCTCATGTGTTAGAAGTGCAATGACGTATGCCTCAGAAACATGGGCCGTTAAAGTAGAGGATGTCAACAGAATGGAACGTAATGAGATGAGAATGGCGAGATGGATGTGTGGGGCCAGGCTACAGGATAGAATAACAAATGTTGAGCTGAGAAGACGTTTAGGTATAAAGAGTATTAGCGAGGTGATGCGTACAAGTAGACTGGGATCGTATGGACATGTGGAGAGAATGGATGAGCAAAATTTGGTGGAAAAATTGCAGGTCTGTGATTGTGGAGGGAGGTGCACCAAGGGGTGGACCGAGGAAGACCTGGGATCGGACTATACGTGCTAATCTCAAATCCAAGAACTTGACAAGTGAAGCAGCCCTTAACAGGGTTGCATGGACCGCCGCCATTAGGACAAGAGCCTGAAACTGCACGTATGTGTGGACCACTCAGTCTTTAAAAATGTATGTATGTATGTAGTTCCAACGGGAGTCCGCTTCTAAAAACTCTTAGACAGTGCCTCCAGGACCATAATAAAGAGGAGAGGCATAACACTGAACCCTGATGAACTCCAACACAGACTGTGAACTCATCACTCAGTACAGTAGTTGTATTTTACAGGAGTTGAGCTAAGCTGAGAGACGGGACAACACGAGCTTAGCTCAACTCCTGTAAACTACAATTAGGTAGTCCTGATGTGGCGGCGTCTACGCCGTGGGGCCACCTCCCGAGGCTGCCAACCGCGGATGGCTGCCGACCCTCCACGGCCGAAGACAAAATCAACGACCAGTGGAGGAAAACCGGATGCCGGCCGCGGAGAGCAGTTTCGGGAGCCAAACCGTCACAACCATCCCCTGCCCCCTCCCTGGGGGCACGGGTCCTTGGAGCGGCTTCGGTCGCGCCGGGAATTTCCACACCTCTCACACCACACACACACATCACACAGTTTTTCCTACACCGAGAAATGACTCTCCGGCTGTCATTTCTCGAAGACTTCTTCTAGCCGGAGACATTGAGAGCAACCCAGATCCCACGTACACATACGTATGTCCAACTTGCTCAAAACCCATCACTTCGAGTCGCCATACTAAGGGTTCAGTTCTCTGCAATTCATGTGGGAACTGGACCCACTTCACCTGCACAACACTTGCCTCCAAGAAACACTACACAAACACCTGGACCTGTTCCTCATGCCCCTCCCTCTCCCAGTCAAATCCCTCACCTAAAACCCGTCCACCTCTCCTCCCCAACCCACCTAACCTTCCCATATCATCCACTCCCCCCCCCTAAAACCTGTCCACCTCTCCTCCCTAACCCACCTAACCTTCCCATACCATCCACATCCTCAACTCAACACACCACACCCCATCCTAATCCATTCCAACCCCCATCTCCTGCTCCCCAATCCCCACCCCCACCTCACCCATCCCAACCCCCAGCCCCTCCCTACCCCCCCCCACCCCATCCTCGTGCAGCAGCACCCAACATACATCGTGCACATAACATTAACATTCTTCAACTGAACATAGATGGCATCAACACAAAGAAACACGAACTCTCACACTTCATCAAACAACACAACATACTCATTGCCGTCTTACAAGAAACAAAACTCCGCACAACACAAAAAAACACCCACATTTCATAATTTCACCACCATCAGACAAGACCGGGCTGTCGGCGGGGGCGGTGGACTCATCACCCTGGTACACAAAGAAATATCATACATAGTAACCAGTGTACAAACCAAATCCCTCCTCCCCCAAAATGATAACACAACAGAAATACAGTCAATTAAAATATGCACTGGCAACAACTCCAACATAACCATCATAAACACATACATCCCTCCCCAAACATCCCCTACAGTACCAAATGAATACAGACCACACTTACAACACATCACAAACACCCCACACACCATCCTGGGTGGTGACTTCAACGCCAAGACGTCGACCTGGTTTGTCGACAACCCCGACACAGACAGAGGGCTGGTACTACAAAACCAAACCGATAACCTCATCATCCTTAACGACATCCATCAACATACCCATATTCCTCACCAAGCCCTCTATAACCCATCATCTCCAGACATCACCTTTTGCTCCCCAGAACTCGCCCCCACAACATCCTGGAGGGTGGTCAGAACCTTAGGCTCTGACCACCTCCCGATCATTATCACCACCAAAACCAGACTCACCCCAGCTAGCCACAAACACACATACACCAATTATAAAAGAGCTAATTGGGAAGCATTCACAAATGAGACAGAACAACACTTCACAACTCTAAACAGTACACCCATCACTAACATCAACAATGCTGTACACATACTCAATAAAGCTATCCAAAACGCTGACTAGAAACATATTCCAAGAGGTAACAGAAAAAGACACAACCCCAACTTCACACCAGAAATTCAAAACCTCATCAGACAACACGACATACTGAAACACTCCCCAGCACCCCACACACAAGACATCACACAACAAATTCAAGCACTCAACACCCAAACTAACAACAAAATACAAGAACAACAAAAACTAAATTGGAGTAACTTCCTACAAACACTTGATCACAAAACAAACTCCAAAAAACTCTACAAAACACTAAACAGCATCACACTTTCCAACAGCAACACAACACAATCACATGCTGCAATCACAACAACAGACTCTACTCCTTCATGTAAACAACAAGCAAACACTCTCATCAATCACTTTTCACATGTCAGCCACCTAAAACCTCACAAAGACGACCGACGTGTCATCTGACGTAAGAGACAATTCCCCACAGACCCTGACTATACACCCTTCACCAATCACCAGACAAAGCATATCATCAACAATCTCAAGCACTCACCCGCCTGTGGCCTAGACAACATAAGCAACATACACCTCAGACACCTGGGAACACAAGGCATACAAGCACTCACTAACATATCAAACTACAGCTATTCACACAACACAATACCAGACATTTGGAAGCATGGTATCATCATCACATTCCCCAAACCCAACAAAGACCCCACGCTACCCTCCTCGCACCGTCCCATCACACTCCTTTGCTCCCCCTCCAAAGTCATGGAACGCCTAGTATTACAACTAATTACACCTGACCTACCCCTAGCTCCAACACAACATGGCTTTAGGCCACTGCACTCCACAAACACTCTTCTCACAGACCTTACACAAAGAGCTTTCGACGGCATCAACTCAGCTAGACCACCACACAGATCACTATTAGCCACACTCGACATTAGTAAAGCCTTCGATGCCATACCCCGCCACAACCTAACAAACAAAATCTACAACACAAACATGCACAACAACACAAAAATGTGGCTGGCCAACTTCCTAGCAGGCAGATGTGCACACGTATCTTTTGCCGGTCAGTCATCTAAAATCAGAAACTTTCCAAACGGAGTCCCACAAGGATCCGTCCTATCGCCCGCACTCTTCAATCTGTACATGCACGATATAACTACACCCAATACGCCCCAAATAAACTTAGCCTCCTATGCAGATGACATAACACTCACATGCATACACCATGACCCAAAAAGAGCAACAGATCTCCTTCAACCCTATCTCAACACACTACATGGCTGGTGCACTACAAACAGACTTAATCTAGCCCCAGCCAAATCCACCGCAACCCTGCTCACAAGTTGGACAGGAGAACACGAATACATCCCTCAACTCACCATATACAACACACCCCTAACACATACACACACACCCAAAATCCTTGGAGTAACATATGATACTCATATGACATTCAAACAGCACACCACAAACATTAAAAAGAAACTGACACCCAGACTTAACGCCCTCAGGTCACTTGCTCACACAAAATTTGGACACAGCAAAGAAACTACCACCACAGTATATAAACAATACATAAGATCAGTGATGGAATATGCAAGCCCAGCCTGGGCTTCTAACCTAGCTGAAACACATCATAAGACCTTACAGACTATTCAAAACAAAGCCCTGAAGATCATTACAGGCTGCAGAGCTACTTCACCCACAGATCACCTACATCAAGAAACCAAAATCCTCAAAGTCAAAGACCATCTGGACATGAGAGGCACTCAATTCCTGGCAGCAGCCTCCACAAACCAAGACCACCCACTAAACATGGCAACACACCCACAGACACCAAGAAATATCAAAACAACACCCAGCAGACGGTATCACACACAATTATTGTCCTCTCTCCCTCCCTGCCCACCCCGAACCAACTTCCAAAAGCACATCCATACTCATATCTCTCACCGATCCATCCACTCACTCACAGACAACACGCAGCTGCATGCACGACCTCCCGAAATCCATCCTTCCGAATCCTCCCTTCCTCGCGAGGACAGAGTCCACCTGGCCAGGCTGAGATGCGGACACCATCCAGCTCTCCTGAGCTATCAGAAGAGACTGGATGACTCTGTTGTCGACGCCTGCCCGGGATGTAACACAGCACCCCATACCATTAAACATCATTAAGCATCATTAGTTCCACTAATTTCTTCTTATCTTCATAACAGAAAAATACGTGTAATGGTAGATGGCCTTTATTCTCAATTTCACTCAATAAATGCTGGTGTTCCCCAGGGATCAGTTTTGGCCCCAATTCTGTTCCTCATTCATATCAATGATCTCATATCTACCACTCATAATCCAATACATTCCTACGCAGATGACTCAACACTCCACAGTTCCTTCACATTTACCAATTCTTTCACCCAACCCGATCTTATAAATTCAAAAATAAACACTGCAATTTCTCTGAACCAGGACCTTTCTAGAATTAATGGATGGGGACAAAAGAATCTAGTTTCCTTTAATGCACAGAAAACCAAGTACATTCAATTTTCTAACCGACAGAATCTCACTGACTCCCATATATTTTTAATGATGTAAATATTCCCACTTCCCCTAGTATTGACATTCTCGGTGTAACATTAACTACTAACTTGAGCTGGACACATTATGTTAGAAGCATTGCTAAGAATGCCTCTAAAAAACTGGGACTCCTGTACAGAGTTCGAGAATTCTTCACTGACGAGCAGTTGGCCGTGATATATAAAAGTCATGTGCGTTCTCAGATGGATTACTATTCACCTCTGTGGGGTGGAAGTGGAGTGTGGTTGCATTGAGGCAGTTGGACAAAATTCAAAATAAAGCTATTAGATTAATCAATAACCCTGCAATCACACAGGACCTTCCTACATTATCCATACGAAGAAACGTTGCATCCCTTGCATTATTCTACAGATATTTTCACAGCAATTGTTCCGAGGAACTTGCTTCAATTGTGCCGCCTCTCCACATCTTTGCCCGTAGAACTAGGGCAGCTGAGAGCGCCCATGAATTTACACTTTCTCCTCCACAATGCAGAACTTCTGCTTATCAGAATTCATTTATCCCCAGAGCTACTACTCTTTGGAATTCACTTCCCTCGAATTGCTTTCCACAAACTTACAATCTACAAATGTTTAAATCCAGTTGTTACAAACATTTTATGAATGTGCCTTTAGGCACATGGACCTTTTTGTTTTATCTGTGTTTTTCCTTCCTCCGTTCATTGTCTCTTAAAAAAAAAAAAACACATCATAGAAGACTGCATTTCACACAACCACTTACGCCAACAACACAATCTACACTCAATGAGAGCTCTGTGGGAAAGCCCGATCGTGGCCATGGCCTTTCTCAGGGACTCGGGGCTGTTCGGCCAGGCAGCTTAGGGAACAACAACAACAACAGCAATTAGGTAAATTAGGTAAATACACCTTTCACCCTCACCGCAGTTCGCGAATCCTCATACATCTTCATTATCACACCCGCTAGCCACTCTACCGCACCAAGTTTCCTCATAGCCCACTGCACAACTTCTCTAGGCACCCTGTCAAAGGCCTTCTCCATGTCTACAAACACATAGTAAAGATCCCTGCCTTTTAGTAAGTATCTTTCCTGTATCTGCCTGACTATGAAAATAGCATCGGTTGTACCACGTCCTGGCATAAAACCAAACTGCATATCATCAATGGAGATGCTTTGCCTGATCAAACCCTCAAAGACTCTCACAGACCTTCATGATTTGGTCAAAAATTTTCAGGCCCCTATAATTACCTTTATCTAGCGCATCCCCTTTTCCTGTGTATATATTTACTATTACACTTTTGTGCCAATCCTATGGGATTCTCTCATCTTTAATAATGGTGTTTATTAACTCAGTGACTAAGTTGACACCAGTCTCCCCTGAGGCTTTTATCACCTCAGCAACAATGTCAGAGCATCCTGGAGCTTTACCGTCCTTCATATTGTTGATTGCGTCGCTCAGTACAGCTGGTGCTATCAAAGGAGGGGGTCCAGATATTGGTTTTTCGATACTAAGCTGTTCCTTATCCCATTCAAACTCTACATTTAGCCATCGTTCATAGTGTGCCTTTCATGCTTCTCTGATTCATTTTCTGCATACACAATCTTCCCATTATCGTTTTTAACATACTGTTCACCTATAATATCCATACTGTAATTTTTAACTCGCCTAGCTAGGTTAAAGATCCCATTGGGATTGTCAGTGTTACACACTTGTTTGAGGACCAGGTCCTTAGTGCCTTTTTTCGCATTGTAAATAACTTCTGGCAGTTCGTTTAGCTGCCTGGTATTGCTCCTTGCTGCCTCCCTTCTTTCATGCTTTGTAGCATCTCCTCTTCTCTTTCACAGCATGTTCTACCTCACCGTTCCACCACCAGGAGATCTTATTCCTGGGGTGAAGTTGAAAGTTGGTGAAAGAATTCTGAATGTGATATCTGCATATGCCCCACAGGCTGGTCTACAGAAAGAGATAAAAGAGGACTTCTGGAATGACACCGTCAGTGTCATTTCAGGCTTCTCGGAGAATGAAATAACAATCGTGGGGGGGGGGGGGGAACCTCAATGGTCACGTGGGAGCATCTGCAGATGGATACGAGGGGGTACATGGAGGAAATGGTTACGGAAGGAGAAATCTGGAAGGCGAATATATATTGGAGTCCTGCGTTGCACTCAACATGGTTGTGTGTAACACAAAGTTCAAGAAAAGACAGAGCCACCTGATCACATATAACTCTGGGGTCTCCAGTAGCCAGATAGATTACTTCTTGGTTAACAGGGAAGACTGGAAACTAGTTCGAGGTGTGAAGGTCATCCCGAGTGAAGAATGTATCCCCCAGTAACTTGTGTGCGACATGAGCTTATACAGAGATCCTAAGCGCAAGAAGGTATACATACCCAAAAGGAAAGTGTGGCTGTTGAAGGACAAGGAAGTTAGGGATAGGTTTCATAGTGAACTGAAGGAAATTAATAGAAATAAGGAAGCTAGGCCTATCGATGTAAAGAGTCGATGGAACTTTCTTAAGCATAGCCTTATCACTGCCACTGACAAAGTCTGTGGGAAAACAAAGGGCCACCCCAGAAATAAGACCTCCTGGTGGTGGAACGATGAGGTAGAACATGCTGTGAAAGAGAAAAGGAGATTCTTCAAAGCGTGGAAGAAAGGAGGCAGTAAGGAGGAATACCAGGCAGCTAAACGAACTGCCAAAAAGAGTTATTTACAATGCTAAAAATCGCATTAAGGACCTGGTCCTCGAACAAGTGTGTAACACTGACAATCCCAATGGAATCTTCAACCTAGCTAGGCAAGTTAAAAATGACAGTAGGGATATTATAGGTGAACAGTGTGTTAGAAACGATAATGGGAAGATTGTGTATGCAGACAATGAAATCAGAGAAGCATGGAAGGTACACTATGAACGATTGCTAAATGTAGAGTTTGAATGGGATAAGGAACAGCTTAGTATCGAAAAACCAATATCTGGGCCCCCTCCTTTGATAGCACCAGCTGTAGTGAGCGACGCAATCAATAAAATTAAGGACGGTAAAGCTCCAGGCTGCTCTGACATTGTTGCTGAGATGATAAAAGCCTCAGGGGAGACTGGTGTAAACTTAGTCACTGAGTTGATAAACACCATTATTAAAGATGAGAAAATCCCAGAGGATTGGCTCAAAAGTGTAATAGTAAATATATACAAAGGAAAAGGGGATGCGCTAGATAGAGGAAATTATAGGGGCCTGAAATGCTTGACCAAATCATGAAGGTCTGTGAGAGAGTCTTTGAGGGTTTGATCAGGCAAAGCATCTCTATTGATGATATGCAGATTGGTTGTATGCCAGGACGGGGTACAACCGATGCTATCTTCATAGTCAGGCAGATACAGGAAAGATACTTACTAAAAGGCAGGGATCTTTACTTTGTGTTTGTAGACCTGATGGAGGCCTTTGATAGGGTGCCTAGAGATGTTGAGCAGTGGGCTATGAGGAAACTTGGTGTGGAAGAGTGGCTGGTGTGTGTGATAATGAAGATGTATGAGGATTCGCGAAGTGCGGTGAGGGTGAATGGTGTACTGAATAGAGATGGAACGAATATCAATTTTCGCTATTTGCGAATACGAATACAATTATTTTTTGTAAAATTCGTGAATACGAATACGAATATTTCAATCCTTATTTCATCCTTCAAGAACTGATAATTATTTTTATGTCACCAACAAACGTTAATTAAATTACTATGAAATTAATTACTAGAAGTTAATGACGATGTGAATGTGTAATTTCTTAAATAGCACAAATTGACTGTATGAATTAATGTTTAATAGGCCTATATTGTAAGAGTTCAGCCATAGAAAATTGAATAATTAAAATTAAATCCATTCTATTTTCTATGTTTCCAGTCCTCAGTCCCAGTGTTGCCGCTTTGTTGGTACTAAAGTACCAGATTTGGTACATTTGACTCTCTCAAGTACATTTTATACATTTTCCAATGAAATAGTCCATATCTGGTACTAAATACGAAATCAGTGAGGAAATATGATGGAATAGATTTTTGACATTCTATTACATTGGATATGTCTGAAATGGCAATATTGCGACGGTTCAAATGTCCAGGTCCAGCACACGTTCGTTTGCCGGGCAGTGATTCCACTTTAGAATAATTTGGTACTTTTCACTAGTTTGATCTGGTACTATTAAGTACAGTTAAGTAGCAACACTGTTCAGTTCTCCTTCATTCCACTTTAGCGGCCCCAACGCACATCTACACTGTTATTTATTCGTTTGTGTTAACTTTAAAATTTAATATTTAAAATTTTTGTATATATTCTATTGGTTTTGTGAATACATTCGCATATTTGCAAATATCTATGAATGGAAATGCGAATACGAATACGAATATTGAAAAACATAGCGAATATTCGGACATACGAATACGAAACGAATATTCGGTCCATCTCTAGTACTGAGTGATGAGTTCGCAATCCGTGTTGGAGTCCATCAGGGTTCACTGTTAAGCCCCCTCCTTTTTATTATGGTCTTAGAGGCGGACTCCCGTTGGAACTATTTTATGCAGACGATTTAGTCCTAATAGCTGACAGTATGTAGGATGCTGAGGCCAAATTCAGAGAGTGGAGAGAGGGCATGGCGAGCAAGGGTTTAACCCTTGTCTAGCGGGGTGTTTTGGGCTTATTTGGGCATATTCAGGCCCTCCTGAATGATCAATCAAGTATCTGCATGAAAAGAAATGTATTCAGCAAAAAAATAAGGCGCTAAAAGCTTCAAAATGAGACCAGAACGAGCTACGTAGCACTCGTGGTTCTCTTGCAGTGGTGCCACGAACATGGGAGTTTAGCGTATTGCGGTATATTTTTCCCAGCTATGCTCACTACTGGCTACACTGCTGGCCTCTCGAGAACACAGGGAACATGAGTTAATGGGCGGCGGTAAGCCCTGGGAGTCGGCTGTCTGGCCCGCTGCGCTCCCGGCCATTTGCACTCGATTTTAACCCTTTAAAAGCCTTAATAATGCTCCTAACTTGCTGCAAATTGGTGCACGACTTAAGTCGAGCGCCGCCAATAAGGGATTAAGAGTCAATATTAACAAAACCAAGGTTATGCATTGTAGATTGAGACGAGGCAATGTGGAAAAGAGCGGTGCATAACCATGTGCAGTGTGTGGAAAGGGAGTGGGCGTTAACTCAATTCAATGTAGCATCTGCCGATGTTGGGTACACCATGGGAGTAAGCGCTGTAGTAGAATAAAGGGATCCCTGCTGAAGGATAAGTCACAAATAAAGAAATTTTAGTGCATAGTGTGCAAAGGCGAGCTTGTGTTAAGGGGAGATTTCCACTTGATGGATTTTTTTCTTGGCTCCCTTCTCCCTCATGTTTAGCCCCATTGTTTTTCTAATTTTAAGACGTTTGCCCCATTATTTTGACGATTTTAAGAACTTTCAACCCATTTCTGTCAATTTTAATACCTTTCGTTCCATTTAGGTGTCAATTTTATCCTGGCGAGCGATAGCGAGCCTGTAATTTAGGAGGAACCGGCTTTAAGCCGGGATATTTTTCTACCGAAAAATTTACAAATTTATCTTGAAAGAGGCTCAAGGGGGTGTAATCTTAACCTTGAAGGATATCTAGGGAGCAAACTAAAAAACTCCCCTTAAGTGATGATCCTGCGGCTGTGAATTTCGGAAATGAGTCTTTGGAGCTGGTGAAAAAGTTTTGTTACCTAGGAGATACCATCTCTGCCGGTGGTGGGGCCGAGGCTGCCACTGTTGCTAGAATTAGGTGTGGCTGGGGGAAGTTCAGAGAACTGATGCCAATCCTGACCATGAAAAGAATGCCTCTCCCCCTGAATGGAAAGGTGTATGCCTCATGTATTAGAAGTGCAATGATGTATGCCTCAGAAACATGGGCCATTAAAGTAGAGGATGTCAACAGAATGGAGTGTAATGAGATGAGAATGGTGAGATAGATGTGCGGGGCCAGGCTACAGGATAGAATAACAAATGTTGAGCTGAGGAGACGTTTAGGTATAAAGAGTATTAGCGAGGTGATGCATACAAGTTGTTGTTGTTGTTCCCCAAGCTGCCTGGCTGAACAGCCCCAAGGCCCCGAGCAAGGCCAAGGCCATAACCGAGCGCCCCCACAGAACCCTCCCTGCCGACCACAATAAAGCCTGGGTGACCGAAGCCACTCCATGGCGGGGAGCTGAGGAGGGTGCGGAAACGCCCGGGAAACCAAAGCCCCACCCAGGGCCCTGTGCCCCTCAGCAATTATGAAGAGAAAGTCGAGGGGCAAAGGAAAAATGTGACGCTTTGGCTTCCAATCTTGGTAGATTGGGAGGTCAATCCACGTTAGAGACGCCGTCACTGAGATCTAGAAAATATATAAGTTAAAGGAACAGTCAGAGTAAGCTATGGGTATGGCAGAGATTGCTCAGTTCTCACTCTGATAGACCAGCCCATCACCACATGACTAGAACCCAATCCTCTCAGCATAAGCTAGGAAAGGCCCTAGAAAGCCGCCTTTGGCGGGGGGATAGCTCCCCTATTTCAACCCCTTTCGGGGTTGGGCACCCGCCAAGTACAAGTAGACTGGGATGGTATGGACATGTGGAGAGAATGGATGAACAAAATTGGGTGAACAAATGCAGGTCTGTGATTGTGGAGGGAGCTGCACCAAGGGGTGGACCGAGGAAGACCTGGGATCGGACTATACGTGCCGATCTCAAATCCAAGAAGTTGACAAGTGAAGCAGCCCTTAACGGGGTTGCCTGGAATGCCGCCATTAGGACAAGAAACTGAAACTGCACCTATGTGTAGAACACTCAGTCTTAAAATGTTATGTACAGTACTGTATGTATGTATCCTTTGTTTTCCCACAGACTTTGTCAGTGGCAGCGAGAAGGCTATGCTTAAGAAAATTCCATTGACTATTTACATCGCTAGTCCTAGCTTCCTTATTTCTATTAATTTCCTCCAGTTCACTATGAAACTTATCCCTAACTTCCTTATTCTTCAGCAACCACACTTTCCTTTTGGGCATGTATACCTTCTTGTGCTTAGGATCTCTGTATAATCTTATGCTGGGGGATACATTCTTCGCTCGGGATGACATTTACATCCCGAACCAGTTTCCAGTCTTTCCTGTTAACCAAGAAGTAATCTATCTGGCTACCGGAGACCCCAGAGTTATATTTGACCAGATGGCTCTGTCTTTTCTTGAACTTTGTGTTACACACAACCATGTTGAGTGCAACGCAGGACTCCAGTATATATTCGCCTTCCAGATTCCTCCTTCCATAACCATTTCCTCCCTGTACTCCCTCGTATCCATCTGCAGATGCTCCCACGTGATCATTCAGGTCCTCTCCCAGGATTGTTATTTCATTCTCCGAGAGTCCCGAAATGACACTGACGGTGTCATTCCAGAAGTCCTCTTTTATCTCTTTCTGTAGGTCAGCTTGTGGGACATATGCAGATATCACCTTCAGAATTCTTCCACCAACTTTCAACTTCAAAACAATCAGCCTTTCACTAAATCTCGTCATCTGAAGCACACTTTCCGCCAGCTCTTCTCTACCAGAACACTTTGGACACTGATAAGAAGAAAAAAACAATTGTCGGATAGACTGAAAGTGTTAAAAAAGAACAGGGGGTCTAGTATAGAAGCTAAAGAAGTGGATTTGGAACGTAGACAAATAAACAATAAAATAAGGTGGGAGACAAGGAGGGGGTGAAGGAGAGGGAGAGAGAGATTGCAAAAAACGTGAAGGATAATCCAAAAATATTCTGGAAGTACATTCAGGAAAAGTTAACAAGAAGAGTAGGTATCCCAGAACTGATAGGAGAATTGGATGGTATGAATAGAGCAGAAACTGATAAGGAGAAAGCAGAGGTGCTGGGGAAATACTTTGGGGAGGTACTAACAGTGGAGTCTGATGATGCAGTGCCTACTATTCCCATCAAACAGGCACCGGCACTAGAACTAATAGAGTTTTCCCATGCTAGAATAAGAAGGGCTATAGAAAATATGAACAGAAGTAAGTCCCCGGGACCGGATGGGATACATCCAAGAATCATAAGGAAGGAGGTGAGATGTTAGTAGTGCCATTAAATATTTTATTTGAAGTATCTTTTAATACAGGACAAATCCCAATGGACTGGAGAGAGGCGAACATAACAGCTATTTTTAAGAAGGGAAAGAGAAATGACCCAGGAAATTATAGACCAGTCAGTTTGACAAGTGTTGTGTGTAAACTAATGGAAACGGTAATTAGAGAAGGAATAATGGAGCATATGAAATCAAACCAACTTTTCAGTGGGAGACAGTTCGGATTAATGCCGGGGAGGTCGACAGTACTACAGCTAATTAAGGTGGTAGATGATTGGATGCAAATTCTGGAGGATGGTGATGTTATAGACGTGGTATATTGCGATTCTATGAAGGCCTTCGATAAGGTCCCACATGAAAGGTTAATAGAGAAAGTTAGAAGCTATAATATAGGGGAGAAATGTGTGAAATGGATAGAAGCCTTCCTGAAAGATCGGAGACAGAGGGTACTGGTGAATGGAATAGGCTCGGGGTGGAGGGAAATTACAAGTGGGGTACCTCAGGGATCTGTGTTGGGACCACTACTGTTCGTTATATTTATCAACGACTTACCTGAAGTTATAACTAATGGAAGTGAGATATACCTGTATGCAGATGACACTAAGCTGTATAGAAGAGTGAGGAATAAGGAAGATGTGGGTCTGCTTCAAGGAGATGTGGAGGGCATGGAGGGATGGTCTGAGCATTGGTTAATGCCTTTTCATCCAAAAAAATGCAAGTACTGTACATGCAGATTAGGACAAGCAAGATAGACAAGGTAGGATACAGTACGTATGAAGCGATGTTGGAAGTTAATGCAGAAAAGGATATAGGAGTAGTGATAGACAATAAGTTAAATTTCTCAGAACATTTAGCGGAAAAGATAAACAAAGCCAATAGAATTGTAGGGCTGATAAGAAGGACATTTGTGTCACTTGACGAAGAAATATTCAGGAATCTCTATACAGCGCTGGTTAGGCCGCACCTGGAATATGCGAACCAGGTGTGGGCTCCATATATGGTAAAGGATATAGAAGCAGTGGAGAAAGTGCAGAGGAGAGCTAGCAAGCTAGTACCAATGTTGAATAACGCGGGCTATGAGCAGAGGTTGAGGACACTCGGGCTTCCGACACTGGCATATAGGAGAAAGAGAGGGGATATGATAGAGACTTTTAAGATAGTGTCAGGAATGTATGATGAGGATGTGTGTGAAGGTATCTTCTTGATGCTGGAGGGAACAAGAAAGAGAGGACACTCTAAGAAAATTTACAAAGAAAGAAATAGGCTTGAAAAGGCAAAGAACTCATTTTGTGATAGAGTGGTCAATGAGTGGAACGCACTGCCCCAGTATGTAGTCGATTCCGAATCAATAAGGAAGTTTGAAAGTAATCTTGATAAAGCATGGGGAAGACAAGATTTGAAGTTTGATTATAAAGCAAAAATACAGAATAGTAAAAACGTTGCGTCTGCTACCGCCGCCGCCAACACCGTGATGGTTGGTCTATCAGAGTGAGAACTGAGCTATCTCTGCCATACCCATAGCTTACTCTGACTGTTCCTTTTACTTATATATCTTCTAGATCTCAAGTGACGGCGTCTTTTCCGTGGATTGACCTCTCTACTGCCAACCTAAAAATTAGCAGATTGGGAGCCAAAGCGTCACATTTTTCCCTTGCCCCTCAACTTTCCCTTCGTAATTGCTGAGGGGCACAGGGCCTTGGGTGGGGCTTTGGTTTCCCGGGTGTTTCCGTGCCCTCCACAGCTCCCTGCCTTAGAGTGGCTTCGGTCACCTGGGCTCTGTTAGTGGTAAGCAGGGAGGGTTTGGTGGGGGCGCTCGTTTATGGCCTTGGCCTTGCTCGGGACCTTGGGGCTGTTCGGCCAGGCAGCCTGGGGAACAACAACAACACCGTGAACGACCACAGCAGTGCAAGTACTGGCATTGAGCTGGATACACAGGCCTAGTTTGCCTTTTTCCAGAGGATCTACTGTAAGAAACTGTACTGTAAGAACACCCACTCCTCCTTTCGCTTTATCAGACTCAACCCCCTTCCAGTAGATCCTATATCTTTTCTGTCTTCCAACAATCCACTGTACCCCATGCCCTTTCCAGAGTGTTTCCTGGGCACAGCAGACGTCCACTCTCCTCGTCTCATACATCTCAGCCACTTAATTTGCACATAGATTCAAATTACCAACATTCACACTAGCAAGTCTGAGATTGTGGGGGGCATTTGTCCTTATCCTGTGCGGTTTTGGATCATCGGACTTACGTTGTTTCTTTTTAGGTTTAGTCATATTTGGTAAATTGGCTGGTAAATGGGCATCAGCCCTCCCAGAACTCCGGCTCCAGTCTATCCCGGGGACCATTCCCAGCACCTTACCCCAAGAGATTACAAGGGGGTAGGATCCAGTGGCCTCGGTGCGCCCCACCAGAACCAGCCGCAGGGACACACCCTGTGCACGTACACGGCACTACGACTGGTCTGGTATTTTTTGCCCAATGACAGGGCAGCCTCCTGGAGCGCTACCACCAGGTTCGGGCCCCTATACTGTTGGGCAGAAAGTGCCAGTCCGGGGGAACACTACGCACTGTACCCTCTGGATCCATTTCGTCCAGGTTGGGCCCAAGGCGGCAGGTCCGGGTCCAGAGAGAGCGACATCCACCGCCAGTGTGCCGCCATTAGGCAACTTGAACAAGAACAATGAAGCCCTGTCACAGCACTGTCATATGAAAACAATGCCAGTGCCAATGACAAGGCTTCATTGTATAGTAATGGCTGTTGGTTCGCAAGTCTAACGCCATCCCCTCTATTAGTCGCCTTGTGCGACATGCAGTAGGATGCTTGAGGCATATTATTTTTTCCTCCACCATAGGTGAAGGCCCCCTTACCCCCTGGGGGGAGCCCCCTTACCCCCGGGTGGGGGCGGGGGGGGTAAGGGGGATAAAAATCATGCTTGTGTATCCAACATATTCAGTCTACTGTACATCGATTTTAAGCAACAAGAATTACATTTAATACAATCTATTATATCTCAATAGAAAACAAAGGTTGATCTACAATATTTCCATAGCAAAACCCCCAACAAAATAGTCCATTTATGTGGACTAATTTTTGTAGTCTTTCCAACATACTTTCAATTTCGCATCATCATAAATCAGAATTTTTACCAACTACAATAGGTTTAAACTGTCTTGATAGCGTAATGCATAAATGCACGGAATTTCGGTGCGAGTATCCTAGGTTCGAGTCCTGGGAGTGCCACATGTATTTATTGATTTAATTAATTGAGTTTAGAAGAAAAGTTGGTTGGTGAAAAAATATGAATTTACACACTTTCCAAGAATTTATCTATCGTGAATCATTTTGTTTGTGGATACAGTATACGCGCAACAGGACTCATCACCCTGGTACACACATCAATAAACTTCTCTGATACCAGTGCACATACAAAATCCTTCCTCCCTCCTCATGACATCTACAGTATCTATCTAGCTATCTATTGCCTGACGCCGTGATCTCCGAAGGGGTGGCCACGAACGAACCGCCCCCATGCACCTCTGTCCCCAGTCAGTCGACGCCCCTCCTCCCAACCAGCACCACCTTCATTCATATACTTCCTCACTCCATCCTTCCACCTTTCCTTCGGTCTACCTCTCCCTCTCTGTCCTTCCACCTCGCTCTCGTACACCCTCTTAGTCATTCTCTCGCTTCCCATATGTTCCATATGGCCGAACCATCTCAAGTTGTTCCTTTTCACACTTTCCAGCACACCTACCTCCACACCACACCTTCTTACTTCCTCATTCGTCTGTCTATCCCTCCATGCCACTCCGCACTCACTTCTCAAGTAACTCATTTCCACCGCTCTCACTCTTGTTCTAAGTCTCTTCCCGAACGACCAAGCTTCGCTTCCGTAAGTTAGTGTCGGGATTACCACACTGTCATGCAAGGACTTCTTCACTTCCATACTGACCACTCTATTTCTTGTTACTGCTTTCAACGTTCCTACAACCCTCTTCCCCTGTTGCACCCTCTCCCGCACTTCTTCATCCATAATCCAATCTTTACTCAACACACTGCCCAGATACTTAAAAGAGCTGACGATCTCCATAGCCTGACCGTTCAACTTCACCACACACTCTGTGACTTCACCGTTTTCGAAGACCATAACCTTGACATCACTACAGAAATACAATCTATCAAACTACGCACTGGCAACAAATCACACATATTTCTAGATCTCAAGTGATGGCGACTCTTCTGTGGATTGACCTCCCAATCTGCCAACCTAGAGGTTGACAGATTGGAAGCCAAAGCGTCACATTTTTCCTTTGCCCCTCAACTTTCTCTTCATAATTGCTGAGGGGCACAGAGCCCTGGGGGGGGGGGGGGGTTCTGTGGGGGCGCTCGGTTATGGCCTTGGCATTGCTCGGGGCCTTGGAGCTGTTCGGCCAGGCAGCCTAGGGAACGGCAACAACAACAACAGCAACTATCATAAAGACATACATCCCTGCCCAAATATCCCTCACAGTACCAAATCACTACACCCCACAAATACAACACATTTCAAACATCCCAAACATCATCCTGGGTGGTGACTGCAACACCAAGTCATCGGCCTGGCATGTCAACAATCCCGACACAGACAACAGAGGGCTGGTGATCAAAAACCAAACAGGTAACCTTTTCATCCTAAATAACATCCATCAACATACCCATATCCCCCACCAAGCCCTCTACCACCCCTCATTACCAGACATCACCTTTTGTTCCCCCAACCTCGTCCCCACGATATCCTGGAGGGCGGTAAAAACCTTAAGTTCATCATCACCACTAAAACCAGAATCAACCCAGCTGGCCACAGATACACATACACTAATTATAAATGAGCCAACTGGGAAGCATTCACAACTGAAACCAAACAACAGCTCTAAACTCTAAACAGTACACCTATCACAAACATCAACAATGCCATACAATTATTCAAAACGCAGAAAAAAACCACATCCCTAGAGGTAGCAGAAAGCAACACAATCCCAATTTTACACTAGAAATTCAAGACCTAATCAGACAAGCGACACCCTAAAACACTCCCCATTATGACACATGACATTACACAGCAAATACAAGCACAAATGTGATGAAGCCATAAAATACTTATCTTCTGATCTAACTACCATTTCCAATTGGGGCAGAGAAAACGTTGTTGCCTTCAATGCCTCCAAAACCCAATTTCTTCATCTAACTATCCTTAAAGAACTCCCAGGGTACTATCCCTTATACTTCAACAATACAAAAATCAACCCTTCATCCTCTCTCAGTATTCTCGGTGTCTTTTTATCTTCTAATCTCTCTTGGAAAGATCATATTACCACTCTTGCTAAAACAGATTCCCAGAAGCTGGGTGTGCTCAACTGCCTCAAGGGGTTCTTTACCCCTGCAGAGCTTCTTGCTCTGTACAGGGGCAGAGTGCGTCCTTGTATTGAGTATTATTCGCATGTGTGGGGAGGATACTCTCACACAACACTTCTAGACAAAGAAGGAAAGAAATTAAGCCTTTCGTATCATTAACTCCCATCCACTCTCCGATTCTCTGCAATCTCTCTCTCTTCGCCACAATGTTGCATCTCTCGCTATTTTATGGCTACTACAATAATCAGTGTTCCTCAGAGCTCTCAGTGTATACCACCTCCTCTACGTAGGGTACGTAGTACCCGTCTTGCATCACAATCCCACCCCTACTCTGTGCAACTCTCCAACTCAAGAGTGAAATGATATTCCCAATCTTTCTTCTATTCAACAGCTGAGCTCTGGAACTCTCCCTGAATCCATCTTTTCCTCATCCTTTGACTTGAAATTGCTTCAAACTCCATGTGTCCAGACATTTTGGCTCGAACATCCCTAGTTTTGCCTTTTGTCTCTCTCATCCTCATAGAAAAAACAACTAAACACTCAAATTAACAACAAAATACTAAAACAACAAACACTAAGCTGGAATAGTTACCTCCAAACACTTGATCACAAAACAAAAACTAGTAAACTTTACAAAACAGTAAACGGCATAACACACTCCAACAGCAACACAACACACTCCAACAGCAACACAACACAACACAATCACACATGCTGCCATCACAACAACAGACACCATACCTTCAAACAAACAACAAGCAAAGATTCTCAACAATAATTTTTCATGAGTAAGCCTTCTTAACCCGGGAACTGCGGGAAGACTCTTAAGAGTTCCCCCGGCGGACTGCGGGAAGACTCTTAACCCTTGTCTAGCGGGGTGTTTTGGGCTCATTTGGGCATATTCAGGCCCTCCTGCATGATAAATCAAGCATCTGCATGAACACAAAAAATATTTAGCAAAAAACTAGGCACTAAAAGCTTCAAAATGAGACCAGAACGAGCTACGTAGCACTCGTGGTTCTCTTGCAGTGGTGCCACGAACATGGAAGTTTAGCATATATCGGTATATTATTCCCAGCTATGCTCACTACTGGCTACACTGCCGGCCTCTCGAGAACACAGGGAACATGAGTTAATGGGCGGCGGTAAGCCCTGGGAGTCGGCTGTCTGGCCCGCTGCTCTCCCGGCCATTTGCACTCGATTTTAACCCTTTAAAAGCCTTAATAATTCTCCTAACTTGCTGCAAATTGGTGCACGACTTAAGTCGAGCGCCGCTCTTTAAGGTTTAAGAGTCAGGGGGGAAAAAAATCAATTTAAAACACCATATTTTTTTTTTATTTTTTTTATTTTTTTTATTTTTTGCCCCTGGGCCATGCCAAATATCACTCCTCCACCTCCCCTCCTTCCCCAGTTTCCTCCCCTCCTTCAGTTATCACCTATTTTCCCTGTTATTCCCTTTTCCTGTGGTCTATTTTCGTGCTAACATTAGCGAGTTGGTAGCAGGGCGTTGTCATCACTGTTAGCAAGCGAGTGCAAGAGAGAGAGAGAGAGTATCGATCGACAGTCTCTCTCCAGAGGTAGAGGAAAGTGGTGGGCTGGGAGGTTGCCTCAGCCATACATTGTGTAACTCCCGGCCTGTATCGCCGATTTTGACCATCCAAACGCTGTTTCCACTTGTTTTATTGTTGGAACAGGTTAATACCTTTATAATCAACCTATAATAGGTGCATATGGATAAGTATTAATGCTATTTATGGTAAAATAAATATTTTAGTGATGGGAACAGCTCAAATACGTCAGCACAGGAGTGTGGTGTCTCATACCCCCCATGCGCACTTCAGAGGTTAATCTCCACCGTGACAATCGATGAGTCATCTGACGAAAGTAACTATTCCCTACAGACATGGACTATGTACCCTTCATTAACAGTCAGACAAAGCACGTTATCAACAACCTCAAACACTCATCCGCCTGTGGCCCAGACAAAATAAGTAACTGGGAGGTTTGACGTACCTCCCAACCTACCAAATAGGAAAACCTACTATTTGGTAGTAGTCTTGGAAAATCCAACGTTAAGGCTATTAACTTTAATTGCAATGACGACTTGCTATTTTGACTGCTATGTCGTCATTCCAACTGCGGTTAAAAAAGAAAACGTCTAGAGTCTACTCCTTAACCCGTCCAGCCCCGGCTAGTTTTGTAATGTTTGTTCACCAGAACCCGGCCGGTTTTCAAAAAATGGTTTTATTCCAGAAACAATAGCGAATGGGTTAGGAATGAAGGAAAAATCACGAAAAACCGCTCAAAAAGCTTAAAGAATGGTCCTACAGAGCCCCCGAAAACGTATTTTACAAGAGTAAAAAATTGAAGGCAATTACCCAAAAAAAACAGGTTATTGCGCGCTCACGCGCACGCACGTGGACTTTGAGAGTTTTCAACCATCGGCACGGTTGCGTGGGATACGTACACAGTTCCCATACAAATCTGAGCCCTCTTGAGTGGCTACACCTGAGGTTACGGTCGGCGCAATTAGGGTGACGCGCCAGGCGCGTCTCTGGGGCTGTGCGTTACATACATCGCCGACGCGTCAGGCGCGTCGCTGGGGCTGTACGGGTTAAGGGGAGATTTCCACTTGAGGGATTTTTTTCTTGGCTCCTTTCTCCCTCATGTTTAGCCCCATTGTTTTTCTAATTTTAAGACGTTGCCCCATTATTTTGACGATTTTGAGAATTTTCAACCCATTTCTGTCAATTTTAAGACCTTTTGTGCCATTTATGTGTCGATTTTATCCTGGCGAGCGATAGCGAGCCTGTAATTTAAGAGGAACCGGCTTTCAGCCGGGACATTTTTCTACCATAAAATGTACAAATTTATATTGAAAGGGGCTCAAGGGGGTGTAATCTTAAGCTTGAAGGATATCTAGGGACCAAACTAAAAACCTCCCCTTAACTTGCTCTAGAAACGTACATTAACCAAAACTACCACCGAAGGTAAAAAAAGCATAGAAGAGAAGAAAAAGGGGTTTACCTTAGTTACAGTCGAAGGCCCATCCCGTGTTCTGTCATGAGCAGACCCTTGTTGAACGTGCGCATGAGCGACCCTCTTTTGTTATCACATATGATTCCACGTAGGCAGAAGATGGAGGATGGGCAGGGGTCCAGCGTGAGGGAGGGTACTTTGTACATTGGATTTTCCAAGACTACTACCAAATAGTAGGTTTTCCTATTTGGTAGGTTGGGAGGTACGTCAAACCTCCCAATTTGTTAGTAGTCTTGGCAAATCCAACGTCAAGGCTGCGTAACAAATAGGAGGACATCCAAGCCCAACATACCAAATACAATGCATAAAACAAAAATATGAATGACAAACAAACACAAATTAAACAAGAGAGTTTAATAAAAGAGTGAAAAACTGAGGAGTAGCTAAAAAGAACAGTTTTAACATGTGCCCGTCATTCATAATAATGCAAAAAACATATACTGTAGTAAACTAAAACGTACTGTACCCAAAATCCCTTTCTTCCAACAAATAAACATTGATCACAAAAACAAAAACAAATTTAAAATATGGTAATACACTTATGTACATATAACATATTCCCAAGCTTGTGACCATAGTGTCGCAAACCCGCAACCCCCCCCCCCCCTTTTCCAAAGAAAACAAAGAGTGACAAGGGGGGAAGTCCAGGGATCTTCGCCAGAGCTCTAGGAAACACGACTCCCGAGAGCTACCACCGGCCAAGGGGGTCTAACAATGGACATGGAGAGGTAGGAGGAAACGAAGGTATTGACGGACAACCACAAGCCCGCAGCGGCAATGTCAGGCAAGGATCGACTCTGCAGGAACCGTAAAGAGGCCGCAAAGGATCTCACATCGTGCGCAGACCCACTACAATCAGGATTACTGGCACGAATGACCCGACAAATGTGGCATCCAATCTGCATCTTCGACAGCCTCCCACCCGTCCGAGGAGACACCCACACAGCTGTACCCGAAGCTGGCGCCACAGACTCCACATATGTGTGCAAGGCTTTCACCGGGCACAACACATGGTGCCTGGATGGTGAAAGGCTTGAAAATGTGGGTCTCTCTTTCATTCTTGGCAACAAAATGAGGGGAGGGGGCCAACGTGACGGCATTCAACGACGGGGAGAATCGCATGCATTCCTGGGACCGTGACATGGCTGCTAGTTCCGACACCCGATCCCCAGTTGCCAGAGCGACAAGTAACAGTGTACGCTCTAGCAACAGAACTGGCGTTGTGTCCCGTGTATATGTGTGTGAAGCCAGAAGGTCCAGAGCCCGACCCAGATCCCACTGCGGAGGGAGCTGGCGCAGAGGCCGTCGTTCCTTGAAGGCAGCTTTCATGAATGAATCCAGCTCCTTCGGCAGAACGACCAGCCCAGTGACGGACTCAAAGACCTCCCGGATGGCAGACAAGTGGTTACGTATAGTGTTAACTTGAAAGTGACGTGTACGGAAAAGGTGAAACAAGTAGTGTAAAATGAGGGAATGTGAACTAACTGTTTGGCCAGTGTCCTGTATCCATCTAGTAAAAGACTTCCAGTGGGACTCGTAAGTCCCCCAAGTCGAAACCATCCATGAACGCTTCAGGAAATCGGTCAGGGCCCGTCCGTGGACTAGGAGCCACCATGCCTCATGAACATCCACGATGCGAATGCCAACGAGGTCCGCAGGTCTCCAACCTGGCTCAAGTGGAAGCTTGAGACAGGCAGAGGCACCGGACTTGGGCACCATTGCTTCAGCTGGATGTACCAAGCCTCTGCCGGCCATAGAGTCGCTATCAGCCAGACTCTGCCGTGGTACAGCCGCAACCGCGCGAGGACTTTGCACATCAACAGTGCGTCTGGTGGTGGAAATATGTATATCGACTGCCACCTGCTCCAGTCTTCCATGAAAGCGTCCGGACCCCCCGCCGGAGTGCGAGTCCGGAGGGATCGGTACTGAGGTAGCTTGTGCGTCTCCTTCGAGGCGAACAAGTCGACCTCCGGAACACCCCAGGAAGGTGCGAGATCGTCCAACACATCTTGTTTCATTGCCCATTCTACTAGAACGCCCTGTCCTCTCGACAGAGCATCCGCCCACAGGTTGGCAGTCCCGGGCAGGTAGGAGGCGTGCAGGGAGATGTTGTGCCGTTCCGCTAGGAAGAACAACTTCTCTGAGATCCTCAACAGAGTCAATGACCTGGAGGACCCCTGCTTTTGGATACAGTGGACAGCTGTCTGATTGTCCATCCTGAAGGCCATCGACTTTCCCCGAAGGGCCAGCGCGTGGTCTCTCAGGAAGAACAAAGGAACCAACAGTTCGAGGGCATTGATGTGTAGGTGTGTGTGTCCCGGCCATCTGCCGTGATGTTGATGCCCCATGTTTGATTGGTAACCCCACCCTACCCCGCTCGACGCATCCGTGTCTACCCAGATCGTCGGCGGGGCGGCAGCCCAGGGCACTGCCGCAGAGAGCGTGCCCCGAGCAACTCAGTGTCCTAAGTGTTTGTGGATGATACGCGGGATCGGCATTAGCCGATCTTGATGGGTCAACGGAAACGCCTTGTTGCCCATGAGCATTAGGCGGCGTAGCCTGAGCCTCCTTAAAGGAATAGTCAGAGCGGCCCAATTCAGTGAACCCACTAACGAGTCCCAGATCTTCCTCGTGAGGGAGACCGAGTGCAACACGGCGAAGACCTTCCTTCGAAGTTTCACCGCGTTGGCTTGACTCTGGGTCACCATAGCGCTGGACAAATCCCATTCGAGGCCTACCCACGTCATGAGACATGACGGGGTCAGGTGCTACTTGGGAACATTGACCTTTAACCCTAACTGTGTGATGTGTTGAACTACTGTGAGGGTGTTGTGTACGCACTGTTCTCGGGTGTCGGAAACTATTAGCCAATCGTCCAGGTAAAACAGGATCTGGATGCCGTCTCGTAGGAGAGGATCCAGAGCCTGCTTCACCAGTTTCGAGAAGACCCACGGCGCGATGTTGAGGCCGAAGGGAAGTCTGTCGAACATGAACACGCGATCGGAAGACTGAACGGCCAAGAAGCGCTGGAAACGAAGATGGATGGGAACATGCCAATACACATCCTTGAGGTCCAGCGACACCACCCACGACAGAGGCCGCAGTGCCAGTCGTACCTGGTGTACTGTCAGCATCCGAAACCGCGTGTTTACTATGTACCCGTTGAGGGCCGACAGATCCACCACCGGCCGCATCGCGTCGCAGTCCTTCTTGGGTACCAGGAAGACACGGGAGAGGAAAACCTTGTGATCGGCTTTCAACTCCCTGACGATTCCCTGCTCGTGCATTGATGTTATCACGTTGGCCACCTCCGAAGAGATGGGCCGGCGTCGGTGACAAGAGCTAAGTGGGGGTCTGGACTTCCATCTCCAGGTTAGACCCCTCCTGGCTATCTTTCGCCCCCACGTCCCTCGCGGCCATCGAAGGGCGCAAGGGCGAAAACATTCGGTGGTAGCACCTGAGATGAGGCGAGCGACCCTGTCTGCTAGGCGAGAAGGAGAAAGAGGAGGAGACCGACCTGGAGAACCTACACGTTTTTTGACGTGGAAGCTCCCCCGGTACGGTCCTGGCGGTCATGAGCGCCACATTGACCTCCTTTACCCCCCCCCCCACTTTGTCGAAAAGGACGTGTCACCCCATCCCCTGTCCGGCGCGTGTCTGACCCCGTCGAAGTGCGCCCTGAAGTGGAAGGCTGACCAGTCCCTTCTCGGCGGGGACGAAAAGGAGCAGGAAGGAAAGCGCAAGGCTGAACAATCGGCCTGGCCTGTACCTTCCCCTCCCTGCGCCCCTTCTTGGCAGCCCCACCGCCGAAAGCACTTCGATGAGGACTGTCAGAAGGACGGGACTGAGAATATCCTGCTCGCGACACAGCACGACGTTGTGAGTCGTAAGCAGGGTCCGCCGACAGAAAAGCGAAGCGTTACCATGCGTCCTGCGCAAAGAGCCCCGTGGTATATAGTTCAGTGTACAAAAGACCCTGACGTATATCCAAGGGGGCTTTCTGGCAGAACGAGGACCTGACCGCCTGGCATTGCCGAGTTGCCTCGAACAAAACTGCCTTCAGCTCGGGAACCAAAGACACCGCGAGCTGAAGGTGGATCCGCCAAACGTGGTCCAAACCCTCGCGAAGATCTCCTGGGGCAGTCGCCTCGATAATGCAAAGGTGGTGAATAGATGTCTGGAGTGAAACCAAAATACAGGACAACAAGTTCGCCACCCGCTGCCGCAAGGTAAAGTCCTTGTCGACAGCGGCCTTATCGGGGTGAGAGAAGAAGGGGTTAGCACATATCTCAAGCTTGGGAGCGCTGATCCAGGACCAGAACTTGCCGTCCAGCCCGCCGACAGACACAAGAGAGGGCAAAAGCAGTGATGACTCCAGGGGAGGGATTGAAGTAGATTTGTCGACGGACTGGTTGGCGAAGTCCAAGGCATCAGCAAACCAGGCCTCCAATGGGAGCGGGTTGTCGAGCTCGACGACCAAACCAGGCCGACCGTCGTCGCACAAACCCGTCCCATAGGCGGACAGTCCCGTCAACACAGCCAGGGACTGAACATCCTGAAGAATGTCCTGGCGGCTGAAGTCTGACCAGAGCTTGGTCCGAGGAGCAGACGGGGGCTTGGGCTTAACCGAAAAGTACTGATGGTCCGTCTTTGTCGGGTAAGCTCGCACCTCCACATCGGCCACCTGACCAACAACTCTGATCGCCCTGAACTGGGACTTATCATTAATTTGGACCGACCAGCCAGAAGGAAGGACTCTCTCACCGGACCGGAAGACGGTAGCACGCTCCGGGTGGGAGGCTTGCCCCCCCCCCCCCCCCCCTTTCAAACAGCCAAGGAGCCATAGAGGAGCGGCATGGTCCACGACAGAACCTTGGCTTTCTGTATGGGGGGCAGGCGCGGACCCTGCCCTAGCAGACAGAGAACCCCCACATGGGAAACAGTAGGGGCAACCTCCGGGGCCAGGGCAGGAGCAGTACTGGCGGACGACCGGGCAGGCGGAGAGGCTGGGCGAGAAGGGATGTGGTCCACCGCCGAAGGCAAGTTGACTGCAACAGGGGTAAGTTGGGGAAGGCGCTGAGGTTGTGTCACCGCCAAGAAGCGCGATAAGAGGGATTCCTGCATCGCCTCGAAGCGCTCATCGAAGTGTTACACAACCCACCCCTGCATAGCCGAGAATCGATCCGAGAGAGTCGACCCCCCCCGAAGATTGGTCGGCACACAGGGGCGAGCGTGATCGTGAGTGAGACCCGCGAGACGACCCAGCAGCGTCGCGGCCAGAGGAAGGCGAGCGACGACGGCCGTGCCGCCCCTGAGGGACTCGCTCCCGATCACTAACGCCCGAGGGGGAAACATCTCTATCCCCCTCGTCATACGAGACGTCATCTCCTGAGAAAGGGGACCCCGAAACCTCGTTAAGCTCCACCAAGCCGCGAGGCGGAGTAGGCCTACCCCTCAGGCGAGTCGGCAAGTGAAGGTCTGGGACAGGAGCAGGACGACGGGAGTGGGATGACTGGCCGGGTGATAGGAGGTCAGAAGGAGCCGCGGAGGGAAAAAGAGCAAGGATCCCCGGGGCTGAAAGAACATGGCGTCCCGACACCGAGGAGGAGGAGGGTGGGACCTCCACCCTGGGACGAGACTGGGAAGGAAGAGGAGGCACTGAAGCAGGTGAAGTAGGAAGCGGAGGCGAGACTACATCCTGGCGAATCCCCCTAGACAGGGAAGGAAGGGGGAGCAGAGGGCCAGTACAGTATGGACAGCAGCGCGGGCGGAGGACATTGCAGGAGGACGGCATCTCGGCTGGGCAAGCGGGCGGAAGGTAGAGGTGCCCCTATCCTTAGAGACCGGGGGAGGGCAAAATGCAGAAGCGCCGCTAACCCCAGCCTCAAGGCGAGGAGCATGACGAGGACCGGGGGCGTCGACATGCCCAGCAGAAGACCGATGAGGAGCAGCAGGGGCCGCACGATGGGGAGAGCGAGAGCGATGACGGGCCTGGTGACTCTCCTGACAATGTGACGACCGAGCGGGAGACCCAGGGGAGAGGGCCCGAGCAGGGACAGGTCCAGGTGAACGGTCGGCAAACGGGTCAGGGATACCCAGGGCGATGCGGATCTGGTCATCAATGAAAGCAGGTGAACGGTGGCCCACAGAACGAATGTGGTGGGAGACGACTGCTCAAACAGACTGAAGGGAAGACGTGGCCTCCGCCGCCGTCTGGGTACCAGGATGCTGGTCCACCACATCCACAAGGTCCATGCACGGGCCACACAGCGCAGGGAGGTAGGCCGTGGAGGAAACTCATTGAGAGTGCCTCAAGCAGGACCTGTGGCCCCCCAAGCACGGGGAGCCACATCCATGTCGAAAGCAGGGCATACCACCTACAAGGGAAGAAACACACACAATAAGCAGCACGCCAACGGAGGAAGTGCAGATAATGTCCAAAAACCAGGTAATGAGCATGGGGAATCAGAAACACGCATGCAAACTGGTATCTGTACTCACCAAAACTGGTAACACAGAGGCAGGTGGTGAGAGCGGGGGAAGTGGGCGAAGCACCAGCAGAACCTGAAAAGATGGAGAAAGTGTTAATCACCACTCAACATCTTATATGCAGGGTCCATATCACATGAAAAGTGCAAAAAACATATGTGAAAGGTGAGGGGAAAACACCAACCACATACCCCCAATTGTCATGGTCAATTCACAAAAAGTCAGTCAAGAGAGAGACAGTGAAGGCCGTAAATTTGCGGGGAGCATGACCGTAAAAGTCAGCAGGTACAGCCAACTATTCCCGCAAATTTGCGGGCCTATTGAGGCATATCCGTGTCGACACAACACACCCGCAATTTCGCGGGACCAACCAGCAATCCCGCAAATTTGCGGGAGCCGAAACGACCGTCAGGTCCGAATCGAGCTCCCCGCAAATTTGCGGGACCGGGCCAGACGGTCCGGCGCCGAAGCGTCCGAGGAAACACCAAAATAAGCCGCAAAAATGCGTCATCTCCTTATGAACTCCAAGCTTGGAAGGGCCATCAAGCTGAGCAGTGTCTTCCTTGATCAGTATCCCGACTCAACCGGTAAAGGGAGGGACAAGGAAGACACACCAGGGATGAGGAGGCACATCCCCCAGGAACCACCCAACCCACATAGATAGAGCAAGGCCCATGAAGAGAAGTGGCAGGGTGAGTGGTGAGCACAAACAGGGACCCCGAAGGGTACCCCTTAACCGTGCATGAAAGAGGATGAATGCCCACCGAAATCGTGCCGTAACTCCGGCAATGAAGAGGAGAGGGGGGGGGGGGGGGCGCTCCAAGGAACTTGATGACACAGTAGGGAGCGCCGCCCCCCATCAACCTAACCCATGGCTGGGAGTGTTAGGCTAGAACAGCAACACTCGGGAACAGCATGAAAGGGCACGAGATCAAGGTGGGTGAAAGGATGGAGGTGAAACAGGAAGGCAAAAAACAAAACCAGCAAATGAACACTGGTGAGAAAATAGTTGTCAGCAGAGAATGTGTCAGGTGCGAAAAAACCCTGTGGTGTGACGAATCTTGAATCACACCCTTGAGACTAAGTGAAGGCTCGAAAGGGGCGACTCGGGAATAACGCTATAATTCGGCCGACACAAACTCTACAAAACGAGCAACGCCACCCACGAACTTCTGTAGTTTTTACCAACTGTTTATACCTAGGCTATGAAATATGAAAACTCATAGGGGCATAGCAAAACCTGAATGATAAAACCAGCTAGGCAAAAAATAAGCTAAAAAGCTAAAACTATGCCCACAACTAACAGAAAAATAATATGAAAAGAGAAAGAGTGATAAACATAGACGGAGAACGTCAGGCGCCCCCGTACATTTGGTAGACTATTTCCACACGCGCCTCCATTTGACACACTTGGAGCCCATTTACGTGTGCCCTAGATCACGTAACATCTGTCTAACAAAAAGGAAGGCCATAGAAGCCGAAACAACCTAAAACAGGGTGAATTAGCAGAGCACAACAAAGTTGGACCAGGCAAATGGTGGCGCGTGAAAAATTATAACAAAAGAGGGTCGCTCATGCGCACGTTCGACAAGGGTCTGCTCATGACAGAACAAGGGATGGGCCTTCGACTGTAACTGAGGTAAACCCCTTTTTCTTATCTTCTATGCTTTTTTCACCTTCAGTGGTAGTTTTGGTTAATGTACAACGTTTCCTAGAGCAAGTTAACCCTCTCACATCCTGACACGATTTTTGAGCCTATTAGGGATACTTTAAAGCCTTTGTTACCGTCAGGGGTATCTATAAACCTTTAGTTTGTTTACTTCAACCTCTGCAGTTGTCTTTGAGTTAGCTGTGGGCAGAAAACTAATTTTGGAGAGGTAATTATAACAGTGAGAGTAATCTATTTCTTATTGCTAATCTGGCAACCTCTGCGTCCGATTGTCGTGAGAGGGTTAAGGAGTAGACTCTAGACGTTTTCTTTTTTAACCGCGGTTGGAATGACGACATAGCAGTCAAAATAGCAAATCGTCATTGCAATTAAGGTTAATAGCCTTGACGTTGGATTTGCCAAGACTACTAACAAATATACACCTTAGACACCTGGGACCACAAGGCATTCAAGCACTCACCAATATATCAAACTACAGCTATTCACACAACATAATGCGGTTCCCAACATCTGGACATTTGGTGTCATCATCACAATCCCCAAACCAAACAAAGACTCCACGCTACCCTCCTAACATCGCCACATCACTTTCCTTTGCACCCCCTCAAAAGTTACCGAATGCCTCATATTACAACTAATCACACCTCACATTCCCCTGTCACAGCACGGCTTTAGGCCCCCCCCCCCCCCCCCTGTTACTACTCTCCTTGGCTCGGTTGGGGGCTTCGGGGCCGGCAACTGGGGCTTGATGGGGGATGGTTGTGGTAATTTCCCTTCCTCTCTCCCCTCGAGCTTTCGTCGTCAGCTTGACTAATTTTGAGTAGTTTTTCCATGTCTTTATGTTTTTCCCCTTCTATTCTTATTTTGTCCCATTCGGTTGTCCTCGGGCAACCTATATCTCATGTCTCCCTGGCCTGGCTAGGTAGTAGACTCCTGACCTGATTTGTCTTTTTGGTTGCTGATGTAGCCGAGCTGACTTGATTCCATTATGTAATGCATTTTTTGCATCTCGTTGTGATTTTTTTCTACCTTAGTCCTGACATTTCATTCTTCGCCCTTGATCACTTCTTGGTTGGTGCTGCAGTGTAGCAGTTCTTGCCTCATCCTTCGGCCCGCCCTATAAGAGCTCTCATGTGGAGATTATGTGGTCTGGCTGAACTGATGAAATGGTGAGAAATGTCTGCGTGTCTTCACCTTCCTAGATTTGTTCACCTCCTGCCCTTCCCTATCTATCTTGACTTGATTAGTTGTCCATCTTGATCAAATCCTTCGGGCCAGCCCTATGAGAGTTCTTTTGTGGAACTCAGTGGTCTGGTTAAACTAATGTAGTAAAAAAAAAAAACGGCTTTAGGCCACTACACTCCACAAACACCTTTCTTGCAGACCTTACACAAAAATTTGTTTAAAGCATCAATTCAGCCAAGCCACCACACATAACATTTCTTGTTACAATTGACAATAGTAAAGCTTTTGATGTCATTTCCCGCCACAACCTTACAAACAAAATTCTCAGCACAAACATGCACATTGCACAATAACACAAAAAGTTGGCTGGCTAACTATCTATCAGGCAGATGTGCCCATGTAAGATTTGCTGGCCAGTCATCGAACATTTCACATTTCACAGAGTCCCTCAGGGATCTGTCGTATCACCAACTCTTTTCAATCTATACATGCAAGACTTACCCATACCCCACACACCCCAGATACACACAGCCTCTTACACAGACAACATAACACTCACATGTACATATCGAGACGCAAACACAGCCGCACAACTCCTCCAACCGTACCTCAACACACTACATGACTGGTTCACAGCAAACGGACTCAAACTATCCCCAGCCAAATCTACAGCGACCCTTCTCACAAACTGGACAGTAGATCATAGTTACATTTACATCCCTCACCTCACCTTAAACAACATCCCTATAACACACACACTCACACAATATCCTTGGTGTAACATACGATACATCAATGTAATTTAAACAGCATATTACAAACATCAAAAACAAAGTAACACCAAGAGTTAACGCTCTCAAGTCACTTGCCCACACAACATTTGGACATAACAAAGAAACTACAGTACAACCACAGTATACAAACAATATATTTTATAAGTTCAGTGATGGAATATGCTAGCCCTGCTTGGGCTTATAACCTCTCTAAAACACATCATAACACTACAGACCATACAGAACAAAGCCCTCAAAATAATCACTGGCTGCACAGCTACCACATCTACAGACCACCTACACCAGGAAACCAAAGTCCTTAAAATCAAATATCACCTTGATTTGAGAGGCACGCAATTTCTCGCCGCAGCCTCCACAAGCCAACATCATCCACTACACTACATAGCAGAACATACACACACACCAAGAAACATCAAAATGATACCTAGCACTCATTATCATGTACAAATACTGTCTTCACTCCCCCCTTGCCCACTCCAAGCTAGCCTCCAGAAGTATATCCATATTCAAATCACTGCCAATCCATCCAGTCACTCAAAGACAACACTCGACTACATGCACGGCCCCTTGAAGTCCATCCCTCAGAGACCCTCCTATCCCGTGAGGACAGAGTCCACCTGGCTAGGCTGTGTTGTGGGCACCATCCAGCCCTTCTGAGTTATCAGAAGAGGTTGGGTGACTCCGTCCAGGACACCTGTCGGGGCTGTAACACAACACCACACACTATCAAACACATTATATATGACTGCATAACACACAACCACTTACGCCAATATCACAACATACACTCCTTGAGAACTTTGTGGGAAATCCCATTCTCGGCTGTGGCCTTCCTTAGGAGCTCAGGACTGTTCGGCCAGGCAGCCTAGGGAACGACTACTACTACTACTACCGTACTACAGTATACGCTCTCGGTGCTCCGAATCGAACTCATATTCACTAGTTTACACTTGTTTACATAATTCTCGTTAAAATTTGTTGTAAGGTGTTTTAGACCTATAATTATAATGATAGGCATAGCTCATGGTATGAGGAACAGAATATAAGAACCCTAAGTCCTTGCTTGTAATGTTTGATTGCATGCCGTACAAATATTTATAAATAGGCACTCATAGGGCATGAATAAACACAATCATAACCGTTTCATATTCAAATTAGTTATACAGTACAACACTACAGCTAACACTACAGTAATACCTCCCAAAATCGTACCGTCAAAATCTGAACCTCGCTAACTCCTGAATAGGCCATGAAATATTGAAAAAACTGCAAAAAATTAGCAAAATGTTTTTAATATCCCGTGCTGCACGCGGAAGTTTGGGGGGCCCTTTAGATAACTGAGCAGCGACACGGAGCCACGCGTATCGCTTGCCCCCTTGACCCATGCCACCGACCCCAGTGACCCTCATTCAGTCTTTATTCACCCTGACCGCACAATGGCGATCCCGTCTGATCCCATTTTTGTAGCTTTTTTGGGAATCCTGTTCCTCCTTAAACTACTCTTATTAGTTTGTATAGTGAGCTTCATTATGTGTATGGCACCTCCACCACCAAAACGACCTAGAAAAAGTCCATACTTTAGAAACTAAGCAAGAAATACCGAGTCGTATCGATTCTGGATGGTCAAATGCACGTGTAATGCACCATTATCAACTCACTAAATCATCCCTCTGTGACATTAAGAAATCCTGTGAAAAGATTATGGCCTAGACAAGATTTTGTTAGCCTCCTCAAAGACTGGGAAAAAGACCGAAAGAAAAATTATGGCGGCGGTAGATGTCGGGAAATTGCAGCAGGTTTAGAAACGTTGGTGCAGGACATGTGAGTCAAATTGTCAATAAACACATGCAGCTTTGATATTTTATTTTTCTCCTCAGCATTGTCATCAGTTATTGGTAATATTAAAAGTAATACTAATAATAAAGGTCAAAGAAGAAGAATTATCATGTCAGAATATCGATGGCAGGGATTGAAGAATGTTACCTTACGGTACTTGTACAACTAGTGGAGTACAGTGTTTTCTTGTTCAATACAGTATATTAATGACTGTACTAATGTACTTTACTTAACCCTTATTTAGCGGGTAGTAAGGTATTTTACACTGTACCGCTCAGCGGGCATAATCCCGAAATATTCGCTCACTTTCACTCGCCCTAGCGCCGTTACTATGGCTCCAATGCGAACGAAACGATCACTTTTGGAAAGAGCAACTCTTCGTCTCCCCATATAAGTCTATTATGGATGTTATGAGCGAGTGTGGAGGGTGGGAAGAGGAGGTATTTTTTGGTCTATTTCCCGGGCGCGTTCGGATGCGTTCGCTTTGGCCTGACTTCGGCCTCTCGCGCGTCTACTATTCCTTCGGTAATCGGTCTTATTTTTCTCTTATTTCTCCTTATTATATCTCTTTCTTTCTCTCTCTCTCACTCACTCACTCCTGTCTCTCTCTCTCTCTCTCTCTCTCTCTCTCTCTCTCTCTTTCTCTCTCTCTCTCGCTCGCTCGCTTTCCCTCTCTCTCTCTCGCTCGCTTTCCCTCTCTCTCTCTCGCTCGCTTTCCCTCTCTCTCTCTCTTGCTTTCCCTCTCTCTCTCTCTTTCTTTCTCTCTCTCTCACTCCTGTCTGTCTCTCTCTCTCTCTCTCTCTCTCTCTGGCTCGCTCGCTCGCTTTCCCTCTCGCGCGTCTACTATTCCTTCGGTAATCGGTCTTATTTTTCTCTTATTTCTCCTTATTTCTGTATTCTCTCTCTCTTTCTTTCTCTCTCTCTTTCTTTCTCTCTCTCTCTTTCTTTCTCTCTCTCTTTCTTTCTCTCTCTCTCTTTCTCTCTCTCTTTCTTTCTCTCTCTCTCTCTCTCTCTCTCACTCCTGTCTGTCTCTCTCTCACTCCTGTCTGTCTCTCTCTCTCTCTCTCTCTCTCTCTCTCTCTCTCTCTCTCTCTCTCTCTCCTGTCTCTCTCTCTCCTGTCTTCTCTCTCTCTCTCTCTCCTGTCTCTCTCTCTCTCTCTCTCTCGCTCGCTTTTCCTCTCGCGCGCGCTCTGTCTCTCTCTCTCTCTTCCTCATCCGTATATGTAATTCTCATTATTATTTTCTCTAATCTCTCTCACTCCTGTCTGTCTGTCTGTCTCTCTCTGGCTGGCTCCCTTTCCCTCTTCCTCATCCGTATATGTAATTCTCATTATTATTTTCTCTAACTAATCCCTCTATTTCATTTATTTGCTTGTAATATTTCTGTATTATTATATCTTTTTCACTCTTTCTTCAGTTCAGTTTCTGTATTCTCTCTATACGGTGGGAATGGTATTTCGTATGAGGGATGTGCAGCACAAATATTCAATCTTTCGTTGTTTTTTTGTTTGTATTACCGTAAGAAATTTACTGAACGCCTGCAAATAATACGCTATAAAATGCTTGCAATCAAACTCAAGCAATTTCAAGGTCACATGCAATATACCCATAACGAGGGGCGTCGCGCTCCTTGGTGCCGCTAGAAGAGTGGCGAACACATCAAAAGGTATCAAAGGGTAATTATAAATGTATAGGTAGACCCAGAGAGGAAGAGACAAGAGAGAGAGTGTCGTGATAATATAACAATGTTACATATGTATATGTTATGCCCTGTTTTTCTACAGGTTTAACTTGGGTAATGTGAGTTCTAAATTGACTGGGTATATAAGGCTGCATGCACAATACAAGATATGAGGAATAGAGAACACAAAGAAACACATGGTAGCAAGTTACATGATCACGTTTATTGATATACCACTGCAGAATACTTGTGTAAGACAATATAATAGAATTGAACAACACTAGCATAAGTGGATCTGGATGGAACCTAGTCTCCCACTTCCAACGTTCAGGTATTAATCTTCTGATCACTGGCTTTGATTTCACAGGTTTATATACCGAAGACCATCAATGTTACTTATAGATTCATATTCACTGTTAGATTTATTACTGGTAGCTCTGGTGCACAAGTAGTAGTTCACAGACTAGATTAGACACACATATTTTAGAGCACGGGAATTCTAGTAACCTCAGGGGGTACTGATCTAAGTTTTATATCCTTGTCTCAGAAATACATAGAACGCAAATCAGTGGGCGAACGTTAGATATCACTAGAGTTTTAATATCTGAATAAGGTAATTACGAGAGTCAAGGTCGCCTGTTAATTAAAGAGCACTGATCGCTTAGTACGTCCCAAATGGAATGGTTAAGTATGAATTACACTGGGCAAGGTCTTAGCCACTTCGTAGAAATATTAATTAGTGAATCTAAAACAGCACAGTAATATGTAGTACTGCTAAAGGGAATCTTGGGTAGTATCTGATGGGTCTGGTCCTGGTTATATTGCGTCCATGATGTTGGGGGCTAACGACTGGTTCCGCGGCCGTCCAGGGGGGCCATATGTGTGAAGTTCTTCAATACGTGGGCAGGTCCTTCTATCCAAATCTGCCACGGAGTCTGCCGGCTCTGGGATCTCACTCCGGAACAACACAAGGGCAGAGCTAGAAATTAACTGCAGGGTAGTGACCCCTGGTTGGTGTCTAGCTTTCAACTGATTGACTGGGTGGCGGGAGTTAGAGATTTATAGGCTCGGTTCTGGACCCTGTAGACAGTAGGGATCTCGAGTCTTATGGATTTAATTGAGCTCTCAATAGATATGGGGACTAGGTAAGATGGTATTTACTGTTGTGGCACAGGGCGATAGGAAGCCTTTATATTTTCATATAACTGAGCCTTAGTAAGAGGTACTATTTGGCTATACTGGACGTATTTAGGGGAGAGAGACTGGATCTACTTTGCGAGGAGGATGGGGACAGCTGTGATAGGAGCGTCTCTCTAGATTGTTCAATCTTCATTCTATGGTATAGCTGAGGTGCTAATTTAGTGATCAGAGCATGCAAGAAAGGTAAATGGTTTATTGTGAGGTAATAGAGGTTAGTAAAGGTGTTAGTCATTCATGGTTAGTTCATTGATAGGAAGAATTCCTGTGCTACCTGGCAATGACTCGAAAGTCAAAAACAGGGGCCAGGTATACCTCCGCGGGGGTGGGGGTCTCCCTCCTCGGGTGGGCAAAAAGGGGGAGCTGGGCGCCCTCTCTCTGATATAGTCGTCCGGCGGCTGTGGCTAGGGGCTTGCCATATCACCAGTGTTTGTAATAACCCTCTGTGTATGAGACAGATGTGAGTGTCTTTAATACCAAAACCGAAGGTGCCTTAGCTAGCTGGTTTTACTCGGCTGGTTGTTAATTGTAGGGTTTGCTGGATATGGTGGACTGGGTTGCTAACTCTGCCACATTTATCTGGAAGTATGGCAATAGAAGTTAGTTACTGGCGGGGCGGCTAGCCTCGCACCGACGACCATTGGGTGCAGGGTTGTGAATGTGTTGTAAGAGAATAGATGGCATGCAAGGGGCTAGTAAAGTTCTAATGTTGTTCTGGCCTACTAAGTGAAGGTAGGCTGGATAGGAGTATATATATAAAAGGTTGGAGAGCGTTAGTAACGGACAATTCAAGGATCTTCAAGAGGTATGAGAGAGAGGCTAGGTCGGACAAGAGTCGAGAAGCGCGGGTGTCTTAATGAGAGGGGGGGGGAGAGTTCAAGGGCTACAGGGAAATTTTGCCCCTAAGGTCCCCGGGCGTGGGGGTGGCATTAGGCTACAATTGATATGGAAGTTTGAAAAGGCAGTAGAATACGTTAGCCAAATGCTACCGGGGAATGCAACTATGGGGTGGTATAGGAGTCTGGAAAAGATAGAGTTATGTGATCAGTCCGAGGGTTATGGATACTATTAGTTGGCCCTGGGAACTGCGTTTTCTATTAAATATAAATATCAACAACAGCGGCAGTTCGTAGGGGTACTTAGTTATTGTTTCGGGGTACTTATGACAGATACTGATAACCAGGTTATCTTATATAATCTCTGGTTGGGGTAAGAGGTGTCAGACACGAAGTAAATTGGCGTAGTGTGGACTGTGGATACGAAGGAGGCAAGGGGAAGACGTATGACAATTGTGGAAAGTAAATGGAAAAAGGTGAACACAATGGCGGATAAAATACTTAACCTAAAGGATTGCATACATCGATGAACGATGACATTATAGTCGTCGTCCTAATAAGGTGATGAAACCTGGTTGATCTGTACTTGGCACAATACGACACAAGGACACTGCCGCTATGTAGCATCAATGCTGGTGGCAGTTAATATTATAGACTTAGTTACTAGAGGAACAATGCAAGGGGCGACTGAGCACGGGTTACACATATCTATACTCGTCATGGGAAATGATATAAGAGGTCTAGGGACAAGCGTGGGTGTTTGAACTTCTAAGATATATAACATCTACTTCTCGGATGCAAGAACATACATAGATATAATTATGGCTGTCTGATGTGTTGGCATTGGCTCAACGTCGGGACAGGCATGGGTGTTTTTAATAAGAATGTATATTCCTGTTCATCATCTTTGTAGCAAGGACAGTGCCGCTATGTCGTATCAATGCTGGTGGCAGTTAATATTATAGACTTAGTTACTAGAGGAACAATGCAAGGGGCGACTGAGCACGGGTTACACATATCTATACTCGTCATGGAAAATGATATACGAGGTCTAGGGACAGCGTGGGTGTTTTAACTTCTAAGATATATAACATCTACTTCTCGGATGCAAGAACATACATAGATATAATTATGGCTGTCTGATGTGTTGGCATTGGCTCAACGTCGGGACAGGCATGGGTGTTTTTAATATGAATGTATATTCCTGTTCATCATCTTTGTAGTTAGGAGTGTAGGACACGAGGGGGTTAGTGTACGTGAGGTGTGGAAAATGGTCAGTTTAGAAAAGGTAAATGAGTGTGTCCTGGAGCTGTTTAGCCCTGCGGGCTTGGGCCTGTCTGAAATGGCTGGCTCGGTCAGCTGGTCCTTTCGTTCTGTGGACCTTTCCTTTGGTGTTTCTGTGTGGTGTTCGTTCATGGCTTCTGTGGTGGGCTTCTCGTTCTGGGGCATTTTAGTATATATGAAAACATAATATATACGGTAGGCCTACATCTGTTCCCCACAATCATATAATGCCAAGCACAAATATTCAATCTTTCATTGTTTGTATTACCGTAAGAAATTTACTGAACGCCTGCAAATAATACGCTATAAAATGCTTGCAATCTCTCTATTTTCTCTAATCTCTCTCTCTCTCTCTCTCTCTCTCTCTCTCTCTCTCTCTCTCTCTCTCTCTCGCTCGCTTTCCCTCTTCCTCATCCATATTATGTATTTCTCATTATTATTTTCTCTAACTAATCCCTCTATTTCATTTATTTGCTTGTAATATTTCTGTATTATTATATCTTTTTCA
>CM064572.1:23192281-23373401 GCA_032716605.1 Paralithodes platypus
ATTTGTACATTTTCAATAGAAAAATGTCCCGGCTGAAGGTCGGTTTGTTCTAAATTACAGGCTCGCTGTAGTGCTCGCAGGGAAAAAATCGCAACTAATCAGTCACGAAGAGTCTTATAGGCCTATTGACAAAGAAATGGGATGAAAGGTTAAAAAATCACCAAACAAATGGTCCAAACGGTATAAAATCTGAAAAGTAATAGGACTAAAAATGATGGAGAAGGGGAGGCCACGAAACCGGCCACCCCCCACTTCCTTACGAAAAAAGTTGAGAACTGTAAAGATTTACCATTGGTACTGGTATAGCCTATGTGGACTATTATTTTCATAAGATCCCTCTTCTTGGAACAAATTTTCCTTATAACAATTGTTTATCAATAGATAGGAGTCTGTTCACTGGAATGAGAAAAAATAATTTTATATATATATATATCCAGTGATACGATATATCTATATATATATATAATAATATAATATATATATAGATAATTATATATATATATATCTATATCTTACAGTATATATATAACTATATATATATAGATATATATATGTGATTAATCTATAAATATCTATATATATATTTAGTATCTATATAGATATATATATATAAATATCCAGTATATAGATATAGATCTATATATAGATATATATATATATCTATATATATATATATATATAGATATATATATATATATTGTGACATACGGAGCCCTGTATGTTAATTTAAGAGTTAGAATTAGAGGTGAAGGAGACAAGCTACCCAAACGGTGAAGAAGAATAGCGAGCTAAACGAGCGAGGGGGCAAACCATCTCGCCCCATACCAGCAAACTAGCCTTAACACCTCGATGACCGATGCTATGACGTATGATCGACGCCAGGAGCTGGTGAAAAAAGGACCAGACACCTGTTATGCGACTCCGAGGAGCTATGATTGGAGTAGGCACCACCTCCCGCCTCCTGCTTCGTTCCTACACCATCATTGTTTGGTATATAAGGACCGAGTTGTGGGCATTCAAATCAGTCTCATTTGGATTTGGGGAAGGTGAACTTGCAGCTGGAGGAAAGACGGGGTGACGTATTATAATGGGATTGTGACTGTCCGTCAGATTATATAAATGTGTGTTAAGTGTGTTCGGTGTAAATACGTATGTTATGTTGCGTTAGTTAGATATGTGATTGGGAATTGAACGGAACACTACTATTATGTGTTAACGATTTAATTGCGAATTAACGTGAACGCTACTATTATGTGTTTAACTATTAATTGGGAATTAACGTGAAACACTACTATTATGTGCTTTAACTATTTGATTGCGGAATTAACGTTAACGCTACTATTATGTGCTTTAACTATTTGATGGCGAATTAACGTTACACGCTATTATTATGCTAACTTAACTATTGTAGGGACTAACTTTGGGACTAAAGCAACTCTTTAAGTAATTGGGTTATGATGAAAGTAATACTATTGTTTTATATTAATACTTACGTGTTCTTTCATTTTCTTTGAATTAAGCTTACATTGCTTACTGGTGCTTAGTACGGTGATGCTATTGTGTCGTATTAGTAAGATCGCCTTAGACTAATCCTGGCTGTGTTAATATTACTTCTAGTGATTTTCTAAGCTGAATAAATTCTTTTGCTTCAAAATATTATATGCTGCTTTTCCTATTATTTGAGTGAGACCTGAATCGAATCTATGAAAACGATCCTGTAACTTTATTGACTCCATAATCAAACCTCAATGTTACGTGGTTAAGAAATACATTTAACGAATTGATTAAAATATATATCTAACTTTTTATGTGACTTTGATATTACTCCTGATGATAATAATAATATACTACTATTAACGTAAGACAAGAACCAAGAATAATTACATTAAATATAAAATATAAAGGACATAGAAGAAAATTATCTATTCATTTCAAAAGGGGGGGGTGTAAGAGACAGACATATTCTTACTTTAATATTTATTCTTTCAAGACTTTTTGTAAAATTAATAGTCCTTCTTTAGCTGATAACTTATTCGGTTCATAACCATAGCCTACTAAGCTTCGGTTAAATAATAATTCTTTATAAATAATACATGGACTTTAATTAGGTCCAGTATATTGCATAATTAAAGAGTATCAGTCACTAAAGGGATATTAAGTCATAAGATCCAAAAGGAAAGGAAGCAACAACAAGGAAATGATTTTATTAGATTTTTTACTTTTGTTTTGCCTTCAGCTGACTGCTACCTTATATATATATCGGTGCTATCTAGATTCATCAAGTTAACCACTTGAGGATCAAGATACGTAAACAGAAGAGTGGCGACCTTGCCAGGATTCGTTTCCATACAGTTTCACTCAGTTTCATTAAACGTTTCACAACTTAAAAAGCAAATATTAATCATGCCTAAACGAATTAATGAAGACGAATGCTCGCGTTTTCATAGAATCAGAACCCACAGCCCCTGATATTGACTGTAGTCAAAATCTGAACTGAAAGTGCTTGCCTCATATCTCCAATTAACTGTCTAAAACATGTCTAAAGTAGAAATTGCGTCAGACCATAAAAACCCCACCTGTTCCCTGTATGTAAGGCGGGGAGGGTGACGGAGCAGTTGGTGGGATCCGAGTAAAACCTAGCCAACTTGATGAACAAGTGCCACCTGGTTTGACCGGTGATCAACTATACAGAAACTAGAACTAGCCAGAATGAAAAAAATGCTGATGCCGAACAAGCCAGACTAAATATATAGAACTAGCCAGACTAAATGCCAGTGCAACGACCGAACATATGCGAATATGCATATCGTACGGCTCATCCTAAATGTCAATACAAATGCTCCCTTAATTGCTCCCCCTCTGGGATGGACTATGACTAGTGTCATTTCCACCTTTCACTGAGGATAATGTGCAGGATTTCTTTGTTTTGTTTGAGGAAGTTGCTGGCGGTATTGAAGTGGACAAGAGATCAATGGCCTTTTATGTTACAAACTGTTTTGACAGGGCAGGCTCGAGCCACGTAATTTGTCGAGAAGTAGCAGAAGTTAGGCAGGATTATGACAATCTCTAAAAGAAGCTATCTTAAAAACCTATCAATGGCAGCCTGAGGCTTACAGGGAATCTTGCCGTAAAAAACCAGAAGAAAGTAGAAGAAACCCATAAGGTATTTGCCAGGACCATGATCACAAAACTTTCAATCATTGGGTCAAGAGTAAGAAAGTCACAAGCTACAACGATCTGAGGGAGTTGGTCCTGTTAGAAAATTTCCTATGTAAAATTAATTCTTCTGTATCCTATCAGTTAAAGGGGAAAAAGGTAGATTGTCTTGCCGACGACGCTGACATGGATGACACATACGTGCTCAACAACAAATTTCGTGGAATGGAGAAGCCTCTACGATTAATTCTAGTTCTAATTTTACGTATCCCACCTCACAAATCTGACCGACCCAGTCACAAGCCTATAAAGTCTTCCCCAGCTAAGCCAAAATAGAACTGTTACCCCAACTAAAAAATGCGACCTCAGGGCAAGGGTAACAGAGGTGTGCCCCAAACTAATAGTAATGCTCAAAGAGGGAACTTCCCCGTATGCCCTAACGTATGTACTTTTTGTGGCATGAGGAGGCCACCTAGCGTATCAGTGCTGGAGCCAAGGAAAAAACCGAGAGATCGGGGCAGACAGTTGCCGCCGTATCTCCAAATTCCATGTGTGCCTTTAATGCAGGGCTCCCGACAGAACGGAGTACCTAGCACCAAAAGTTCCTTTAAAATGCAGGACTCTCGACAGAAGGAGTACCTAGCAGCTTAACGGTAAATCATCTAGGACAGGGGTGTAGTAGCATGTGTGGTGAACAACCCACTAGGGTTCAGCCAATAATAATTTCACCATCAGTGCAAGACAGTTTCCGTCCCTTTATTTCATCTGGGCAACGTGAGATTAAATGGTTGCATGCATGAGGTAAAACCCACAATTCTAGAGAGACACAGGTTCTTACACTAGCACCCTCATGGTGAATCCTAAACACTGAGTGCCCACCTGGCGAACCCAGTTGTAATGAGAGGTGCTGGAGGCCATTTTTTACATGCATACTTGGTAAAACAAATAAAAAAAAAAAGAAGGCGAAATTGAATGTGAGTTATATCTACAGGGTGAGGAACACCATCAAGCTTTTTGTGGTAGGTCCCAAGATAGTCCCTGTGCCTGGGGTAACTCTCACTTTTGGGGAATGAAAAATATTCGGAGCAAGATAATAATGAAACAGGTCCGACCAGACCCCATTTTGTCACTTTTTCCCCTGTTAACGAGCCACTAAACCAAGTGAGATTCTCAGACAAAGGAGTTTGCCAACTGTTTTCCCTGTGTGTGCTGACACACGTAAATCAAAAAATGTCTCAAGTAGCAGTTCCCTCAGACAGAACTGTACCGAATGTAAGAAGGTGATGAAAGGGATGATGAGAGTGTGAATGATGCTCCAACTGTGTCCTGATGATGTGACAGAGGTGGATTTTAATCTGACACTTTAGGGCTCATCTTGAACCCTACCGATGACCCAAATAAAGAAACCCCTCCAAATGTGTCCTAGTGGCCTGGTAGGCAAGCTACAGGGAGATGATAAGTGAATGACAAGGAGTTGAGCTGCCAGGTCCGTATGAGTGAAGAGGAATGTGAGAAGGAGGGTGGTGAATGTAAATTTCTAACACAAGGAGGAGTATTGTGGCGAAGATGGAGACCGCCCACACAGACCAATCGATGATGGGCTTGGGACGTCCATGCAAGTAAGTAGTCCACAAACTTGATCGTAGAGAATATACAAAAAAAAATGTACAATGGGAAATTGTAAAAAATACCATTGGCAGGACAACCTGAGGTGTGAGGAACAACTCTCGACAGAATCAGAGCCCACTTTTTACTGGCGCAGGAATGCGTGCAGATGTAGTGGAGTGTTGTAGAGTGTGTCACACTTGCCAGATGACAGGAAAACCCAATCAGAAAGGTGCACTGTACATCCTCTGGTGGTGCCCTTGCCCGTTCGAGAATCCTTTTACCTCGGGGTGGTCAGTGGAACATTGTAGGGGAAGCCCATTGCCTAAGACTTCCACAAGGTAACCTGTTATTTATTAACTATCTATGGACATGGCAACTCGCTACCACAAACAGAGGCTATAAACCCTTAGGGAACTACCTCTGTCTCCAACTGTTTATCAAGGAACTGCTTCAAATTTCGTCAACCAGAATGGGTTTTTCCCATGAGGTGCAAAGTGATCAAGGAACTAATTTTACCTCTAACATTTTCCAGCAGTCCCTGAAGGAGTTGGGTATCGAGCATGTTAAGTCTAGCACCTAGCCACCCAGGAGAGTCAAGGGGTTCTCGAACGATATCATCAGACATTAAAGAGGAATGTTACGTAAGTATTGTACAGAGACCGGAGTTGAGTGGGATAAGGGGGTACCTTTTCTTTTATTTGCTACTCGGTGAGGTCCCAACTGAATCCCTGGGTTTTTCCCCTAAGAGAGGCTAGTTTTCGGTCACGCCGGTAAGAGGGTGCCTTTGCAACTATTGCAGGATAGCCTAGTTGGGCCATGAGGGGAACCAAAACCTCCTCAAGTATGTTTTCAGATTTCAAAAAAAACCCGGCTGAGATCCTCATGTGAGGTTTGCACGCCTCAAAACTTGACCCGTGGCTAAAAGCTCCATGAAAAAATGGTATGAACAGACAAGCCCGTGAGAGGGAGTTTAAGCCCGGTGATGAGGTTTTGGTCCTGCTCCCCCCTTTTTGGCCAACCTTTATCGTGCCAAGTTCAGGGGCCCATATAGATCATTCGGAGGGTGAGCAATTACCGATTATCTAGTAAACTACCCCAGACAGGAGAAAAGCCCACGCAAGTATTCCATATAAATATGTTGAAGCCCTACCATAGGTCCCCTGATTCCTCTTCCCTCCAGATTCTCCCACTGTGGCAGTGAATGTCAGGACCTTGTGAAGCAGCCTGGTGCGGCCCCCCCCACAAAGTCTTCAGTTTCTCTTACTGACCCGCAACAGGAACTGAGTTCCCAGAGCCTGAAGGTATCCATGCAGACTTTGACTTGTCATGTAGCCTATCCATACTTTTCAGTATAATTCAGTGGCTTTTGAGGGAATTAACCATCTAAACTATGTCATCTTCCCTCTGATCAAGCGAACCAAACTAATCTCTGTTTTATCTCAGTACTCCCAGTGTGTTTTTTCCGTGAATACTCCAGGGCTCACTTCTTTGGCCGTGCCCCACGGGACCCCATCGGACGTAGGGCGATGCAACTCCCCATTAAACTATCCCCCTACCGTGTCTCGCCACAACGCAGGAGTTATACTGCAGGTCGAGCTTGACTTAATTTTTTCAAACCAGCTGATCACAAGGGCCTTAAGCCAGTGAAGTAGTCCGGTCATACTTTTGCCAAAGCCAGGCGGGGGTCATACGTTTTGTAGGGTCTATTAGGCCAAGTCAAGTTGCTGTCCACAAAGAACGATACCTACCCACTGCCAAACGGCATCAAAGATTGCATTTCCCAGGTTGGCCTCATGCAGCAGTAAGTATAATTTAATGGAGAGGATTTTGGCAATTAGCTTATCCCTTGTAGCGAGGGTAAATATCATGCTTTTGGTAGAGCGCTTTTCATCAAGCCTTCAGCTGTGAGATTCCTTGCAGTTCGAATAACGCTCCAGCTACGTTCCTGCTATGTTTCTGATCTGGCGTACCGTCTTTGTTGGAGACGTTGCATACTGGGGTGATATCCTTATTATATCCTCATTAATAATCTTGCTGTTTGCCAATTCTGGTGGTGAAATCTGGTATTTATGTATTATGTTTAATAATTATGTACGTACTCCTTAAACTCCTTTTCTTAGGGGGAGGTCCTGACTACGGAGCCCTGTATGTTAATTTATTAGAGGTTAGGGAATTAGAGCTTGAAGGAGCCAAGCTACCCAAACGGTGAAGCAGACTAGCGAGCAAAACTGAGCGAGTGGGCAAACCATCTCGCCCCATACCAGCAAAACTATCCCTTCACACCTCCCGATGACGCGATGCTATGACGTATGATCGACGCCAGGAGCTGTGAGTGGACCAGGCACCTGTTATGTGACTCCTGAGGAGCTATGATTGGAGTAGGCACCACCTCCCGCCTCCTGATTCGTTCCTACACCATCATTGTTTGGTATAATAAGACCCGAGGGTTGTGGGCATTCAAATCAGGTCTCATTTGCGTTGGGGACGGTGACAACTTTGCAGCTGGCAGGAAGACGGGGTGAAGTATTATAATGAGGATTGTGACTGTCAGTCAGATTATATAAATGTGTGTTAAGTGTGTTCGGTGTAAACACGTTATGTTATGTTGGTTAGTGAGATATGTGATTGGGAATTAACGTGAACACTACTATTATGTGTTTAACTATTTAATTTGGCGAAGTAACGTGAACAACACACCTAAGCTATCTATTATGGTGTTTAACTATTTAATTGGGAATTAACGTGAACACTACTATTATGTGCTTTAACTCATTTGATTGCGAAGTAACGTTAACGCTACTATTATGTGCTTTAACTATTTGATGGCTAATTAACGTTAACGCTATTATTATGTACTGTAACTTAGTTTTTAGGTTGAGCTAACGGTGTGGACTACAAAGCAACTCTTTAAGTAATTGGGTTATGATGAAGTAATACTATTGTTTTATATTAATACTTACGAGTTCTTTCATTTTCTTTGAATTAAGCTTACATTGCTTAATGGTGCTTAGTACGCTGATGCTATTTTGTCTCGTCATTAGTAATATCGCCTTAGACTAACAGGGCTGTGTTAATATTACTTCTGAGTGATTTCCTAAGCTGAATAAAATTCTTTTGCTTCAAAATATTCATATTTGTGCTTTTCATATTATTTGAGGAGACCTGAATCGAATCTATGAAAAACGATCCTGTAACTTTATTTACTCATATCAAACCTCAATGTTACGTGGGTTAAGACATACATTTAACTAATTATTAAATATATATCTAACTTTTTTATGTGACTTTGATATTACTCCTGATGAACTAAGATAATATAATACTATTAACGTAAGACAAGAACCAAGAATAATTACATTAAAGTATACATAAAAGGACATTAGAAGAAAATTATCTATTCATTTCAAAAAGGGTAAGAGACAGAAATATTTCTTACTTTAATATTTATCTTTCAAGACTTTTTATAAAATTAATAGTCCTTCTTGTAGCTATAACTTATTCAGGTTCATAACCATAGTCCCTACTAAGCTTCGGTTAAATAATAATTCTTATATAAATACTACATGACTTTAATTAGTTTTCAGTATTTTTCATAATTAAGAGTATCAGTCCAATAAAGGATATTAAGTCCTCAGAACCAAAAAGAAAGGAAGCAACAACAAGAAATTATTTTATTAGATTTTACTGTTTGTTTTGCCTTCAGCTGGACTGATACCTTAATATATATACTGTGCTATCTAGAGTTCATCAAGTTAAACCCTTGAGGATCAAGATACGTAACAGAAGAGTGGGCGACCTCGCCAGGATTCGTTTCATACAGTTTCACTCAGTTTCATTAACGTTTCACCCACTTAAAAATCAAATATTAATCGAGGCCTCAACTAATTAATGAAGAAGATGCTCGAGTTTTCATAGAATCAGAACCCACATCCCCTGATATTGACTGTCTGTCAAAATCTGAACTGAAAGTGCTTGCCTCATATCTCCAATTAACTGTCTCAAACATGTCTAAAGTAGAATTGGCTCAGACCATAAAAACCCACCTGTTCCCTGTAGAAGGCGGGGAGGGTGACGGAGCAGTTGGTGGGATCCCGAGTAAACCTAGCCAACTTGATGAACAAGTGCCACCTGGTTTGACCGGTGATCAAATATACGAACTAGAACTAGCCAGAATGAAAATAAATGCTGATGCCGAACAAGCCAGACTAAATATAGAACTAGCCAGAATAAATGCCAGTGCAACGACCGAACAATGCGAATATCAATATCGTACGGCTCAACTAAATGTCAATACAAATGCTCCCTTAATTGCTCCCCCTCTGGGATTGACTATGACTAGTGTCATTCCACCTTTCACTGAGGATAATGTGCAGGATTTCTTTGTTTTGTTTGAGGAAGTTGCTGGAGGTATGAAGTGGACAAGAGATCAATGGCCTTTTATGTTACAAACTGTTTTGACAGGGCAGGCTCGAGCCACGTATTTGTCAGAAGTAGACAGAAGTTAGGCAGGATTATGACAATCTCAAAGAACGCTATCTTAAAAACCTATCAATTGCAGCCTGAGGCTTACAGGCAATCTTTCCGAAAAAACCAGAAGAAAGTAGAAGAAACCCATAAGGTATTTGCCAGGACCATGACTAAAACTTTCAATCATTGGGTCAAGAGTAAGAAAGTCACAAGCTACAAACGATCTGAAGGAGTTGGTCCTGTTAGAAAATTTCCTATGGAAAATTGATTCTTCTGTATCCTATCATTTAAAGGGGAAAAAGGTAGATTGTCTTGCCGACGCCGCTGACATGGATGACACATACGTGCTCAACAACAAATTTCGTGGAAAGAAGCCCTACGATAATTCTAGTTCTAATTTTAAGTATCCCAATCACAATACTGACCGACCCAGTCACAAGCCTATAACGTCTTCCCCAGCTAGCCAAAATAGAAATGTTCCCCCAACTAAAAATGCGACTCAGGGCAATGGTAACAGAGGTGGGCCCCAAACTAATAGTAATGCTCAAAGAGGGAACTTTCCCGTATCCCCTAAAGTATGTACTTTTTGTGGCATGAGAGGCCACCTAGCTTATCAGTGCTGGGCCAAGGAAAAAAACCGAGAGATCGGGGCAGACAGTTGCCGCCGTATCTCAAATTCCATGTGTGCCTTTAATGCAGGGCTCCCGACAGAAGGAGTACCTAGCACCAAAAGTTCCTTTAATGCAGGACTCTCGACAGAAGGAGTACCTAGCAGCTAACGTAAATCATCTAGACAGGGGTGTAGTAGCATGTGTGGTGCAACCCACTAGGGTTTCAGCCAATAATAATTTCACCATCAGTGCAGGACAGTTACCGTCCCTTTATTTCATCTGGCAACGTGAGATTAAATGGTTGCATGCATGAGGTAAAAATTCTGAGAGACACAGGTTCTACTAGCACCCTCATGGTGAATCCTTACACTGAGTGCCCACCTGGCGAACCAGTTGTAATGAGAGGTGCTGGAGGCCAGTTTTATGCATACTTGGTAAAAGGCGAAATTGAATGTGAGTTACTACAGGGTGAGGCCACCATAGCTTTGTGTAGGTCCCAAGATATCCCTGTGCCTGGGGTAACTCTCCTTTTGGGGAATGATGTAGCAGGTGAGAAGGTCCGACCAGACCCCATTTTGTCACTTTCCCCTGTTAACGAGCCACTAACCGGTGAGATCGACAAGGAGTTGCCAACTGTTTTCCCTGTGTGTGCTGACACACGTTCAATGTCTCAAGTAGCAGTTCCCTCAGACAGAAATGTACCGAATGTAAGAGTTGATGAAAGGGATGATGAGAGTGTGAATGATGCTCCAACTGTGCCTGATGATGTGACAGAGGTGGATTTATCTGACACCTTTATGGCTCATCTTGACCCTAACGATGACCATGAAACCCCTCCAAATTGTCCTAGTGGCCTGGAAGAGCTACAGAGAGATGATAGTGAATGCAAGGAGTTAGCTGCCAGGTCCGTGAGTGAAGAGGAATGTGAGAAGGAGGGTGGTGAATGTTTCTACCTCAAAGGAGGAGTATTGTGGCGAAGATGGAGACCGCCACACAGACCAATCGATGATGGGGCTTGGGACGTCCATCAAGTAGTAGTCCCCAAACCTTGTCGTAGAGATATAATGGAAATGGCACATTGTATACCATTGGCAGGACACCTAGGTGTGAGAAAAACTCTAGACAGAATCAGAGCCCACTTTTACTGGCCAGGAATGCGTGCAGATGTAGTGGCGTGTTGTAGAGTGTGTCACACTTGCCAGATGACAGGAAAACCCAATCAGAAGGTGCCTGTACATCCTCTGGTGCCCTTGCCCGTTTTCGAGAATCCTTTTACTCGGGTGGTAGTGGACATTGTAGGCCCATTGCCTAAGACTTCCCAAGGTAACCTTTATTTATTAACTATCATGGACATGGCAACTCGCTACCCAGAGGCTATACCCTTAAGGACTACCTCTGCTCCAACTGTTATCAAGGAACTGCTCAAATTCTTCACCAGAATGGGTTTCCCCCATGAGGTGCAAAGTGATCAAGGAACTAATTTTACCTCTAACATTTTCCAGCAGTCCCTGAAGGAGTTGGGTATCGAGCATGTTAAGTCTAGCACCTACCACCCAGAGAGTCAAGGGGTTCTCGAACGATATCATCAGACATTAAAGGGAATGTTACGTAAGTATTGTACAGAGACCGGAGTTGAGTGGGATAAGGGGGTACCTTTTCTTTTATTTTGTTCTCGTGAGGTTCCAACTGAATCCCTGGGTTTTTCCCCTAATGAGCTAGTTTTCGGTCACCAGGTAAGAGGTCCTTTGCAACTATTGCAGGATAGCCTAGTTGGCCAGGAGGGGAACCAAAACCTCCTCAAGTATGTTTTTCAGATTTCAAAACCCGGCTGAGATCCTCATGTGAGTTTGCCGCCTCAAAACTTGACCGTGGCTAAAAGCTCCATGAAAAAATGGTATGACAGAAAGCCCGTGAGAGGGAGTTTAAGCCCGGTGATGAGGTTTTGGTCCTGCTCCCCCTTTTTGGCCAACCTTTATCTGCCAAGTTCAGGGGCCCATATAAGATCATTCGGAGGGTGAGCATTACCGATTATCTAGTAACTACCCCAGACAGGAGAAAGCCCACGCAAGTATTCCATATAAATATGTTGAAGCCCTACCATAGGTCCCCTGATTCCTCTCCTCCAGATTCTCCCACTGTGGCAGTGAATGTCAGGACCTGTGAGCAGCCTGGTGCGGACAAAGTCTTCAGTTCTCTTACTGACCCGCAACAGAGCCTGAAGGTATCCATGCAGACTTTGACTTGTCATGTAGCCTATCCAACTTTCAGTATAATTCAGTGGCTTTGAGGGAATTACCATCTAAACTATGTCATCTTCCCTCTGATCAAGCGAACCAACTAATCTCTGTTTTATCTCAGTCTCCCAGTGTGTTCCGTGATACTCCAGGGCTCACTTCTTTGGCCGTGCACGACATCGACGTAGGGGATGCAACTCCCATTAAACTATCCCCCTACCGTGTCTCGCCACAACGCAGGAGTATACTGCAGGTCGAGCTTGACTTAATTTTTTCAAACCAGCTGATCACAAGGGCCTTAAGCCAGTGGAGTAGTCCGGTCATACTTTTGCCAAAGCCAGACGGGAGCCATAGGTTTTGTAGGGTCTATAGGCAAGTCAATGCTGTCACAAAGAACGATACCTACCCACTGCCACGGATCAAAGATTGCATTTCCCAGGTTGGCCTCATGCAGCAGTAAGTATAATTTAATGAGAGGATTTTGGCAATTAGCTCTCCCTTGTAGCGAGGTAAATATCATGCTTTTGTAGTGCGCTTTCAAGCCTTCAGCTGTGAGATCCTTGCAGTTCGAATAACGCTCCAGCTACGTTCCGGCTATGTTCTGATGTGGTACCTGGAGACGTTGCCTACTTTGGGTGATATCCTTATTATATCCTCATTATAATCTTGCTGTTGCCAATCTGGTGGTGAATCTATTTATGTATTATGTTTAATATTATGTACTATACTCCTTAAACTCTTTTCTAGGGGGGAGGTCTGACATACGGAGCCCTGTATGTTAATTTAAGAGTTAGAATTAGAGTTGAAGGAGCCAAGCTACCCAAACGGTGAAGCAGACTAGCGAGCAAACGAGCGAGTGGGCAAACCATCTCGCCCCATACCAGCAAACTAGCCTTCACACCTCGATGACCGATGCTATGACGTATGATCGACGCCAGGAGCTGTGAGTGGACCAGACACCTGTTATGTGACTCGAGGAGCTATGATTGGAGTAGGCACCACCTCCCGCCTCCTGATTCGTTCCTACACCATCATTGTTTGGTATATAAGACCCGAGTTGTGGGCATTCAAATCAGTCTCATTTGGAGTTGGGGAAGGTGAACTTGCAGCTGGAGGAAGACGGGGTGAAGTATTATAATGGGATTGTGACTGTCAGTCAGATTATATAAATGTGTGTTAAGTGTGTTCGGTGTAAACACTTATGTTATGTTGGTTAGTGAGATATGTGATTGGGAATTAACGTGAACACTACTATTATGTGTTTAACTATTTAATTGCGAATTAACGTGAACGCTACTATTATGTGTTTAACTATTTAATTGGGAATTAACGTGAACACTACTATTATGTGCTTTAACTATTTGATTGCGAATTAACGTTAACGCTACTATTATGTGCTTTAACTATTTGATTGCGAATTAACGTTAACGCTATTATTATGTACTTAACTATTTTAGTTGACTAACTTGTGGACTAAAGCAACTCTTTAAGTAATTGGGTTATGATGAAAGTAATACTATTGTTTTATATTAATACTTACGAGTTCTTTCATTTTCTTTGAATTAAGCTTACATTGCTTAATGGTGCTTAGTACGGTGATGCTATTGTCTCGTATTAGTAATATCGCCTTAGACTAACATGGCTGTGTTAATATTACTTCTAGTGATTTCCTAAGCTGAATAAAATTCTTTTGCTTCAAAATATTATATTTTGCTTTTCATATTATTTGAGTGAGACCTGAATCGAATCTATGAAACGATCCTGTAACTTTATTTACTCATAATCAAACCTCAATGTTACGTGGTTAAGAAATACATTTAACTAATTATTAAATATATATCTAACTTTTTATGTGACTTTGATATTACTCCTGATGATAATAATAATATAATACTATTAACGTAAGACAAGAACCAAGAATAATTACATTAAATATAAATAAAAGGACATAGAAGAAAACTATCTATTCATTTCAAAAAGGGTAAGAGACAGAAATATTCTTACTTTAATATTTATCTTTCAAGACTTTTTATAAAATTAATAGTCCTTCTTTAGCTATAACTTATTCGGTTCATAACCATAGCCTACTAAGCTTCGGTTAAATAATAATTCTTTATAAATACTACATGACTTTAATTAGTTTCAGTATTTTTCATAATTAAAGAGTATCAGTCAATAAAGGATATTAAGTCCTAAGATCCAAAAGGAAAGGAAGCAACAACAGGAAATTATTTTATTAGATTTTACTTTTGTTTTGCCTTCAGCTGACTGATACCTTAATATATATCTGTGCTATCTAGATTCATCAAGTTAACCACTTGAGGATCAAGATACGTAACAATATATATATATATTTGTTTCTATATAAATATATATATATATTATTATTATAGTATTATTATTTCACTAGGAGTATCTGCCTGGCATGATCCTCGTACCTCTTTGTAACTCTCATATAAGACATCCAATGTACTTTGTAGATTCCCTCCGTTTGTCATCTTCATGCTGTCCACTAGTTGGTGGGATGTTTGGAACTATACACAAGAGTGTGTGCGTTTGTTCAGGAGGCAGTCTACATGTGTGAACGGTTGTGTGTACTGGGTGTGTGTAAGAGAGAGAGAGAGAGACCCTCACCAAAGACTACTAGCGAAATTAGACTATTATGGCATCCGAGGAACGCTTCTTCAATGGCTTGAGATTTTCCTAACTAATCGTGAGCAACGTGTTGTGCTCGAAGACTGTCATTCTTCTTCTGTATCTGTAACATTCTGGGTCCCACAAGGCACCGTCTTGTGCCCCCTACTTTTCCTTTCATATATTAATGACCTTCCACTATCTCTTTCTTCTACTACTAGACTTTTTGCAGACGATAGTTTACTTTATCGACCAATTATCAATAGGGACGATTGCTTCCGACTACAAGACGACTTAACTGTGCTTGAACAGTGGGAAGCCTAGTGGCAGATGACATTCAGACCTGCCAAGTGCCATTGTGGTGGAGTGGTCTTGCCACTGGACTGGAAATCCAATGGACCCGGATTGGAATCCCGATATGTCGATGAGATGATATTATTGGGATGTAATTTGTGCTGCACCTAGTATCAGTGCATCACTACAAAGCCCACCGAAACTCCATAAAAGTACCCTCATTGTTCCCTGATTAAATAGCACTGTATGAATATTCCCATATTCAAAATATGCTACAGGTGGACAATGCCTAGTGTGTTCATTGCTCAATAGGTGGCGTTCTGAGAGTGAGGGTCCGAGTCTATGAGATGAGACAGTGAAGCACCGGAGTGAGGCAGCTTCAGAGATGGTGCTGCTTTGAGCTGTGAGTGGGTAACTAAGCCCCATGCATCCTGCGAAGGAAGCTAAAAGTGCTTCACATGTCTCACCCCCTAAACTGGAACGAGACCTCACAGGCTTCACCGTTCAATGATTAGTGTTTGAATGTACAGGCTCTCCGCCTATGCCGGAGATGGAATAGTTGGAATATATATATAAAAAAAAAACATTCGCTTCACCCGTTCTAACAAAACCATCCCATTCTCTTACAAACTTCACAATACCCCCTTAGATACCGTTCCCTCTCACTAATATTTGGGGGTCCACATCTCGGTGGATATAGGTGGAAAACACACACGAGCAACATCAGAGCAAAGGCTAAGAGGGACCTGGGCTTCCTTCGCAGGAATCTCACAAAGTATAACGCAAACATCAATATTGTTGCTTTCAAATCATTAGTTCGGCCACACTCAGAATACTGCGACACCGACACCGTCTTGGATCCACACACTCACAATAATATCAATAAATTAGAGGCCATACAAAACAAAGCTTCAGGATGGATCAGACGTGATTAAAGACATACTACATTAGTCACTTTGCTCAAACAAGACATTAAACTAGACCCCCTTGTAACAATAAGACAAATACACAGACAACAAATGTTATACAAAATCACAAACCATTTAGTGGACATAGACAAAATTACATATTTACACCCTACAAATATACGATTTTCGAGAGGCAGCCACAACTTAAAATACCACATATCAGATAAGCATGGATATATTCAGACATTCATTTTTCCCGCAACATCCAAGAGTTGAATCACCTCCCATCTCACAAAGTTAATAGCCCTATTCTTGATTCCTTTAGAAATAGGATCACTAATCATTATCTCCCTCATCCTAATCCTTGACCCGATCCTATCCCAGCCCAAGAGCAGCCCTCTACGGGTCCCCCTGACAAGAATACCAGACAAGAGAGAGAGAGAGAGAGAGAGAGAGAGAATGCATATAATAATGATGATAATCGGTGTATGTAGAACCAACAGCCAGTGAGGCTAAAAATACAAATGTCCTTAAGCTATGAAAATCTAAACCCACATTGAAAATACTTTCATGGTAGAGACACGATATCTTGAGCCCTCTTCACCTGAGGAGGGCTTAAGATAAGCAGAAACTGTTGTGTGTTTGTTTTAAAAACTATTTTCAGTACCGGTAGGTGGGTTTAATTATTCTAGTTTTGTATTCACATCACTGAATGTTTAATTCCCGTTTTCCACTTTGGAATACATTTTGTCACTCCGTCGTTAATAACCTCACAAAATCGTTCATATTGTCGGTATATGTCTTGGTCCTGAAGCTCATGGTCCCAATTAATTTCTTGAAAGCATTTCCTTATCATACTGTAGATTTCTTTTTCAAAATTGAACCTCTCTTCCTTGTGACCTTCTGTTTTTTCATCAATATCTATCTATCTATTGCCTGACGCCGTGATCCCCGAAGGGGTGGCCACGAACGAACTGCCCCCATGCACCTCTGTCCCCAGTCAGTCGACGCCCCTCCCCCCAACCAGCACCACCTTCGTTCATATATTTCCTCACTCCATCCTTCCACCTCTCTTTCGGTCTACCTCTCCCTCTCTGTCCCTCCACCTCGCTCTCGTACACCCTCTTAGTCATTCTCTCGCTTTCCATACGTTCCATATGGCCGAACCATCTCAAGTTATTCCTTTTCACACTTTCCAGCACATCATAGTGAATAATATAGTCAAATTTTAACTCTTTCACGCTTATATGATGCAGAGGTTGCCAGATTAGCAATAAGAAATAGAGTTCTCTCACTCTTATAATTACCTCTCCAAAATTAGTTTTCTGCCCACAGCTAACTCAAAGACAACTGCAGAGGTTGAAGTAACTAAACTAAAGGTTTCTAAATACCCTTGATGGTAACAAAGGCTTTAAAGTATTCCTAATAGGCTCAAAATTGCGTTGTAAGCGTGAAAGGGTTAATAAGACGTGATCACTTTTCCCCAAGGGTGGCAAATATTCTATTGATGTTACCTCTTCTTTAAGCCATCATCACACATACACGAGTCGAGTCGGTGCCCGAGTCCAACACGAGTGATGAAATTTCCATATTCGGCAATGACTCTGGCATACTCTTCGTGACTCTTTGTGATTTGTTTTACACTCGTGTGAGTACTGTTGGTAGCGGGGTGTGTCCTGGGTACTCGTGACGTGGCCTAGAAATGTCAAAACTGCATGAAATTTCTTGTCCCCGTCACAAGTCTGAAGGACATACATGTTGACTCCTGTCAACACTTGTTGACTCTTTGTGACTCTTGTTTAACTCTGCATAACTCTTTGTGACTCGATTGTGACCCAACTTCTTCAAAATATAATATTAAACCATATTTAACCATATGAGGCGTGTTTTGGCAGAGGAGCGTAAGCACCAAAAGGAAGTTTGATACATATTCCATAATGAAGGCTGAAAAATTACTGTTTTAGAATGTTTTTAAATCTGCCCAAATTCATAGATTTGATCTAACTGAATGTTTGTGGTATCATTGTATTCAGAATGATGAACACTTTCAACCAGGTACGAGTTTTTGGCCGACAATATTTTTTTCCTTGAATGGAATTTATCTCTGTCAATCAATCTTTCCTTCATCCTATGACTTAGATTGCTTTAAACTTTGTGTGTCCAGGCTTTTTGACTCCAACGACCCTTGAATTTGGCTCTATGTCACTCCTTTGGCTCTGGGGATACCACTCGTTACATTCAGCCTGCCTTTTGTCTCCTTCATACATAAAAATAAAGACAACAAAAATATGCAACAAAGTTGCATAATCCGTTTTGTGTTACCAGATAAATTTTATTATTTTCTATAAACAGATTCTCCTTAACCCACTGAACCCCAGCTATTTAATAATAAATGTACACCCCAGGACCATGGGGTTGTAAAAAAAAATTGTTTTCCAGAAAACACCAGGAATGGGTTAGAAATGAAGGAAAACCCACAAAAAAACGATCCCCTAGGACCTAGGTCATTAAGGGGTCCTACGATGTGCCCGAAAGTCGGAATTAACATGGGGAAATAGGTAGGCAAAAACAGGCAAAAACAGGTTTTTGCGCGCTCACGCGTATGCGGTTGGACTTTGAGAGTTTTCAACCATCGGCATTGTTGCGTGGGATACTTACACAGTTCCCATACAGATCTGAGCCCTCTAGGTGCCATAGGACCGGAGTAATTAACCAGGACGCACCTTATGCGTCCCTGGGATTTAGCGTTACATACATTGCGGACGCAAACCATGCGTCGCTGGGGTTCAGTGGGTTAAAAAAACACAGATATTGATATATAATATGGTAGGGTTGTCATCAGTTTATCATGTGTTGCATTAACTCCAACTTTAATTGTAAATAATTCAAAACTTCCTTTTGGTGCTTACGCTCCTCTGCCAACACACACCTCATATGAAAACATCGAAATTGCAAAGACCCTTTAGAAAACAGATAGAAAACATCGTAACTTCAGTGACCCTTTAGAAAACAGAGACCGCTATATATATATATTTGTTCTATATACTTTTTACTTACTATTTTCTATCTGTCTATTTTACTGTCCTACTTTTCCTTCTGGGGACGGTAGGCTAGGAATCCTCCTCCCCTTGTAAATTTCATCTACTAGACGAGACAGACAGGGGTGTGGAAACGCGAAAGTGGTACCAAACCATAAACATCGGAACTTTTAAATGTTGTTTCTGTTCGGTCTGTCTCGAGTCAGCCACCCCAAGCTATGGGGTGTGCATGAGTATATATATACATACACACATACATGCATGTATGCCGGTACACCCGGATACCACAGAAACTAGCCCAGGTGGTTATGAACCGGAGATTTACTGCGGATCCTTTCTGGACTATCACGGCGCCACACACACACAGACATACTGTATGTTTCGAACCAATATTGACGACTGTCGTTGTCATGTATAATAATTATCGTAATCAAATATTGATAGTATAAATAAGATACTTGCATTGTTTTTAGTTTTGTTTTTGTATTTTAATTTTTCCATATATCTACGGACACGAAAATATTGCCCTATCTATATTATTAAATCAGTTCGTGTGTCTGTCTGTGTGTTCTTAATAGGCGGCCGCAGTTTTGGACCTGGGGAGCTGAAACTTTGCATGTGGGTGTCAATTGACCTGGGTCAGGTCATAGAGGGGGCGAGGCCACGATCGGAGGTCGTTTAGAGGCCGAAATTGAAAAAAATAAATACAAAAAATTGCCGTTTGGGGCAGAAGGAGGCCTCCGATCGAAAAGGTGTATGGAACGAAAGTTGTTCGCAGCCTCCCAAAATGGGGGTACGGATGAGGTCAGATCCAAAATCAGAGGTCATTTAGCGGCCGAAATCGAGGTCGCCATTTAATGAGGCACAGGGAGGTCGAGGCCGGTGATTATGGTAGTAGTAGTATTGTGATGATTGTGGTAGTAGTGATTGATGATGGTGATTATGGTAGTAGTAGTGGTGGTAGTAGTGATGGTGATTATGGTGGTACAGTAATCAGTTCGTGTGTCAGTTTGTCTGTCTGTGTGTTCTTAATAGGCGGCCACAGTTTTGGACCTGGGGAGCTGAAACTTTGCATGTGGGTGTCAATTGCCCTGGGTCAGGTCATAGAGGGGTGAGGCCACGATCGGAGGTCGTTTCGAGGCCGAAATTGAAAAAAAACAAAAAAAAATGCCGTTTGGGGCAGAAGGAGGCCTCCGATCGAAAAGGTGTAGGAAACGAAAGTTGTTCGCAGCCCCCCAAAATGGGGATACGGATGAGGTCAGATCCAAAATCGGAGGTCATTTAGCGGCCGAAATCGAGGTCGCCGTTTAATGAGGCACAGGGAGGTCGAGGCCGGTGATTATGGTAGTAGTAGTATTGTGATGATTGTGGTAGTAGTGATTGATGATGGTGATTATGGTAGTGGTAGTGGTGGTAATAGTGATGGTGATTATGGTGGTACAGTATTTTTATTATTAAACCCGGGCAACGCTGGGTACCCCTGCTAGTAGATTTTAAGACATTAAGATTCAGACAAAACAATTTCAAACCACCCACTGAATACAATGGTTTCTATGTGTGTGTGGGTGTGTGTGTGTGTGTTAGAAGTCATCTGTAGTCATTACGATTAAATACATTATTGATATAACGTTCACCCATGTCAGTCTGAGCACAGTGGCCAAAAATTTTGCTTCTCCACGCCACAAAAGGCCAATTGTATAATATTACGTTCTTTCTAATCATCTGATTAACCCGTACAGCCCCAGCGACGCGCCTGACGCGTCGGCGATGTATGTAACGCACAGCCCCAGAGACGCGCCTGGCGCGTCGCCCCAATTGCGCCGACCGTGACCTCAGGTGTAGCCACTCAAGAGGGCTCAGATTTGTATGGGAACTGTGTACGTATCCCACGCACCCGTGCCGATGGTTGAAAACTCTCAAAGTCCACGTGCGTGCGCGCGAGCACGCAATAACCTGGTTTTTTGGGATAATTGCCTTCAATTTTTTACTCTTATAAAATCCGTTTTCGGGGGCTCTGTAGGACCATTTTTTAAGCTTTTTGAGCGGTTTTTCGGGGTTTTTCCTTCATTCCTAACCCATTCGCTATTGTTTCTGGAATAAAACCATTTTTTGAAAACCGGCCGGGTTCTGGTGCGCAAACATTACAAAACTAGCCGGGGCTCCACGGGTTAAGTATATAAAAATATGCATGGACTGTCCTGTCCTGTATGATTTGAACCCAGATTAATCGCGCTTGTAGAATATCTATGCTAGTGTTAGACAAATGCACGCCGTAATGTTAGAAATATGACACACACACACACACATCTGAAACCTTATGCAATAACTGGGTGATTCGGAAGAGTCTCGTGTGATTCTTAATTTCATAAAACGTATGGGGTTACTCATTCGTGTCCCTGTTGAATGTAAATGTTGGAGGAAATACAATTCAATAAACAATACATAGTCATTAATACTTTTAGTGATTCCGTAACATTAAAGGAGCAAGAAAATTATCATGCATGATACACTGAGAGTCAAGCCTCTTCAGTTCGAAACATGTGTTCGTGTGTGTGTGTAACCCCGTGATAGAGTGGGCTGCCGTCCAGAAAGGATCCACTACAAATCTCCGGCTCATACCCACCTGGGCTAGTTTTTGTGTATCCGGGTGTACATTGTCCGATGACACCCCCAGATGACTGCACTCTTCGTGACTCTTGTTACACTCTTGTTGACTCTTGTTACACTCTTGTTGACTTGTACCGACCCTTTGTTTTCGTACCCTGAAATTGACCGTTATTTTTCAAATTTCCTCAACTCGTGTTGGGTTCGTGTTACACTCTTCGTGACTCTTGTTGACTCTCCGTGACTGGTACTGACTCTTGGATGAACACGTACCGACTCTTGTTGACTCTTAGTGAATCGGGAACAGTGACCTACTCGGGCTGGTTCTTGCCAGAGTCACGAAGAGTGTCGCCCATCGTTCACTCGTGTTGGACTCGGGCACCGACTCGTGTATGTGTGATGATGGCTTTAGTCTAGTAAAGATTAAATCCAAGACTGATGGTTCATCCTGTCCTCTCACTCTCGTAAGTTCGTTTACATGTTGATGCATAAAGAAATTCATCAATAAATCTAGCAACCTCTGACTCCAACTATGTTCATTTGATCTTGCATCGAGTTGCACTCAGCCAATTTTTCCACTATTAAAGTCCCCCGTTAGAATTACTCTATTTTGCTTGTCCTCCGCTTCCTGTAGCAATCTACGCAGATCACATATAGTAGCATTAATTTTGTCTTCATACTCAGTACTGTTCCATGCATTCGTTAAAGGAGGCATATACACATTATTTATTATGATGACCTACTCTGTCATTTCTCCAAACATCGTATCCTTCGGCAACTAGAACTTCATTCCCGATTTGTTAATCGAGTTTGGTTTCAGTTAAACATACTACATGATAATTGTTATCAATTAATAAATCCTTTAATTCTAGAGCTTTGAATATAAACCCGTTTACGTTTGTGTACATTACACTTAGGCTGCTATTATTCTTGGTTTCTATATCACCAATAGAAATGTCTGCACATTTGTCCCTTGTTACTCGCTTTCTTGTTGTATGATGTACCATTTTGTCAACCGAAGCCCCTACACCCTGAAGATTTTTTTTTTTTTTTTATCTTCCTCAGACCGTTCATCTCATCGTTAAGTTGTTTGGCTTCGTTTAGTTTCCCCTTCAAAATGTCTCGGTCTTCCTTGCTTATATCCCTTCGCAACTTTATATTTTCGTATTCCTTCTCTTCCTTCAGTTTCCCTGCATTTCTCAATATTTCGTCTACCACTTGACTACTCATTAATGTTACCTTCAATGGCCTCACCTTACCTTCCTCATATTTCTCTATCCTTCTGAAGTCTGCAACTACTACATTACCGTCATCAATTACTTTACCAATAATACTGTACTTTCGATAAACTTATCTTCTACCTTGTTTCTGTCTAACCTTGATTTAATATTTTCCTCTTTGTGTCCGAAAAGATTCACCGACTTGTTCCTTTCAACTGTTTCCCTAATGAGCCGATCATTGTTTCGAATCACTTTCTTGATTTCGTTTTCCATTGTATTATCTCACTTGGCCCTTATCAATTTCTTGCTCTTTCACCTTTCCTTCCTTTACTACCTCAGCAAAGTTAGCTTTCATTTCTTCACAACATTCGTTTACTTTGTTCTCTACCTCCTCTACTTCATGCGTTATAATTAGTTTTGCATTGTTCATTTCCTGCATTAAACACTGTTGATCTTTGGTTAGTTTGTCACCTTCATTCCTAAATATTTCCCGTGCAGAGTTCAAATCACTTTTGGTCGAATCACTTGAAGCCTGTTCAATCGCGCATTGTTGCTTCGTGAACTTAACGTCCCGTTCCTTCAACATGCGTCTTAATTCTGCTGTTTCTAACTCCCTTTCTCTATCTTTATTTTCTAAGGTTTCATTTTGCTTGCATACATCGTGTAATTCTGCCTTTAGCCTAACAACAGTCTATCATAGAGATTTCATTTCATCTCTTGCCTTGTTAAGGCCGCGTCATACAGAACTCGAACGTCGCGCGACCTACCCCCGAACACGATGACTTGCATTTTTGAGGCGAATGCATCCGATATTGTCCCGATGTTGGTCAAAGAAGAACATCCCCAGATAATGCCCCGACATTCCCAGACTATGCCCCAAACAAGACTCGAATGTAACTCGACACTCCCGACCGATTTACGTTAAAGACCCGAACATTAGAGGAATATAATTCGATGCATGCCAGAGCAAGACCCGATCAAATCTCGAATGTGCCAAGAATCAGCCGACAAATATTTAATGGTGTTTACACCCGAACCTACCTTGACCCGATACAAAAGATATTATGAGGAACACCAGAGGATCACCGGCCGCATCTGCCCGACCATCAGAAGACCTTAACACGATACTAGAAGAATGTGTGACGAACACCTGTACCTGCCCTATATAAACAGGGTGTGGTCGCACACATGCCAGTCGCACATCATGCATCACCACGGTAACATAGCGCTCCCGGAGCTCTACCCCCCCACGGAGGAGGAGTTGGAGATGGCCATTTTTTATCAGGAGCTTGTTGTAGCCCACCTAACCCACATGCTACTCATCACCACCATCCTGAAGAACGAGCGTCAGCGCCATGTAAGACCCAGGACACCACGAAGCTGCAGCGTCAAACCTTGGATCGCCCAGAGAGCCACATACGGACACTACCACCAACTACTGAAGGAGCTAGTGGACACTGACAGGACCACCTACAAGTATTATCTGCGTATGGACGAGGACCTATTCAATAACATTGTACGCCGTCTGACACCCAGGATCAAGAAGGAGACAACAAATTGGAAGAAGCCCCTGGAACCAGGTTTGAGATTGGCCATGACACTACGATTTTTGGCCACAGGGGAGGCATACAAGAGCATGTCCTTAAACTTTCGTGTAGGTGCAAACACAATCTCCCTGGCAGTACGTGAGACATGCGAGGCTATAATCTAGGAGTATATGGAAGAGGTTATTGTGTGCCCATCAACACTCGAAGGTTGGAAACAGGTTGCCAAGGGTTTCGAAGAGAGGTGGAACTTCCGGCACACCATAGGGGCAATCGATGGCAAGCACATAGCCATACAACCTCCAGGAAACAGCGGCTCCCTCTACTACAACTACAAACATTACCACTCCATTGTTCTCCTGGCAGTGGTTGATCACCTGGGCAAGTTTATGTACGTGGACGTGGGAGCGAACGGTTCCGCATCTGATGGTGGCATCTTCCAGGTGAGCGACATCCGGCAGGCCCTGGAGGACGGTGCCGCAGGCTTGCCGGAAGCAGAGCCATTTCCCGGAGAGGACCGTCCAGTGCCCTACTTCCTCGTTGCGGATGACGCATTCCCCATGAGGGAATGGTTACAGAAACCCTACCCTCACAGAGGACTGGATGAAACCAAGAGAAACTACAACTACAGACTCTCCCGGGCCAGGAGGCAGGTGGAGAATGCCTTCGGTATGCTGGCAAACCGCTTCAGATGTCTACTCACAACCATGAACATTCATCCCAGCACCGTGGAGAAGGTAGTCATCGCCTCATGTATACTCCACAACCTCCTCATAGACAAACGGCAAGGGCAACAAGGACAAGCATCTCAGCGTCAGGAGAACATGGAACAAGGTGACTGGACCAGGGACCCCTTGGATGGACTACAACCACTGCAGCGGCAGAGGGGACCAGCTACTGCCAAACTACACCGGGACTACTTGGCAGAGTACTACAGCCGGCCAGAACAGCGCCTGCCCTGGCAGGTACCTCTAAACTGAACAGGTAAATTGTCATTACAATTATTCCCCATAAATCAATGCCCTACCTAAATAATTTATATGACACCTTATTAGACTGTGATTATTACCCAATTATCCAGGTCACATTTATAGTTCATTTGCAACTTTCATATATCAAATTGACATGATTATAAATGTTAATAATATAGTTTCGTATCATGTCTAGAATATTTCTTATAATAAAGAGTTTATCATTACAACACGCCAAGCTTATTAATTTAGCACCTCAATATTGTTTTATGAGTTTAGTCAACAAAAAATAATCTCTTGTATAATTATATATTATTCGTGTTGTAAAACGTCAAGCTTTTAAGTTAATTTATCCCATCATTATTGTATATATTACGTATCACATTTTAAAGCTAAACTCTTGTGTTCTTGATACAAATATTAATGTCCTGCATTGATCTTCCCATAATGTATTCATTGTTTTGTGTCATATAAACATATTTATTTAGTCATTATATTTTATAAAAAGGAAAAGTACAACCAACATATACACATTATATTTTTATTACATCAATACAAAAATATTTGACAAAGTTGCTTCCTGAGGTTACACACTAATTATATAGTATATAGTACCTAGCATAATATTTTGTACTTATCAATATCATGATTAAATTGTTTCCCCCAACCTGCCCCCACAAAAGTAATGAGTAATAAGAACAAGTTATTACACATAATAATTGGTATGTAGAAATAGCTAAAGGTGTCTATAGTAATTTGGTATTACTTGATCTTGCCAATAAGGGGCAAGATCAAGTTACACCAAAGTAATATAGACACCTTTAGGATTTCAATACCAAGACAATATTACAACACTAAGGAAATTCATCAATTATCCTACTCACAAACCCGGGGGAAATGTCAACCATCCTTGGGGTGGGGGGCCTGTTCATGTCCACTGGATGGGCTTCAGGTCGTCCAGCGAATGGTTGCGGGGACTTCCATCCTCGTGGCGTGGCAGGGGCTGTCATAGTCTTGGCACCGTGGTAGTAGGAAGGGCCTGGAGCTTGCAGGGTCTCATAGTAGACGTTCTGCTGTGAGGTGTGAGGGGTTGGCTGGGCAGACACCTGGCGTTGCTGTGGTGGCTGTTGGGGCTCTCCGTCAGGACCCATCCGTGGGAGGGGGCCTGTCCCACGGCTGTAGGACCGCATAGCCTGTGTGAAGCGCATGACTTCAATTTGGTAGTGGTCTAGATCGGAGGGGTCTAAGTGAGAGAGGTTGTACTGGATGAATTGGTGAAACAGCTTCAGTGAAGTCTGGGATGGGGTCGCGGCCTTCTTGGTTGCATCCCACCTGGTGTAGAGCTCATTTAAATACTTCTCCCCTTGCCGTAGCTGTTGGAAAAATAGTTAAGCATTAATTAACAAAGAATAAATAACATTCAGGTCACGGATGTAATGTGGACCATATGAAAAATAAAAGATGTCACATAAATAAAATAACACAAAACTAAACATTAAAGTGACGAATGTTTTGGTGACCATACATCTATTTACACGTGCATGCAACAACATATATGGAAAGATAAATAATAATAGTGTTGTATTAATGCAAATATATGCATTAATAATTCTTATGATAAGCATTGGATGGTTAATTATTACTAAAATATTTACCTTGTCGTACAGGTCGCTCTCAACCCCATCACCAGGACTAGGCGCTTTGGTGCGACGACGGTCAGTGGATGTGGAGCGAGTCGATGAAGTGGTGGTTGGAGAGACAGCAGGCTCCTGCGACGCCTCCTGCGACGTCTCCGGCGGGCTCTCCTCCGCCACCGGGTCGTCGGCAAGCTCCTCCTCAGCTGTAGGAGCGATGTGGGTGGCAGGTCATTTCTTCTTGTACTTCTGTGAAAGATATGGGGTTGTTAGTTTATCATATTGAAATGCCATTTCTACAAAATATATTGATTCATAATAGTTTGGAAAAAGTTATTATAGTTGGTGATATTGTCAGATAGACTATAATGTTCTATCAAAGTTTAATAACTATGTAATAACTCTTTCAATTTATGTTAATGCTCAGTTCCTGATATTCTCGGATTTACTACAATGTTCTATAAAATGTTAATAACTATCTAAACAATGTTGAAATTATTGTAATGCTTAATAAATATTTAAATGATTGTTATGTGACAGTGTGATATCAATTAAGTACCATATGACAGTGTGATATAAATTATTGAGTCGTAATGTGGCGGAAACAGTGTTAATACATATATATGTTTATTAATTTTTAAATTAAGGTTGCTTGGGAACTTGTATGTTATGAGTATTATAAATAAACAAACATAACTTGAACAGTTCAACTAGACGTATTACTGTCCTTTCCCAGGTGTTTCTATTGTTTATCAGATATTTATAAAAAATAAGTTGTTGTGATGTAACGTACCTTGCTCTTCCTGGTGGGAAGCTTGACGATATGAGGCTGTAGGAAGGAGAAGGCCTCGGAGATCCAGGTCTCCCTCTCCGTCAGCTCATGGGCACCAGAACCTGAGGGTAGCTCCTTCAATTTCACGTATCTGGTCCGCATCCCCTCCATCCACTTGGACAGAACCACAACTGGAAAATAAACCAATATTATAAGCACTGTTTAAAAATATAATATAACAAATGTAATAGCAAACACGCCGAGTATACATATATCTATAATGTCAGGTCTCTAGTCACCCTTTTGACATCACAGGTAAGCGCACAGTAAATAACCAAATTTTGCTAACACAAACAAAACTGTAGACGGCAATTTATAAACATTGGACATTACCTAACAATATTCAGCATACAATACTTTAGACGGCACTTTGGAACACTGGACACCAATAATTTGTTTTGCATATGGCCACTTTCATTGTACGCAAAAAAAACACTCAACCCACCTGTACCATTCAGTTCCGCGGCCTTCTCACTCATAGCCCGGTCACGGATGTCCCGGTCTCGGTGTGCCCGGAGCTTCTTATTATAGAAGAAGTCGTTTTCGCGGTACCACTCGGCCACAGCGACTTCATCCTTGGCAGGCAGGATGGCGATTGTCCGCTTCCGTTTGGTGATGGTTTTTTGGGCAGGCGGCGTTGGTGTGGTCTTGGAGGTGCCTGGTTGGGGTGACGGCGTGGGTGGGGGTACGGTGGGATCGGCATCATCATCTTCTTCGTTTGTGTGGGATGGCGTATCTCCGAGTTCAGGGAGAGTGTGAATGAGGTCATGCCGTGGCCGTTTAGGAAGCAGGGGAAGTGACTCCATTTGGGTGAGGTCCGGGGTGTCCTGGGACTGTGAAAGTGACTGACCTGACTGAAATTGAGTGTCATCATCAGTCCCTTCAGAGTTTGAGGAACTCTCTAATATCACATCCTCTGTGGCGAAGAGGTCCACAGATGCTTCCTTGCCCTTCCTAGTTGCTTTGCGGCATGGTAGCTTGTTGCCCTTGCCCATCTTGGTGGTTGCTGTGTGGTGTGGAGAGGTAGAACTTGTTGGGGCAACTTGTGCGGAGGGTGTGAGAGCAATGGAGGCTTCGGCAGCAATATATAGGGCCCGTGCGCTTGGCTGCCAGCGTACGATTCGACTCGCATTCTTGTGTGTCGCCCCACGCTGCTCCCTCGCTTCTCTCTTTATCTTCTCTGTCGAGTGGAAATTTCCGCGTGCCACGTGTACCACCCGATACAGACAAGATGCTTCTGCTGATGTTCGGGGTAAATTCCAGTCTTTATCGTCTCTCATTCCTGTCATACGAGTTGTGTTCTTCCCAAAATCTTCAATAGACTCGCTTGATCTTGCCTTATTCCTCTGTTTATCGGGGGAATGTCGTCTTTTATTCGAGTATATCGTCTCTCATTCGGTTGTTATTATGGTTAATGTCGCCTTATATTCATACGAATCGGGTTAATGTCTGCTTATGTTCGGCTAGATCGAGTTAACTTCGTCAATGAAAATAACAGACGAACAACGGCCGAAACGAAATAACATGACCCGAATGAAAGCCGAACATAACCAGAATGAGAACCGACAAATGTTTAACGGTTTTTACACACGAATATCGGCTAGAAGTTAACGCATGCACTAACTTCTGGCCGAACCCCAGGATGTTCGGCTGCACCCCTGAACATCCCCGGAGCTTCCCCCGAATCAACGAGAACATTGGCCGAATTGACCCGAATTTACCCGAACATTTACCCGCGCGACGTTCGAGTTCTGTATGACGCGGCCTTTACACTCGTTCTCGATTTGTTCAACTTTCATAAAGAATTCTTCCATTGTAGTATTCTCTGGTAAATCACAAAACTCTTCACTGACCTGCTTACTGGTTGCCTCCATACCTGTAGCTGTGGGCCTGTAACTCCTATCCTCTGACCTGTTCTCACCCTTGTATCGTGAAGCTTCACTCTGGGCACCCTGTACCAACACTATCCCCTTTACCACTTAATCACTACGTTCACTTATATGGCTTCTATAGACTTAAAGACGGGTGAATATACAGAACGTGCGACAATATAGGTACAAAATTAATCTCAATGGCATGTGATTAAGCAATTTTTTTCCAAATTATTGATGTAGATGTCAGTCCCAGGAAACTATCATAATACATATTATATGGATATTTATGTTTCAATGGTTTGTTTACACTGGGAGAGCTCTTTTCCATGCCTGTCAGTCAACAACTGAGACATCTGGTGGCGAATGCAATGAACCACTGGTGGCGAGAGCAATGCACAATACCTAATTCTTGCCAAGAGTAATTGAGTTCACTGACACGTGATGTCTATCGACCAATCAGGTGATGCCATGATTTGGAAGAGAGGTGGTCCTGGATATAACCCATTAGTTTGACCATAGCCAGCTTGTGTACAGGGTGTGCGGAGCCGATCAAAGTTTTCTCCACCGTCTTTAACCCTTCCAGCCTGGCTGTCCTTTTATAAGGACACCGCGGAAGATGGGCAGGACCCTGGGTGTCCTTATAACAGGCAGTAAGCTTGAAAGCCTATTCAGCTTGGTCTGAACGTCGTGCGTCCGACGCATGTAAACAAAGCCGGTCATTGCGTCACCGCACCTCCGAAAACAAGAAGGAGACGTCGGATCAATGTTGTTGTATGGTATGACGAAATTAGTATCTGAAAAGCTCCGATATTGTCAACATCGCGGCAAAATTCGCTCCACGGAATCCGTCATCACAACTGAACCAGTTGACTTACAGAGCTCTACTCAACGCCAGTCTACAGATTTGAAGCCGCACTACGTTTAGAGATGCGTGGGAAATTCCTAGCAGATAAAATAACAAAGATACGGTAGCCTAGGCCTAGACGTTTTTCGGCCAAATCGCCCGGGTACCCCACACTGTCCTTAGGAGGGCGAGCCCGGGCGGGAAGGGTTAAAATCAATGAGGCTGCTTAAGACATTTTCACCTCCCATGGTTGCCTTCCAATAAGTGTAAACTGTCCAAAGTGCAATAACCAGTGTTCCAAATACAGCCGACGAGGACAGCTGGTTTTGAAATGCACATACAGTTTTTTGCCACGGAAGAAATCGAACAGAAAATCCACCACCTGTTGACAAGGATGAGCGGTGAGCCTCTAGCCACTCAACCCGACGACCCTCAGCCAGCCACTCAACCCAACGACCCTCAACCCAGTACCTCCTCTGTTTATTAAGGTTAGTTGGTTGGTTGCCAACCAGCGGGGGTGTGGGGGCGGTAGCCCCCACCCAGGCCTATGTTAACCCCATTCTTACTAGGTTAGGTTAGGTTAGGTTGTTATGTTAGGCTAATGTTAACCCATTCTTACTAGGTTAGGTTGGATTGTTAGGTTAGGCTAATGTTAACCCCATTCTTACAAGGTTAGGTTAGGTTGTTAGGTTAAGCTAATGTTAACCCAATTCTTACAAGGTTAGGTAAGGTTGTTAGGTTAGGCTAATGTTAACCCCATTCTTCTTACTAGGTTAGGTTAGGTTAAGTTGTTAGGCTAGGCTCATGTTAACCCCATTCTTACTAGGTTAGGTTAGGTTAGGTTGTTAGGTCAGGCTAATGTTAACCCCATTCTTACTAGGTTAGGTTGTTAGGTTAGGCTAATGTTAACCCCATTCCTACTAGGTTAGGTTAGGTAAGGTTGTTAGGTTAGGCTAATGTTAACCCCATTCTTACTACGTTAGGTTAGGCTAATGTTAACCCCATTCCTACTACGTTAGGTTACGCTAATATTAACCCTATGAAACCCTAACAAACTTTTTATTAGGGTTACTGTGTAATTTTAACATGAAAATTAGTAAAATCCGAGCCAAGCTTCGTCAAAACTTGGCTCGGATTTTCAAAAAGCCGGGTTATATAGGTCTGGAAATTATAAATAACCTGAGCCAACATTTTAATAAGGTTACTGTGTTATTTTAATATTTAAATCAGTTAAATCCGAGCCAAGTTTCGTCAAAACTTGGCTCGGGTTTTCATAATGTCGGGTTTTATGGGTCTGGAAATTGACAAAACCCGAGCCAAATTTTGGTTACAAATCTGTATTATCGTGTTCTATACGCTGTTTACCTCTCAATTTCCCTGATCTTCATAGCCCTCCCCACTATCGGGGGGGGGGGGGGGGGGGTCTTTAGATTGATGTATAATGGGTAAATGCTTCATTCCCATTCAACTTCATCAGTAGGTTCGACTAAAACACAAAAACAATATAAAGATACAAAAAAAAAAAATAAAAATAAATGAAAACACGTTGTTGCGTCTCCTGTATATTTACCTAAAGACGTAACCCAGGGTAGGACACCACTACCATTCCTTCAACAATACAATTAGGCTGGAGCTCGACCTGTGTGACCTCTCGCCTCAGCTGCCACTGTATTTACCTATTTGTAGTTTACAGGAATTGAGCAGTGCTTGCGTTGTCCTGTCTTAGTTACTTTATAATCAATCAATTTTACTTAGACAAGCATCGTAATGGATATTCCCAATTCCCAGTATTTTGGACTAACATATCATAGCTTATGTTGTCCTATTTCCATATTTACTTTAATCCAACCTAGATTTGAACAGGTTAATGTTCTTCGCTCTCACCACCTCCTCCTCCAAGTTGTTCCAAGTCTCTATACTTCTATATGGGAAGCTGAATTTCTTTGTGTCCTTACGACATCTGCCCTCCCTCAGTTTAAACTCGTGTCCTCTTGTCCTTCCATCATCCCTCACGAATAGATCTTCCCTATCTACTCGTTCCAAACTTTATACTCCCTTGAACATCTTTATTAAGGCGCCTCGTTCCCTTCTCTCTTTCAAGGTACGCAGTTGTAGTGTCTTAAGTCTTTCCTCATATGTCAACTCCTTCAATCTTGGGATCATCTTCGTTGCTATCCTTTGGACTTTCTCTAATTTGTTTATGTGTTTTTTCAAATGTGGTGACCATACCACTGCTGCATATTCTAATCTTGGTCTTATCATAGTTATTATCAGTTTTCTTAACATTTCTTCGTCCAAATAATTAAATGCCACTCTCATATTGGTTATTATTCCATATGCTCCTCCAATGATTATGTTAACCTCGTAGCTGCTCAGGTGGGGTAGTGGCCACCCCTGCCTGTGCGGAGGTATTTGGACTGTTTCCTTCACTCAAATCATCATCGTACCATAAATATCATTAATACTTATCCATATGCGCCTATTTTACGTTGATTATAAAGATATTATCCTGTTACAACAATAAAACAAGTGGAAACAGCGTTTGGATGGTCAAAATCGGCAAATTAAATCGGGAGTTACATAACTAAAGGCTGAGCCAGCCTGCCACCCCTCACGACGTCTGGAGCGACACTGTCGCGTTGTTCCCTCTCTTTCTCTTTTTCATTCTCTGTGTAGCACATACAAGCACAGTTTGCTTATGAATCGCTATTGATAGCACGAAAATATACCGACGAAATAAGGGAATAAGAGAGAATAGGTGATAATTGAAGGGGGGGGGGGGGGAAGGAGGGGATGTGGAGGAGTGATATTTGGCATGGCCAAGGGGCAATAAAAAAAATAAAAAAATAAACAAAAATTGATACTGGGCTGGTTTAGCCTAAATGTTTTTTTGTTAGGCCTCGGATTATATAAGGAGTTCCGCAGTGCACCGGTACACCTTATATAAGTAGATCCACACTTGCCGGGTTAATATGCTTCTCCGGTGATAGATCATCTTGTATTATCACTCCAAGGTCCTTCTCATGCCGTGTTTTGCCGATTATTTCAATTCTTAATTTGTACTCCCAGCTTGGCCTTATCTCACTTGTTCCCACTTCCAAAACATGACACTTTTCTGCATTGGAACTCATTTTCCAGGTTTGGCTCCATCTGTGCAACTTATCTAGGTCCTTTTGAGGATCCTGACAACCTTCTATACAGGTGACATTCTTCATGATCTTAGCGTCATTCTCGAACATATTCATATGACTATTCAAGTTTTCTGGCATGTCGTTTACATAAAGTAGGAACATTATCGGACCCAACACTGATCCCTGTGGTACTCCGCTCGTCACACTCCTCCACTGTGAATATTCGTCTCGTATTGTGGTCCTCCTTTCTCTTCCTATTAAAAAGTTTTCCATCCATTTCAACATCTTACCATGTACACCTCCAACAACCTGCAATTTCCACAATAACCTTTTGTGAGGCACCCTGTCAAAGGTCTTTTTCAGGTCCAGGTCAACAGTCAACCCATCCCTCTCTCTCCTGTGTAACATCTACCACTCTGCTATAAAAGCTTAATAAATTAGATACACAAGATCTCCCTTCCCTGAATCCAAACTGTTTCTCACTAAGCACCCCCTGTCCCTTTATGAAGTCCACTTTTTTCTTAAATTTTGTCACAAATTTTGCAAACAATGCTGGTGAGGGACACCAGTCTGTAGTTAAGAGGATTTTCTCTGTCTCCTCCTTTGTAAATAGGTACTATGTTAGCTCTCTTCCATTCCACTGGCAGGTCTCCTTCATTCAGTGAAGATTTGATGATGTCATAGATTGGTTCCACTAGCTCTTCCGCACATTCTTTGAGGATCCATCCAGCCACTCCATCTGGTCCCATTGATTTCCTCACGTCCAAATCCTGCATCAATTTCAGCACTAAACGTTTTGTCACTTTCATTTCAGGCATCTGTGGTGTTCTCATTTCTCTATCAGGTTCTATAAACTCCTCCTGTATGTGTGTGTGTATGTGAGAGAGAGAGAGAGAGAGAGAGAGAGAGAGAGAGAGAGAGAGATATGTTGTCTAGAGATTAATGTGTGTGTGTCCATGCATGTTTATATGACAATATTTTGTTGAATGCTTTTATAATGTCTCTCAGATTACATCCCCCCCCCCCCCCCCCCCGGTGGTGTAGTAGGAAAAAGGTTTTACAAAATTGCTGAGGTAAAAACTGCGTGGCTAAAACAGCTAACGAGTGTCCTGTGCCCTTGGTGGTGGTGGTGGAGGAAAGTAATAACTAGGCTGACAAAAATGTATTTGTATACTGTATGTGAAATATGGAAAGGGATTATATTACCGGTATATGAGATTACGTTTACCGTATATAATTTCATAATATTTATGTAGGCTAATACATAATATTTATGTATCATTGCAATCCCCAATAAGTACTGTACAATGTTATGGTATATTAATGTCTGTATTCATTATAACATTGGTGATGGGCTGGTCTATCATGGTGATGGGCTGGTCTATCAGAGTGAGAACTGAGCGATCTCTGCCATACCCATAGCTTACTCTGACTGTTCCTTTTACTTATATATTTTCTAGATCTCAAGTGACGGCGTCTCTTCCGTGGATTGACCTCCCAATCTACCAAGATTGGAAGCCAAAGCGTCACATTTTTCCTTTGCCCCTCAACTTTCTCTTCATAATTGCTGAGGGGCACAGGGCCCTGGGTGGGGCTTTGGTTTCCCAGGCATTTCTGCACCCTCCTCAGCTCCCCGCCATGGAGTGGCTTCGGTCACCCAGGCTTTATTGTGGTCGGCAGGGAGGGTTCTGTGGGGGCGCTCGATTATGGACTTGGCCCTGCTCGGGGCCTTGGGGCTGTTCGGCCAGGCAGCTTGGGGAACAGCAACAACAACAACAACATTGAGACTAGTTGGATGCTAGACTACTGACCATCTCCTCTACTGCTTGTTGTACTGGTTCACATTGAATATTAATTTCGAAATTATTCATTTACTTACACAGTTGACCCTGACTGTACATTTGCCGTCAGTATTTCCTACATTGGTTTGAATCTATAAATACCTCTAAAGATATGCATTTATGCAATTACCGGTATTCTTCATGGCTCATAAGGTTCATACTGTAGATATTCTATTAGTTTACAAGCTTAGGGAATAGACCGATTGGAAGGAATTATTCAGAGAGAGAGAGAGAGAGAGAGAGAGAGCGAGAGCGAGGGGGAATTAGCGCAGCAATCCTCTTACCACTTACTGAGGCTCACGATACTTGAGTAGAATCGACCCTTGTGGTTTTTTGTTTTTGTTGCTGTTCCCCAGGCTGTCTGGCCGAACAGCCCTAAGGTCCCGAACAAGGCCAAGGCCATAACCGAGCGCCCCCACAAAACCCTCCCTGCTTACCACTAATAAAGCCCGGGTGACCGAAGCCACTCCAAGGCAGGGAGCTGAGGAGGGTGCGGAAACGCCAGGGAAACCAAAGCCCCACCCAAGGCCCTGTGCCCCTCAGCAATTATGAAGGGAAAGTTGTGGTTCCTTCAATAGCCTACTGTTCATTGGGTCCATGTCTATAGTCCGTTCATTCTAGCTTGGTCAGAAATCCTAACCTCTAACTTTTGTAACTCAAAAAGGGCTAGAACAAATGAGCTGTAAATCTCCACACCTATTCCCTGATCAAATCTTCCTATTTGGTAGAAAAATAAGCTTGATTACTCTATAGTCCTTTTTGAGTTACAGAGGTTAGAGGTTACGATTTCTCCCCAACCTAGAATGAACAGATTATAGCCAATGTGTCTGTCTGTCTTAAGGGGAGATTTCCACTTGAGGGATTTGTTTTCTTGACATCTTTCTCCCTCATGCTTAGCACCATTGATTTTGCGATTTTAAAACGTTCGCCTCGTTAGTTTGGTGATTTTAAAAACGTTCGACCCATTTCTGTCAATTTTAAAACCTTCTGTGTCACGTAGGTGTCGATCTTTTCCTGGCCAGTGATAGCGAGCCTTTAATTTGAGAGTAGCTGGCTTTCGGCCGCGACATTTTCTACCGAAAAATGTACAGATTTATATTGAAACGGGCTCAAGGGGGTGTAATTTTAAGCTTGGAGGTCTAAAACCACCCCTTAATCCCTCCTACGCTACATCCCCCATACCCACCCCAGCATCCCCTCCTTTCCACCCCCCATTCTACACCCCCCATTATACCCTTAACTTTGCCCCCCACCCCTCGCCACCATTCCATACCCAATCTCTTATCCTCCACCATTTATCCCCTTCCCCTATACTAAAAATATTAATCAGATACCGGTACATTAATTGACTTCTGTGAAGACCATCTGCAACATGTATAAGGAGAGAGCTATTTTCCAATGTTTTTGTTTATGAGTAATGAGTCTAAACATATTATAATAAACTAGACGTGCCGTTTCGCCCAAAATCAAAACGGCATACCCAACTCTGCGATGGGTTACCATCATCACTATTAGTCACTATCATCATTACTATCATCATCACTACTACTATTATAGTCATCACTACTACTCTTACCATCATCACTACGACTCTCATCATCACTACAACTGTCATCATCACTACAACTTTCACCATCATCACTAATACTGTCACAATTGTCACTACCATCGTCACTACTATCACTACAACTGTCATCATTACTTGTCACCATCATCACTACTATTATGACTAGTATCACTACTACTAGTTCTTTCACCATCATATCTACTACTGTCATCATCATCACTACTGTCATTATCATCACTACAACTACAACCATCATCACTACTATTATCACCATCATCCCCACTATTACTACCATCACTTCTAATGTCAACTAAACTAACTTAGCCTAACAAATGTGGGGCAAGTTATTTTCGCCCCCGGAACAATGGCGTTGCCTCGTAGGGGCAACACTATGAGTCACTATCATTATCACTACTACTATTACTACTATTATAGTCATCACTACTACTCTTACCATTATCACTATGACTCTCATCATCACTACAACTGTCATCATCACTACAACTTTCACCATCATCACTAATACTGTCACCATTGTCACTACCATCATCACTACTGTCATCATTACTTGTCACCATCATCACTACTATCATGACCATTATCACTACTACTATTGCTTTCACCATCATATCTACTACTGTCATCATCATCACTACTGTCATTATCATCACTACTATTATCAACATCATCACTACTACCACCATCATCCGCACTATTACTACCATCACTTCTAATGTCAACTAAACTAACGTAACCTAACAAATGCGGGGCAAGTTATTTTCGCCCCCAGGGGCAACGCCCATCATTGCTGGGCTGCGGTATATCTGAGAGCTGAAGATGACAATGGCCACGTTCAATGCTGACTGATGATCAGGAAGTCAAAAGTTGCTCCCATAAAACGATTGACTATTCCTAGAATGGAACTAGCAGCTGCAACACTGGCTACACGCATTACCAACAGAATCTGCAAGATAGTTGAATATCCGATTGCTGATGTATATTTTTGGTGTGATAGTACTGCAGTCTTGCATTCCATACACAATGAAACCACCTGCTTCTGCACATTTGTTGCAAACAGACTTGTAGTTATTCATGAAGGGTCTAAGCCAGAGCAATGGAGGTATGTAGACAGCAAGAATAATCCAGCTGATGCAGCATCAAGAGGCCTTTATGCTAGTGACAAGCAAGTATCAGGCCAACTGTGGTTCAATGGTCCAGATTTCCTGAAGATACCAGCTACTGAATGGCCTCAAGATTGTATGAGCAAACTACCAACTACGGCTACATTTCCAGAGAATACTGTCAACTCTGTTACTGTCGAGAACGAGCCTACTCATTGGGATGAATTGTTCTCGCGCATCTCCAACTGGACTAAATTAAAGAGAGTAGTAGGATGGGTGATAAAAGCATTGAAAGTCATGAAGCAAAATGTGGCAATGGCAAAATCTAAAGTCGTTGAGAAGGAAATGTTGGGTAAAGGACTTAGCTTGGAGATACTCAGCAGGGCTGAAGAAGTAATTTGTCGCTATGTCCAGCTTAAACATTTTGAGGAAGCTAGATTAATGACCAACGTAGGATATTGTCCAAAGGAAGTCAAGGTGAGAAAGAACAGTTCTCTATATAAGCTTGATCCTATTGCAAAAGATGGTATCTTGAGAGTTGGGGGTAGACTGAACCGTACTAATGTTAGCTATGACGCCAAGCATCCAATAATTTTGCCCAGGAATTCTTCAGTTTCTCTTCTTATAGTCAGATATGCACACAAGGAGGTGGGTCATCAAGGTAAGAACGCGATGTTGTCTCATCTTCGGCGGAAGTTTTGGATAGTAGGCTCTAGCAAATTAGTCAAAAAGGTAACTTAGGTATGTGTGATTTTTCGCAAGTATCGGGGTAATAAACTTGAACAGAAAAAGGCTGATCTACCAACTGAGAGGGTGACTGCTGAGGAACCACCTTTTACTAAAGTAGGAATTGATTACTTTGGTCCTATAGACGTTAAGAAAGGAAGGAGTACTGTTAAAAGGTATGGAGTGATATTTACCTGTCTTGCATCTAGAGCTGTTCACTTATAATAATAATAATAATAATAGTTCTTAAAGCTAGCGCATGCTAAGCCAGCTAAGGATAGCCCAATAAGGCCGATTAGGCGTATTTCCATTGGGGTTCTGTACTACTACCCCATCCCCTTGTGCCGTTTTGCCCAAAATCAAAACGGCATACCCAACTCTGCGATGGGTTACCATCATCACTGCTAATACCATCATCAATCACAATCATCACGACTACTGTCATCATCACCATTACTATGATCATCAACACTACTACAACTACAATCATCACTACTACTCTCACCATCATCACTACTACTGTCACCATTGTCACTACCATCTTAATCACTACTATCATCATTGATACTACAACTATCAACCATCATTAATACTATCATCACCACCATCTTACAATCATCATTACTACTGTCACCATCATCACTACTACTGCCATCATCACCATTACTATGATCTTCATCATCACAACCATTGTCATCATCACTACAACTTTCACCATCATCAGTACTACTCACCATCATCACTAATACTCACACCATCGTCACTACCATCATTATTATCACTACAACTATCATCATTACTTGTCACCATCATCACTACTATTATGACCATCATCACTACTACTAGTACTTTCACCATCATATCTACTACTGTCACCATCATATCTACTACTGTCATCATCATCAATACAACTACAACAAAACCATCATCACTACTATTATCACCATCATCACTACTATCACCATCAATCCCACTATTACTACCATCACTTCTAATGCCAACTAAACTAACTTAACCTAGCGAGATGTTTTCGCCCCCAGAACGAATGCGTTCTTCACACACTAAGAACGCCATCATTGCTGGGTGGGTGGGAGGGGACCATATTGTGGACATAAAATCACAACTATTGCATACATTCAAAACATCTTTTTTTGACTGACCGTCGCATTCATGCACTGAATGTTCGTAAGAAGTTTGTGTGAAAATCCGTCGAACGTTCTAGGAGGAGTTTTTGGAAAGACAGACATACGTCTCACTATTATCATCACATCTGAGACATGTGTATGATGTGTGGCTTTCTGTGATGTGTGTGCCCCCACGGTGCACACACATACACAGGGAATAGGTACAGAGTGGGCGGTGGGGGTCCTGAAAGGGAGGGGGGGGGGGGGAGGATTTTTTTTTAGGACCTAAGATCATAAATATTGCACAAGTTCAAAAAATGTTTGTTGGCTTACCGTCGAATTCACGCACCGAAGGTTCGTGTGAAGTTTGGTGAAAATCCGTCGAACGGTCTAGGAGGAGTTCTTGGACAGACAGACGGACAGATGGACAGACAGACATTTCGGTTTGCATGTACCACTATACGGGGGGCGATACCACTCTGCTTACGCAGAGTTGATAATAATAATAGTTCTTAAAGCTAGCGCATGCTAAAAGGATAGCCCAATAAGGCCGATTAGGCATATTTCCATTGGGGTCCTGTACTACTACCCCATCCCCTTGCTCATGAGGGATGGTAACGACTCGGTGCTTGTGAAAACTCTTTAATGCGCCGAGCGTGGGCGCGATCCCGGGCCTTCTGGGTGGAAGTCTGAGACTGACGCTAGTCACTACACCAGCGCGGTCGCTTAGAAGTTGCATACTCTTTGGATACAAGTTCTTGTATCAACAGCATCAGAAGATTCACAGCCAGAAGAGGTTGTGTTAAGTTTATTAGATCAGACAATGGAACGAATCTAGTAGGTGCTGATAGAGAGCTGAGAGAAGAGTGGAAGCGTATGAATCCTGATGAAATCCAAAAGGATCAACAAAGGTATTCATTGGGAGTTTAACCTCCCTTCTGGTTCGCACTTTGGAGGAGTTTGGGAACGATTGATTAGGTCGGTTAGAAAGATCTTGTATTCTTCACTTAGAGAGCAGCCTGTGTCTTTAGATGATGAATCATTGCATACTTTATTTGGTGAAGTGGAAGCCATCTTGAACACCAGACCTATCACAGCTACACCTGAAATTCATAATGATTTAGAGCCTCTTACCCCTAACCACCTTTTGCAGTTACGCAGTGGGGAAATATTTGGTGGGGATTTCAGCAGAGATTGTTATTCCCGTAGGAGATGGCGGCAGATTCAGTACTTGGCAGACATTTTTTTGGAAAAAATGGGTTAAAGAATACTTGCCAACACTACAGGAAAGACATAAATGGATAGTTCCCAGGAGAAATCTTTGTCTTGGGGATATAGTAATGGTCATGGATTCGGCAGTGAGAAACTCCTATTGCTTAGGGAAAGTAATTGAACTGCTTCAAGAAAAAAAAAGTTATGTAAGATCTGTTAGGATAAAGACTAAGGATACCATTCTACAAAGGCCAATTGTCAAACTATGTCTGATCTTGGAATCTGAGGCAGGAAATGAATGTGAACTACTATGATTGAACAATTGTTAATACGTTAAGTCTTTGAAATGTTGTTTTGACCATACTTGGAGGAATTTCAGTGTAAACTGTGTGAAGGATTGAATTTACAAGAATTGTTTCCAATAGTTTTCTATGTAAATGGTATGTAATATTGAAATGTTGTTTTGACCATACTTGGAGATATTATTTGAGTTTCCTCAAATGAGGGTGGGGTATGTAATGGTCAAAATCTAATTTGTTTACTTCATATGTATTTGCATATACTGTATATAAGATATATGATAGTATTGTAAGCTGATATATACTGTAAAATAATTTAATATACAAGACTTATAAATTGAAGGGTTCATAGATATAAGTTGTACACATATGATTAGATGCGTTTGGAGAAACTGTATTTATATATATCTTATAGAGGTTAAGCATGTCCAATAGTTTATGAAATATGATATAATTTGGATAAAATAGTTTGTCCGTATGGATTAGCTTGTATGGATATATTCTGCTTATGTTTTATATTACACAGCCAATTTAATGTATCTCATGAACTTGTATTGTGAAAATTAATGTACAGTATATACTAAAGTTATGTATCAAATATTTGTCTTGCGTATATGTTAGATGGTAAATTATAACAACTTAAGTGTTGCCAGGAAAGTTTATGATATTGGTTTCATTTTGTATGAAGCATCTTGTCAGTGTTTCGAACAATTTCCGAGCCAACATAAGTAGAGAAGTAGTGAGAGCAGACAGTTTGCTGTGAGCCCCGCCGGAGTGTATACCTGTTTGACCGGGCAAAGGATTACATATGAGCCCAGGATATGTGTGTAGTGTCACTTGGGTGGGGCATTGATAGGACGTAACTTGACTGGTCACATTGTTCGGTGAGTAAATCTTATTTAACTATTTGTAAGTTATGTATAGGATAGGAAACTGTTTAACTCCAATTTACGTGAACCTCTTGCTACCATATGTTTGTATAGCCGGCTCGATTGACATACTTCCTAAACTGTTAAGAGTATTAGGGATTCAGACTTACCTATGCATTTCTTGTTAACATTTTATCGTTGATCATAGCGCATTTTATGGCATATTTGATTTCGGTTAATATACAGGAGACGCAACAATGTGTTTTTCAGGTATTTTTTTTGGTATTTTGATTTTGTTTTTGGTGTTTTAGTCGTATCTAGTGATGACATTGAATGGGAATTAAGCATTTACCCATTATCCATCAATCTAAAGACACGCCCCCCGATAGTGGGGAGGGCTATGAAGATCAGGGAAATTGAGGGGTAAAAAGCGTATAGAACACGATAATACACATTTGTAACCCAAATTTGGCTCGGGTTTGTTCAATTTCCAGACCCATGAAACCCGATTTTTTGAAAACCCGAGCCAAGTTTTGACGAAACTTGGCTCGGATTTAACAAATGTAAAAATGAAAAAATACAGTAACCTTGGTAAATTATTGGCTCGGGTTTTGTCAATTTCCAGACCCATAAAACCCGACTTTTTGAAAACCCGAGCCAAGTTTTGACGAAACTTGGCTCGGATTTAACTAATTTAAAAATGAAAAAAACACAGTAACCTTATTAACATGTTGGCTCGGGTTTTGTAAATTTCCATACCCATATAACCCGACATTTAGAAAACACGAGCCAAGTTTTGACGAAACTTGGCTCGGATTTTACTAATGTTCATGTTAAAATTACACAGTAACCCTAATAAAATCTTTGTTTGGGTTTTCATAAGGTTAACATTAGCCTAACCTAACGAAGTAAGAATGGGGTTAACATTAGCCTAACCTAACAACCTTACCTAACCTAACCTAGTAAGAATGGGGTTAACATTAGCCTAACCTAACAACCTTACCTAACCTAACCTAGTAAGAATGGGGTTAACATTAGCCTAACCTAACAACCTTACCTAACCTAACCTAGTAAGAATGGGGTTAACATTAGCCTAACCTAACAACCTTACCTAACCTAACCTAGTAAGAATGGGGTTAACATTAGCCTAACCTAACCACCTTACCTAACCTAACTTAGTAAGAATGGGGTTAACATTAGCCTAACCTAACAACCTTACCTAACCTAACCTAGTATTATTGGTGGGGCTGCCGCCCCCACACCCCCGCTGGTTGGGTACTGGCTGAAAAACTGATTGTTTTACAGTAGGCCTATGTATTTTATTTTATTTTTGTTCTCCCTTATAATACATTTCAGCTCTTAACCTGACAAGCGCGATATAGAGGTAGGTGCTAGGGTAGTTATTTGTGCATTTCTAGCCCTGGATTCTGACAGAATTCGTTATATTTACAATATAAACCATTATTTGTTTTCGGTATGCTTTTATTTTACATATATGATGTATATATGAACCTTCAAGAGTGCTAAAATAAGTGGGAAAAGCATTTGGGTGGTGAAAACGAAGATATTGGCCACCCGGTCATAATCTCAGGCGAGAGAGAGAGACAGGCAGCCTTCCCCTCTCGCTGTCTGGGAGTCAACTGAGAAGAGCGGGGCGGTGTGTGCCGGTGTCTGGGTGTTGCATAACGATCTTTTATGCAACCCACTTGTGCTACATTATCGCGGGAGAGAAAAATAACCGATAAATGATGATAATAAGAGGAAAAATAGGTGATAATGGAGGAGAGGAGGGGGGGGGGAATAAGGGGGGGAAGGAGGGGAGGGGGGTGGGTGAGATTTACATGGATGAGTACTGGAGGGGAATTATCTCACCTAGAGACAAATTCCTTTGTTTTGATAGGCCCTTTTTTTTTTATGGAAGGCTTTTTTTATGGTCCTGCTTCCGTGAGGCCTATCGCGTTCCCTATAGGAAGCCTTCCGTGAGGCCTATCGCGCTTGCCGGGTTAATGACATATATAGCAAGGATGTATAGCCTATGCTCTACCGGACCTATTAGGCCTAAAAAGATCGATGGGCTAACTGTCGGTCCAAAACATCAGTATAACCAACTAGCCCTTGCATGCCAGTTTAATCCTATGCGAAAAAATCTGTTACTTTATGTTACTTTGCGATCACCCATTAAGATTCCCGAGCTAGCTGTGGTCCGGCTCCTTTATGTTGTCCCAACCAACCAACTAACCTTAATGAACAGAGGAGGTACTGGGCTGCGCTGGCCGCTGGAGGCTCGATCACCACTCATCTTGGTCAACAGCTGGTGGATTTTTGTTTCGAATTTTTCCATGTAAAACAAGTGTATGTGCATTTCAAAACCAGCTGTCCTCGTCAGCTGTATTTGGAACACTGGTTATTGCACTTTGGACAGTTTACACTTATTGGAAGGCGAAAAGGTCTTAAGCATCCTCAGTGTTTTTGACACCTTACGAGCGGCCTATGCGGTTTATTTATGTGTACCGCACAGCGGGGTGTTTTTAGCCAAAATAGGGCTGTTTACGTGATCATTTTCATGCCTAAATAAGACCCAGAACGTAAAACAAGTACCTATCCCTGAAAGGGCATAAACAGAGCTTTCGAATGACACCATAACGATCCTTGTATGATGGATAGTTTTCTTGCAATAACCGTGCAACGCGAGTGCAAAAAGCAGGTAATTCGGTACTTTCAGTACATAATTGAGTATGTAGCGAGTGAGAGAGGGAGGAGGGAGCTGAGATTTGTGTCAGTAGGTTCGCCGCGGTGGTCTGGAGCAGTCATACGCTCGCTAGTCTCCTGCCACCACTTGTCTCTCTCTCTCAGCCACATTACGTGCTGAAATTGCCACTCGAGTTATGTCGAGCGCCGCCACATAGTCCAGCTTTATTTAACTCGACTTATGTTGCTCGCCGCTAAATAAGGGTTAAAGACGGTGGAAAAACCTTTGATCGGCTCACACCCTCTACACAAACTGGCCAGAGTCAAACTGACAGCCTATATCTTGGGCCACCTGTTTTCCAAATCATGGCATCACCTGATTGGTCGATAGACATCACGTGTCAGTGAACTCGAGTACTCTTGGCATGAATTAGGCAGGGTGATTACTTTGGCTACGACACCACCAGTATAGTTCATTGCATTCGCCACCAGATGTCTCAGTTGTTGACTGACAGTCACGGAAAAGAAGTCTCCCAGATGAAGACGAAAAAGAAGAAGTGTAAACAAACCCTTAAAACGTAAATATCCATATAATATGTATTATGTTAGTTTCCCGGGAATGACACCTACATCAACAATTTGGAGAAAAATCGCTTAATCACATGCTATTGAGCTTAATTTTTTACCAATATTGTAGCGCCTCCTGTATATTGACCTTGATTTCATTCAGTTGTTAGAGTTTAAGGTGTTACGATCCAGGTTCTACAAGACACAGGGCTCTTCTTCATTGGACTAGATAAGGCTAAATGCAACAACGGTAACACTAGTTCCAACCCCTGCCTGAACCACTGGAGAACAAAACACCTATACCTCCCTGAGTCGTGCCTGGACAACGAGGTATCCTATTACTCGGCAAAAGGTGCACACTATAGGCTGATGATCACTGAAGCAGCCTATACTCATACAACATACGATTACTTTATTAAAGTATACAAGGAAAAAGATAGATAGCGTAATTAAATCGCAGCAACGATTTAATAGCAAACTAGAAGAAGGATAATTAACGTTACGTTAAATAATCAGTAAACTGTCACTCCTGTCTGAAAGAAAGTGAAACAAAGAAAGTCCTAAAGCATCATGCCGGAATCTTCTGCAAAAGTCAGATGCAACTAAGAAGTACGTATCGGATTCTGAACTGTGTATTATTACTGTGGGAACATATAGTGTAGGGACATATGGTGTTATCTGGCACAGGTGTAATTATAAAACAGTCGGCAGTCTAAACTCTAACCACAAAAAGATGTGCTTTCTCCCACCAGGCACTAGCCTGCTCTGGTTGGGTCTCTCAGCAACAATCACGACTTACTTTTTTTTTTTTTTTTTTTTTTTTTTTTAAAGAGACAATGAACGGAGGAAGGAAAAACACAGATCAAACAAAAAGGTCCATGTGCCTAAAGGCATCCTCCATTCATAAAATGTTTGTAACAACTGGATTTAAACATTTTGTAGATTGTAAGTTTGTGGAAAGCAATTCGAGGGAAGTGAATTCCAAAGAGTAGTAGCTCTGGGGATAAATTAATTCTGATAAGCAGAAGTTCTGCATTGTGGAGGAGAAAGTGTAAATTCATGGGCGCTCTCAGCTGCCCTAGTTCTACGGGGAAAGATGTGGAGAGGCGGCACAATTGAAGCAAGTTCCTCGGAACAATTGCTGTGAAAATATCTGTAGAATAATGCAAGGGATGCAACGTTTCTTCGTATGGATAATGTAGGAAGGTCCTGTGTGATTGCAGGGTTATTGATTAATCTAATAGCTTTATTTTGAATTTTGTCCAACTGCCTCAATGCAACCACTCCACTTCCACCCCACAGAGGTGAACAGTAATCCATCTGAGAACGCACATGACTTTTACATATCACGGCCAACTGCTCGTCAGTGAAGAATTCTCGAACTCTGTACAAGAGTCCCAGTTTTTTAGAGGCATTCTTAGCAATGCTTCTAACATAATGTGTCCAGCTCAAGTTAGTAGTTAATGTTACACCGAGAATGTCAATACTAGGGGAAGTGGGAATATTTACATCATTAAAAAATATATGGGAGTCAGTGAGATTCTGTCGGTTAGAAAATTGAATGTACTTGGTTTTCTGTGCATTAAAGGAAACTAGATTCTTTTGTCCCCATCCATTAATTCTAGAAAGGTCCTGGTTCAGAGAAATTGCAGTGTTTATTTTTGAATTTATAAGATCGGGTTGGGTGAAAGAATTGGTAAATGTGAACGAACTGTGTAGTGTTGAGTCATCTGCGTAGGAATGTATTGGATTATGAGTGGTAGATATGAGATAATTGATATGAATGAGGAACAGAATTGGGGCCAAAACTGATCCCTGGGGAACACCAGCATTTATTAAGTGAAATTGAGAATAAAGGCCATCTACCATTACACATATTTTTCTGTTATGAAGATAAGAAGAAATTAGTGGAACTAATGATGCAAGGCCGTAGTGTGACATCTTCGACAATAAGGATTGATGCCAGACTCTATCAAATGCCTTTGATATATCCAGTGCTATTGTATGTGTTTCACCATGTTGGTCTGTAGCTTGGTTAATTTGATGCGTCAGAAGGCAAAGCATGTCTGCAGTTGATCGACATCGTCAAAAACCATATTGCCTATCACTGATTAATTTATTATTCTCAAGATGCTTAATTATGTGATTATTTAATATAATTTCAAAGACTTTACCAAGAGTGGAAGTTATAGCTATTGGTCTGTAGTTTGATGGATCTGAAGAGGCACCTTTTTTAGGAACTGGATGGATGTTTGCTTCTTTCCAGGGTACTGGGAAGCATGAGGTATGAGTACACAGACGGAAAAATTTTGCCAATACAGGAGCGAGCACCAAGGAGCAATTCTTAAGTACTATTGGAGGAATTTCATCTGGACCAGGAGCCTTATCTACTGAGAGATTCTTCAAAATAGTTTTGACATGTCTGGTGTGGATCCTAAGTGAGGGAATTTCAGGCGAATTAAAATTAAGTACAGGGACATCTTGATTTATTTCATCTAAGGTTGAGTTGGTGGAGAAAATATCTGCAAGAAGGTTAGCTTTACCTCGTGGGTCACTTACAAGATTGCCAGTCGGAGATTTTAATGGTGGAATGGATGAAGCAGTAGTGAAGTTGGATTTAAATGAGTTAAGAGTAGACCAAAATATTTTGTTATCATTTGGATTATTTAGAAGTTTATTTGCCTGCTTGTGGAGAAAGTTTGATTTAGTTAGGTTTAATACAGTTTTGGCATGATTTCTGATGTTTCTAAAGTAATTAAAGGCTTCATGTGTTTTTGATCTTGTGTATGCATTGTAGGCTATTGCTTTTTGTTCAGTTACTCTAGCACAATTATGGTCAAACCATTTAGGTGAATTAGATCTTTTACTGTACTTTTGATGAGGAATAAAAGTTTCCATTCCAATTTTTACAAAATCTTGTATGTGGCTCAAGGTGGAGTGTGCATCATTAGAAAAGAAAGAGGTCCAGGGAATATCAATAAAGAAACCTTGAAGACCCTCCCAGTCTGCCCTATCGTAATGCCATTTAGTCACCAAAGCAGGTTCAGAGTGGGAAGGTGTGGTAGGTGATAGACAGGTGGCCTGTATCAGACAGTGATCAGAAGATCCAAGCGGGGACCTCACTGTAACATAAGGAGCAAGAATGCTGCACACATATACACAATGAGATTATAAACCCTAATCGGGGGTCTGCCAGGTGGACGAAGTCTAGCAGGGGAGTCGTAGGCTAAGCTACCTGGGCCGAGCCACCTGCTCAGTAGCCTAGTGTCGTTCTCAAGTCTGTGCGCCTAGTTACATTAAATGACGGGGTGCTCTCTTGAGAGATCCAGGTCTCGTGTACCTGGTTCTCTCCTGGCGACCCTCCTAAGTCAAAAGCTAACGAGCTAGCACAGTGCTGGGTGGACTAGGCCAACGCCCTCATGCCAACACAGTGCTAGGCTCTAAGGTACACAGACAAGAAAATGACCTAGGCCTCCGCAGGTATCCGGTACAGTTGCATAGGCTGCAACCTGATAGCCTCTCCCCAGTCTAGCATCGACTGACCTGGCAGATACCCAAGAAAATAAGGTTGGGGCAACACGATGAGTATGTCAAACCTCCCCAAGCCAAAATGGATAACCCTCTGATCCAAAATGCCTAACTAAGTACATATAATATCTCTGAGAGCTCGCTGTATAATACAGTGACGGATATATGAAATCAACGTCAAGGGGAAGGGCAGTTAATTAATAGTAGGATATACAGAGAGAAGAAGGTAAGCAGTGGTAGAGAAAGTTCGCAATAGGGGGGTGAGGTGGGCTGATAGATTGCAAAGGGATGTTAGCATTACAGCACTACGAGGAGCTCTGAGGGAGACACAAGGACAGGAGCCCGCACCACCGTCCCAGGACCGCGGCCGCCAATCACAGACGACTACGTCACCAGGCAGCAGGGCTGCAGAAGGCGCCAGAAGCCACCAGCCAATCAAAGGCGCGGGAAAACACCTCGAGTGAGGGAGGCAACACATACCTACGCACGCACATATTACCACCACGCTCGCGCTATTCTTTCTCTCCCTCCACAATGCATCTTATATTCTACTAATGATATAAAATACTTCCCGTTGTCACAGACGAAAGTAAAGACCACCACGGGACTGTCTGTAACAACACGAACACTATGAAAGAAAGAACAACATTCTCTGATAACTGTAGCCCATTTCACTGCCTGGGGAGAGGGGAGAAGAGGATAGGGAGCCAACCCGCTGCCCCCTCGTGGTCGTTGGGGAGCTGACGTGCGTCACCCCCCCCCCCCCCCCCCAAGATATTAACACTTAACATTAGGCAAGTTCTGATATCTGAAATCGGCACAAGTCACCTAACCTCCGCACCCCAGCACAATAATACAGCATATAGGTTTCACAAAAAAAAAACATGCTTATAAAATGAAACAAACTTACATATTTACCCCTTCAACACAATAGCAAAACTTAAAATTGTTACGCTCCGAAAGCGAGTTCTACGAAACTCAGCCCACTAATAGCTAGTGCTTCAGCTGTAACAAAACATACTTAAATTTACTATAACAGAAAGAGTTTTTGATAGATTTTTTTTTTTTTTTTAATATGTTTTTTGGCAGCTGCACTTACAGGGGCAAGCCAATTTTACTCCACTCTCAACACACACTGACTGAACGGCGAGGGTTCTCCTGCAAACAAACCCTCCCGTGACAAACAATCAGCCAAAACATTATCAGTGCCCTTAGCATGCCACACATCCAACTTGTGTTCCGGCAGCACAACAACACCTGACACTGATAAACTGCCCAGTTCATCACAAGACTGGCACTACTCTTCGCTCTTTCCGGCAACGGGACCTGCCAAAAGCCTTTCATTAATTCTACCTTCGTGATAGGCGATGCAGCCCCGATGCGGTCTATGGTGTCGTCAACTCTCGATAAGGTATAGGCGTCTGTCAGGGATAATGCACACACACTCTCGCAATCAACACACTCACTGATCTTGCCACTTAACACAGGTTGCAAAGTTACAGTCAACGACCACTCACGACATTCCTTATCCATCAGACCCTTGGGTAATGGATAGGTGTCTGTCAGGGATAATGCACACACCCACTCAACTCAGGTTGCAAACTCACTGGCAACGACCACTCACAATATCCTTTATCCCTCAGACCCTTTTTCCACATGACGTCTAGCTCTGTTTTCACGACAGGCTTTTTAGCAGGATTTATACGGTAGGGAATTAAACTGAGCCTCGCACTGTCCCCAGCCTCCATGTCGGATTCTACCCCGTACATCAGGCCTGGAGAAGCAACAAACATGCGGATGCACTGCCACAGCCTAGTAAACAACTTATCTCGCAGAACAACATGCCTAGTGCCCTCCCACAACCCAGCCGAGACCGCAGCTTCTAACCTGTAGTCTCCCTCCTTCTCCACCTTCGTCCCTAGAACAGCCAGGTCATGAGAGGGACAATCAGTACCACCTGTGCAGTCACCCCCAAAGTTCATTATTGCTAAGGCTTCCCCGCCGATACCGTACATGCGCACCCCCGCATTCCTTACGACTACATCTGCCTGTGCAGCATCACCGCTTTTAGCGACATGGCCAGATACAGTTGGTCTATGGTAGGGCTGTTGCATTCGACTAGAGCAGCATTGGGAGGCTATGCGACGACCGAGCACTTCTATGCCACAGCCAACCTCACCAATCTGCTCAAAGTCCTCCTTTTTACCACCACCCTTGGCAGCCATGGGTCGACCTTGACCTGACAATCATGTCCAAGCCTCGTCGCCCACCTTGAACCACCGAAACGAGGCTAACGGTCTTTCAACATTCACGTGACCTGCCCGCGGAACATCTTGCACCGCCCGAGTTGTGAGGCTCAGGGGCTCGGCACGACCAGTGGGGTATGAACCGAGCTGGTGCTGGAGCGCTGCACACTGCTGCTCAGGCAGGTGCTCTAGTGCTTCCACAGCCACCAGACTCATGTCCCCCGCCCACTGCTCCGCCGAGACATGACAATCCCTACTCTCCTCCACCTGTGCCCTACTGCCCCCCTCTCCTTCTCCACCTTGGCCGCTGCAGACCAACGCAGGGACAGTAGGCTGCTCAGGTGGTTGCCTCACAAACTCCTCCAACAGGTTCACATGACATGTTTCCCCGTCCTTGTGTTTGATAGCCCCGTTCCCACAACTTTCCTCCAACTGGGAACTACTAAGTCGCGGAGTGCCATCACGCCCAACCATGTCACTAGGGGTGACAGGTTCTACGGCCACTCCGGAGCTCACCTCTGGGTCAAGTAATAAGCCGCTAAGCAGAGCCGCTGGAGCAAAACTCACAAAACTCCCAGCTTCAGCTTGCTCCTTCCGACCGTTCCTCCGCTGGTCTGAAGACTGAGACAATGGTTGTGACTGAACTGACGCGCGAGAAAGGGTGACTGCACAGGCCATCTGTTTAAGCTGATACCTCTCGACCCACTCCCGATTCTCCCTATTAACGTCGGCCGCCCTCTCGGCAACAACTAAGGGTGGAACCTCCGAAGTGAGCACCGCAAAGTCGTTGCCCAGAAGGAGGTCGACGCCCTCAACTGGCAAGCTCTCTACGATCCCAACATCAAGTTCACGACACACACCATCCACCTCCAGCTCCAACCTAATCAACGGGTATGACCTAGTAGCATTGATCCCCTGTACCACAACAACCCGAGCCGCGTTTATAGGTTTGCCTGTGACATTTTTAAGAAGTGTCTGTGATGCCCCAGTGTCACGCAACAATTTGACCTGATGTTTAGTATTCCCCCAGCGCACATGCCCGCGCCCTCGATGGCTGCAAAAAGTGTCTTGGACAGGTGTCGAGCCCTCCAAACCCTTCTTCACAGGCTGTGTCCCCGCAACTGACGACCTACCTCGGGCAGACGTAGAAGAGCTCAGAGACACCCCCATGTTGCGAACCAAAGACACAGGCTTAGCAGGAATATTACTCGGACATGTACATGCAAAGTGACCCACCTTCTGACATTTAAAACATTTCACTTCACCACTAGACTTCCCCCCTTGAGGTGGTGGGGAAGGGCCCTGCCCTTTGAAAACGGGACGGTTTTGTGTTTGTAGTTATAATGGGTATCATTGCTCTTACTTTTTACAGTGTTATTTTGTGCTTCATTGACTTTGGGGGGGTGGAGTGTTACGCCCCTTGTTACCTGTCTCATTACGATGAGCAGACCCGCACCCACGAATCAAAGAAAGCCGGAGGTCAGCAAGCTTAGCTGCCTCCTCTACGGTCTTAGGGCATTTTTCCTTCAGGTTTAATGTCAGGTCGCTGCCTGTGCACCGGAAGAACTGCTCCAACAAAAATAACTGCTTAACCTGATCAACTGTTGTCGCATTCTCAGACCGGAGCCAGTTCCCCATAGTGTCAGTCAGTTCCCGGGCATGTTCAAGGAAAGAGCTCTCCTTGCTCTTTACAATGCCCCGAAATTTCAACCTGTAGGTTTCTGGTTGCAACTCATAGGCCCGGAGCACAGCCTCCTTCAACACCACATAGTTAGTACAGTCCTCCAATGACAGCGAGTCATATGCCTTGAGACCTTTCCCAACAAGCTTTGATGATACAAGGGCTGCCCACTTAATCTCCGGCCACTCATGCTCCCGACACTTCTTCTCAAACCGTGCCAAAAACTCAGTCACACCAGACTCATCGAACACAGGGACTAATTTAATCAAGTGCGATAAAGACTCAGACCCACGATTCCCAGAACCGAGATGCCGACCTGTTGTCTCCACCCTAGATTTCTCAACATCCATCTCAGCACAGTACCTAGTTGCTTCAACCTGCAACTCTGCCTCACGGCATGCTGTCCTCTCCTCAGCCTGAACCTTAGCCATCTCAACTTCACGCTGGATCTTAGACATCTCCGCCCTCTCCTCAGCCTGAATCTTAGCCATCTCAACTTCACGCTGGATCTTAGCCAACTCCAGTTGCAACAACATATCAGCAGTCAAACCCTGAGGGGGAGGAGCAATTAAAGGAGACCCCCCCAGTGGCTCACCCAGGGGCAAACCACGCTGCCAGCGACTATCAGATTGCGGAAGCGTGCCAAGGTCTGGTAACCTAGGGGGCGCGATAGGAGTAGTGTGGAAGGGAGGCTTGGATAAAGGCTCCCAAGCCCCCGCTCCACCCTGCAACCCACTGCCACCACCCAACACACAAGCCACCAGGTCACTCTTAGACATGCTGCCAAAGCCGACACGCCCAAGGACCGTGGCCAAACAACGCAGACCATAGCAATCAATCCCCTCCAACCGACTCGCTGTTACTGGTATCTCCACAAACTTCCTCGCATCAGCCTCACAATTAATAACTCTGATGCCATCATTAAATTCCTGCTGCGGCTTAACACCCGTAGGCTGTACTGTCTGATTATCCCCGTTAACTGAGCTGTTGCTTGACATGGTGTATACTGAGAAGTGTGCAAGTTTATACAAAAAAACAAAGTATCTATAATCTCTTATGCAAGCACCTATTCACCTAAAGTTATCTGAAGCCTCTTTATGTGTCATACTGCTTGCCAAAAAATATCTGTGTCCACTGTATTCCTCAATAAAAAAAAAAAATTACCACTATACTCCCACAGTATTTCTTAAGTTCACAAAATCCTAAGCAAGGTCGCCATTTGTTACGATCCAGGTTCTACAAGACACAAGGGTCTTCTTCATTGGACTAGATAAGGCTAAATGCAACAACGGTAACACTAGTTCCAACCCCTGCCTGAACCACTGGAGAACAAAACACCTATACCTCCCTGAGTCGTGCCTGGACAACGAGGTATCCTATGACTCGGTAAAAGGTGCACACTATAGGCTGATGATCACTGAAGCAGCCTATACTCATACAACATACGATTACTTTATTAAAGTATACAAGGAAAAAGATAGATAGCGTAATTAAATCGCAGCAACGATTTAATAGCAAACTAGAAGAAGGATAATTAACGTTACGTTAAATAATCAGTAAACTGTCACTCCTGTCTGAAAGAAAGTGAAACAAAGAAAGTCCTAAAGCATCATGCCAGAATCTTCTGCAAAAGTCAGATGCAACTAAGAAGTACGTATCGGATTCTGAACTGTGTATTATTACTGTGGGAACATATAATAGTGTAGGGACATATGGTGTTATCTGGCACAGGTGTAATTATAAAACAGGTGGCAGTCTAAACTCTAACCACAAAAAGATGTGCTTTCTCCCACCAGGCACTAGCCTGCTCTGGTTGGATCTCTCAGCAACAATCACGACTTACTATAAACATAAGGAGCAAGAATGCTGCACACATATACACAATGAGATTATAAACCCTAATCGGGGGTCTGCCAGGTGGACGAAGTCTAGCAGGGGAGTCGTAGGCTAAGCTACCTGGGCCGAGCCACCGGCTCGGTAGCCTAGTGTCGTTCTCAAGTCTGTGCGCCTAGTTACATTAAATTATGGGGTGCTCTCTTGAGAGATCCAGGTCTCGTGTACCTAGTTCTCTCCTGGCGACCCTCCTAAGTCAAAAGCTAACGAGCTAGCACAGTGCTGGGTGGACTAGGCCAACGCCCTCACACCAACACAGTGCTAGGCTCTAAGGTACACAGACAAGAAAATGACCTAGGCCTCCGCAGGTATCCGGTACAGTTGCATAGGCTCAACGAAGTCTATGCTCATAGGAAACTGCAACCTGATAGCCTCTCCTCAGTCTAGCATCGACTGACCTGGCAGATACCCAAGAAAATAAGGTTGGGGCAAGACGATGAGTATGTCAAACCTCCCCAAGCCAAAATGGATAACCCTCTGATCCAAAATGCCTAACTAAGTACATATAATATCTCTGAGAGCTCGCTGTATAATACTGTGACGGATATATGAAATCAACGTCAAGGGGAAGGGCAGTTAATTAATAGTAGGATATACAGAGAGAAGAAGGTAAGCAGTGGTAGAGAAAGTTCGCAATAGGGGGGTGAGGTGGGCTGATAGATTGCAAAGGGATGTTAGCGTTATAGCACTACGAGGAGCTCTGAGGGAGACACAAGGACAGGAGCCCGCACCACCGTCCCAGGACCGCGGCCGCCAATCACAGACGACTACGTCACCAGGCAGCAGGGCTGCAGAAGGCGCCAGAAGCCACCAGCCAATCAAAGGCGCGGGAAAACACCTCGAGTGAGGGAGGCAACACATACCTACGCACGCACATATTACCACCACGCTCGCGCTATTCTCTCTCTCCCTCCACAATGCATCTTATATTCTACTAATGATATAAAATACTTCCCGTTGTCACAGACGAAAGTAAAGACCACCACGGGACTGTCTGTAACAACACGAACACTATGAAAGAAAGAACAACATTCTCTGATAACTGTAGCCCATTTCACTGCCTGGGGAGAGGGGAAAAGAGGATAGGGAGCCAACCCGCTGCCCCCTCGCGGTCGCTGGGGAGCTGACGTGCGTCACAAAGGTCTCTAATATTTGGGTTTTGTTTGTAAAGTATAAAGTACACATCATTTATGTATTGACATTATCCTAACTTGATTGCCTTTAGTTTAACAAATGTCATAACTTTAATTGCATTAGCCTAATCTTATTTGATATTCCTCCTTTGGTTCGTGCTTGTTTCTACTTTGGTGTAACGTGTCATTTGAGACCTAGTGTTGGGAGTTTTGACTATGTTAAGTTTAACTACCTTTAATATTTAATTGTAGTGGTTGAAGCGCAGAAATATAATTGCTTTTGTTGTTTTGCTGATGTTCTGTATATGTATGTATGTATATACTCAGGCACATACCCCATTGCTGGGGGTGGCCGACACGAGACAGAGCCCAAACAGAAACATTTAAAGTTCCTATTCTCAAGGTCTAGGACCACTTTAGCGTTCTCTCGCCAGTTTCTGTCACTTCGGGAAGGAGAATTATACAAGGGGAGGAGGATTCCTAGCCTCCTTTCATTAATAAATATTCTCCTGTACTAAATGTTTTGCTTGGTTATCAATTTGGCACTAAATAAGAATATGAGTGTTGGATATAGAGCATTGTTGAGTGAAAACTACATTAGTGTTTTTTGTTCGCAGTTAATCATCATAACCATCGACACCATCAATAAAGATGCATTACCGGAACCATGTTTGAGTTACTCCTTTCACAAGGAATAGGATGTATAATTTTACGGTCCCGAGAATCCAAGGACAGGGTATAGCTAACATTCTTCTTCACTGCCATCAAAGACTAATAGGCAAAACAAACTGAAAATAGAATGTAAGGTATCTTAATATAACCCACTAGAAATACTTTCTCTAAAGTATCTATTTTTTTTTTTTTGTCCCAGCTAACCTAATCCCACAAGGACCCCAATGGAAATACGCCTAACGGCCTTATTGGGCAGTTTACGGACACCTCCACACGTATGGCAGTCAGTATGTACCACTCATTAGTAGCAGGTTAGTACAGCTCCGTACCTCAGTCGGGTACTGAAGGGTACTAAACACAGAGGTCCTTTCTTACGCTACCTGCCTTGCAGGTTGGACCGCTCCGCAATAGTACGGAAGGGTAATAAATACAGCAGTCTTTTATTATACGCTAACTGCCTTGCAGATTGGAGCCTGGATCGAGTCTTACGTAAATGCACAATAAATATATGGTTATAGCATTGTGATTTGTGATTGTATAAAACTTTGTGTGTATGGGTGACGATTAAAATATGACATAAGGCCATAAGAAATGTGAGTGCAGAAAACCGATTGGCCCACACAAGGCATATCCTTCTCACACCCAACCCTAATTGTAAGGCCTAATTATAGGCCCAGCTTGAGGACCGACCTCACCAAAACGGTCAGAGGTCAGAAAACGGGGCCTGTAGAGCGCCCATTGGCCCACACCCGACAGCAGATCCCCTTCACACCCAACCCATCTCGTCCATATGCCTATATAATTTTATCTTAAAACTTTCTATCGTTCTTGGTCCCACTATAGCACTTGGTAGCCTACTCCACCTATCTACAACTCTGTTACCATGTCCCCTTTATTAATCCCACTAACCCACTTGAACACCTCTATCATATTCCCTCGAACTCTGCGTCTCTCTAACGAATGTAACCCTAATTTCTTCAACTTTCCTTCATATGGGAGATTTCTAATATTATGGATATGTTGTTTATTTCTACGTTGTACTCTCTATAAGGAATTTATGTCCATTCTGTAATAAGGACACCAAAATTGAACAGCATAATCCATATGGGGTCTCACTAATGACAAGTAAAGTTTTAAGATAACATCTGCAGTTCTGTTACTCACACTCCTAGAGATGAACCCGAAAATCCTGTTTGCCTTGTTACGAACGCGTATACACTGTTTTCTAGGTTTCAAATCATTGCTAACAAACACACCTAGATCTTTCTCACAGTCTGAGTTTTCTAATTCAGGCATGTCAGTTAATTAGCAAAATAACCTAGAGTAAATCATTTATGTCTAGCCTAATTTAAATAACCTAGAATAAATAATTTGTCTAGCCTATTTTGATCAGACTCATATAGTCTAATTAAGGCTATCGACATTTTATCATCATTTACAAACTACGTTTCTTCAGATGATGAGGACAAAATATATAATTAAGCTACGGTATGTAGCCTACAGAGATTATAAGCTAAGTTAAAATAACACACTTAATTGAAACTACTTATCACATTTAAACTATAGCTTATATTTATCAAACGTAGTTTATAATTATCTAGCTTATACGAAATTATTATAATAATCAACAACGTATTTGGCTATAGAATCTTCACGGTAGCTGAGTAATCAAAATGAAGACATGTAATTTACCTTCAGCTGAAATACAACAGACTATAGTTATACAATTTACGGTCTCAGTGTTGTATTCTGAAGGTAGACCACAGCTAAACATAATATTACGTAGTATTTAATAGGCCTACTGTTTTCGGTAGCCGTATTTTACGGTCTTCTTGTGTATATTTTACGGAGATTTGTTTACAGTGTAGGTGTACTGGTGATTTATATTGTTAATGTCAACAATAATTAAGTGTCATCATAGCGTTTCATCTAACTATATTTCTAAGTATCTATGTAGAACAGAGGCAGAGAATCAAAAGTTGATGAAGCTGAGTTCATATTTAATTGAAACTTAAGACAACGTAAATAATAGTAATTGGATGAATATATACTTATACAGTACATGTAGTAGTATGTTTAAGTGAACTGGGAAAATTAATACAGTAGACAATGAAAAGGCTTGAGCATTGCATAATTACGAACAACATAGGAACATTAAAGGTTTCATTTAAAACTGTTATTGTGTGAATTGCTCTGCGATTAAGCCATTATTGCCAATTATTGTAAGGATGGTGAATACGTACTTCCCAGTGGTGTAAATATTCAGATTAAACCTGATCTGTAGTTTACTTGTTCAGAGATGGGTAATAGAAGTTGATCATTAATTTTGTCATTATTAATATCATTATAATTATTATTATTATTATTATTATTTGTATTATAATTATTTTTATTATTATTATTAATCATACATTTAGTTTGTATTATAGTTAAATTAGCAAATCATGTTTAGATTAATCTATATGAGATTTCAAGCAAATTAATTAACTGTCATTTGTATTTATTTTCTATGAAATGAGTAACTCAGACTCAGTGAAATCCAATGCACTGCAGTATTTAGACCAAGTGGTTAGGTTCGAATTGTATCTATCTTTAGCTGCCCATTATATCTTAGTTAATAATTATATATGTCCTACATCAAACAAGGGTGCGAAGTGGGTGTCTGGGAACTTAAGGGATTTACACCGGAGCACTAATTAGTAGGTGGTCAGGACCAATAATATCTACCTTATATATATATATATATATATATATATATATATATATATATATATAAATACAGTATATATTTATTTATGTATTTATTTACTTAAATAACCCCAGTCGGGATCGAACCTGCGACATTCAGAACGAGTGTCCAAGCTTGATAAAAAAAAAAAAAAAAAATCTATGTGAAGAAGGGAGACAAAAGGCATACCTGCCTGCAGCAAGTGCCTCCCCCAGATTTCAAAGAGCGACAGGGCTGCAATCAAGGGACGTTTGAGCTAAAATACCTGGACACACGGAGTTTGAAGCAATTTAAGTCCTAGGAAGAGGGAAAGACTGATTCTGGGAGAGAGTTTCAGAGCTCAGCAGTTGAATAGAAGAAAGTCTGACAATAGCGTTTCACTCCTGGGTTGGAGAGTTGCACAGAGTAGGGGTGGGATTGTGTTGCAAGGCGGGTACTACGTACCCTACGTAGAGGAGGTGGTATACACTGGGAAAGCTCCGAGGAACACTGATTATTGTAGTAGCGATAGAATAGCGAGAGAGATGCAACATTGCGGCGAAGAGAGAGAGCTTGCAGAGAGTTGGTGAGTGGACGGGAGTTAATGATACGAAAGGCTTTCCTTTCTACTTTATCTAGGAGTGCAGTGTGAGAAGATCCTCCCCACACATGTGAACAATACTCAATACAAGGACACACTGTGCCCCTGTACAGAGCAAGAAGCTGCACAGGGGTAAAGAACCCCTTGAGGCGGTTGAGCACACCCAGCTTCTGGGAGGCTGCCTTAGCAAGACTGGTTATATGGTCTTTCCAAGTGAGAGCAGAAGAAAAAGAGACACCGAGAACATTGAGAGAAGATGAAGGGTTGATTTATGTATTGTTGAAGAATAAGGGATAGTCCTCTGGAGGTTCTTGACGGGTAGTAAGATGGATAAATTGAGTTTTGGAAGCATTAAATGCAACAAGGTTTTCTCTACCCCAATTGGAAATAGTAGCTAGATCAGAAGATAAGTATTTTATGGCTTCATTACGTTTACTTTTGAGGGACTACTGGCTGGGGTGTTCTGGAAAACTAATTGAGTGGTGTAGGGTACAGTCTTCTGCATATGAATGGATGGGACTGGATGTACAGTTGAGAATATCATTTATGAAAATTAGAAAGAGAAGTAATCTTAACCTTTCCCTGTATATATTAAGAAGAAGGGAAATCCTACTTGGAGAATGTAATAATCAGACTCATAAATTACAAATAATTTGCCTCTCGAAGTCAAGGGGCATACGAACCAAATCACAGAATTTGAGTTTTCACTGGTTCCCAATAGGTGGCAGCACACTCTATCATGCTGTGAAGACCGAATTGAGAATTTCGCCCTTATGTGCACGTTGCATAGGGTTGAGCGTCTCGTGTTTTGACTCGATAAATGTACGGATGAAGTAAGGCAAAGCGGAGGTATATGGGCCTAGCCGCCGCGCGCGGCTGACCAATGGGAGGCTGGCTATGTTCCCGCGTGTTTGTGTCGTGGCTCCCGGCCAATCAGAGCCGCCGTCTCGCACCTCCCCACATCAGTCATGTGGCGGGAGTTATTTAACTGGTCATTCTCGCTCGCTCTCCCTGTTTTTACCCATATTTCACGGTGTTTGAGGCTGAATAATGAGTGATACTAGTGATCCAGATGTGGGGGAAGGTTCACCATTGATGCCTAGTAGAAAACGGCACCCTGAAACTTGGAAAAGTGTAGTTAAGAAGAGTAAAAGAGATCGTGGTGGCGAGTATGTTTCTCGTAAGGGCACTGTTGTAGGGGCTCGTGTTTTGGGGCCCCCGTGTAGTTGTGCTATGAAGTGCTATGATAAGGTGGGGAGGGATCATGTGTAAACAGTTTTCGATGCTTACTGGGGACTGGGCAGCCACGATGCCCAATCTAATTATATTCTGTGCCGAGTTAGTGATTGTGAGACTAAGAGAGTGCGGGTGAAAGGGAGGGAGAGCCGTCGCAGTGTTACTCGTTCATACAGTGTCATGAGCAATAATATTAAACAAGATGTGTGTATGGTGACCAATTCTCTTTCTAATTTACATCAACGACACAGATGAGGGTCTCACCTGTACAATCTCAAAATTTGCTGACGATACAAAAATTGCAAATAGCGTACTCTGAAAAGGTTGACGAGCAACACAATCTAGATAAATTGTCATGTTGGGCCCAAATTTGGCAAATGAGCTTCAATGCGGATAAATGTAAAGTACTACATGTCGGATACCTAAATGAGAAAGCAAACTATTCGATGAATGGCACTCAGCTTAAGAATGTAAACAGAAAAACGGGGGAGTAACAATATCCTAAAACCGAGTCAACAATGTTCAGAAAATGTTAAGAACGCAACAAAATAATTAGGCAAAGTCATTTGAGCATAAATCCAAAGAAGTGATCCTAACCCTTTACAATTCCTTAGTCCGCCCTCTTCTGGAATACTGCGTTCAATCCTGGTGCCCTTATTACCAAAAAGATAAACAAGCTAGAACGAATTAAACGTAGAGTTACCAAAATGATATCTAGCCTAAAGAACAAACCATACGAAGAGCGTCTTAGAGAATTAAATCTATTTTCTTTAACCCAGCGCAGATTAAGAGGTGACTTAATTCAAGTGTTCAAAATCATCAAAGGCATCGACAATATGAACTGTAGTAAGTACTTCACTATCGACCAATCTAATTACAACACGCGGGAAACGGTTGCAAAATTATTGGTAAATCTTTTAACTCACACACGAATCTAAGAATTTCTTCTTCAATCGAGTTGTCAACTTGTGGAATGGGCTTCCCCGAAACGTTATAGACTGCATCACCGTTGATTCATTTAAACTCCGCCTAGACAAATATCTCGCATCAAACCCGCGACTGACTGCGTTTGTAAATGAATAACTTTATTTTATCCCCCTCTCAGTTACTAACCCATCTGTCCCCTACTAACTTCCTAATCCTGCCACAGACATTAGTTCCAGGGCAGTAATTCCCTTTCCAATGTTCCCTTACCCACTCTAAACCACTGTTTGGACACTTGATCCTCAGTGTTTTGGAGGACAAGCAACCTAGAAGGGTCACTAGATCTGTTGTTGCTTGATTTCCTTTGTACTCCTTTGTACCTAGTGGGACACTGACACTAGACCAGCGGGGCCGCAAAGAACCACCAAACAAAACCAGTGACATTCTCCTTACTGTGGTGCGAGATTTTTGTAACGAGCTGCCCACACTTCAGTCGCACTACTCTAGAATGAAGAACCCTGAACAACTCTACCTGCCCCCTGGATCAACCTGGCACGGACTTTACAAGGCTTTTCAAGAATATTTAGTGACGAAGGACCACCCCAAGGATGCAATGATTGAGTCCAGGTTTAAGGCGAAGGTCCAGGAATACAAAATAAGTATCCAAGCCCCTCGTAGCGACACATGTTCAACTTGTGACACCCTTAAAATTAAAATACAAGCCCTCGACCCAGAGAAAGACCAAGATGCCATCGCAACTCTTACTGTACAGCGCCATACACACCAAGCCAACGCAGCTGCTGGGAGGAATTTTATCAATGTCTACATAAAGGATAAGAGTCCGGGGATTATAGCGATTGCAGTCGACCTACAACAGACACTACCTACCCCAAAGTTGACTGTCAGTGCCCAGTATTACCGCTGTAAACTCTGGACATACAATCTTGGAATACACAACCTGAAAACCAAACATCCATATTTTTATGTTTGGAACGAGAGTGAAGCTAAACGCGGGTCAGTCGAGGTTGCTAGCTGTCTCAACCACTTCCTCGAGAATCACATACCTGGCCAGGGATTGTACAAGCTAATCGTCTTTTCCGATAACTGTGCTGGCCAGAATAAAAACATTAATCTTGTACTATTCTATCTTCGCCTCATTCACTCCAAACGTTTCTCGAGGATACACCACTACTACCTAGAGAGTGGCCACTCCTTCCTGCCCTGCGACCATGACTTTGGTGTGCTGGAGAAGCACCAGCGGCCCCTTGAGGTGTACACCACGGAGGACTACTGCAAGTACATGAGGTCCTGTCGCTAGGCCGATCCTGCTACCGTTGTCCGTATGTCTGCTGATGACTTTTTGGACTACGAGGTTCTTCAGCAGCACGTCTCGAAGGCCGGGCAGACGGCATCGGGGTTCAAGGCGGCCAAGCGACTGATTGCCTCCAACGAACACCCCCACTGCATCAAGGTGTCAGGTGGGTATGCTGATGGCTTCTATGAGGCCCGGGAATGGAAGCTTCAGAAAGGCCGCTCCAACAACTATAACCCGGACACCTTTGACCTCTGTAAGGTCGCCCTGCCCAAGAGGTACCCCAACGGAGTGGTGCTGAACAAAAAAAAGCTGAATCACATTAAGTACCTCTCCACGTTTGTACCTCAGGCCTATCAGGACTTCTACACCAAACTCTTCGCTGCCCAGGATGCATTGGGTGGTGGTGGTCACGACAGTGGGGATGAGGAATCCGATGTCGACGACCCCGCCGATGAAATCCTCGATTACTAACCCCCCCACCCCCCACCCCCTCCCACCTCTCACATTGACAAGCGGATTGGGCAGCAGTTTATAGGTAAATAATATTCAACTTTATAATGATTTTATTACCATTGTTCACACATCAAACACGAAGGAACTAAGTCTTTTCTTATAATTTATGAAATTAAATTATTATAATATGTAATTATGGGAATTATGCTTTCTAATTTGGACTAAATCTTAGTTACATCATGGTTATTCAAAAATATGTGTATGAAAAAAATCGGCCCATAATTACGGATACACAAAAAAAAACATTACGTGTTTGTTTGTGTTTTTTAGGAATTACAGATTTTCACACAAACACTGATACGATTTCATCCATTTATTTACACTCTATCTTTTGATTATGCTATAATATAATTTGTGTGCATTTTTTATGTTTTAATAAAACACCACCAAACAGGCAGATGGAAAAACACGCATAAAACACGCAATTTTTGGAATGTTGCTTAAATGTTTCGGCTGTATCCTAGTTATTGCAAAATGTTGTAATGTTCCAAGTATGAATGTAATCTAATAACATTTACGGGCACATACAAAAAAAACACTGTGTTTGTTGGTGTTTTACCTAATAATGACGGATTTCCACAAAAAACATTGCTATGATTTTTCTTTACAATGTGTACACTCATTCTTTTGATCATACTACCATAATAATTTGTATGCATTTTGTATGTTTTGATAAAACACCATAAAACATGTCGAACGAAAAACACGCATAAAACACGCAATTTTTGGAATATTGCTTTCAAATTTGAACTGCTTCTTAGTGTTATCAAGTACTCTGAAATTATCATGTTTGAATTTAAATTGAACAATAAACACACATACACAAAAACACACCCCTTGGTGTTTTATGGTGTTGTATTATTATTTTCAGATTTTCAGAAAAAAACACCAACATCATTTTTATTTGTCAGATCGAGAGCTTTCTATTGATGTATAATATTGTCATAGGAGTATAGTTTTGGAGTGCAGTACCTTTCTTAGACTTTAACCCCTTATTACTCGAAACTGTGATTTGGTTCGTAGGCCCCTTGACTTCGAGAGGCCTCGTATTTCAACATAGGAAAATGTTAAGATTACTTTATCATGCCGAGGTATGGTGGGTTAGAAGCTTGGACACTATTTCTGAAAGTCGTAGGTTCGATCCCGGCTGGGGGCATTCAAACATTTATTAGCTCGTGTGTCTTTGCGATATATATATTTATATATATATATATATATATATATATATATATCATATATATACAATATATATATATATATATAATATGTATACTGTATATGCACATAAGAAAACGGGAGTCTGCAGAGAGCCGATTGGCCCACACACGGTAGATCCCTTTGCAACCCAACCCATCTCGTTCATATGCCTATCTAATTTTATCTTAAAACTCTCTATCGCTAGCACTCGGTAGCCTATTCCACCTATCTACAACTCAGTTAGCAAACTATTATTTGTCTATATATTTTCTGAAACAAAATTTATCTCTCAGTGACCTGGTCAGGTAGGCTACTGTACGGTACTTTTGTACACAGACACACACACACACCACATAGTTACCTAAATGTATTTTAAACAATTTCAATGAACCCATGTACTGCCTATCCGTTTTTGTTCCCATGTGTTTATAATGAATTATTCATAAATACTTGTATCTATATGCATTCCATATTCCGCTGTATGGCAACACCCTGTGTTCTCTGTAAGAACATAAGAATATAAGAAAATAGGAGTCTGCAAAAAGCCGATCGGGCCACGCAAGGCAGATCCCTGTCACACTCAACCCCAATTACAAGGCCTAATTATAGGCCCAACTCACTAATACCATGATGACCGACCTCACCAAAACGGTCAGAGGACAGGCAATGGGGGTTTGTAGAGCGCCGATTGGCCCACACCCGGCAGATCCCCCTCACACCCAACCCATCTCGTCCATATGCCTATCTAATTTTTTTTTAAAGCTCTCTATCGTTCTTGATCCCACTATAGCACTTGGTAGCCTATTCCACCTATCTACAAATCTGTTACCAAACCAATATTTGCCTATATCTTTTCTGAAACGAAATTTATCTAATTTGAAACCATTTGTTCGAGTTCTTTCGCTATCACTGAGCTTTAGTATATTTTTCATGTCCCCTTTATTAATACCACTACCCACTTGAACACCTCTATCATATCCCCTCTAACTCTGCGCGTCTCTAATGAATGTAAGCCTTACGATAGTATCAATTGCCTGCCTTAATGATTTCCTTAATTAATCTGTACTATAAATGTAGGTTGCTTTTAGGATAGCAGTTGGTAGGGGTCATCATCTGTCCATGCTACGCTGACAGGTAGGCCACCTACCCAATAGCACTATCGTTAGTGAGTGCTGTAAGTATTTTGTACTATTGTTAATGTCTTGTTAAATTACAAACTTGCTTTAATAGAAAACTTTGATATTAATTGTAGGATCATTATTCATACAAAATAAAGTAGAATTTACCAGAACGTCCTGAACTTCCCAAATTGACTAATTACTTGAACGTAACGAGAGTGTGTTGTTGTGTGTGCGACTAATTTGCTTGGGAAACAAATGAACTTGCTAATGCAGTGATGTACAAAGGAGTACAAAGGAAATCAAGCAACAACATATCTAGTGACCCTTCTAGGTTGCTTGTCCTCCAAAACACTGAGGATCAAGTGTCCAAACAGTGGTTTAGAGTGGGTAAGGGAACATTGGAAAGGGAATTACTGCCCTGGAACTAATGTCTGTGGCAGGATTAGGAAGTTAGTAGGGGACAGATGGGTTAGTAACTGAGAGGGGGATAAAATAAAGTTATTCATTTACAAACGCAGTCAGTCGCGGGTTTGATGCGAGATATTTGTCTAGGCGGAGTTTAAATGAATCAACGGTGATGCAGTCTATAACGTTTCGGGGAAGCCCATTCCACAAGTTGACAACTCGATTGAAGAAAATTCTTAGATTCGTGTGAGTTAAAAGATTTACCAATATTTTGCAACCGTTTCCCCGCGTGTAATTAGATTGGTCGATAGTGAAGTACTTACTACAGTTCATATTGTCGATGCCTTTGATGATTTTGAACACTTGAATTAAGTCACCTCTTAATCTGCGCTGGGTTAAAGAAAATAGATTTAATTCTCTAAGACGCTCTTCGTATGGTTTGTTCTTTAGGCTAGATATCATTTTGGTAACTCTACGTTGAACTCGTTCTAGCTTGTTTATATCTTTTTGGTAAAGGGCACCAGGATTGAACGCAGTCCAGAGGGCGGACTAAGGAATTGTAAAGGGTTAGGATAACTTCTTGTGGATTTATGCTCAAATGACCTGCCTATAAAGCCAATTATTTTGTTTGCCTTCTTAACAACTTCTGAACATTGTTGACTCGGTTTTAGGTTACTCGATATTGTTACTCCCAGATCGTTTCTCTGTTTACATTCTTAAGCTGAGTGCCATTCATCGAATAGTTTGCTTTCTCATTTAGGTATCCGATATGTAGTACTTTACATTTATCCGCATTGAAACTCATTTGCCAAATTTGGGCCCAACATGACAATTTATCTAGATTGTGTTGCATATCGTCAACTTGTTCTTTTGAGAGTACGCTATTTGCAATTTTTGTATCGTCAGCAAATTTTGAGATTGTACAGGTGAGACCCTCATCTATGTCGTTGATGTAAATTAGAAAGTGTTACGACTGGGGTTCAAATATATCAGGGCTCTTTATTCATTGGACTAGTAATGGCATAAATGTTACAACGGAAAGCGCTAGCTCCAACCTCTGATGTATATTCCCTGTGAACAAAGAACACAAATACTCTACAGAGTTCTATATGCAATAATAGGCTATCAAACTCTCAATAAATGTGCGTCTACTCTAGGCTTAATGTTATGTGAAAACAGCCTATTACTACCTATAACCGAAGGTGCTTGGTTATGGTATGCAAAGTAAGGTGGTAAGAGAAGTTACAGCTTACGTTACTTTAATCAATAAATGTCAGGCACTCCTGCATGAAAGAAAGTGCACTAAAGTCCTTCAACACCAACAAGGAATCTTCTTTAAATGTTAGATGCTATAAAGATGCTCGTATCGGAAATGGAACCCAAAAAGGCAGGCAGCGGAACAATGCTCGTGCAGGCTATGCACACAAAAAGGCAGAATATATATTGCCGTCGGAGCCAAGAATATCCTAAACACTACAACAATAATAATCGCCACGACAATGCAGTATTCCTATCAACAAAAAGAGCCTAAGTCGTTTGTGTCTCCATACATCAAACTAGGCTGCGAAATGCTTGTGTAATCATAAATGGGTATGCATAAAAAGAGTAATTGGATTAATATACTTAATGTCTACTGTGACTGATAAAGTCTAGCTAGAGTCAATGATACGAGATACTGGTGCGCATGGCATGCCGCATAGCCTAGTGCAAATCTCAAGTCTGTGCGTCAAATATTACGTTATAATGAAGGGTAGCTCTCTTGAGAAACCTTAATACCGAAGTATTAAGCATTCTCCTGGCGTACCTCAAAGACAAACAACGAGCTTAGAACAGTGCAGAATGGTATAGGCAAAAAGCCCTCATTCGTGCATGCTCTACTCTCAATGGCACACAGACTAGAATTTACTCAATCAACTCCAGTTCTCAGGTATGTCGTGCCGCTTTTAACTAAAGCCAGCACTCATAGGAAACAATACCTTATAATATCAGACTCCTAGTCTAGCATTATCTAATCCAGCAGAACACTAATAATTATAGGACGCGGTACTTAAACAATATAAATGCCAACCAATGCTTCGTGATCCACTTATCTTAACAACTAACATACATGGGTTATATCAGACCTTAACTCACAATACAACTGGCCAGCATGAAGCTGATTTTGCAGAGTTAACCAGAGGGATCTATGTTAATAAAAGGTGGTGAAAGATATGGAAAATGAGAGAGATAGGCAGAGGAACAGGTTCTCAGGTGCGGGGAGGGGACAGATATCCAAGGGAAAAAGAGAGATGCATTCTAGAAACCAGATCTGAGGGAGAGAGTGGCGAGGAACTGTATATATACTCGCACCAGCTCGAGCCGCGTGGGAAAAAAGCGGTTACAAGTCCTCTAGCCACTAGCAAGGGAGCTAGCAGCATGGTAAGGACCTCTCTCCACCAACCCCCACGAGGCAGCCAGCCGTGACGTCATCGAGCGGGACAAAAACACTGTGCGCTCCCTCTCACTCTGTTCTACTCTCTCTCTCTCCCAGATCCCATCATTACTAGTTAATGATAAAACATATACTTTACAATTAAATATATAAAGCCTTGACATGGGTGAAAACAAAGAGCCTTTCTGGACTGCCCATGACACGAGCTTGCATATGAAATAAAGCACACTCTAATACATAAACTGTAGCCCCATCCACTGCCCTGGCGATCCTAGCGAGTCACTGTAGGACAAGCCATGCGGTTCTAACGGAGTGGTCAACGTCACAAAAGATAATTGGTCCTAGTACCGATCCCTGGGGTACCCCGCTACTTACATTGGTCCATTTAGATGCCTTACCATTTATGACTACTCTTTGCTTTCTGTCGCTGAGCCAATTTTCTATCCATTTCAACACACCTTCTTGTATTCCATGCGCTTTTAGTTTTAGCAGTAAACGTTTGTGGGGAACTTTGTCAAATGTTACGTCCTGGGATATATAAACACTGGGCTCTTTCTATTGGACTAGGTATGCGGCAACAAGCAACAACGGAAACGCTAGATCCAACCCTTATCTATAAACCCAGGCAACAAACCACCCCAAACCGTCAAGAGTCCTGCCTGGACAACGAGGTATCCTATGACTCGGTTACAGGGTGCACGCACTATAGACTGCTGATAGTCAAGCAGGCTATATAATAGATCACACAATTAAGTTGACTTAAAGCTTCAAGGAAAAGATAGATAACGGAATTAAATTGCAGAAACAATTTAATAACAAACTAGAAGAAAGTACATTTAACGTTATGTTAATTATTACAACTAATCACCCCTGCGTGAAAGAAGGTGAAAGCAAACAGTCCTCAAAACATCGTACAGGTAGACAAGATGCGGGTTTCTAAACTGCATGCGGCTACTGTAGGATCTGATGCTTAGCAAAGAAAGTTCGTTACGGATTTAGAGAACTCTTAACTCATAAGCAGGAATAAATACTAGTGATAGGACATACAGTGTATAATGGCATAGGTATAATTAAATAAAGGCAGCAACTCGCAACATAACCACATACAGGTGTGCTTCTCACTCTTAGTCAGGCAAGCCTGCTTGGACAGAGTCTCTAAGCCACACCCTGACTCACAATGCTCACAAAAACGGTAAACTGTGGCACAATAACAAGCATACAGAGATAATAAACCCCTAGCTGTTAATCTGCCAGGTGGCAGAGGTCTAGCCGGAAGGATATAGGCTTCGGATACCCGGGCTGAGCCACCTGCTCTAGCCTAGGGACGTTCCCAGGTCTGTGCGCCAAATTACTCTAATTGAAAGGGTGCTCTCTTGAGAGACTCAGATCGCAAGTATCTGACTCTCTCCTGGCGACCCTAAAACAAAAGCAAGACGTGCTAGCGCAGTGCTGAGTGGACTAGGCAAGGGCCCTCACACAACACAACGCTAGACACACAGGGACACAGACAAGAAAATGCCCCCAGACTCCCACGGGTGTCCTAGTAAAGTCATGCGGGTCCATGGGACTCGCACCAGCAGACTTTACTAAAAGGATCGCAAAAAACCTCCCCTCCGGTCTAGCCCCTGCTAACCTGACACAAGAACACACTAGCAAGCATGAAACCACCAAATATGAGACAACAAAAAAGCTTCCTAGGTCTCATTAACAATTACATCTCTGCATAAGGCCCAAAATCCTATCTAGTTATCTGAGAGCTCGTCGTTAATACAATAATAGATATAAGGTCTATCAAGGGGATGGGATAATTAAATAGATTGGTGAAGTAGTGGAAAGAAGGTATACAAAGTAAGAGAGAATGTTTCTAAGTGGGGTTGAGAGGGATAGGTATCAAGGGGGTCCGAAGGGTATGACAATGAGGTGAGCTCTGAGTCTTGAATCTGTCTGGACCCCACCCTAGGCATGCTTGGCAACACTCAACACAGTTGCCGGGTCAAAATCCTCTACCCCGTGCGTGAGTCGAAACTAAGCCTAACGTTGCAATCAAATGCATGTGGCAGCGCTTCAGGCTCGTCCCAAGCTGGACTCTCCGCGCGAAGCAACGTCCCAAGCCGGTCTCTCTCTCCCGCTCGTCTCTTCCCGCTCTCACTAGACTTACATCTTATATATTATAATGAAACAATCAACTATCGAGAATAAAATATACTAAGATGCGTTGGTTAAGAATAAGGGCAGCTTCAAGCTGTGAAACAACATAAGAATATCCCAGACATTAGTTACATTGTCGTAGGATATATACTAAAGGAAAGCCAACCGGCCGGCTACCACCAGCCGGTTTCTAAACGGCTGGGCAGCCGACGCACGCGCATGCCCGCACGTGGCTACTATGCAGAAGCGTCACACCTCCCCCAAGATATAAGACCCTTGACTAAGTTCTTCATATCTAACAGAAAGCTTCTCATAGTACCACACACTGTTGCGACACAAGGCACCATATATCAAAAAATAATAAAGACTGTTGCGCTCCACCGAGCAAGTTCAACTAACTCAGCGACAATAAGCGAAAACATTCAACTTAGATACTGCTACAACATCTTATACAAAATTCTACACGTTATAAAAAATAAAGTTTTTATAAGGTTTTTGCTTTTTTAATTTGTTTTTTTTCGGCTGAACTACAGTGACAGCCTATTTTCCTCCACACTCAACCCTCAATCCTGTGGCAGTCTAACCAACATCATCCACCCTTGATAGACAATCCGCTATCACGTTATCAGAACCGGCAATATGGCGTATGTCCAGATTATACTCCTGAAGCATGAGTGACCACCTGGTCAGCCTCATATTCCAGTTATGAAACTGATTCAAGAATTTCAGAGGGTGATGATCGGTATAAACCACTACGACTGGTCCGAAAGCAGGAACATATACATCGAAGTGCCTGAGCGCCAGCACTATCGCCAGGAGTTCTTTTTCAATTACAGAGTAATTCCTTTGTGCACTATTGAATTTTTTGCTGTAAAAACTCACTGGATGTTCGATACCTTCATCATCTGTCTGTAACAAGACAGCCCCAGCCCCTACGCCACTGGCATCAGTCGCCAGCTGAAAAGGTCTGCTGAAGTCCGGGGCCCTGAGTATGGGGTGGGTACATAACAGGTGTTTCACCAAGGAAAACGCCTCTGCACACTCAGGAACCCACCGGAACTTCTTGTCCTTAGATAATAAGTCAGTTAAAGGTGCAAGTACAGTCGAATAGCCTTTGATGAAGCGACGATAATAGCCTATCATACCTAGAAACCGCATGATTTGTTTCTTAGTCGTAGGCTGGGGAAACTGATCGATGGCTTTGATCTTTGTCTGTGGAGGGCACACCTGACCCATCCCCACCTCGAACCCCAGGTACAAAACTGTGGCTTTGACAAAATCGCACTTACCCAGGTTTACCACCAAACCTGCTTCATTCAGTTTATAAAAAAGCTGTCCGATGTGAGCACAGTGACTGTTAAAATCATCGTCGTATATTATGACATCATCTAGGTACACCGTACAGTTGGGAATGTCGGCTACAATGTCGTTCATTAATTTCTGAAACGTTGCAGGGGCATTTTTCAGCCCGTATGGCATAACATGGCAACGATATGTGGCACCGTCCACCACAAACCCACACACCTCTCGCGCTCGCTCAGACAAGGGCACTTGCCAATAACCCTTAACAAGGTCTATCATAGTGAGGAACTTGGCTTTTCCTATCTTATCCACACTGTCGTCCACGCGAGGGAGAGGGTAGGCATTTGTGGGGGTTAAACCATTCAACCTGCGGAAATCTATACAAAACCGCACCTTGCCATCTGGTTTGGGCTGCAGTGTGACTGGGGAAGTCCACCTTACTGCACCCTCAGAAATCAGCCCACGTTTCAGCATATAATCCAGCTCTTCCCTAAGTGCTGGTAATTTAATAGGGGGAACACGATATGGCACTGATTTAAAGGGCGGGTGGTCCCCAACATCGACATCGTGCACCGCTTGAGTAGTGAGGCCAGGATGCTCCGCGAAAACAGCTGGGTTTGAATCAAACAAGTGCTGCACAGCTACACGTTGTTGCTCAGGCAGGTGCAATATCAACTCGTGAGCCACTTGTCTAGAATTCCCCGCCCACTGATCCGTGGAAACATGGCAATCCCAATTATCCTCCCCCGCAGCTTGACTGTCCCTTCCTCCTTCTCCACCACGATCGCTGCAGATCAACACCGGGACAGTGAGAGGCTCGGAGGGGCGCCTCACATACTCTTTCATCAGATTTACATGGCAAAGTTGGTTCTTTTTCTTACGATCAGGAGTAGCTACTAAATAGTTGAGATCAGAAACCTTCCTTACAACCCGATACGGACCAGAATACTTGGCAGACAAGGGGTGTCCCACCAGAGGCAGTAGTATCAGTACCTCCTGATCTACTTCAAACTCCCTCAGCTTCACCTTCTGGTCGTATCTGTCCTTCATCTGAGCTTGTGAACTCTTAAGGTTCCGACCTGCTACCTCCAGGCTCTTTAGCATTCTCTCATGGCTTTCAACAACATACTTTAGAAGCGAGCATGGCTTTGTGACTCCCTCCCAAATCTCCTTGACTATGTGGAGGGGCCCCCTGACCCTGTGTCCAAAAACCAACTCGTTCGGGCTAAATCCCAAGCTCTCCCCAGGTACTTCTCTCGCAGCAAATAAAACGTATGGGAGACCTAGATCCCAGTCCTTCCCATTTTCCACGCAATAACACCGCAACATACTCTTGAGAGTCGAGTGCCACCTTTCCAAAACTCCCTGACTCTCGGGATGGTAGGCAGATGACACCACAGACACTATCCCATGTTGCTGCATGGTCTGCTTAAACAGAGCAGAAGTAAAATTGGATCCCTGATCAGACTGGATCTCCTGAGGGTAGCCATAACGAGAGAAATAGACAAGTAGGTTTTTGACAACAGTCTTAGCCATCCCGTTGCGCATGGGGTAAGCATCTGGATACCGTGTTGCTACATCCATTACAGTTAGAAAAATGTATTGCCGGCACTAGTGGGGGGCAATGGGCCAACCATATCGATAACTACTTTGCTGAAGGGCGGCCCAATGACAGGGATGGGTTGTAACGGGGCTCTCGGGATGACCTGATTGGGTTTCCCAACAACTTGACAAGTGTGACACTGTGACACCCATGACACGACACTCGCCTTTAACTCAGGCCACCAGAAAAGCTTGCTCAGAGCTGCCTCCATCTTACGTGCCCCCAGGTGCCCTGCCAAAGGCACATCATGAGCTAATCTCAATAAGCTCTCACGGCACACCCTCGGTACTACTAACTGGTCCACTAATCCTGACCCGCCATCCCACTTTTTCTTGGGATCCTGATGTCTCCGATACAAGATCCCCTCGGACAAGAAAAAATCACCAGGCTGCGCATCCCCATCGCTCTCCAGTTCGACAGCACCATTACCACACGCCCTGACTTCAGGATCTTCCAGCTGCAAGGAACATATATCAGCAGGTGCGAGATTATCCAAGTTCATCTTAAATAATTTATTTCCACCTCCAATGTCCCGCTGAGCCATCCTTTCCTCACGCTGCGCATAACGATGCTGTCGCAGAGTCTCTTCCTGCCCTGCACCTGCACTAGCGGTGACAGGCCCCGGGGCCTCTCCAGACTCTAACATAGGTGCCAATAATGAGTCACCAAGAAACACTGCCGGCTCAAAACTCTCCAATTGACCAACACTTCCCGTTTTCTTGTGACCTTTCCTCCGCGGTTTGATAGACTGAGGTGGTGGCTGCAAGGCTCCGGATGTCTGAGAACGCGTCACAACACACGCCATGGTTTGTACGCTACACTTCTCAACCCATTCCTGTTCCTCCCTACTAACGTCGGCCGCCTTCTCGGCAACGACCAAGGGTGAAACCTTAGAAGCAGGCACCGCAAAGTCGTTGCCGAGGAGGAGGTCGACGCCCCCAACAGGCAAGTTCTCTACAATTCCTACATCCAGCTCCTTCGCCACACCACCCACCTCCAGCTCCATCCGCACCAGCGGGTAGGACTTCGTAGCATTGATCCCCTGAACTACCACCACCCGAGCAGCGTTAATCGGTCTACCAGTAAAGTTCTTTAACAAGGTCTGAGAAGCCCCCGTATCACGCAATAGCTTAACTCCTCGCCTTTCGCCAGCCCACCTCACAAAACCATGCCCTCTATGACCCCCAAAGACGTCGCAGACAGGGTTCGAGCCTTCCGGACTCTTGAACACAGGCTGTGTCCCACCCTCTGACGAACTACCCTTGGCAAACTCAGAAGATATAGGCGACACCCCTATGCTGCGGGCCAATGACACAACCTTGTTTGGTGGCTTGTTCGGACAAGCATTTGCAAAGTGACCCTCCTTGTGACATGCGAAGCACTCTTTACTCTTTGGTTTCCCTTGGGAGTGGGAGGTACCATTAGACTTCTTATACGGGACGGTATTTGGTTTATGTTCAGTTTTATTGTCAGTGCTAGATGTTTTTGTGTATTTATGTGCATCAAAATTCTTGGGAGGGGGAGGCCTACGATCCTTTGCACACGACTCACTCCTAGCTGCTGCTCCGCACCCTCGAATTAATGACAGTCGGCGGTCAGCCATTTCTGCTGCCTCCTGGAGAGTTCTAGAACTTTTTTCCTTTATATTTAATGTTAAGTCCCCGCCTGTGCACTTAAAGAACTGCTCCAAGAGAACCAGCTCACTCAACTCCTCAAAAGTAGCTGCCCTCTCAGAACGCAGCCAATGTCGTAGTGCATCAGACAAGTCCCGGGCGTGTTCTAGGAAGGTACTATCCTTGCCCTTAGTAACACCCCGAAACTTCAAGCGGTAAGTTTCTGGTTGTAACTCATAGGCCCGTAGCACAGCCTTCTTTAGCTCATCATAAACTACACAGGACTCTAAAGGTAGTGCATCATACGCTTTTAGCCCCTTTCCTAGGAGTCTTGATGAAACTAATGCTGCCCACTTTTCCTGAGGCCACTGGTGTTCCTGACACTTCTTCTCAAATCGCATAAAAAATTCAGCCACACCTAATTCATCGAACACAGGAACTAGTTTAAGCAGGTGCGACAATGATTGGTCCCGATGTCTGTTACCTCCCCCAATATTTCGCCCTGTTACCTCCACTCGAGATCTCTCCAGCTCCCTGTCAGCCCGATACCTAGTAGACTCTGCCTGCAGTTCAGCCTCTCGTATAGCTGTTCTCTCTGCAGCCTCAGCCTGCACACTAGCCTGTCTCTCAGCAGCCTCAACCTGAGCTCTAGCAACCTCAACCTTGGCCATCTCAAGCCGAAACAACAAATCTGGAGTCAACCCTTGAGGAGGGGAAGGTGCATTTAATGGAGAGGGTCCCTGTGATTGAATTCCACGCTGCCATTGACCATCAACTTGGGGGTATGTACTAAATTCAGGCACCCTGACGTTTGATATGGGGGTAGAGTGGAGGGGGGGCTGGGGACCGGGGCCACCAGTCGCCTCTCCACCCAGGTCTCTCCCTTCTAAACCCAATATCAAAGTCCTCAGCTGATCTTTCCTCATGCCACTTAAACCCTGGTGACCCTGAAGACCTGCCACACACTTTAAGCCATACTTATTCAGCTTCAACACACTGGCAGCAGTAAGGAGCACCTCTAAAAATCTTCTAGCACCCTCCTCGCTATCGACTATCCACTCCACAGGTCTTTCTCCCTCCGAGCCCGTATCGTGACCTGACCCATCACTGTGTTCTGATGTATTAGACATGTTTGTGTACTGCAGTAATTATCACGGTTATAGAATGTGCCTTATCTCCTATGCAAGTATGTATATACTAATGTTATTTAAAGTCTTTAATGTGTTATATTGGTTGCTCCAAAACAAAAACTCTATGTCCACTGTATTCCTCTAATCATAAGGAATCTCAAAACAAATGACCACTATATTCCTCTGTTCAGTAAATCCTATGCAAGGTCGCCATTTGTTACATCCTGGGATATATAAACACTGGGCTCTTTCTATTGGACTAGGTATGCGGCAACAAGCAACAACGGAAACGCTAGATCCAACCCTTATCTATAAACCCAGGCAACAAACCACCCCAAACCGTCAAGAGTCCTGCCTGGACAACGAGGTATCCTAAGACTCGGTTACAGGGTGCACGCACTATAGACTGCTGATAGTCAAGCAGGCTATATAAAAGATCACACAATTAAGTTGACTTAAAGCTTCAAGGAAAAGATAGATAACGGAATTAAATTGCAGAAACAATTTAATAACAAACTAGAAGAAAGTACATTTAACGTTATGTTAATTAATACAACTAATCACCCCTGCGTGAAAGAAGGTGAAAGCAAACAGTCCTCAAAACATCGTACAGGTAGACAAGATGCGGGTTTCTAAACTGCATGCGGCTACTGTAGGATCTGATGCTTAGCAAAGAAAGTACGTTACGGATTTAGAGAACTCTTAACTCATAAGCAGGAATAAATACTAGTGATAGGACATACAGTGTATAATGGCATAGGTATAATTAAATAAAGGCAGCAACTCGCAACATAACCACATACAGGTGTGCTTCTCACTCTTAGTCAGGCAAGCCTGCTCGGACAGAGTCTCTAAGCCACACCCTGACTCACAATGCTCAAAAAAACGGTAAACTGTGGCACAATAACAAGTATACACTGATAATAAACCCCTAGCTGTTAATCTGCCAGGTGGCAGAGGTCTAGCCGGAAGGATATAGGCTTCGGATACCCGGGCTGAGCCACCTGCTCTAGCCTAGGGACGTTCCCAGGTCTGTGCGCCAAATTACTCAAATTGAAAGGGTGCTCTCTTGAGAGACTCAGATCGCAAGTATCTGACTCTCTCCTGGCGACCCTAAAACAAAATCAAGACGTGCTAGCGCAGTGCTGAGTGGACTAGGCAAGGGCCCTCACACAACACAACGCTAGACACACAGGGACACAGACAAGAAAATGCCCCCAGACTCCCACGGGTATCCTAGTAAAGTCGTGCGGGTCCACGGGACTCGCACCAGCAGACTTTACTAAAAGGATCGCAAAAAGCCTCCCCTCCGGTCTAGCCCCTGCTAACCTGACACAAGAACACACTAGCAAGCATGAAACCACCAAATATGAGACAACAAAAAAGCTTCCTAGGTCTCATTAACAATTACATCTCTGCATAAGGCCCAAAATCCTATCTAGTTATCTGAGAGCTCGTCGTTAATACAATAATAGATATAAGGTCTATCAAGGGGATGGGATAATTAAATAGATTGGTGAAGTAGTGGAAAGAAGGTATACAAAGTAAGAGAGAATGTTTCTAAGTGGGGTTGAGAGGGATAGATATCAAGGGGGTCCGAAGGGTACGACAATGAGGTGAGCTCTGAGTCTTGAATCTGTCTGGACCCCACCCTAGGCATGCAGAATACATCCCAGGCTTGGCAACACTCAACACAGTTGCCGGGTCAAAATCCTCTACCCCGTGCGTGAGTCGAAACTAAGCCTAACGTTGCAATCAAATGCATGTGGCAGCGCTTCAGGCTCGTCCCAAGCTGGACTCTCCGCGCGAAGCAACGTCCCAAGCCGGTCTCTCTCTCCCGCTCGTCTCTTCCCGCTCTCACTAGACTTACATCTTATATATTATAATGAAACAATCAATTATCGAGAATAAAATATACTAAGATGCGTTGGTTAAGCATAAGGGCAGCTTCAAGCTGTGAAACAACATAAGAATATCCCAGACATTAGTTACATTGTCGTAGGATATATACTAAGGGAAAGCCAACCGGCCGGCTACCACCAGCCGGTTTCTAAACGGCTGGGCAGCCGACGCGCGCGCATGCCCGCACGTGGTTACTATGCAGAAGCGTCACACAAAGGCCTTTTGAAAATCAAGGTATATAAAATATCTACAGCTTTACTCTCATCGTAGAGGTTAAGGATATTGTGGAAGAAGTCTAAGAGGTTTGTTAAACAGGAACGTTTTTTACGAAAGCCGTGTTGAGTATCTTTAAGCATGTTATTTTCCTCTAAGTGATTTACGAGTCTGTCTCGTATGACCGTTTCTAGCATTTTACATACAACTGAGGTTAAGCTAATTGGACGATAGTTACTGGGTAGGGATTTGCTGCCTTTTTTGAATATCGGTGTTACGTTGGCTAGCTTCCACTGATCGGGCATAGTTCCAGACTGCAAGGATTTATTGAATAGTAATGTCAGTGGTTTCCTTAGCTTCCTTTAGAACTCTAGGCGAGATTGTATCAGGTCCAGGCGTTTTATTTACCTTGAGTTTATCTAAACAATTCAATACTTCTCTCTCTGTAACGGTGATATTGCTTAGAACATCTGAATTATCAATCTGAATCGGCGATGGTGTAGGAATATCACTGAGGTCTTCTGTTGTAAAAACTGATGCAAAGAAGGTATTGAGGGCATTACTCATTTGTTCTTCGTCTTTGGTGTATTCTCTATTTTCATCGACTAACGGTCCAACAGTTGAATTAACTACTTTTTTCTTTCTGATATAACTATTGTTACGACTGGGGTTCAAATATATCAGGGCTCTTATTCATTGGACTAGTAATGGCATAAATGTTACAACGGAAAGCGCTAGCTCCAACCTCTGATGTATATTCCCAGTGAACAAAGAACACAAATACTCTACAGAGTTCTATATGCAATAATAGGCTATCAAACTCTCAATAAATGTGCGTCTACTCTAGGCTTAATGTTATGTGAAAACAGCCTATTACTACCTATAACCGAAGGTGCTTGGTTATGGTATGCAAAGTAAGGTGGTAAGAGAAGTTACAGCTTACGTTACTTTAATTAATAAATGTCAGGCACTCCTGCATGAAAGAAAGTGCACTAAAGTCCTTCAACACTAACAAGGAATCTTCTTTAAATGTTAGATGCTATAAAGATGCTCGTATCGGAAATGGAACCCAAAAAGGCAGGCAGCGGAACAATGCTCGTGCAGGCTATGCACACAAAAAGGCAGAATATATATAATGCCGTCGGAGCCAAGAATATCCTAAACACAACAACAATAATAATAATCGCCACGACAATGCAGTATTCCTATCAACAAAAAGAGCCTAAGTCGTTTGTGTCTCAATACATCAAACTAGGCTGCGAAATGCTTGTGTAATCATAAACGGGTATGCATAAAAAGAGTAATTAGGTTAATATACTTAATGTCTACTATGATTGATAAAGTCTAGCTAGAGTCAATGATACGAGATACTGGTGCACATGGCATGCCGCATAGCCTAGTGCAAATCTCAAGTCTGTGCGTCAAATATTACGTTATAATGAAGGGTAGCTCTCTTGAGAAACCTTAATACCGAAGTATTAAGCGTTCTCCTGGCGTACCTCAAAGACAAACAATCGAGACTAGAACAGTGCAGAATGGTATAGGCAAAAGCCCTCATTCGTGCATGCTCTATTCTCAATGGCACACAGACTAGAATTTACTCAATCAACTCCAGTTCTCAGGTATGTCGTGCAGCTTTTAACTAAAGCCAGCACTCATAGGAAACAATACCTTATAATATCAGACTCCTAGTCTAGGCATTATCTAATCCAGCAGAACACTAATAATTAAAGGATGCAGTACTTAAACAATATAAATGCCAACCAATGCTTCGTGATCCACTTATCTTAACAACTAACATACATGGGTTATATCAGACCTTAACGCACAATACAACTGGCCAGCATGAAGCTGATTTTTCAGAGTTAACCAGAGGGGATATAATGTTAATAAAAGGTGGTGAAAGATATGGAAAATGAGAGAGATAGGCAGAGGAAAAGATTCTCAGGTACAGAGCAGGTGACAGGTAGCAAGGGAAAAATAATGGTGCGTTCTAGAAACCAGATCTGAGGGAGAGAGTGGCGAGGAACTGTATATATACTCGCACCAGCTCGAGCCGCGTGGGAAAAAAGCGGTTACAAGTCCTCTAGCCACTACCAAAGTAGCTAGCAAAACATTACGTCACCAAGCATGGTAAAGAACTCCCTCAACCAATCCCCACGAGGCCAGCCAGCTGTGACGTCATCGAGCGGGGCAAAAACACTACGCGCCCCCTCTCACTCTGTTCTACTCTCTCTCTCTCTCTGATCTTATCATTACTAGTTAAGGATAAAACATATACTTTACAATTAAATATATAAAGCCTTGACATGGGCGAAAACAAAGAGCCTTTCTGGACTGCCCATGACACAAGCTTTCATATGAAATAAAGCACATTCTAATACACAAACTGTAGCCCCATCCACTGCCCTGTCGATCCTAGCGAGTCACTGTAGGACAAGCCATGCGGTTCTAACGGAGTGGTTAACGTCACACCCCCCCCAAGATTTTTCTCAGAGGCCCCAAGGCTCACAAAAATCTGATGGTTAGAACCCATGCTATATCTCCACTTCCCATCACCCAGCGGCAGTAAAATATCTGGCACAGTTCTTCAACAAAACATTGTTCAAAATTATAACCCTCCCCAACACCATAGGTTAAATTATATGTAGTTATGCTCCTCAAGAGCGAGCTTCTCTAGCCCAGCATTCTGAGAGGAGTGCAACTCAGAATTACTGCTATAACCTACTAAAAAAATTCAACTATCAAAGAAAGAGTTTTTATTTGATTTTTATGTTTATAATTTGTTTATTTCGGCTGCACTATAGGGGCAAGCCTAGTTTTTTCTTCTATACCAAACGCTCAACTCCTGCTTTACGACCCAATACTCTGGGCTACAACCGCGAGCCAACAAGCACCAAGCGCAAAATACTATTCAAACTAAAGCAGGAGGCTACCCGTGTGTCAATCTACCCAGGATCATATACCCTTGAACGACCATCTGCAACCAAGTTGTCACAACCGGCAATATGGCGTATGTCCAGGTTATATACCAATAACCTTAGTGACCACCTGGTCAGCCTCATATTCCGATTGTGAAACTGGTCCAAGAACTTGAGAGGGTGATGATCTGGGTAAACTACAACGACCGGACCATAGGCTGGAACATAGACCTCGAAATGCCCCAGTGCAAGCACAACCGCCAGCAGCTCCTCCTCGACAACAGAGCAGCTCCCCTGGGCCGAATTGTACTTCTCCGAGCAGAAACTAACAGGATGCTCCAGCCCATCATCGTCCTTTTCCACAAGGACGGCACCAGCCCCCACACCACTAGCCTCTGTTGCTAGTTGGAAAGGTAGGCTAAAGTCAGGGGCCCTGAGGATCGGGTGAGTGCACAACAGGTGTTTTACTTCCCTAAACACCTTCTCACACTCAGGCGCCCATTTGAACTTCTTATCCTTCCAGTTATCCTCCACCTGAGCTTGACTGTCCCGTTCTCCTTCTCCACCTTGACTGCTAAACGTCATCACAGGCACAGTGAGAGGCTCAGGGGGGTGCCTCCCATACTCCTTCATGGGATTAACATGACATAACTGAGGCTCAGGGGGTTGCCTCCCATACTCCTCCATGGGATTAACATGACATAACTGATTGTGCTTCCGCCTGTCTGGAGTGGCTACCAAGTAAACCAGGTCCGATAGCTCCTCCACCACCCTATAAGGACCAGCGTACTTCGCGGAGAAGGGGTGACCTACAAGGGGCAGTAGAATCAACACCTCCTGACCCACGTGAAACTCCCTGAGTTCAACCTTGAGGTCGTACCTGTCCTTCCTGAGGGCCTGAGAGCTAGTCAAATTACGGCCAGCCAACTCCAGACTGCGCAACATCCGTTCTCGACTGTTGAGGACACACTTGAGCATAGAACAAGGTTTTTCTGCGCCCTCCCATACTTCTTCAACCATATGGAGAGGCCCTCTGACACGGTGTCCAAAGACGAGCTCATTAGGGCTGCATCCCAAACTCTCCCCAGGTACCTCCCACACAGCATACAAAACACATGGCAGGCCAAGATCCCAATCCTTCCCACTCTCAAAGCAACAACAACGAAGCACAGATTTCAAGGCTGAGTGCCATCGCTCTAACACACCCTGGCTCTCCGGATGATATGCAGATGACACAACCCCAACAATCCCCTGCTGCGGCATTGCTTGTACAAAGAGGCTAGAAGTGAAGTTGGGTCCCCGGACTGACTGAATCCCCTGCGGGTAACCATACCGGGAAAAATACACTATCAAGCTTCGGACCACCGTCTTCGCCGACCCATTTCTCATAGGGTACGCGTCAGGGTACCTTGTTGCTACATCTCCCGACTGTGCATCACTGTCCTCCTTCAACTCTTTCGTCTTTTTAAGCCCATCCTCTGCCCCTTCAGGAACAGTTACTGGGTCCTCTCCAGACTCGAAATGCGGTCCTAATAATGAGTCCCCGAGAAGGTCCGTTGACACTAAACTCTCAACGCATCAACTTTCAACCCCTTCTCGGTACCCTTCCTCCGCTGATCTAAAGATTGTTGACCAGAATGTGACTCCCTGGATGTAGAATCTCCGGTGACAACACACGCCATAGGCTGCACCGGACACTTCTCAACCCACTCCTGCTCCTCCCTACTCACGTCGGCCGGCTTCTCGACAACGACTAAGGGTGGAGCCTCAGAAGTAGGCCCCGCAAAGTCGTTGCCAAGAAGGAGGTCGACGCCCCCAACAGGTAACTTCTCCACAATACCCACATCCAGGTCACGAGTCACACCATCAACTTCCACCTTCATTCTTACAAGCGGGTATGACCTTGTCGCATTAACTCCCTGAACCACAACCACCCGCGCCGTATTGACAGGTTTACCAGTGAAATTTCTCAACAGTGTTTGCGATGCCCCAGTGTCACGCAAAATTCTCACCTCATGTCTTCTACCCCCCCACTCCACACAACCGAGTCCCCTGTGGTCACTAAAGGCATCACGGACAGGGAATAAGCCTTCCGGATCCTTCTGCACTGGCAGTGTATTTACCTCGGAAGAAATGCCTCTAACAAACTCCGATGTCCTCTTGAACACTCCAATGCTGTGAGCAAAAGACACGGCTGCCGGAGGAGGTCGACTAGGGCACTCATTTGCCTTATGACCCTCCTGGTGGCAACTAAAACACATCAATTTCGGTTTCGGCTTATACTGTGATGTAAAAGGCCCCTGACTTTTCATATACGGTGTGGTGGTAGGTTTGGCTTCAGTTTTAGTTTCATTGCTCTTTGGTTTAAATGTGTCATTGCTACGGGGAGGGGGAGGATAACGGTCCCTAGCACTTGCATCGTACTTCTGTGAGGACCCGCAACCCCGAATCAACGACAGCCGTAGATCAGCCATTTCTGCTGCTTCTACTAGAGTTCTTGGGTTTTTCTCCTTTAAGTTCAAAGTTAGATCACCGACCGTGCTCTTAAAGAACTGCTCCAACATCATTAACTGCTTAACTCCATCAAACGTTGTTACCTTCTCAGATCGGAGCCAGTTCCCCATAGCATCGGACAAGTCCCGGGCGTGTTCCAAAAAGGTGCTATCTCTTCCCTTAGTTACACCCCGGAACTTCAAACGGTACGTTTCTGGTTGCAGTTCGTAATCCCTCAGGACAGCCTCCTTGAGATCCTCGTACACAATACATAACTCCAAAGGTAACGCATCGTAGGCTTTAAGACCCTTGCCTATTAATCTAGAGGATACAAGTGCTGCCCATTTATTCTCTGGCCACTGGTGTTCCTGGCACTTCTTCTCAAAGCGTGTGAAAAATTCTGTTACACCACTCTCATCAAACACCGGAACCAGTTTCAATAAGTGCGAGAGAGACTGCTCATGAACACGGTTACCAGCCCCAAGTCGCTGTCCCGTTGTCTCTACTCGCGACTTCTCTACATCCATGTCGGCACAGTACCTAGTCGACTCAGCTTGGATTTTTGCTTGACTGATAGTTTTTCTCTCTTCTATCTTGGCTAATTCTAATTGCTGCTGAAGCTTAGCTAATTCGAGCTGAAGCAATAATTCTGGAGTTAACCCTTGAGGAGGTGAAGATGCTACAATGTTTGAAATCACCGGTGGTCCCCCCAGGGGCAACCCACCCTGCCAGTCACCACCCAACTGCGGAAGCGTACCCGGGGTCGGCAAACTACTGGGATGACTGGGAGTCGAGTGTAGGGGAAGCATGGCCGAAGGGCTCTGAGCACTCAACCCCTCTCGCTCACCAGTCACCCTGCCCAGTACACACGTTATCAAGTTATCCTTGGTCATGCTGCTAGTAACCGCATGACCGATAGCTGTGGCCAGGTATTGAAGACCGTACCGATCCATACCCTCCAACCGCTCGGCAGTAACAGGCCATTGCAAAAATATCCTAGCATCCTCCTCATAGTTCACCCGATTAACCCTTTCATCATGCTGCTGTTCCTCAGTTTCGACATTACGTACTGTGTCTCCATTCTCCTCTGACCCGGTATAAGACATGATGCTCACAAAAATTTCTCACCACAATATTCAGAAAAGAAGTACCCCAAACTCTTATACCTCAATATACACACACAAATTCTCGGAAATACTCAAGGGCTATACTATGTTGCAAAAAAAAAATTCTTGCTGATCCCCGCAAAATATTCTCCAAAACAACAAATGTTCCCTGCTAATAAATGTAGGTTCACCAAATCCTAGGTAAGGTCGCCATTTGTTACGACTGGGGTTCAAATATATCAGGGCTCTTATTCATTGGACTAGTAATGGCATAAATGTTACACCGGAAAGCGCTAGCTCCAACCTCTGATGTATATTCCCAGTGAACAAAGAACACAAATACTCTACAGAGTTCTATATGCAATAATAGGCTATCAAACTCTCAATAAATGTGCGTCTACTCTAGGCTTAATGTTATGTGAAAACAGCCTATTACTACCTATAACCGAAGGTGCTTGGTTATTGTATGCAAAGTAAGGTGGTAAGAGAAGTTACAGCTTACGTTACTTTAATTAATAAATGTCAGGCACTCCTGCATGAAAGAAAGTGCACTAAAGTCCTTCAACACTAACAAGGAATCTTCTTTAAATGTTAGATGCTATAAATGCTCGTATCGGAAATGGAACCCAAAAAGGCAGGCAGCGGAACAATGCTCGTGCAGGCTATGCACACAAAAGGCAGAATATATATATGCCGTCGGAGCCAAGAATATCCTAAACACAACGACAATAATAATAATCGCCACGACAATGCAGTATTCCTATCAACAAAAGAGCCTAAGTCGTTTGTGTCTCAATACATCAAACTAGGCTGCGAAATGCTTGTGTAATCATAAACGGTATGCATAAAAAGAGTAATTAGGTTAATATACTTAATGTCTACTATGATTGATAAAGTCTAGCTAGAGTCAATGATACGAGATACTGGTGCGCATGGCATGCCGCATAGCCTAGTGCAAATCTCAAGTCTGTGCGTCAAATATTACGTTATAATGAAGGGTAGCTCTCTTGAGAAACCTTAATACCGAAGTATTAAGCGTTCTCCTGGCGTACCTCAAAGACAAACAATCGAGACTAGAACAGTGCAGAATGGTATAGGCAAAAAGCCCTCATTCGTGCATGCTCTATTCTCAATGGCACACAGACTAGAATTTACTCAATCAACTCCAGTTCTCAGGTATGTCGTGCAGCTTTTAACTAAAGCCAGCACTCATAGGAAACAATACCTTATAATATCAGACTCCTAGTCTAGGCATTATCTAATCCAGCAGAACACTAATAATTAAAGGATGCAGTACTTAACCCGGGAGCTGCGGGGAGACTCTTAAGAGTTCCCCCGGCGCACTGCGGGGAGACTCTTAAGAGTCAGAGAAAATAAAAATCAACTTTTGACATCGAAAAAAAAATTTTTTTTTATATTTTTTTTTTTTTTATTTTTTATTTTTTTTTTGGCCCCTGGGCCATGCAAAATCTCAGTCCTCTACCTCCCCTCCTTCCCCACTTTCCTCCTCTCCTTCAGTTATCACCTATTTTCCCTGTTATTCCCTTATTCTGAGGTATATTTTCGTGCCAACATTAGAAATCCGATTGGAGGGTTTGGTCATCACTGATAGCAAGCGAGTGCAAGAGAGAGAGAGAGAGTATCGATCGACTGTGTCTCAGTGGCCTTGGGGGAAATTGGCGGGAAAGCAGATTGCCTCACCCATACATTATACAACTCGCGGGCTATATCTCCGATTTTGACCATCCAAACGCTGTTTTCACTCGTTTTATTGTTGTTTCAGGTTAATACCTTTATAATCAACCCATAATAGGCGCATATGGATAAGTATTAATGCTATTAATGGCACAATGAATATTTTAGTGGCGGAAACACCTCAAATACGTCAGCACAGGGGGACGTTTCCAATTACCCCCATGCGCACTTCAGAGGTTAAACAATATAAATGCCAACCAATGCTTCGTGATCCACTTATCTTAACAACTAACATACATGGGTTATATCAGACCTTAACGCACAATACAACTGGCCAGCATGAAGCTGATTTTTCAGAGTTAACCAGAGGGGATATAATGTTAATAAAAGGTGGTGAAAGATATGGAAAATGAGAGAGATAGGCAGAGGAAAAGATTCTCAGGTACAGAGCAGGTGACAGGTGGCAAGGGAAAAAGATGGGTGTGTTCTAGAAACCAGATCTGAGGGAGAGAGTGGCGAGGAACTGTATATATACTCGCACCAGCTCGAGCCGCGTGGGAAAAAAGCGGTTACAAGTCCTCTAGCCACTACCAAAGTAGCTAGCAAAACATTACGTCACCAAGCATGGTAAAGAACTCCCTCAACCAATCCCCACGAGGCCAGCCAGCTGTGACGTCATCGAGCGGGGCAAAAACACTACGCGCCCCCTCTCACTCTGTTCTACTCTCTCTCTCTCTCTGATCTTATCATTACTAGTTAAGGATAAAACATATACTTTACAATTAAATATATAAAGCCTTGACATGGGCGAAAACAAAGAGCCTTTCTGGACTGCCCATGACACAAGCTTTTATATGAAATAAAGCACATTCTAATACACAAACTGTAGCCCCATACACTGATGGCCTAGCGAGTCACTGTAGGACAAGCCATGCGGTTCTAACGGAGTGGTTAACGTCACACTATAGAATTCTTTCGGGTTTGTTTTACTTTGATTCGCAATATGTAGCTCTAAGGTCTTTTTACTTTGCTTAATTAACTTTTTGGCTTTGCGTCGTAGCTCTACAATTTTCAGCCGTTCTTCGTCATTTTGTGAGGATTTTAATCTATCATTAGCAAATTTTTTTAGCAAGCAGGCAGTTTGAAATATCTTTATTCCACCATTTGGGCTTATTATTATGGCCTGGACGCCGTATTTTCGATGGTATGCAGTCTTGCACTGCTTTTAGGTAAGTGGCTTCGAATGACTTCCAGAATGTATTTATGTCGTTATTGTGAATTAAAAAGCTCCAGTCAGTTTCTTTAAACATAGCTCTAAGTTTATGGAAGTTTGCTTTCTTGAAATTAGGGACTTTTTCGATGCTACTATTTGGTTCGTTACTAGTAAACTTTAAAGTGAAAGTTATCGTACGATGGTCGCTGTTACTGAATTCTTCACCAACATTCAAATTCTCTATTAATTCTTCTTTGGTTGCAAGTACAATGTCAATAACGTTATTACCAAGGGTCGGCGTTCGAACAAATTGATAAAGCGAACTCTCTTGCAAGTTCGTATACAAGTCATGTCCGGAGTGTGAAGTAAGAGTATCGCCCCACTTGGTCACAGGTAAATTAAAGTCGCCAAAAATTACGGTATCTTGTGAGTTACTTACATCTGCAATTTGTTCGTAAATTTCTCGGTCAGTTTGCACTGATTGAGCTGGAGGTCTGTATATTAATGCAAGTATTATTTTTGTACCTATATTATTCTTTATTAGCACACAAGATGCGTCGACGTTCACAAATTGAGGTTTTGACAAGAGGGTAGGGTTAAGACTTTCTTTGATATAAAGTAAAACGCCACCTCCCTTTCGATTTATTCGGCTTTTCTCAAACATTACATAACCGGGAAGTGAATACTCTGCTAAAAAGTCTCTATCTTCTGTATTGAGCCACACCCTATGTGGTGGTTTTGTGTTCTATCTATCTATCTATATGCTCAGGCCCAATCCTCATTTTGGGGGTAGCCGACTCAAGACAGAGCAAGAACAGGGAAAACACAAAACAACATAAAACAACAAATACAAAAAAAAATAACAAAAAAAATAAAAATAAATAAATAAAAAGCACAAACTCACACACATCCAGGTCACCCAGGAGAAGACCCATAGACCAGGGTCACCAAGATCGCTCCAGCACTCCTCTGGCCCCCGATCACCCGGAGAGGTTCCGATCTCGGCAGGCAGACATGCATCGGAGCCAAAGCCACAAGCCCTCCCACCACACTTCCAGGCGCACCCTTCATATTAATCGTCTCCCCGTTTTGTGTTCTATTATTTCAAAATGTTATTTTATTAGAGCGTTATTTCCACATAGCGATTTTGATAAGTTATTTTGCCTTAATATTGTGTTGTCCCCGTTTTGATTTGTTTATTTTGCAAGCTTTAAATTATAATTACCGATAAACACCATATATATATATATATATAGCGTCTTCGTTGTTTTGACTTCAGCTCATTGCCACAATATATATATATATATATATATATATATATACTGTATATATAATAGTATATATAATAATTTGACGCCTCCATCATTGACGATATTGCCTACAGTATTAGTATAATAGTCTCCATTCAACATCCCGCGTCAGTATTTTGAATTTACCGCGCGGAAGGATCATGGAGGACTCATCATAAGTGCACGCTTAATTCCCTTATGGGATCGTCATTATGATTGGGTACCCTACAGAAAAAACTCTGTAATAAATACAAAAGAACAAATAACTTAATATCTGTTATCATATGACTTTCCATATGTGGATTTCTTGTGTTGTGCCTACCCCGACACCGGGCCATCTAGCTGCCATCTCGACCTTCCTCCTTCCGCGTCCATCCCAGCAACAAGGGATCCGCCGTGCTCGGCTTTATTCTTCGTTCCAGCGTTTTCTATTGAGTCTTTACTCATTTGTATACACCTGCGTTGTAGTAACAAGGTTCAGATTAGCTAGCAACGGTTACCCTATTGGTATGGCCGCAGGAAGAGTGTAAATTAGGGTACTAATGTAACAGGCGCTTACGCATCCCAGGATCGTCGCGCCACGTGTGTTATTTTGATATTGTTTTGACGCCTTTAGCTTTGTTACCTAGCTAGAAGGCTACCATTCTACAAGTTGATGCTACAGACCATACAGGTGAATGGAGATAGGTTACCCAGGCCACCCAGGTGGCAGGGAATGAATGAAAGGATTAAGGAAAATGAGGTGAAAGAAGCAGTGAAACAAATGAGAGCGGGAAAAGCAGAAGGTTTGGATGGTATTGCTGTGGAGTGTATAAAGAAGGGTGGAGATGTGATAATAGATTGGTTGGTGAGACTTTTCAATGTGTGCTTTGCTGTGTCAATGGTACCAATAGACTGGAAGAGTGCATGTATTGTGCCATTGTACAAGGGGAAGGGAGATCGGCAGGAGTGTTCAAGTTATAGAGGTATTAGTTTATTGTCAGTGGTTGGAAACCTGTATGGCAGGGTGTTGATAGAGAGGATAATAAAGTGTACGGAAGTTGCAATAGGAGAAGAACAGTGCGGTTTTAGGAGGGGAAGAGGGTGCGTGGATCAGATGTTTGCAGTAAGACAGTTATGCGAGAAGTATTTAGAGAAGCATAATGAGATATTTTGGGCTTTTATGGACTTGGAAAAAGCATATGATCGTGTGGACCGTGAAGCAATGTGGAAGGTGTTAAGGATTTATGAAATAGGAGGAAATTTGTTAGAAGCAGTTAAGAGTTTTTATGAAGGGAGCAGAACATGTGTGAGAGTAGGAAATGGTGAGTTGAGTGAATGGTTTGAGGTAAAGGTAGGTTTGCGAAAGGGTTGTGTAATGTCACCATGGCTGTTTAATATGTTTATGGATGGTGTGGTGAGGGAGGTGAAAAGTAGAACTATGGGAAGAGGATTGGGTTTAGTAGGAAAGAATGGTAGAGATTGGGAGTTGAATCAGTTGCTGTTCGCTGATGACACAGCATTGGTGGCGGATTCTGATGAGAAACTGCAGCGGGTAGTCAAAGAGTTTGGTGTGGTTTGTGGAAGGAGGAAACTGAAGGTGAACGTCAATAAAAGTAAAGTAATGGTGTGTAATAGGGGAGAGCATAGGGTGAATCTAGATGTGAGGCTGGATGGGGAAATATTGGAACAAGTAGAGTGTTTTAAATATCTAGGAGGAATGATAAGTAGGAGTGGAGGTATGGAAATGGAGGTAAAACAGAGAGTGTGTGAAGGAAGGAAGGTTTTTCGGAGCAATGGGAAGTATGTGGAAGACAAGAAATCTCGGAGTGAAAGTAAAAAGTGCACTGTATCAAGGAATTGTTGTACCAACAGTGATGTATGGGGCTGAGACATGGGCTCTGAAGAAAAAGGAGAAAAGAGGGCTGGATGTGATGGAGATGAGCTGCTTGAGGAGTATGTGTGGAGTTACTCGTAGAGACAGATTGAGGAATGAAGAGATACGTAGGAGAGTGGGGCAGCAGGAACATTTGTCAGCCAGAGTGGACAGAAGGGTGCTGAGCTGGTATGGTCATGTTCAACGAATGGGAGATGAAAGGCTTACAAAGAGAATATGTGAGTCAGGTACAAGGGGAGATAGAAGGGCAGGAAGACCCTCATTGAGATGGAGAGACTGTGTAAGAAAAGCTTTGGATGATAGAGGAATGACTATAGATCAGGCAGGGGAAGTGGTGGTGGACAGGAGTGAATGGAGAATGCTTGTGAATAGTTGAGTGAACACGTGGTCATTTGGAGTATGGGGTCGGGCGCAAGTTGGACTAGATAATAGTCCATCAGGCGCCTGGCCCGGGGAGACGATTAATATGAAGGGTGCGCCTGGAAGTGTGGTGGGAGGGCTTGTGGCTTTGGCTCTGCTGCATCTGCCTGCCGAGGGTCTTCTCCTGGGTGACCTGGATGTGTGTGAGTTTGTGCTTTTTATCTGTGTTTATTCGTTGTTTTTATATTGTTTTTGTGTTTTCCCTGTTCTTGCTCTGTCTTGAGTCGGCTACCCCCAAAATGGGGATTGGGCCTGAGCATATAGAATAGAATAGATAGAATAGAATGTAACGGGCGCTTACGCATCCCAGGATCGTCGCGCCACGTGTGTTATTTTGATATTGTTTTGACGCCTTTAGCTTTGTTACCTAGCTAGAAGGCTACCATTCTACAAGTTGATGCTACAGACCGTCAATATTGAGGCAGTGGCATAGTTAATTATATGATTTAGCAAATGCTCTGGTCTAAGGGTGCCTGCACGTCGTGCTCCACCTTCCAGAGTTCGTAATTTGCTTTCAGGCCCCTATCATGGGCCTCCCCTCGTCTGTGTGCTGTGGCTGGGTCTTCGGAGCGTCGTCGGCTGGGATATCGCTTCGAACCTCATGGTCAGCCTGGTTAGGGGTCTCCGGTCTAGGCTACAGGTAATTTAGGATTCTGAATTCTCTGTATTTATTGTTGCCTTTTATGTGCCCCTAGTGGTGAACATGTGTGCTTGCATGTTTTGGGATTTTGGGAAACGTCCCTATATTTATATATATTATAAAATTATGTAATGTGGATTTTGGAGGAGGGAGCTGTGCTTTTGTCTCCCCTCTCTAAAATTTTGGTTATTTTTTTCCGGCGGCCTCTTGCAGCAGGGCCCAGGTTATCCGTCTTCAAATGGGTAGGGAACAACCAAATGTCCCGGCGTGGTATAAGCTGAACCACACCCCTTCCGGCGGAAGTGCAAATTCCTAAGGGAGCTTATCACTCGGTCCGCCGAGTTAACTCGCCCTGACCATATTAAATTACACGACCAATCGCCCTGCGGTGCCATATTCAGGTGTACAAGTGTTAAGATTAGTTTTCCAAATTAGTTTCATTATCCCTCTAGTGCTTTAGTAAGGATTAATTATACACTATTAGTCAATGGGCCTGTGGCTTTCGCCATTGGTAAGCAGTTTCAATCAGCTTATACGAGAAAACCCCAGGTTTTTTCACGGTGGGTCCAGTGGAAGGTTAGAGTAGTTGTGAACTATAGCTAATTTTCCGGCGGACTCAAGGTAAGATGTATTAACGCCTCGCAGGTTATCCTTATGAGCATTGATTCCTGGAAATTGTCTATTTCCAGAATCCCCGGCTCCTTAGTGACTGCAGCACCGGTGGCATTGGGGGGGCTGATTCCTGCGGGGGGCGGGGCCCCCTTTATCCATCATGCCTCGCTTTGAGTTATGCGCTACTCCTACCTGTTCCATGTTGCCCATTTTCGCTCGTAAGTTATGTTTGAAATGCGTTAAATGTTTAGACCGCTCTAGAGGCTTGTGGGTGTCTCGGCGGTGTGCTGTTTGCTCTGAGCTCAAAGAGGCCTTATTCTCCAAGAAAGACCTCTCTTGCTTGGCAGCAAAGCAAGAGATTAAAGCTATTTTTAATTCTTATGGTAAAGATACAGCCCATAAGGCACTTCATTGTGATGACGAAGCCCTTTGGGAAAAGTTGATTATCAAGTCTCCTCTAACTAAACTCGCCTCATATAAATCTGTTAAGCCTAAAGTCAAGTCGAAAGTCCTCACAAAAGAGGTAGTGAGTAGCAGTAGTGGCACTGACAACGAACTAACTGAGGTCCCCCCCCCCCCCCCCCCCCCCCCCCCCCCCCCCCCCTCCCCCCCCCCCCCCCCCCCGACCGCCCGAAGAGGAGACAATCACCCTATCCGAAGCGGAAATCTAAGTCCAGGTCTAGGTCCCTTCGCAGGCAGTCTCGGCACTCTTCCACTGACTCTTCCCGGTCCCTCAAGCGCCGGAAAGAGGACTCTGAGTCATCGGCGGGTACGCTGCATAGTGGGAGCCAGAAGGACACCCCGCAACCGCCTCCCTCTACCCCTGCGTCTGACATGCCTCAGGTTGATTCGGGCGACTCGGAAGTGGGGATAGAGGCTACAGGTTCCACTCCTAGCCATGAACAATCATTAAGTGTCCCATCTCAGGTTACCTTTGCGATTCCCAAATTAAACTATGTGCCACGTAGTGTCCAGTCCGCCGGCCATAATTCAGGACTCTCAGCCACCCGCGGCAGGTGGGTGGTGGCGGCAGTCAGAACCGTCTCTGAGGCACAGAAGGGAATTCCAAGAACTAAGGGATAAGGATAGTATGGACATAATACCCTCATCAGTCCCAGATTTAATGTGGCCTCCGGCGGAATAGGTACCGGAGCCACAACAAGATGAGTCTGAGTTAAGTAGGGAGCCGGAAGAAGTGACCTTAGCCCCTGGTCCCACAGACTATTACAGGTGAGGAGTCTGAAGTAAGCTCACAATCCCCGAGGAGGTCTCATAGTAAGTGTGTTACTTCGGATGAAATCAGTGATATATTACATAGGGTTATGCAACAGTATAATCTCCCTGTCTCTTCTGATCCTCCTGCTTGTCAGCCATTTCTTGCCCCCAGTCAATCAATGATAAGACCTCTAGTATCTCCAGGCTTTCTGCCTTCTCTGACCCTGGCGGTGTCCGCGGTTCCAGGCACTACAGTGCCGGCCACGATGACGACCACCAATGTGAGGGTCATTGCTGATATCACTCCTCCCCCACTAGACAAGGCACCACAGAAGAAAGGCCCTATGCCTCTCCTCTATGGCCCTGACTGTTCTTGGGTTCCGACGACGCCACTGAACCCACAATCTGCACAACCCACCATTTCAGGAGACCTGCCGGTCCCCACTGAATGGAATATTGAGATAAATAAGAGCAGGAAATTTAGGGTTAAAGATGAGGCAGGGAGGTTACTGGATATATTGATTAGAGGTATACCCATTTCCTATAATCCAGATTTTTTTGTGTATACTGAGGCCCCGGCAGTCCCTTCTTCCGCCTCTGCACGGCTCTTTGTTGACTGGTCAAAAGCTGATGGCATGAATGATGTCAAAGCTTTAAATGCTCTTACGCCGGAAATGGATACACTTCTGGTTCTAGACCAAACGCATGCACCAATCCTGCAGATGGGGCGGATAGGGACAGGTCCCTGGGTAGACTGGGAATTAGAGGCTCAATTATTTGCTGCAACAATCACTTCCAAGTCCTCACATCAGGTTCCACAGGAAACGCATCAGTTCTTTTCGTTGCCTGTCTCTTAGGCTGATGGGGTGTCGCCGGCTCTGTTTGTCTTCCTGGCGGCACCCAGAGTAGCCCTTAACTCATTAGATGAACCTTTTTGTACCCCCCGGCGGCTCACCTTGAAAGGGACTTTAAATTAAAGAACAAAGCTTACCGGCAGTTCTCTCAGTATCTAGCTAATCGCCAGATTGCCGTCTCCCTTAACAGAACCATATCGGCCATTGCGAACCCTCAGGTTAGGAAGGCCACTGATTTATCTAGAAGACTCTTATTGCAAAACTCTATTCAGACCTTGGGTGACATTAGAATTGCAATCATGGAAGCAGTTCGAGCCCACCAAGATTTGAGAGTGCATCTAGTGAAGAAGTTACCGGAGGACATTGGCCGCCGGGTAACTCTTTCACCAGTCCTCACAGCATCCCTACTTACCGCAGAAACTTGGAGTGTAGTGTTCAATCTGGTAAATGGGTGGAAGCAGGGTACCTCCCAAGCTAAGAAGGACCCTGTTAAGAAACCTTTTCACAAGCCTAAGAGTGGAGGTAAGTCTCACCAGCAGCAGGCTAAACAATCCTTTTGTGATCCCAGAACCCCTCCTCAGCCGGGACCTCCTCTGCCCAAACCCAGACAAGGTAAATACTCAGGGTATAAAGGTAAGCCCCATCAGAAGTCAAATCAGGGGCAGACGTCAGCCAAGACTAGCCAGCCGTCTGATACCAACCCACCACCCCCTCCAAAAAAAAAACTAGCCACCCAGCCTCTCAATCTCCCAGTGCCATGCTTAAGGTTACCGGATCCGAGAGTAGCTTTACCGAACCGCCCCGTTCTGCAGCCGTGGTCGTTTCGGCCATTCCGCTTAGCTTGGCCCAGGAAGACTTGGGCCAAGAAGGCAGTAAGCAAAGGAATCCCTGGCGGTGGCTCTGGCAACCTCGACTGCGTCAGGCGCTGGAATACAACTATGTTTCACAGGAGGTAGTCCACAAAATGATCTCAAAAGAAGTCCTTGTCTCAGTCAAACCAACTTGCCCAGTATTCACCTCCAGACTTTTCTTAGTGCTGAAAAGGGACAGTGTATGTATCGTAAATACGATAGGCTATGACTCTTTTGTGATCTCGTATGTCTCTGTGACGTCACGTTCGCTCCTGCAGCATGACGTTGGACGAGTAGATCGTATATTATAAGATTGTCAATAAGTTAAGTTATAAAAGGCCTAATATGCTATTAAGCAATATTGCCATGGTCTTATGTAGTATATATGAATTTATCGTATATATTAATATAATTTACCGTATAGAGCAACCTAGATGCGGTACGATAATTGGCTCCTGGCGTTTGCCAAAGCAGCAAGGTGTGCCTCTGAGGAAGAGAGAGCAGAGCCTTCACGAACACCGACCAGTTAACATCTGTTTTCCGCCCTCAGTTGATCGCGCTTTTGTGCCTCTAATCACAATACACTGACAGCAATACAAACAGCTACACCATCACGACGCTCTCATCGACGCCATGACTGACTGACAGATAAGCATAATATTCATGTCCATTCCCATGTAATCATTTATTCTTTCTTTCCCTTGACTCGAGTCTCGGGACCGGTGTCTTGCCTCCCCATTGTCCGCCATATTGGGTAAAACTTTCTCCCTTGCCTCGTTGCCACGTGGAACTATTGGTGAGTTAATTCCTGGCTAGTATATTAACCCTTATAACCTTACCCTATATATAAATTTATTGTGTGAGACCTTTGGATATAAATTAGCTTGTTTCAGATTGAATTCAATTTAGATGTGGAGTAGTTTTCATTTAGATTGATTTTATTTTATTCATTATAGCTTAGTAATATTTAACTTCCATTGATAGTTTACCACAGTGTACAAATGCGACCAGTAGTAGATCTCTCGCATCTGAACACATTTATCATAAATTCACCCTTCAGGATGCTTACAGTCAATCAGATCAGGCTCTCTCTTCCGCCGCAAGGCTGGATGTACTCAGTACACCTCTAAGATGCCTATTGGAATGTCCCTATAAACAAAAGGTTCCAAAAATTCCTCGCTCTGAGGATCAGGTAAGAGACTTATGTCTTTCAAAGAATGCCTTTCGGGTTGAACCTGGCACCGAGAATTTTCACAAAATTAGTCCGGCAAGCCCTTTTACCTCTGTTAGCCCAGGACATTCAGGTGTTTTGGTATCTAGATGACTGGCTGGTGGTGGCAAAGTCAGAGGAGTTATGTCACAACCATGTAAACCAGGTATTAAATCATGTGCACAACCTAGGTTCAAGGTGAACTTGGCGAAGTCTCTCCTTGTCTCCACAAGGAATATTCAGTAGATAGGGCTGGTCTGGGACACCAACAATCTCACTCTTACTCAGAGTGTGGACAACCGGCACAGATTTCGCCGGAAACTGTTCCGTTTTCTCCATAGTCTGAATACAACCAGGAAAACGTGGGATTCTCTGATCGGCTCTCTCAACTGGATCCAATTAACTGTGAAGTTGGACCAGTTGAAAGTAAAGAGGTTAATCTTGGAAGGCTTTTTCCTCTCTCGCCGGAGCAGAAATTATGGCCAATTCCACCATTAATCCATAGCTTGCTATCGGTCTGGGCCAAGCCGGAAATGCTTTACTCAATAGTGACATGGGTTTCTCCCCCACCTACGGTATGGGTAGACACAGACGCTTCAGGGGCTCTAGGTTGGGGTTATCAATCGAATCTAGGCCATCAAGGGCAAGGCACTTGGCCCCACCACAATTTTTTTCATATCAACAAGCAAGAGGTTTTAGTTCCTCTCTTTTTCCTACAAGATCATGGGATGTCCTTGCAAGACAAGTCAATAGCGTTCCGTATGGACAACCTCACCGCAGTCCATTGTATTCAGAAGCAGGGCTCAGTGAGGTCTCGAGAGTTGCTAAAATTGTCAGAACAGATTTTTGCCCTAGCCGAATCGCTGGGCATCCATCTGCATGCAGCATACCTCCCCGGCGTGTCGAACGTCTGGGCAGACGCCCTGTCTCGGAGGCGGAGCAACCTAGTAGAATGTGCTATCAAACAAACCGTCTTCGACAAGATGATTGCCAAGCCTTACCGTCCACAAGTGGATCTGTTCGCATCCGAGGTGAATCACAGACTCCTTCTCTTCCTAACTCGCCGCGGGTCAACCCCGGCGGGGGGGACCAGATGCATTACTGGAGGATTGGAACAAGTGGACTTCAATTTATCTTTTTCCTACACCAGATTCTGTACTAATGTGCAGGGTGCTTCACAAACTGAGGGATTACCGGGGCTTAGTCTCGATGATCGCACCGTTATGGCCGGCCCAGGCATGGTACCACCAATTGCAGGAATGGTGCAAGACCCCGGTGTCGCTCCCGGTCTCCGCATTTCACTTAGAGATGATTGGCAACCTTCAGACCTCGCTCAGCTTTGCCTTATAGACATTTACAAGGGAAAATGGTTAGCTAAATTTAGGGAAAGTGTCACCAACAAGCTTTTGAACCAGTATACTATGTCTACCAGGAGACAATACCAGTCACATTGGAAAACTTTTACGACCTGGATTGTAGAGTCAGGGCAAACAGATGCCTCGGGAGCCTTGATTTTCAAATACCTAGATTATCTATTTGAGCACAAAAAAAAATCAGTAATCACGTTAAAAAATCACTTGTCTGCCCTCAGAACTCCCTTTTTTGATCTCACAGGCCTTTCCATACCGCAGGCGGAGGAGAAAGGTTTGATGAGGGCGTGTTTCAAGCTGCGCCCACCACCCCGTCAGCTCATGCCCACTTGGTCACTTGACAAAGCCTTATCATTACCTCAATCCCGTAAATATAATAATGCGCCTGATTTTGATTCACTCTTAAAGAAGGCTGTATTCCTTGTGGCCCTCGCCACTGGAAATAGGGTGTCTGAGCTGGCGGCGATGAGCAACGAACCTAACTGCCTTAGGTTTGGGAGACTACATGATCATGTGCAAATCACGCCGTCTCCCACTTTTCTTGCAAAGAACGAGCATTCTTATCATGTGTTTTCTGAGTTTTCTGTTCAGGCATTGAAGCGCGGACATACTCATCATATTTTGTGCCCTGTGCAGGCCTTATCTACTTTTATGAGGGCTGCTCACCCTCGCCAACTAGGTGCTCTGTGGGTGAATCAGGCAGATAATCGTGTTACGAGAAGAAAGTTAGCTTCCTTACTTGTAGACGTAATTAAAGAAAGTAACCCCGGTGTCGTGGGCAGGGCTCACGACATAAGGAAATGGGCAGTCTCCCTTAGATTCCTCCAGAATTTTTCTATAGAAGACATTGCTAATACTCAACTTTGGGCTTCCAATAATACTTTCTTAACACGTTACCTGTCGGTCGCTGTAGATAAACCAAAGCGTACCTGTGTAGCTTTACGACAACGGGTCCAGTAGGTTATGTTCTATTATGCATATTGTGTTTTAAAAAGAGGGGGGGGGGGTGCGGAATAGCCCATACCTCACTAAGACCAAGTCCGCCAGAGACTGTGATAAATCACGAGCTGTGATCATAACTGGTTTTACAGTCAAAGATATTTTATTTATGTTAACATTAAGTGGAAATCTAGCATAAGTTGCAAGTATGCAGTTTTACCAAATCGTACAAATAGATTGTATTGTACAAATAGTATTAAGGTGAGAACGAGATTCTGCAGAATTATAGTTCAATCTAGGGGAACACATACGTGTCCCAACAAAGTATCATGCATAGATCTTGAAGTGAGATCTGGTCATGAGTAAGCGGATTTTCATGATGCCACGCACTGCTTGCAAAACTTTTATAATTTTTATAAGAAACATATTGTATGCATACAATAAAACTTAAAAAAATGTATATGGATTTTTCTTCCCTGAGGTTAAGGATATTGTCACGAATGTCCCCCTCCAGTCTTGGTACTCTGGCAATATTGTCAATGATGGAGAAGCCACTATTTAATTATAGGTTTGATTCCCGGAGGGAAGTGAAGAAAACCTAATATTTAGTAGGGCCCCGTAATAATTGACGATAAACGTCCCTCCCAACCATCCCACTTCCCATTCGTTGATATCTAAAATACCCCCAAAAAGGAATTCCCCCACCACCCTCCTGAGCAGCAACCCAGTAACAATCCCGCAAGAACCAGAGCGAAAGCCGACCGGGACGAAAGGACTCAACAGCCAGAGGAGAAAGTGGAACACACCCACAGGATCAAAGGAAGCCGCCACCCCTGTCATTCAACGGAGGGTCGCACGAATGGACCAGGAGACCGACACCAACACGGCAGGAAAACAAAGGACCCCAAAGGCACGTCGGCCAAGAGTGGTGTACTCCCAACCCTATTAATATCCACGACACCCACATACCACACACATAAATATACTAAGGTAAATCATATAATTCTAACAGTGTCAAGTATGACCCCCCCCCCCCCCCAGTTGTACAACCGACCAAACAATTTAACCACGACTCTATAGACCCGATAACCCTATGCCAGTTATTGTATTGATTTATGCCTGTTGATTTGGATAAGTTAATTATGACCAATCTGCATACGATCATCTCAAGAGAGATAGTGGAAAGATACCCAGTGGTGGGCGTGGGCGCGCCGATTTGGCGCTTTTCGCTCTGCGATCCGGTGCGCACTACCAATATAGAGGAGCGCGGAGCGAGGAGCGGCAAAAATCTGAACTTGGAGTGCAGGCGAGGAGCGCAGCTTGAATTTTGCGCTCCTTTCTGGCGCGCCGGAAGCGATTTTTCCTGTCAACAACAGGTTCAAGAACGTCATTATCGTGTACAGTCATCGTACGGTGTTACTCACGGTGTTAGTGAACTGTGATACAGTGATACTATGATAGTGACAGACTGACAGTGCCACCTTCAAACCCTGGAAAGGTAAGAACCTGGCCAGTGCCAGAGTTTTATTTTATTTTATTTTTTTTGGCTAAATCTATCAAGTTGGGTGAGAAAGGAAGGATAATGGTAAAAAAACCACTCCCCTTGTCCATTTTCGCCAGAAATCAGGTCCCCGATAGTCGCGAATGTAGCTGAAAAGAGTCAAAAGACACTATAGACTTCAGAGACTTTTATCATTTTATGGTATCGATACCATCGGAATGTTACTTGAATGTATGGGTGGGAGGGTGGTTTGGGGGATGGTGGGGGGAAGGTAGAAGCGTAATTGACTCGTGATACAAATATGAAGCCGATTGGTGAGGTAGTTTCGCCACCACAGATTTTTATTTTTTTCCTATTCTTCGTACAGATACGCTGGAAGTGGGTTGTGGTAGGCAGTTGGGGGTGTGGTGGAGGGAAGGCAGAAGGGTAAGGCACTTGTCACACAAATATGGAACCGATTGGTGCAATCGTTTCGCCGCCACAGATTTTCCTTTTTTTTCCTTGTGAGGCGACCGATAGTCAGCGAGTGGGTGGGAGGAGGGGTTTGGGGTAGTGGTGGTGGGTATGCAGAAGGGTAAGGTACATGTGGTAAAAAACTAAAAATATGAAAGCCATAGGTGCAGTCGTTTCGCTGCTACGATTTTTTTCCGGCGAGTCAGTATATAATTATATACGGACCTGGCACTGGGCGTGACAACTGACAAGACCCTAGTCCTGGCCGTATATATACCGTCGAAGACTGGTCAGCGGGTCATCCACGATATGATATCAATCATATCATTGATATGACATAAAGAATTACTGAAACTGAGAAAGTGAGAAACTTAAACTTCAGAAAGACACCATGACTTGAAGTTTTTTGAATTTTTTGAATTTTTTGAATTTAATAAAGTGAAAGACAAAAGATTGTATTAATTTAGGTAAATAATTAAATAACTTCTAGAAGCTGTTTTTTACTTTTTTTTATTATATACCTATTTTTGGGAGCAACGGAGCGCAGGAGCGCAGAGCGGGAAGCGCATCGGGTCGGCTGACCAAAGGAGCGCGTGAGTGCTGCCGCATTACCTTATGTCTGAGGAGCGCGGAGCGCTGCCGCATTACCGGTCCCACCGGAGCGCGCCCACCACTGAAGATACCTAGTATCCCTCTCCATTATGAGTATAGATATATGTACCCCCATGCTCAGTTGTTCCCTTTCTAGTAACTAAGTGTATATATAATATTAACCAGAGTTATGCCCGACCGATATTAATATGAAGAAGCGGTAGTCCCTTTGTCGGGTTGTGTCACGTGCATAACAACCAGGTTCCATCATCTTATTATGACGACGGCTATAATACCGTCATTCATGCATGTATTCATTTCTTGGGATAACTATCTATTATCCACGATTTGTTCCTCTCTTCAATTCCTTTCCACATCTGTTATACGTCTTATCAATCACCACCTTCTAGTCCACAATCCACACTACTCTGCTTCGTGACCCCATGCCCGGTTGTAACCTTTTGAGTCACCCTGTCACTTTCTCCTCCAGACACCACCCTACCTGTTTTCATCGTAGGGAACTGCCACCCATATGTCCAGCGCGTTAAGGGTCAATGTCAAAGTTCACGAGCGACACGGCGACCTAGCCTCACACCACACCCCCCCAATTCACAACCCTCCACCTGTAAAGACGCCCATAAGAATGTTATAACGTGCCGATTCAGTTCGTTCCCCAGCCCCAGTAAATAGAAGGTAAAGACCTATCCTTGTACCCCCATTAACTATCCTCTAACTTGCTAGCCCAACTCACAACCTGACCCAGAACGATAGACGGCGCTAGACTAGGACAGCCACCTCTCACCCCCTTAAGAGTGTATTTTTCCCCCTGACTTGCACTTTCACAAAACCACTATTCATAACCCCCACGAGTGATCCTCGTAAGTAAAAACTAGGTTCAATGATCAACCATAACTAGGAGTATATCTCATGACAACCTAATATCATATATCAACCCAATTAACGAAAAGAACTCCATGCCGCCGTATTTAAGGCGCGGCATGCCCCCCCGACCCCACGGGGACCCCACCTGTAAAGTCAGTGAAAATAGGCTAGCCTAAACAGACCTCGGATGCGGAAATACCCTGAGCCGAACAGGCCAAGTGAGATATCTCTATTGGTCTAACTGGTAAGGTGCCTGCCTCACACCCAAGGGTTGAGAGTTCGTGCCCCCACCAGGGCATGATATTTTCGTGAGGCTATTTCCGCATTTAACGAAGTTTAGGTGTGCTGGTTAAATTGTTCAGATGGTTGAGAGTAAGATCGGAGCTCCATAAATCCTCTTTCGGGTAAGGTGTAAAAACCGACCCCCACAGGGCAAGGAAGAGGATAGGAGAGAGCAGGGAGTGTTGTGAGACTCGATTGGGTTGGGTTGTGGAGTTGCCAGTCGCCCAAGCGAGTTGCCAACTGGGCAGTTTGTAAGTGCGTGTAGCATCGCTCAGTGAAGTTGACTCACCATTCCCGTTCATCTCTCTGACGGACTCTCGGTCGATTCGGCTCAAGCTTGTTCCTCTCTGTTCGTTCCTCTCTGTTCGGAGCTTTCGCTTCCCGGAAGGTGAAGTAGTGTAAAGTCAGTGAAAATAGGCTAGCCCAAACAGACCTCGGATGCGGAAATACCCTGAGCCGAACAGGCCAAGTGGGATATCTCTATTGGTCTAACTGGTAAGGTGCCTGCCTCACACCCAAGGGTCGAGAGTTCGTGCCCCCACCAGGGCATGATATTTTCGTGAGGCTATTTCCGCATTTAACGAAGTTTAGGTGTGCTGGTTAAATTGTTCAGATGGTTGAGAGTAAGATCGGAGCTCCATAAATCCTCTTTCGGGTAAGGTGTAAAAACCGACCCCCACACACCAACCCCCGCGGAGGAATACCCTGACCCGGACGGGCCAGCCAAATTATTGCCAGACACCAGGTGAGTCTCCAACATGTTATGAACTAAAAGTCTAATTACCTATCCATATACCATCCTACCCCATCCTTAACCAAAACCAAAATCCCCCTTAACACATCCTAGATTCCGAATAGCAAGTCAGCTAGACCAGAGAAGGATACTTATGTGAATTGATGAATAATGCCTTCCAGCCTGGGCCCGTGCGGCGCCCAATAAAGTAGTGCCCCCCCCCTTGACCAAATCCTGCTCTACCCAACTCTAATAGTAACTTGTACTAGAGTAAAGATGTCCACATTAACCAATCATATTACGAACTACATACTGCCGAGATAAAGACCCCTTTCACTACCCCCCTAAGTTAACCAGAATAAATTAACTACTTCATAGCCCGGACATCCAGTAATTCTAGAATATTCTTTGTTCCCTTGACCAAGCCTATAAATACACCACAGAGGCAACATTTGGCCAGTTCAATATTAGCTCTCAAAGCAACGGCCAGCCACTCTGTTTGAAGTCTAGTGTGCTCCACCCGTCAAGATTCCTGATAGTTCGGCCTCCCGTAGTCTGTGAAAATCTGTGAGAAAGTGAATTAACCCTTTGTGAATATTTTATTACACCCGGACCCCCGTAAGGTAATATCATATCTGCAAATAACCAATTTACCAATTATTGATTGTCTTATAAACGCATTGTAGTGTGCCCTCTTCTACTTGGGTTTACAAACAATCATAGAATATAATAGTGACTCCACGTGAATAACCTATAGGATTCTGGACTCCCAGATTAAATAAGTTATCCATCCGAATACGTTTTCTATTATAATTTAGTGGCTGTTACAACAGGAAATACGCCTCCCAGCAGTGACTAAATTAAAATAGTAGACACTAGTATATTCAACTCATAACTGGTCTAGGACAGAAAGATCTTGTTATGTTAGAAGGGATTATGCGAGAAACTCTTAATTGAGGACTCTGCAAGAATAACTCCTTGGTAACAATTGGCTGTGGACTGCCATCAAAATTGTTAACTAAAAGACGCAAAACTGCCCGAGCCCCTTGAACCTTTTTTAAAGACCAGTGATAGATAAGAAAGTCGCTTCTCCCGACTGTCTTACGTTCATCCGATACCTTATTAATTCGGCCTGTGCCTGAGACACTGTATTTAAGGTCCCCAGCAAGAGTAACATATCGGGGCTTCATCACCGGTTAAGCAAGTAACCCATCTGTAACCTTCTCTACACTACCGGACAACTTGGACGGCCCCAGAGCAGCTGATAGCTCCCGACATCACCAACTCAAGATAACCAGGAAACTCTATTATAGTGCTAATTCTCAAAGTATCAGTGTTACGGTACTATTAACTCGATCATCCAGTGTATTCAGTTATGTCTCGATTTTCTCTGATGTTATGAAGAAAGTGATTACTATGCTAGTGTGCGTTAAAATATATCAGTGAATTTAAGACTGGGCGAACTGACTCCCGTAATTATTCTTGCTATCAGGTTTAACCTCGCCGAAGAAATGAGTCTTAATAAATTGGACTACGGCTCGAGTGAATGCAATTCTGAAATAAGTGATTGTGATTGTTAACCAGAAACCTGAATCGCCCTCACTGATATTCTGCCTTAAGTATTACCTAGACAAGTGAACATACTAGACCAGTGAACCTAGCTACGGTTCTTCCCTTTACGTTAATTCTTGGGAAATAACTATATTACTTATATTTTCATCTTTGATTACGAGTCATATTACCAGAGAGTTAACCTAACGAGATACCTAGCCTATGTGATTCGTGTACCCTACGTATCGTTGAAGTAATGTGATCAGAAGAATAATACCTGAACGTTGGAAGTGGGAAGTGTGTCTCTATCCAAATCCGCGATAAGTGCTAGAGATTATAAAAATCCAAAGTACGCATTTGACTTATCCAATTTACCATTGTTTCTTTTGTGCATATATAACCATTATTCTGCCTAGTGTTTTGGAGAATAAAGCTGCATTATAAACTATTATTTTGATATTATCTATGCCTTCTATTAATTCCATTCGTGTACTGTGCATGAAATTCTATAACCCAATCTTGTAGAACCCATCTATACCAATTTAATTCTGCATAAAAACAGGGCATAACATTGGCGGCTAGCGGTGGTTCTTGATTCGGATAGATTTCATTACATTACATTTTTTTTGAAGCAATAGAAACATAATAACATCGAAAAATGGAAGCCCGTTCTAACATTCCCATTCCGAAATACGATGGGGAGACCTACAGAATAGAAACATAAATGGACATTGTAAAGCCCGTGCTAGATTTGGCGTATACTACGGATCGAGAAAAAATCGCTGTATCACTTACGCACTGTATCACCTGTATTACGCTGTATCACCCCCTCACGTGGGACCAATTCAGGCCCATAGTTATTGAAGCAATCAAACCCTCATTGGGCATCTTCGTCGCCCACACCCGTAGTCAAGATACAAAGTACGAAGGTGATATGGATGCAACGTTGAACACCATTTCACAACACATTCAAATTTCATTTCCAACCCTAACTAGAATTCAACAAGAGCAGCAAATCCTTGTCAACTTAGTCTCAGTGTTGCCCTCAGCAGTTAAAGAATGTTTTGCTGTGCACGACCCCGTCGGGTTTCAAAAGGACCTAATCACCATCCGACGAATCCTAGCAGTGCAACCCACGAAAACGGCGAAAATTGCTGCCATAAAGAGGTATACCAGCCATCCGCAAAACTCCAACTCCAAGCCCGCCTATCACTCCGGGAAGCCTCAGCCTAGCAGACCACGATTCCAACCCAACTCACTGCGGCGGATCTATAACAGGAACAAGGCCTACAACGTCAATCAAAGTAAGAATGCCACCCTTGTCATTATAAACCCCTATGATTTTCCTGCATATAGTTCAAAGTGTGCCCTTCATGAAATTCGCGACTCCGCAAAACCCCGATCAAACCAACCTCGCATTTCAGTAAATGAGGAGAAGTTTGTTGAGGAAGAGGATGCCGAGGATTTTGAGCTGGAAGATGTTGCTCACCTCATGAGCCCTGAAGCTACAGAAGAAATCCTGGAAGAGTCAGAAATAGACCCCCAGGATTTTTAGAATATCCCCCGCCCACGATGGCCTCGGCGGGGGACGCCCTCAAAGACAGAACTGCCCCCATTTATCATCTCGCCAAGATTAAGGACATCCCTGTCCGATTATTGATCGACACTAAGATCACGTTTGTTCAATAGCTTCTTTTCCATACATCACCGCAAATTTGGGGCACTGTTGCCCACTAAATCCAAATTAATCAGTGCCGGAGATACTCCCTTGCAAATCCGGGGTGAATCACAACCTCTCAGCGTGACTACCCCTGCCCCCATGCCAATTGCTACCATTCATTCATAGTTTTTCCATCCGGTTGTCAGCATTACGACGGATATTTAGGACTTGACCTCCTCCAGAAGCTCCAGGCCCAAGTTGATTGCGGCCAATGACTTATCTCTTTCAAAAAAAAAAAAACCCAAATAAAAAAAAAAAAAAACCCGAGTCCATAAGCTCCACCAAGAAGAAGTCCATTCAACAATCCTGTTGCACCCTGAATCACATGAATCTGAATCAGCCTCGCAATCCCCAGAGATAGAGTAAAATAACCTCCACAAAACCTCAGCCTTCTCAACCCTCGTCTGGGAGTAAAGAAAACCTTTCCCAGAACAGTCACAAAATACCCCCTAAGAATAAACAAAACAAAACAAAATTTGCAACCCCCAAAAATCCTGCCCACAAGTCCTCCATGAAACATAAAGACTCAGCCCCTACCCCCATCAAAGCTGAAAGAGAAAAGCCCATATCTTTGTGTAATGCCCATTCTCCTAGCCCATAGTCTACTACAACTATTTCAGAAAATGCCATGCACCCTTCTTTAAATGTTTTGCTGAAAACTCCCAATAACATTGACCATCCTGTGCAACCTTCCATGCCACCTTCTTTTCAGATCACCCCTGATAAATGTCCTATGCAAGCCCTATCCAATGATCAAATGAATGTACATGCATCACCCAAATTACGCACTCCCCCTTCTGAAATCCCGTTTTCTATGTTTCCCATTCTCCCAACTACAGCCGAAATGTCGCAGGTTTTCTATGCCTAACCCTGACACACAGAAAACAAACATACCCACACACCCTAAAACAAATCACATGCCAGAACCCCCCTTTAAACTGCACTCCCATTGTTATCAGCCCCCGCCATCATCCAAGATAAATGCAATATTCCCCCTAACCATCAGAAATGGGTTAACCTCCGCCAAATTCATCAGAACTCCATGATCTTGACCCCCTCTAATACGTCAATCAATCAGGACCGCTGCCTCATTCAGCCCGCAATCATCTCCTCTCAAACCAATGGCATATTAATAGCCAATATCTCCGAAGAAGTACTCACTTTACCCAAGGGCCTCATTATCGGGGACCTAGAGATTTTTGATGACCTAGCCATAACCCCCACCAATGCCCCCAATAGTTTGAAGTTACCCTCCATTCCCGAATCCCTTTAATGCCAACAAAAACAACACATGTATTCCCTTTTGCTAGAGTTTAGCAACGTCTTTGCCCAATCTTCCACCGAAATAGGAAAGACCAACCTAGAGCAACACGCCATAAACACCACAGGACCGCCCTTGCGTCAGCCCTCCCGCAGGAAGAACCCCCTTCAGCGGCAAGAAGAAGAGCAACAAGTGCAAGACATGTTTGATGCAGGCATTGCTACTCCCTCCATTAGCCCCTGGTCCTCCCCAGTATTACTGGTGAAAAAGAAGGATGGGTCCACTCGATTCTGCGTGGACTATCGACGATTAAACGATGCAACGATCAAAGACGCCACCCCTCTTCCACGTATCGATGACTCCCTCGACTCACTCCACGGCTCAAAATGGTTCACCACGTTGGACCTTCAAGCCGGGTACTGGCAAGTTCCCATAAAACCAGAAGATCAACAGAAGACAACATTCTCCACCAGCGGCGGTCACTAACACGAATTTAATGTACTACCATTTGGCCTCTGCAACAGCCCTGCCACCTTCTCCCGCCTGATGGGATCAGTACTAATATGTTTAACTTGGGTAACCTGCCTCGCCTACTTGGACGATGTAATAGTCTACTCTGGTGCCTGGAAGGAACACCTACGTCGATTGGAACAAGTACTACAACGAATAAGAGAAGCCGGACTAAAACTCAAACACTCAAAATGTGAAATGGCAAGGAAGACGGTTGACTTTTTAGGTCACGTAATATCCGAACAAGGAATTTCCCCCGACCCCAAGAAACTATCTGCCATCCATAACCAACAACCCCCCACCACAGTAAAAGGAGTCTGCTCGTTTCTGGGATTAGTCACCTATTACAGACATTTCGTCCCACACTTCGCCGAAATAGCCCGCCCACTGCATCAACTCACCCATAAGGACACAGTATTTTCTTGGACACCTGAGAGAGATGCAGCATTCGAGAAGTTGAAAGAAAAACTAGTGCAAGCACCTACTGTATCATTTCCCGACTACCAGCAACCTTTTCGTATCTACACGAAGGTATCCTTATAGGCCATAGGAGCCGTTCTCGCCCAAGTCCAGGAGGGAAAGGAGCACGTCATTGCCTATGCTAGCTCTACTTTAAATCTAGCTCAAAAAAAATATGCTGCCACCAAACGCGAATGCCTCGGAGTCATTTGGGCCCTCAACCATTTCCGGTCCTTTGTCCTAGGAGCGAAACTGGACATTATTACCGACCACCAATCTTTACAATGCCTACGGAAATGCGAAACCAATTCAGCATTACTAGTATGATGGCGGGAAATACTCGAAGAATATGACTTCACGATACAGTATCGACCAGGGAAACTCCACACAAATGCTGACGCCCTCTCCCGTCTTCCTGTACCAGAAGACCCCCCACTAACCTGGCCGCCTTACAGCAAACATACTTTATCAACACGTCCGTAGTTCAGGACCTACCCAAACCAGCCGTTTCACTTCTACAATCCTGGGAAAGAAGAATCAAGCCAACTTGGATGCCCAAACATATATTCTCGAAATTGACACGTTGGGGAGATCAACTCGCCATGGAATCCGGCCATATAGTCATCGACCCCGCAGTCGCCCAAGAGTACATGATTGCCATTCATGAAGGGAACGGAATTCATCTCGGGCAAAAGAAGATGCTCAAGATCTTCCAGGACCAGTATTGGACACCCAACCCGTCCGGGATTGCCAAACAGGTGACAGAAGCATGCAAACCCTGTGCATTAGGTAAGGACCGATGCCGCACAGCAGGACCAGCTGGCACCATTTCCGCTCAGAAACCGTTCCAGATACTTTCCCTTGATGTAATGGGACCTTTCCCTGCTCGCGCCGGCAACCCTTATGTTGTCACGTTTGTTGACATTTACTCCAAATTCCTCATAGCTTGCCCCGCAAAAGATCACACTGCCACCACAGTTGCTACACTCCTCGCCACCGATTTGTTTTTCCCATTTTCGGCTTACCTATTGCTATATTATCAGACAATGCTCCCAAATTTAGTGGTCAAGTTTGGGAAGAATTTGCAAAACAGTGCGGACTCAAAATTAAACACTCCTCCCCTTACTGGCCGCAAGGCAACGCCGTGTGCGAGCGTAGTAACCGTACGATTAACAACCAATTACGTACCCGTATGATTGCTTTAGACACCTCCGACTGGCCCTCTCAATTAAAAATGATCCAGTGGGGTATGAATACCTGCCCCAAAGAAGACGGAATTTCCCCCCATGAACGTGTGTACGGAGTAGCCCCCGTCTTATTGCCATTTCATCACCAAGCACAACCCTCCACCATGCAACTCCAAATTGACCCTTTGCAACAACTACAGAACACCCTACGCACCGCCCAAAATTGCCAAGACACTGAACACGACAACACCCTTGATCAGAACCCCTTCGCCATTCACGATACCGCTGGCCAAGCTTCCGGTGACCAATAAATTAGGCCCAAGATATGTCGGACCTTATACAGTCACCCAAATCCCAAATGCCTACCAAACCACCATTAATTATGACGGCGAGACTCGCACCTACAGATATAGATTTGTTAGAATTTTTAAACCCCTAACTAAAGAAGATAGTATTCCCCCTACCAACCCTGACTCTGAGTTAACAATCCCCTGCACTCAACCGCCTCCCTTGTTCAACCCCACCTCCCCAACCAACATTCCATCAAAACCCAAACCTCCTACACCACCTCCCCCTACTTTTCACCAACACCCCCAACACCCCCCCCCCCCCCCCCCCCCCCCCCCCCTCCGCATTGTCTCCCGAAGTAACACCCCCCCTAGCGTACCTCTATCTTCCACCTCGCTCGGACAACTAGTCTCAACAAACAAAACACATACCTCACAAACCACAAACCGTTACCAATTACGTCCACGAGTATCTTACAAAACCGACCCTGCAAAACCACATCTACCCAAATGCTTACAAAAATCATCCTCCCCCCCCCCCCCCCCCCATTACCACAATCCTCTTCAACCTCACCTTCTACCTCAACCCGAAAACACCCACCTGCCAACCAATACCCCCACCCTCCCTGCCCATCTCAAAGAAAAAAAAACCCCACCCCTTCCATCGGAAAACCTCTGGTTTCCTCACAATCTCCATCTCCCCCCACTTCACCCCCAATCCACAACCGAACTCCTTCAAATCCACATCCCCCATGTCCTCTACACCAGCCCCCCCCCCCCCCCCCCCCACATCTTAGATCATGATTATGCCCTCAGAAATCCAACAACCGTCATCAACAAAAAAAAAAAAACTCCTCCACAATGTCCACCAACTTAACCCCATATTCCATACCAATTCGACTTGCCGCCCCCCCCCCCCCCTCATTATCCCCCTTTCCTTCCACCATCCCCCCTTCTACAAGTAAACACCACAACACACCTACCTCATCAACAACAAATACGGCTACTACCACACCCCCCACCTCACCTCCTCACAACCCCAACCCAAAGCCACCACGATACAGGACATCATCCAGTGACTCAAGCCCCGAAATCAAAACCTGCCCCCCAATACGAACTGCATCAGGACGTTTAGTCACCCGGCCTGTCCGGTTTTCTCCTATCTGCGAAATTAACACAGAAAAGCCCACAACATCTCCAACAATCTACACCACACACACACCCATACTAAGAATCGCCCATATTTACCCCCCACCACCCCCACCGACACGACACTTACTCACCCCCCCCCAGCCTCTTGGTACCTCTACGCCCGCAGGGAGGTATGACCTGTCCACACAACCTACCCCTAACGTCACTTGCTACCCAGACCCCACCGTCTTCACAACGACCTCTGCCACCATACCTGACCAACCAGCCACCATATTGTCCCCAACACCCTTCATAAAGAGAATACAAATCTCTACAGACTTAGGACAACTGGTCCGCATTCGGTTCCAGCACGAAGCCCTCACAGCAGCCATAATAAATAATGCGACGTCCTTCCTTCATGTGACCATCGACCCCCACAAAACCCCGGATGCCCGCTCCATCGATTGGTGGGAACTCCTCCATACACTACCCATGACCCACCACCAAGGAGCCTCTCTCTCCTTCACCCTTGAGGCTCAAGGACGAGCCTACAACGAAGGGGAGGGAAGTAAAATACCCCCAAAAAGGAATTCCCCCACCACCCTCCCGAGCAGCAACCCAGTAACAATCCCGCAAGAACCAGAGCGAAAGCCGACCAGGACGAAAGGACTCAACAGCCAGAGGAGAAAGTGGAACACACCCACAGGATCAAAGGAAGCCGCCACCCCTGTCATTCAACGGAGGATCGCACGAATGGACCAGGAGACCGACACCAACACGTCAGGAAAACAAAGGACCCCAAAGGCACATCGGCCAAGAGTGGTGTACTCCCAACCCTTTTAACATCCACGACACCCACATACCACACACATAACTATACTAAGGTAAATCATATAATTCTAACAGTGTCAAGTATGACCCCCCTCCAGTTGTACTACCGACCAAACAATTTAACCATACACCCGATAACCCTATGCCAGTTATTGTATTGATTTATGCCTGTTGATTTGGATAAGTAAATTATGACCAATCTGCATACGATCATTTCAAGATAGATACAGGAAAGATACTTAGTATCACTCTCCATTATGAATATAGATATAATTATGTACCCCAATGCTCAGTTGTTTTCATTCTAGTAACTAAGTGTATATATAATATTAACCAGGGTTATGCCCGACCGATATTAATATGACGAAGCGGTAGTCCCTTTGTCGGGTTGTGTCACGTGCATAACAACCAGGTTCCATTATCGTATTATGACGACGGCTATAATACCATCATTCATGCATGTATTCATTTCTTGGGATAACTATCTTTTATCCACGATTTGTTCCTCTCTTCCATTCCTTTCCACATCTGTTATACGTCTTATCAATCACCACCATCTAGTCCACAATCCACACTACTCTGCTTCGTGACCCCATGCCCAGTTGTAGCCTTTTGAGTCACCGTGTCACTTTCTCCTCCAGACACCACCCTACCTGTTTTCATCGTAGGGAACTGCCACCCATATGTCCAGCGCGTTAAGGGTCAATGTCAAAGTTCACAAGCGACACGGCGACCTAGCCTCACAACCCTCCTGTAAAGACGCCCATAAGAATGTTATAACGTGCCGATTCAGTTCGTTTCCCAGCCCCAGTAAATAGAAGGTAAAGACCTAGCCTTGTACCCCCATTAACTATCCTCTAACTTGCTAGCCCAACTCACAACCTGACCCAGAACGATAGACGGCGCTAGACTAGGACAGCCACCTCTCACCCCCTTAAGAGTGTATTTTTCCCCCTAACTTGCACTTTCACAAAACCACTATTCATAACCCCCACGAGTGATCCTCGTAAGTAAAAACTAGATTCAATGATCAACCATAACTAGGAGTATATCTCATGACAACCTAAAATCATATATCAACCCAATTAACGTAAAGAACTCCATGCCGCCGTATTTAAGGTGCGGCATGCCCCCCCGACCCCACGGGGACCCCACCAACCCCCGCGGAGGAATACCCTGACCCGGACGGGCCAGCCCAATTCTTGCCAGACACCAGGTGAGTCTCCAACATGTTATGAACTAAAAGTCTAATTACTTATCCAAATACCATCCTACCCCATCCTTAACCAAAACCAAAATCCCCTTAACCCATCCTAGATTCCGATAAGCATGTCAGCTAGACCAGAGAAGGATACTTATGTGAATTGATGAATAATGCCTTCCAGCCTGGGCCCGTGCGGCGCCCAATAAAGTAATGCCCCCCCCCCTTGACCAAATCCTGCTCTACCCAACTCTAATAGTAACTTGTACTAGAGTAAAGATGTCAACAATAACCAATCATATTACGAACTACATACTGCCGAGATAAAGACCCCTTTCACTACCCCCCTAAGTTAACCAGAATAAATTAACTACTTCATAGCCCGGACATCCAGTAATTCTAGAATATTCTTTGTTCCCTTGACCAAGCCTATAAATACACCACCGAGGCAACATTTGGCCAGTTCAATATTAGCTCGCAAAGCAACGGCCAGCCACTCTGTTTGAAGTCTAGTGTGCTCCACCCGTCAAGATTCCTGATAGTTCGGCCTCCCGTAGTCTGTGAAAATCTGTGAGAAAGTGAATTAACCCTTTGTGAATATTTTATTACACCCGGACCCCCGTAAGGTAATATCATATCTGCAAATAACCAATTTTCCAATTATTGATTGTCTTATAAACGCATTGTAGTGTGCCCTCTTCTACTTGGGCTTAAAAACAATCATAGAATATAATAGTGACTCCACGTGAATAACCTATAGGATTCTGGACTCCCAGATTAAATAAGTTATCCATCCGAATACGTTTTCTATTATAATTTAGTGGCTGTTACAACAGGAAATACGCCCCCCAGCAGTGACTAAATTAAAATAGTAGACACTAGTATATTCAACTCATAACTGGTCTAGGACAGAAAGATATTGTTATGTTAGAAGGGATTATGCGAGAAACTCTTAATTGAGGACTCTGCAAGAATAACTCCTTGGTAACAATTGGCTGTGGACTGCCATCAAAATTGTTAACTAAAAGGTGCAAAAACGCCCGAGCCCCTTGAACCTTTTTTAAAGACCAGTGATAGATAAGAAAGTCACTTCTCCCGACTGTCTTACGTTCATCCGATACCTTATTAATTCGGCCTGTGCCTGAGACACTGTATTTAAGGTCCCCAGCAAGAGTAACATATCGGGGCTTCATCACCGGTTAAGCAAGTAACCCATCTGTAACCTTCTCTACACTACCGGACAACTTGGACGGCCCCAGAGCAGCTGTTAGCGCCCGACATCACCAACTCAAGATAACCAGGAAACTTTATTACAGTGCTAATTCTCAAAGTATCAGTTTTATGGTACTATTAACTCGATCATCCAGTGTATTCTGTTATGTTTCGATTTTCTCTGATGTTATGAAGAAAGTGATTACTATGCTAGTGTGCGTTAAAATATATCACTGAATTTAAGACTAGGCGAACTGACTCCCGTAATTATTCTTGCTATCAGGTTTAACCTCGCCGAAGAAATAAGTCTTAATAAATTGGACTACGGCTCGAGTGAAAGCAATTCTGAAATAAGTGACTGTGATTGTTTACCAGAAACCTGAATCGCCTTCACTGATATTTTGTCTTAAGTATTACCTAGACAAGTGAACATACTAGACCAGTGAACCTAGCTACGGTTATTCCCTTTACGTTAATTCTTGGGAAAAAACTATATTACTTATATTTTCATCTTTGATTACGAGTCATATTACCAGAGACTTAACCTAACGAGATACCTAGCCTATGTGATTCGTGTACCCTACGTATCGTTGAAGTAATGTGATCAGAAGAATAATACCTGAACGTTGGAAGTGGGAAGTGTGTCTCTATCCAAATCCTCGATATACGTGCTAGAGATTATAAAAGTCCAATGTACGCATTTGACTTATCCAACTTACCATTGTTTCTTGTGCATATATAACCATTATTCTGCCTAGTGTTTTGGAGAATAAAGCTGCATTATAAACCATTCTTTTGATATTTTCTATGTCCTCTATTGATTCCATTTGTGTACTGTGCATGAAATCCTATAACCCAATCTTGTAGAACCCACCTATACCAAGTTAATCCTGCATAAAAACAGGGCATAACAATTTCTATAGTTTGATCTTGGTTTTTCAATGAAGGTCGAGATGGCCGCTACAGGGCCTGGTGTCGGGGTAGCACAACACAAGAAATCCACATATGGAAAGTCATATGATAACAGATATTAAGTAATTTTTTCTTTTTTATTTTTTACAGTTTTTTCTGTAGGGTACCCAATCATAATGACGATCCCATAAGGGAACTAAGCATGCACTTATGATGAGTCCTCCATGATCCTTCCGCGCGGTTGATTCAAAATGCTGACGCGGGATGTTGAATGGAGACTATTATACTAATAGACAATATCGTCAATGATTATGGGGCCCTACTAAATATTATGTTTTCTTTACTTCCCTCTGGGAATCAAACTTATAATATAAGAACATGAAGATGTTTGGGCTTTCTTCCCCCCATTCTATATTGTAATACATATTTCAATAACCTATACATACATACAGTAAAATATATAAGTATGATATTTATCAGTGGGCCCTTTATCATTGACGATGCGCCTTACGTAGGTAATGGCCATTCTTTGAACTCTAGCTTGCTGTTCAAACTTCCCGCCCGGGGAGAACTCAAAATACGATTGCCACACATCGTGAGCGAAACGCTCTTAAAATAACTCACGGACTCGTCCTTATGATGTGGGTACCACTACTAGAAAATCTAGTAAAATAAATAAAGAATAAAAATAAAATTAAACTTGACCTAGCATTGCGCTTCCCGTGTGTCTGCTCTTTTGGGTACGGCACGCCATCTTGCTCATAGCGTCTGTTCATTCATATTCTCCTCGGGCCCACGTAGTGTGGACGTACGTGCCCGGCACTCCTGCCTAAATCTCGTTCGTCACCTTACCTTAACACTAGTGAGTCTTTACTCATTTGTCCATCATAGTGCTGAAGTCAGGTTAGATTATCGACTAGGTGTAGGCTGAAGTGTTAAATACGGGCCCTGGAGATTGTTTTTCTGGGTCTAAGCATTCGTATTAGGTGGTGTTCTTGTTGTGATAAGGCAAGTCGCCCCTCGTGTTTTGATTTATTATCCTAGCCCACTATTAGTTCACTGGTTAGTCATGAAGCTTCTTTTAGGGTGAACTGGAGCCTGTTACTCGGTCCCTTCAGGGTGTGCAACAAGTATGCTTCGTGGGCTAGTGCCGTTGGATTTTCTCACTTAGCTGATGGGTCCGGCACGGAGCCATACTGCTCTGTAACTTTATCATCATGTGTTCTACAGGTGGCGGGTGTTACGATCGGGTCTCGTATAAATCAGTGGCTCTTATACATTGGACTAGACTGGCATAAATGCAACAACGGAAACGCTAGATCCAACCCCTGATATATAATCCCGTCGAACAAAGAACACATAATATTATACCCTCCAGAGTTATATCTGCGATAGCGGGGTATCTTAACTCTCAGTATCTATGTGCTTCTACTATAGGCTGATGTTCTCTGAAACAGCCTATTACCTATAACATATGGTTGCTTAGTTATGGTACACAAGGAAAAGATATAGTTAACTTAATTAAATCACAAGAGTGATCTAATGCAAACAAGAAAAAGGTTTACTTAACGTTACTTTAATAAATAATATCTGTCACTCCTTTATGAAAGAAAGTGTTGTAAAGTCCTCAAGCACCGAACAAGGAATCTTCTGAATAATGTCGGATGCTACTAAGAAGAACGTATCGGAAATGGAACCACAAAATAGCAGGAGGCAGGACAATGCACGTGTAGGCTAAATACACAAAAAGGCTGCACATATAATGTTATTGGACACAAGAATATTATAAGCGGTGCAACTGTAATAATGCTCGCCACAAAAAAGTAGTACTCCTATTAACAAAACCGGTCTATGCTGGTTGTGTCTCTCTACAGCAACCTAGACCTCAAAATGCTTGTGTAAAAATAATGGGTATGCATAAAAGAGTATATGATCTAATCCAGCTAATGTCTACCCGGGTTAATAAAGTCTAGCTGGGATACGCAAAGGTACAGAACTCTGGTGGAGCAAGGCAGCTCCTAGCCTAATGTGGACCTTGGGTCTGTGCGGCCTGATTACGTTAATATGAAGGGGTGCTCTCTTGAGGATTCTCGATCACAAGTATCGAGTATCCTCCTGGCGACCCTCAAAAGTAAAAGCAAATAGAGTTAGAACAGTGTTGGGTGGATTAGGCAAGCAGCCCTCACGCACTACACAGTCTAAACTCCAAGGTACACAGACAAAAGATCCACCCAGGTAACCAACAGAATCCGTAGTGTCGTGTAGCTCAAAAGTAGCCTACACACATTGAGAACACCAACAGCAAGGTACCTGATCCCTAGTCTAGCATTATTTAACCCTGTAGAAACATTAGTGATTGATGGAGACAGTCTGAGCAATACAATCTCTCAAAAAGACAATGACTATCTTCAACCTTAATCTAGTACATAAGAAATGTGAGATCCAGCATATAATACAGTCTGGCCACCAATTCAAGGTGTGGATGCAGAGAACCAGAGGGGAATTGATATTAATAAAAGGTGAGGAAGTAGTGGAAATGATAGAGGTAGTAGGAGAGAAAGATTCTAAGACAAGAGTGTGGGTCAGTTCAAGGGAGATGCTTAGAGTATGCTGTCTGGGAAGGATCTGACAAGGATATTCTCATGGACCTCCTGGCTGGAGTCCCAGTTCGCAAGAATGGCACGAGGGCGCGCGACAGTCGCCCAGTAAGCAGCCGCGTAGTAGGCAGTGTTAGGCAGGAGGCAACGAATCCCGCGAGGCCTATGCAAGGGGGCCAGCCACGCGCCGCACTCACTACCAAGTCATACCACCTTGTCTCTCTCTCTCTCTCCCTCTCCCGCTCGCCTTCCCATCATTCAACTACTTAACACAATACTTTCAATTGACTAAATAAAATAGAAAGGATTGTGACAGACGAAAATAAAGAACAGTTCTGAACTGTCTGCAACACAAGCTTTCTCGAGAAGGAAGGTACACAATGATAGGTAGACTGTAGCTATATTCTCTGCCCTGGCGAGTCCTAGCGAGTAAGCCATGCGGTTCTGGGGGAAGCGGTGAGCGTCACACCCTACCCAAGATTTTTGTGTCACACGGGGTCGACGCTGGATCGCAGGTTTGTGCTCTTGACGGAACTCATCGCCAAGTGCTCCCATCTACTATGGGTTTCAGAGGCTGTGTTACATCGTTTTTCGGGAATAACTTATTAACAAACAGTTGGATCAGTATGATATTTTGACACCGCTTTGTTCACACTGCCCTAATTTTCGTCAATATAGTGAATGACTAAAATTGTAGAAAAAAGGCACTTGTCCCTTAGTCATGAGGTTAAAGTCACACATTAATGACGAAGAAACGGACAAGTGTGCCGTGGCTTACCTGTAACAACCACCAAACCATTATTGCTCGTCCATCAAACACGGTAGTTATCAGCCACCACCCAACCCTACTATCGCATTTAAATTCAAGTTATCTGTCAATATCAAGTATAAATATACAAAAAAGTATGTATTTTGTATATTTATACTTGATATTGACAGATAACTTGAATTTAAATGCGATAGTAGGGTTGGGTGGTGGCTGATAACTACCGTGTTTGGTGGAGGAGCAATAATGGTTTGTTGGTTGTCACAGGTAAGCCACGGCAGACTTGTCCGTCTCTTAGTCATTAATGTGTGACTTTAACCTCATGACTAAGGGACAAGTGCCTTATTTCTACACTTTTGGTAATGCACTATATTGACAAAAATTAGGGCACAGTGTGAACAAAGCTGTGTCAAAATATCATACTGATCCAACTGTTTGTTAATAAGTTATTCCCGAAAAACGATGTAACACGGCCTCTGAAACCCATAGTAGTTGGCCTCATTAGGTTGCATATATATATGGTTAGGGAGTGTTATCATTGATTATTGATTGTTTATGATGTATAACCATCCCATTTATGAACACGTTGTTCATCCCTATATATATACTGAAGGGTTGGCCCTTCCGGCGGGATTTTTTATGTTTCAAGTAAGACTTAAAATTACATAACAACGTGTCTCAGGGTGTTCCACGTGGTTTCCCCGCCGTTGAAACACTCTGAGTTATATTAAAATTCAGTATTCCTCGACTGGTACGGGTTTGCAATGAATTTGGTTTGTGTTTTTTAAGGCATATAGTATGATTCCGGATGTACCGGCATGTAACTAAAACAAATCGGGTTTCGAAGGGTAACGGCTAAGCCTTCCCTCGTAATCGCGTTTTCCTCCGCCAACAAACGACACAAAACAAACGTTCTTTTTGCTTGAGACAAACGAACGTTACGCCGGCTGATATTAAAAAAGTGGGGAGCCACGATCGCCGCGCGAAGTACTGCTGAGCCGGGAAACAAACTCACCCATCTCGATCTTGTAGCTTCCAGTTAAACTGTTTTGCTTTATCATTGGCGATTTGTTCGCCGGACTTAGAATCAAAATTCCGTTTTAGCGATGATCGCCGGGGTTGATTCATGCATCACAAGACGAATTAGGTCAGTGTTATTCACTTGGGTAAGAAGTTAACAAATTTTAGTAGCACATGGTAGGCTACACAATACTCAATTACATTTCTGAGGAATGTTTAACGTAAGGGGAATTAAGATTGTTTAAGTGTTATTCAAAATTTATTATTTTTTTACGTGGAGATATATATTTATATTAATTTTTCCAACCTAGCGTGTCCTTGTGAGCATTGATTCTTGAAAAAAAATCTCACACAGGTTCGAAAGTGAGACACCTAGGAAGGTTAATATCTCTGTGGCGGTGGGGAGTGTAATCATGGATAAGAGTATTTACTCTTTCTGTTCGGCTCTGGGCTGTCAAAGATTAGCAATTATTTGTCACTTACTCTGTGTAAAGTGTGTCCCTTGCCTAGACCGTTCGAGAGGTCGTTGGTTATCAAAATTTTGTCCCAAATGTTCAGCCCTCCGCATTGCCTTGATTAGCCATGAAGATAGTCAATGCAAGACTATCCTTCTACACATTAAATCTGAATTTGTAATGTACTGTAAGACAGTTGCTCATAAACCCCTTCAATTGGATGACCAAATTCTAGAGGATTCATTAACACCTTACGAGCAGCCTAGGCGGTAATTTATATGTACCGCCCAGCGGGGTGTTTTTACCCTAAATAGGGTTGTTTACGTGATCATTTTCAAGCCTAAATAAGACCCCGAGCGTAAAACAAGTATCTATCCCTGAAAGGGCATAAACAGAGCTTTCCAATGATACCCCAACCATCCTTGTACGACCGCTAGTTTTCTTGCAACGATCGCGCAACACGAGTGCAAAAACCATGTAATTAAGTAGTTTCCCTACATAATTCCCTGTGTAGCGAGTGCGTGAGGGTGGGGGAGGGTGGAATTCATGTCAGTAGGTCCGCCGCGGTGGTCTGGAACAGTCATACGCTTGCTACTCTCCTACCACCACTTATCTCTCTCTCTCAGCAACATTACGTGGTGAAAATGGCACACGACATAAGTTGTGAACCGCCACTTAGTCCAAATTTCTTTCACACGACATAAGTTGCGCGCCGCCAATAAAGGGTTAAAGAGTTCAGTTGTTACATCACCCCCTCCAGGATCTTCTTCGGATGACACTTCCTCCCGCCACCGAAAGAGACCTCGGACCAAAGATCCGCCGGAGAAACTAGCTTCAGCCAGCCGGCGAGATAGGTCAAGATCGCTTTTGCCACAAACCAAGATGGTCAGATGACCAGGAGGCTAAGAGGTCCCGCTCGAACTTTGACTCCGCATTATCCGCCGGGGACAAACCAAAGTCGAGCCGGCATAGGAAGTCCTCCTCAAGAAAGAAGACGGCTAAGGATCCGTCAAAATCGGGAAAGAAATCTTCATCTAAGAGAGAGGCATCAAGAGACACATCTAGTTCTGTCTCAGGCTATTCCCCCTAATTTACTATTCCCCTTAATCCTGCACCGGAACCTATTGTTTTACCTGTGTTAGGGAGGGAAAGAAGTGGCAGTGTAGTTTCTCACCGGCGGAGACATGAGAGCTCAACAGACCGGCGTTCACCTGTTCAGGAATCCACCATGTTTGAGATCCCAGATTTAAATTTTGTTGATCTGTCTGGGCCCGGAGGTTCCTACCAATCACAAACAGATACATATGAAACTGCTGCCCGGGTTGATGAGTCTCGGTCGGAGACTGAACCAGCCCCCTCAGCCCGGTCAACGGGGTCACACATATACCAACAAGGGGTATATACTGAGGAACTGGCGCCTAGCCAACGACCAGTCTCTCAACTATCTGGACCGCAGGGCTCAGAGATGTCACAGTCCGCATCCCAGTATGATCAGGATAGTGGGGTTTTTGTAGTAAAGGATCAGTTGCAAGAGCTGTTTTATTTCATGAGGCAGATTAAGAGTGAGCGACAGGCTGTTACCCCAACACCAGTAACCCCGGCGGTGCAACCTCTTGGGCAAGTGTTAGTGCATCCTCAAGTTACCGTAACTTCTCCTCCCCCTACCCTCACTGTCAACTCCGTGGTTCCGACTCCAGGTACCTCTGCTCTATTGCAATCTAACGTGATTTTTTTTTCGGAATTGTTACCCCCCCCCCCCACTAGACAAGTCCATCCCCAGAAAAAAATGCCCTATGCCACTCTTGTATGGACCGGATACTTCTTGGTCAGTATGTCACCCTCTGCGCCCCGAGCTCGCACAACCCACGGTTACAGGTGAGTCACCTGTCCCGAGTCTCTGGGTTATAGAAGCAAGTGAAGAGAAGAAATTAAGGGCCAAGAACCAGTTGGGAGAGGTGCTTGATGTTGTTATTAAGGCCATCCCAAAAAATTTCAATCCTGAATTTTTTGTGTACTCACAATCCCCCACCTTGCCTCCTACTTCCGCCGGAAAACTGTTTTCGGACTGGACTAAACCTGATGGGATGAATGATTTAAAAGTGTTGCAGGGTTTGACCCCAGAACTAAATTCCATTCCTTTCAGGGACTCTCATGGGGCCTCATTAGTTCATGTTAAGGGAGGGCGGTATGGGCAGTGGGTTGCTTGGGGACATGAGGCCCAGCTGTTTGCCAGCACCATTGCCAACAAAAGTAGTCATCAACTTCCGTCAGAAGACAATCATTAGTTTTCTATGCCAGTAGGCAAGGCGAACGGGATTCCCCAACATATTTTTGATTTTATTGGGGCCCCGAAATTATCTTTGTGCCAGTTACCTGAACCATTTTGTCCCCCCACACAGGCTCAGATCGACAAAGATTATAAAGTGAGGCAGAAAGCCTGGAGGCTGGCGTCTCAACACCTTCTCAGCCAACAACTTGGAGCCTCTCTGGCTAGGACGACTGAGTCGGTTAGGGACGCCGGAACTCAGAGGGCTCTTTCTCTGACCAGACGCCTCCTCCTCCAAAACTCAATTCAGTCTCTCGGCGATGTCCAGACAGCTATCTTTGAGTCTGTACGAGTGCACCAAGATATAAGAGTGTATTTGGTGAGGAGACTTCCGGCGGAGATCGGTAGAAGGTTGCTCCTATCCAATATTTTTACAGCTACCTTAGTCTCTAACGAAGCATGGAGAACAGTAACTTTTCTCCTAGACCAACAACCTGCCACCACTACTAAATTCATGGGTGAGCAGGCAGCTAAACAAAATTTCAGAACTAAGAGTTCCTTTCGTGGTCAGTCACAGTTCAATCAGTCAGCCAAGACTATCACACCCCCTGCTCATACCGGGGCACATAAAGGGCGCGGTAACTTCAGGGGTAGAGGGAGGTGGTTTCGGGGCCAACACAGGGGTAAACCCAATAGGGATGGTAGCAAGACCTCTCATCCCCCTATGCCAAAGTCAGAGTCACATTCATCCTCCAAAAACTGAGACACACCACAGGGCTCTCTCACTCCCAGTGCCAAGGCAAGGTGAGACGGATCCGAGAGTAGTACTGCCGGACAAGACCAGTCATGTGACTGGCAACTTCTGAGATTATTTCCGGGCATGGCCCCGGCGAACATAGGCAAGGACAGTGGTCCGCAAAGGTCTCTCGTGGCGGTGGTCCCGGCGACCCCGTTTACGTTTCCCCACAGAATTCAATCGGATTTCATTGGAGGTGGGATCCATTATCAAAGAGATGGCACAAAAGCAGATCATTATCCCCAGTCCAACGTCAATGCCAGTGTTCATATCCCGGTTGTTTTTGGTGCCAAAGAGGGACAGTGTTCAGATGAGGCCGGTGATCGACCTCTGATATCTCAACACCCACATTCACAATCAGTCATTCAGGATGCTGACAGTGAATTAGATCAGGTTGTCACTTCCGCCGCAGGGCTGGATGTGCTCAATAGATCTGAAAGACGCCTATTGGCATGTCCCAATCAACAAACGTTTTCAGAGGTTTCTAGCCTTACGCAACGGGGATCAAACGTTTGTTTTTCAAAGAATGCCCTTTGGATTAAATCTAGCACCCCGAGTTTTCACAAAATTAGTTCGCCAGGCATTGCTACCATTGCTCAAACAGGGAATCATGATTTTATGGTACCTAGACGATTGGCTAGTGGTAGCCCAATCCAAGATAATGTGCCTTCATCATGTTCAACTAGTATTAGACCATGTAGAGACCTTAGGGTTCAGGGTAAACTTAGCAAAGTCATCTCTCATTCCCACCAAGCAAATCCAGTGGGTGGGCCTTATCTGGGATACCGAGTTACTAACTCTGAGTCAGAGTGTGGACAACCGTCAGAGATTTCGCAGCAAACTCTTCCGATTTCTGTATTCTTGGACGACAACGAGGAATCTCTGGGAATCTCTGGTAGGCTCACTCAATTGGATACAGCTGACGGTACCGTTAGGTCGTCTGAAGGTCAAAAGAATTATCTTGGAAGGAAACAGGTGTTTTCCACTTTCACCGGCGGAAACACCGAGGACAATTCCAACTTTAATCCACAACCTCCTGGCGGCTTGGGCGAAGCCAGATCTAATTCACTCCTCCTTGACTTGGACAGCTCCACCTCCGACGGTTTGGGTAGATACAGACGCGTCAGGAACCCTGGGCAACTTAGGCCATCAGGGTCAGGGTCGATATTCAACATCAAATCATCTTCATATCAATACCAAGGATTTGCTAGTCCCACTATTCTTTTTACAGGAGCACGGCATGAGCCAGGCGGGAAAGTCTCTAGCCTTCAGAATGGACAATTTGACTGCAGTGACATGCATTCAAAAGCAAGGGTCAGTGAGATCACAAGTGTTACAAGGGTTGTCAGAAAAGATATTTCGACTAGCCATGAGGCTCGGGATTTATCTTCACGCAACGTATCTGCCCGGCGTAGCAAATGTATGGGCGGATGCTCTGTCCCGGAGATAGAGCACTCAAGTAGAATGGGCTCTCAGACAAAACATCTTTCAAAAGTTGATTGCAGAGCCCTACCATCCACAAGTGGACTTGTTCGCGTCAGAGGCAAGCCACAGGCTGCCTCAATACCTCACACGCCGGAGTCTCACTCCGGTGGGGGGTCCGGATGCATTTCTGGTAGAGTGGAACAAATGGAGCTCCATTTATCTGTTTCCACCTCCAGACGCATCCTTAATATGCAAAGTAGTTCACAAACTACGGGATTATCGGGGCATGGCCTCGATGATCGCGCCCTTGTGGCCGGCTCAAGTGTGGTACAACCAATTGAAGATGTGGTGCGAGAACCCGGTGTCGCTCCCGATCTCGTACTTCCACTTAGAGACAATTGGAAACCTCAAGACCTCGCTGACTTTTGCCTTGTGGATATTCAGAAGGCCAAGTGGCTAGGCCAGTTTGGGGAAACCGTGACTCACAAGTTGATCAATCAGTATGCTCCATCAACCCGACGACAGTACCAATCACACTGGAAGTCATTTACTACCTGGATTGTAGAAACTGGTCAACAGCAGTCCTCAGTGGCTCTGGTGTTTAATTATTTAAATTACCTATTCGATATTCAAAAGTTGTCAGTTGTCACATTAAGGAATCACCTCACAGCAATTAGGACACCATTTTTAGATTTAACTGGTCTGTCTGTACCGGAGGCGGAGGAAAAGGGTTTCATGAGGTCTTGCTTCAAGCTTCGCCCTCCTCCTCGTCAACTCACACCCACCTGGTCTCTTGATGTGGCCCTTGAGATGATTCAGTCCCATAAATATTGCAAGGATCCTCCCTTTGACCTAATACTTAACAAGGCCATTTTTCTAATGGCACTGGCTACGGGTGACAGGGTGTCTGAGTTGGCGGCGATAAGTTCGGAGCCAAACTGTCTAAGGTTTTCAAGGCGCAACATGGGTGTACAACTGTACATATTGCTCCTGCTCCTAACTTCATTGCTAAGAATGAACATTATAATCATGTATTTACAGAGTTCGAAATTCCGGCTCTGAAACAGGGTGACAGGCACCATTTACTGTGTCCAGTGCAGTCACTTATGTTATTTATGCGGGCTTCCCGGCCCTCAAAGGCGGGAGCCCTCTGGGTTTCACGGACAGGTATTCGGTTACAAAAACTCCGGCTAGCTGCGTTATTAGTGGAAGTCATTCGTGAGAGTAATCCCGGCGTGTTGGCAAGATCACACGATATCCGTAAATGGGCGGCATCACTTCGATTCCTCCATAATTACTCCCTAGAAGATATTCAGCAGACCCAATTGTGGTCATCAAATCATACTTTTCTCACACGTTACCTGTCCGTCAATCTCATGAAACCTTCTCGTACATGTGTAGCATTAAGGCAGAAAGTCTAGTTTTAAGCTAATTTTGTGATGAAAAAGGGGGGGGGGGGCGGAGTATCCTAGCTAAGGACTCTACCTGCCTTTGAAGTGATACAAAATGTATTGAGTATTAAGGTCATGTGATAATCTGTTCCTTAGACTAAAGTAAGTCTACTCAGGAAATTTTTATTTTTATGTTAACACTATGGATGCAATAGGGTTTCCAATATACTCAATAATTTTAAGGATTATGATTAGAGTAGGAGTACAAATATTTTGGTAATACAGTACCTGAGGCCATGAATATGTAGGCCAACATATTAACAAATTTGGATGATAATAAATGTTTCATTTATCTTGGGATGTAGCCTATAAGCTAAATGAATAGTTTATTCTTGCGTTACACCAACTGTTCTATCAAACGTAAAGGTGCTAACACCATAGGCTTCCTTTAAGAAACGCCGCCTGTAACCCTCTTTTATATTTTTCTTTGATATTAAACTGATCTGATTAGTAAGTGTTTATTTGGACCTTATCTGGTTCATTAGTGGTATTCCATGTTCATGATGAATGTCCCCCTCCAGTCTTGAGAATTCAGGCGCATCGTCAATGATGAAGGGGCCACTAATAAATTATAGGTTTGAGTCTCGAAGGGAAGAAGGAAAACCTAATATTTAGTAGTGGCCCCGGAATCATTGACGATTTTGGCCCGCCCTTCCGTCCCCTTCCCATTCATCTGCTACATTTTTGAGAGTCTCGATATGTCAGATTAAGAATGAACAGACGCTATGAGCAAGATGGCGTGCCGTACCCAAAAGAGCAGATGCACGGGAAGCGCAATGCTAGGTCAAGTTTAATTTTTATTCTTTATTTATTTTACTAGTTTTTCTTGTAGTGGTACCCACATCATAAGGACGAGTCCGTGAGTGATTTTAAGAGCGTTTCGCTCACGATGTGTGGCAATCGTATTTTGAGTTCTCCCCGGGCGGGAAGTTTGAACAGCAAGCTAGAGTTCAAAGATTGGCCATTACCTACGTAAGGCGCATCGTCAATGATTCCGGGGCCACTACTAAATATTAGGTTTTCCTTCTTCCCGTTGGGACTCAAACCTATAATATAGTTACTGTCTAGACTAGAGTCTTGACTCTAGACAAAGATAAGGGAGCTAGAGAGTGTGGGATCAAGGTCAAATTTACTCTTAACCAGTTAAGTGAATCGCCCCTGCCCCACCTGGGATCATTAATGGCGATGCACACAATTTATAATTGTTCTCACCTTTGTGAAAAAACTTATAATTGTTCTCACCTTTGTGAAAAACTTATATTTATATTTAATGAAACTTGCGGGTATACGTAGCCCTAATTATGTCATTGAACTTGTAAATTGTAGATATTTACCAGCGAAATATTGTACAGTTCTGGCCAAAAGTCTCTCGACTCGTCTGGTAGCATTTGGCAGCTCATATTGGGGGAACTGGGGTTGGAGTTGGGGATTCTCTCCACCCTACCTGAGTGATATCATATGACAGAGGGAATCGGATTGGCTGACAAGACAACATAGCTAATACACTTTGTTTTATGGACGTAAAAACGTAAATGACAGATATAGTTATTTAGGTATTTATTTTTGTTTGCCACAAGCTAATATAATCCTTTCATGTAAAAGGTATTGATTTTAACCAACATCAATATCGTGAACGAGTAACGATCACAGCGGTAATTTGTGCCTCAAGATTAAATTTTGTTGACAATTTTTGACCAGGAGAGATGGATGCATCATATTTAGCTCTCAACAAATTATTGTTATCAATTTAGGAAATATACCTTGGGTAGGGTAAAACAGTTGTTTTAACCAAATGAAGATTATAACGCGCTTTGACAGTTTATACTGGCTATCATCAGACGATTTTATTCTGAGTTGGAATGGGATACAGACGTCAGAGGGTTGATTAGGCCAGTCTTTGCCCTTATTACTCCCACAGATCCTTCCTGAACTGCATAAAACTGTCTAATGAAAACTAGAACTATATAAGTATCATAATGCGTCAATATCGTCACAGGGTTTATTTCCTGATGATTATAAGCGTAACCGGTACTGGATAACATGTTGTAATTTTGACACAACAGGAAATTCATTTCTTCATTCCCTGCTATACATTCATGTGTAAGCCTAATACTATATCCTTCCTATTAATTAATTAATTCGCGTACGAGTCTACATTATATTTCAATAGGTTTTTTTTCCAGACCCATTCTATATTAGCAGCTAGAGAATTATGAGACATATTCACAACTTATTTTGACAATCATTAGACAATTTTATGCAACATGGGAAGGCGCTTGGACCATAAAAATAGAAAAGCTAACTCTATTAAATATATTACATTTTATAGCAGACAGATAAAAAACTATTAGCCTATATCCATATTGATCACATCTACACATGTGGTGAGCTGGTAAAGAGGAGGAGTGGGTGGGTGTGGGGGCTGGGTGGGAGGGAGGGAAGCGGTAGGGTTGTTTGGTGATTTGCAATAAGTAATGCTATATTTAGACTCAGTATTGACAATAATTTATTATTTCGCCGAAGCATTACTTCATATGAATTTAACTATAAGGACATTGTTTTCAGCTTAGGAAGGATCTGATTAAAGTCAAATGGGTTCAATCAATATTTTTATTCAAGCAAATCGTTCTTTAAAGTTTTCTGATCCAGAAGTAGGCACACATACTGTCATTGGGATTCCCAGTCCCATCATATGAAGTCAGGGTAACGTCACATAATTTTCCATAACTGAAAAGTGTCATTATATTACGTTACATTAACCCGTCCAGTACCGGTGCCGTCTATGGTATTTTGTTTTAGCTATAATTATTAGACCATAATATGAAGATAAGGACAAATATGTGGCAGCTACTGGGATCCTTTTATATAGTATATAACCTTCAATTTGGTAGACAGCTTTCCGAAGCTGAATATAATCACCTAATAATTCTCAGAATATAATATACGAGACGTCACCGGTACTGGATAGGTTAATAAACTCTAGGCCCACAAGACACAGGCACTGAACTAATATGTAGAAAGCATCAAGAACAAGGATGTCCAAATATAACAAAACAAGTTAATAAGATGAAGGAATTATATGATAGTCCACAGTGGAAAGCATTAACCCTTCCAGTACCAGCGATGTATTTTAAACTTTATTTCAGCAATATTAAAGCGGTTTTATGAAGATTACAAAGGACATTGTGGTAGCTAAAAGGATTAACTGACATGGTTCGTAGCCATGTAATTGGTATACGTCCTTCCTAAACTGAATAAAATTACCTAATAGTAGTCAGAATATAATGAACAGGATATCACCGGTACTTGATGGGATAACACTCTAAATATCCCATCGCCAAGCGACTAAGGACATAATTATGGCACCGAGTCTTAGTCAATACTGTTTAGGACAAATTAATAAATACAAATAACAACGGAAGTTAGATATCATTAAGAATGCGAAGATGAATAAGGAAGGACATGATACGGTCAATAGAATAAGAAGGACATGATACGGTAAATAGAATAAGGAAGGACATGATACGGTCAATAGAATAAGAAGGACATGATACGGTCAATAGAATAAGAAGGACATGATACGGTCAATAGAATAAGGAGGACATGATACGGTCAATAGAATAAGAAGGACATGATACGGTCAATAGAATAAGAAGGACATGATACGGTCAATAGAATAAGAAGGACATGATACGGTCAATAGAATAAGAAGGACATGATACGGTCAATAGAATAAGAAGGACATGATACGGTCAATAGAATAAGAAGGACATGATATGGTCAATAGAATAAGAAGGACATGATACGGTCAATAGAATAAGAAGGACATGATACGGTCAATAGAATAAGAAGGACATGATACGGTCAATAGAATAAGAAGGACATGATACGGTCAATAGAATAAGAAGGACATGATACGGTCAATAGAATAAGAAGGACATGATGCGGTCAATAGAATAAGAAGGACATGATACGGTCAATAGAATAAGGAGGACATGATACGGTCAATAGAATAAGAAGGACATGATACGGTCAATAGAATAAGAAGGACATGATACGGTCAATAGAATAAGAAGGACATGATACGGTCAATAGAATAAGAAGGACATGATACGGTCAATAGAATAAGAAGGACATGATACGGTCAATAGAATAAGAAGGACATGATATGGTCAATAGAATAAGAAGGACATGATACGGTCAATAGAATAAGAAGGACATGATACGGTCAATAGAATAAGAAGGACATGATACGGTCAATAGAATAAGAAGGACATGATACGGTCAATAGAATAAGAAGGACATGATACGGTCAATAGAATAAGAAGGACATGATACGGTCAATAGAATAAGAAGGACATGATACGGTCAATAGAATAAGAAGGACATGATACGGTCAATAGAATAAGAAGGGGACTCCAAAGAATATCAGCAAGACGCGGTGGGCAGTACAATGGAAAAGGAAAGGGAATATGACAGTTTCATGATCGTTATAATAGGATAGGCTACTATTTAATGATCTTTCTATTAAGTATGGTGTTAAACACATCATTATACAACATATCATATATAATTCCCCCCACCCAATAACCAAATATTTCGAATTAATGAAATCACAAATAGTACTATGGCATAATATATACTGTAACTAAATATGAGTTTTTTGCCACAAGGCGGCACAGATTTAGGAATGAGATCAATCCTTTCAGTCATATTAGAGTTGAGGTTTCAGTCTTCAAATCGTTCAGAAGTTTGATAATCACTCAAATGTATAACTTGACTTAAAATATAATAAAGCGTTTTATACATTATAGAGTTCCTTGCGAATGTGATTACAGTCTTCAATGATATCCGTTACATTACATCTACTGATATAAGATAATAGTGTATTGTATTATTATTTCGTAGAGTTTCACAGTATTTTCTAAACAATTGTGAAATGAAGGGTAATTTATCCTTAATGATCTTTAACTTCCGTTTTTTTTTTTTTTTTTTTTTTTTTTTTTTTACCAGTATTGACCAAGACTCGGTGCCATAATTATGTCCTTAGTCGCTTGGCGATGGGATATTTAGAGTGTTATCCCATCAAGTACCGGTGATATCCTGTTCATTATATTCTGACTATTATTAGGTAATTTTATTCAGTTTAGGAAGGACGTATACCAATTACATGGCTACGAACCATGTCAGTTAATCCTTTTAGCTACCACAATGTCCTTTGTAATCTTCATAAAACTGTTATTGCTGAAATTAAGTTTAGAATACATCACTGGTACTGGAAGGATTAATGCTTTCCACTGTGGCCCATCATATCATTCCCTCATCTTATTAACTTGTTTCGTGATATTTGGACATCTATCTGTCCATCTATCTATTGCCTGACGCCGTGATCCCCAAAGGGGTGGCTACGAACGAAACGCCCCATGCACCTCTGTCCCCAGTCAGTCGACGCCCCTCCTCCCAACCAGCACCGCCTTCATCCATATGCTTCACTCCATCCTTCCACCTCTATTTCGGTTTACGTCTCCCTCTCTGTCCTTCCACCTCGCTCTCGTACACCCTCTTTGTAATTTTTCTCGCTTCCCATTCGCTCTATATGGCCGAACCATCTCAAGGTGTTTCTTTCCACACTTTCCAACTCATCTACCTCCACACCACACCTCCTCCTTACTTTCTCATCCTTGTTCTTAATATGTTTTACAAATTAGTTCAGTGCCATATGGCCTCTATCGCTTGGCGCAAGAGTTTATTAACCTATCCAGTACCGGTGACGTCTCATTAATTATATTCTGACAATGATTAGACGATTATATTCAGTTTCGGAAAGCTGTCTACCAAATTGAAGGTTATATACTATATAAAAGGATCCAAGTAGCTGCCACATATTTGTCCTTATCTTCATATTATGATCTAATAATTATAGCTGAAACAAAATACCATAGACGGCGTCGGTACTGGACGGGTTAATGTAACGTAATGTAATGAAACTTTTCAGTTATGGAAAATTATGTTACATTACCCTGACTTCATATTATGATGGTTTATATTTCACAACAACGTTAACAAAACTAAAAACACATTCGGAATTCCTATCAATATGTTGTAAGAACTCTCTTTATATCATAGTTTTTTTGTTTTTTTTTTGTTTTTTTTTTAAACTACACTCAGGTTATTATCAGTCTACTTCATTCGACTTAATCACGATCTGCTTGAATCGATTGAACCCATTTCAGTTTAATCAGATCCTTCCTAAGCTGACATTTGTTTTTCTTATAGTTCACTTCATAATTATGAAGTAAAGTTTCGTCGGAATGATATAGATTATATTATTGTCAAGAATTGAGTCTCCATAATTATGGTATTGCAAATCGCCCGGCCCCCACACCCACCCACTCTTCCTCTTTACCAGTTCACCACACGTGTAGATGTGATCAATGTGCATATAGTATTTTTTTTATTTTATCAGTCTGCTATAAAATGAAATATATTTAATAGAGTTAGCTTTTCCCTTTTGGTGGACCAAGTTCCTTCCCACATTATACAAGATCGTCTAATGATAGCCAAAATATACTGTCAAAATATGTCATAATACTCAAGATATAATACTGTATATATATATATATATATATATATTTACAGTAGATAAGTCTTAGAATAATTACCCCTTTAAGACATGATGACGCATTTCCTTTTGGGTTTCTCGTTATTATTAGCTAGACGATTATATTCAGATTCGGAAGGATGGATGGTAGTTAAAGGTTTATTAAAGAGGGTTATTGAATTATAATGAAGACCTTTATGTGGATTAGTTCATTAATAGGAAGCATATAATATACATAGAGCTTGCATATCCATTTATTTTAAGGAATGTTACGTTCAACAACTAAGACCTGTTCTCCAGTACGATTTATTCATCATAAAATATAGACAACTGTTTCACACAGCCCAAGATATATTTCCTAAATTGATAAAAATCATTTGTTGAGAGCTAAATATGATACAGCCACCTCTCCTGGTCTAAAATTGTTAATCTTGAGGCACAAATTACCGCTGTGATCGTTACTCGTTCACTATATTGATGTTGGTTAAAATCAATGCCTTTTACATGAAAGGATTATATTAGCTTGTGGCAAACAAAAATAAATACCTAAATCACTATATCTGTCACTTACGTTTTTACGTCCATATAATAAAGTGTATTAGCTATGTTGTCCTGTCAGCCAATCAGAATCCCTCTGTCATATCACTCAGGTAGGGTGGAGAGAATACCCCAACTCCAACCCCAGTTCCCCCAATATGAGCTGCCAAATGCTGCCAGACGAGTCGAGAGACTTTTGGCCGGAACTGTACAACATAAAAATAATAATAATAATGATAATAATATTAATAATAATAATAATTGTAATAATAATAATACTAATAATAATAATAATAATAATAATAATAATAATAATAATAATAAGGCACCGGAAATAAGGGCACTGGAAAAAAAAACACAGGAAAACAATGGCATATTCTTCTGGGTAGGAGAAAATGGCATATGAAAATCTGTCATAATGTTTAATTAGGCAAGGTTATTAAAAACAAAATGTTTGTAAGTGGTTTCTAATTTTACTAGCAATAATTGACTCTAGTAGCTTTCCTATGCTTGATGTGAGACTAATGGGACGGTAATTGGATGCTATTGATATATTATATCCTTTTTTTATTTTTTATTTTTTTATTGACTCTCTGGAGGCAATCCAATGAAGAATGACGCAAATGATCCACATTGTTAGAAATTTATCATATAGGGAGAGGCTGATAACCCTTGGCTTGCATTCATTAGAAAGACGAAGATGTACAGTATAGGAGATATGATATATGATAGCTCAGGAACGGTAGAAAATTTCAAGTGCAAACCTGATAGTCATAATTATGAATGATATGGGTTGGGTGTGAATGGGATCTGCCTCGTGTGGGCCGGTCGGCCTTATGCAGAATTCCGGTTTCTTAAGTTCTAACCTAACCTAACCTACCTTAAGCTAACTTAACCTAACCTATGGTGAGTACACTACCAAATATGTATAATTACATAATGCAATATTTCATATTGCATCGTATGGAAACACATTTTAGTGATCTATTACTTCTTAATACAACCTTTTGTTTTATGTGCCATTTTTTCCTAGTCCGTAAATTGTGATTTTTTTGTCCTGTGCCGCTTTTTCCGGTGCCTTTTTTTCTCCGAGTACCATTGATACATGTATTTCTCCGAGTACCATTGATACATGTATTTTTCTCCGAGTACCATTGATACATGTATTTTCCTTTACACTAAAAATGATTACCTATTTTAAGCAGTCCAACTATAGAATGTAAGGTATCTTAGTTTAGCCCCCTAGAAATACTTTCTCTAAATTGCTTACTACTCATATTCATATATTTTGTATTCTCCCCAGCCAACTTAATCCCACAAGGACCCCAATGGAAATATACGCCTAACGGCCTTACTGGGCTATCCTTAGTTGGAACTATGCAAAGCTGATACATGTCATATTTGTAACATATTATGTTGTACCTACATTGTAAAATACTAACTGAATAAATATTATTATTATTATTATTATTATTATTATTATTATTATTATTATTATTCTGGAAAAAATACAGTCTGTGGGGACGAACAGACTTCAAGGTGGGGGCGAACGCACTTTATTGTTCGAGCGAAAATACCATTATTTGGGCGAAGGGACTTCCTTGTTTGGGCGAACAGACTTGCTTGATTGGGCGAACGGACCTTGTCATTTGGGCGAACGGACTGGAAAGTGTGGGCGAACGGACTTTGGGTGAAAAGACTTGTGAGCGAAAAGACTGTAAACCGCGCTAGGTAGCCTATTCCACATGTCTACGACTCTGTTAACAAACCAGTATTTGCCTATATCTTTCCTGCAAGAAAATTAGTATGTTCTTTTGCAAGTACCCATCCAAATATTGCATTTTGAAGACAAGTCTGTAGCCTACACCTGGGTTGTCTATAATTATACTAAAGCTTTTAAGACCCGCTTCCACATTTGGCACCTTAGTGGTAATTGACCAATTATCTTGTTGTCTTTACACCTGGTAAAGCTATATTATAGCCTTCACGGCCCACCTACATCTTTGATATTGTTATAGTTATACCCAAGTTATACGATACATATACAGCACATGCATTGTATATATGGGTTAGACCACAAGAACATAAGAATACAGGTGTCTGCAGAGTGCCTATGTGGTATATCCCTCTCACACCCAACCCAACTCATCCATATAGGTATCAAACTTAAGCTTGACCAGAAGAGTTTAACCTGTTGGCTCAGAATACTCATATTTTGGTTGGATTTAGAAAATAATATCGAGACTAACAACACCTAAATTAGCGTACCGTAACCTGAGGGCATATGATTGAGTTTTCTAGTGAAATGTGCAGAGTATGACAGACAGGACAAAACGACTACAATAATTAGGCTAGGCTACGTTATTCTTACCTTAGGTGGTACATTACAATGAATATATTACAATAAACTCGATTACAATACTTTATTATTATACATTTTGTCTAGGTGTATTTGTAAACGTGTATGTGTGTGTGTGTGTGTGTGTAAAAGTAGGCCTATGTGTGTGTATAACTGCATGTGTACGTGGGCATATGCAATATAATTAGAGAGGCATATGGACGAGATGGGTTGGGTGTAAGGGGGATCTGCCGTGTGTGGGCCAATCGGCGTTCTGCAGACCCCTGTTTTCTGACGTCTGACCGTTTTTGGTGAGGTCAGTCCTCAGGGTTTTAGTGAGCTGGGCCTATAATTAGGCCTTGTAATTAGGGTTGGGTGTGAGAGGAATCTGCCTTGTGTGGGCCAATCGGCTTTCTGCAGACTCCCATTTTTTTATGTTCTTAAGATGTGTGTGACATGTGTGTGTACACTTTGTGTATAAGCAAAAACGATTAGTTGGTTGAGAGTGGGTGGGTGAGATAAGGTATTTAAGTGGTTGATAGTGTGCGAGCGTTTGTAAAAGCGAAGTTAATTAACATAATTGACCCAACTCAATTTTATATATATATCCGGTAGCTTAATTCAGTACTTTATCCTTATCAACTGAATAAAGGTGGTTTGTAAATGTGGATATATTTTTTTTTTCTTTTTTTTAAAGAGACAATGAACGGAGGAAGGAAAAACACAGATAACACAAAAAGGTCCATGTGCTTAAAGGCATCCTCCATTCATAAAATGTTTGTAACAACTGGATTTAAACTGTTGTAGATTGTAAGTTTGTGGAAAGCAACTCGAGGGAAGTCAATTCCAAAGAGTAGTAGTTCTGGGGATAAATTAATTTTGATAAGCAGAAGTTCTGCATTGTGGAGGAGAAAGTGTAAATTCATGGGCACTCTCAGCTGCCCTAGTTCTACGGGGAAAGATGTGGAGAGGCGGCACAATTGAAGCAAGTTCCTCGGAACATTTGCTGTGAAAATATCTGTAGAATAATGCAAGGGATGCAACGTTTCTTCGTATGGATAATGTAGGAAGGTCCTGTGTGATTGCAGGGTTATTGATTAATCTAAAAGTTTTATTTTGAATTTTGTCCAACTGCCTCAATGCAACCACTCAACTTCCACTCCACAGAGGTGAACAGTAATCCATCTGAGAACGCACATTTGTATATATTACGGCCAACTGCTCGCCAGTGAAGAATTCTCGAACTCTGTACAAGAGTCCCAGTTTTTTAGAGGCATTCTTAGCAATGCTTCCAACATAATGTGTCCAGCTCAGGTTAGTAGTTAATTTTACACCGAGAATGTCAATACTAGGGGAAGTGGGAATATTTACATCATTAACAAATATATGGGAGTCAGTGAGATTCTGTCGGTTAGAAAATTGAATGTACTTGGTTTTCTGTGCATTAAAGGAAACTAGATTCTTTTGTCCCCATCCATTAATTCTAGATAGGTCCTGGTTCAGAGAAATTGCAGTGTTTATTTTTGAATTTATAAGATCGGGTTGGGTGAAAGAATTGGTAAATGTGAAGGAACTGTGGAGTGTTGAGTCATCGGCATAGGAATGTATTGGATTATGAGTGGTTGATATGAGATCATTGATATGAATGAGGAACAGAGTTGGGGCCAAAACTGATCCCTGGGGAACACCAGCATTTATTGAGTGAAATTGAGAATAAAGGCCATCTACCATTACACGGTGGTGATGGGCTGGTCTATCAGAGTGAGAGCTGAGCGATCTCTGCCATACCCATAGCTTACTCTGACTGTTCCTTTTACTTATAATATATCTTCTAGATCTCAAGTGACGGCGTCTTTTCCGTGGATTGACCTCCCTACTGCCAACCTAGAAGTTGGCAGATTGGGAGCCAAAGTGTCACATTATTTCCTTGCCCCTCAACATTCCCTTCATAATTGCTGAGGGGCACAGAGCCTTGGGTGGGGCTTTGGTTTCCCGGGCGTTTCTGCACCCTCCTCAGCTCCCTGCCTTGGAGTGGCTTCGGTCACCTGGGCTTTGTTAGTGGTAAGCAGGGAGGGTTTTGTGGGGGCGCTCGTTTATGGCCTTGGCCTTGCTCGAGACCTTGGGGCTGTTCGGCCAGACAGCCTGGGGAACAACAACAACAACAACAACAACAACAACAACCATTACACGTATTTTTCTGTTATGAAGATAAGAAGAAATTAGTGGAACTAATGATGCAAGGCCGTAGTGTGACATCTTCGACAATAAGGATTAATGCCAGACTCTATCAAATGCCTTTGATATATCCAGTGCTATTGTATGTGTTTCACCATGTTGGTCTGTAGCTTGGTTGATTTGATGCGTAAGAAGGCAAAGAATGTCTGCAGTTGATAGACATAGTCTAAAACCATATTGCCTATCACTGATTAATTTATTATTCTCAAGATGCTTAATTATGTGATTATTTAATATAATGTCAAAGACTTTACCAAGAGTGGAAGTTATAGCTATTGGTCTGTAGTTTGATGGATCTGAAGAGGCACCTTTTTTAGGAACTGGATGGATGTTTGCTTCTTTCCAGGATACTGGGAAGCATGAGGTATGAGTACACAGACGGAAACATTTTGCCAATACAGGAGCAAGCACCAAGGAGCAATTCTTAAGTACTATTGGAGGAATTTCATCTGGACCAGGAGCTTTATCTACTAAGAGATTCTGCAAAATAGTTTTGACATGTCTGGTGTGGATCTTAAGTGAGGGAATTTCAGGCGAATTAAAATTAAGTACAGGGACATCTTGATTTACTTCATCTAAGGTTGAGTTGGTGGAGAAAATATCCGCAAGAAGGTTAGCTTTACCTCGTGGGTCACTTACAAGATTGCCAGTAGGAGATTTTAATGGTGGAATGGATGAAACAGTAGTGAAGATGGATTTGAATGAGTTAAGAGTAGACCAAAATATTGTATTATCATTTGGATTATTTAGAAGTTTATTTGCCTGCTTGTGGAGAAAGTTTGATTTAGTTAGATTTAATAGAATTTTGGCATGATTTCTGATGTTTCTAAAGTAATTAAAGGCTTCATGTGTTTTTGATCTTGTGTATGCATTGTAGGCTATTGCTTTTTGTTCAGTTACTCTAGCACAATTATGGTCAAACCATTTAGGTGAATTAGATCTTTTACTGTACTTTTGATGAGGAATAAAAGTTTCCATTCCAATTTATATAAAATCTTGTATGTGGCTCAAGGTGGAGTGTGCATCATTAGAAAAGAAAGAGGTCCAGGGAATATCAATAAGGAAATCTTGAAGACCCTCCCAGTCTGCCCTATCGTAATGCCATTTAGTCACCAAAACAGGTTCAGAGTGGGAAGGTGTGGTAGGTGATAGACAGGTGGCCTGTATCAGACAGTGATCAGAAGATCCAAGCGGGGACCTCACTGTAACATCATAATTTTCTGAATTGGTTGTTAAAAATAAGTCCAGTAGGTGGGAATTATGATCAGGATTATCTGGTACACAGGTGGGTTGGTTGACTAGTTGAGTGAGATTAAATGAGTCTGCAAATAGCTCACATTCAAGACCAGCATCATCAGTCCTGGCTGAATGAGTGAGCCATTCAACATTATTGATATTAAAATCACCCAACACAGTGATTTCAGAAGAAGCATTTAAGTTGAGGACACTGAGTTGTGAGGACAGAGAATCAAAAAGACTTTGCTCTGGAGGAGTATTTGGGGAACGGTAGATGCACCATATGTATTTAAATTTACCAGCAGAAATTAATTTGTATATAGAATAATCAAAATAGGGACAATTGAAACTATTAACCTCCTCCAGGGCAATTTCAGATTTTGCGAAGCAACATACACTGCCTTTAGGTCTGAAATTTTGGAGCAGTTGATAACTTGGAAAATTAAACCTAGATGTGTCAGATGTGGATGTTACTTGAGTCTCTGTCAAAAAAAGGAGAGTAGGGGATTCTGCTTGAAGAAATTGGTGTACAGAATTGATGTTAGAGTGAAGTCCCCTAATATTGCTAAAGAAAAAGCTGCACCGACGAGCAGCTTTGGGACGTTGCAATGCTGTTGACACAGTCGCATGATGTGGAATAGCCTTAACCCTTTCACGCTTTTATGACGCAGAGGTTGCCAGATTAGCAATACTTAATAGAGTTCTCTCACTCTTATAATTACCTCTCCAAAATTAGTTTTCTGCCCACAGCTAACTCAAAGACAACTGCAGAGGTTGCAGTAACTAAACTAAAGGTTTATAAATACCCCTGATGGTAACAAAGGCTTTAAAGTATCCCCAATAGGCTCAAAATCACGTCATATGCGTGAAAGGGTTAATTAGACTTGAGTTTGCCATATAGCTAGATATGAAATGTTTATTTTATAGATTATTTAATGAATTGGCTAAATATACAGTATTTGTTAGTTATTTTGTTAATTAAATTACATTTCTTAATTTAATCGTCACACATACACACAAAGTTTTATACAATCACAAATCACAAGGCTATAACCATAGTCTATATTTATTGTGCATTTACGTAAGACTCGATCCAGGCTCCAATCTGCAAGGCAGGTAGCGTATAATATAGGACTGCTGTATTTATTACCCTTCCGTACTATTGCGGAGCGGTCCAATCTGCAAGGCAGGTAGCGTATAATAAAAGACTGCTGTATTCATTACCCTACCGTACTATTGCGGAGCGGTCCAATCTGCAAGGCAGGTAGTGTAAGAAAGGACCTCTGTGTTTAATACCCTTCAGTACCCGACTGAGGTACGGAGCTGTACTAACCTGCTACTACTGAGTGGTACATACTGACTGCCATACGTGCGGAGCCATCCAGATCCCTTATTGGGCGGAATGCGAGTCATTTCGAGCGAATTCCTGATCGAGCTGATGCACAATCGAGCGAATGCGTTCCTATTCGAGCGAATATCGGTTAGAGCTAATACCTGTTTGACCGAACAAAATTTGTGTTTTATCTACAAGTAATATTAAATTAAGGTTACTTTTCATAATGTTAAGCTATGTTTCATAATAAACAAATATAAACTACATAATATTGACCGATTAACCTATTCGTGAACACACATCACGTGTGTTGTGTTGATTACTGTAGTATCGATCGGTCTCGGGTGGGGGTCTTAAGCTAATATACCCGGCCGAGTTCATATCTGCCGCTTTCATAAATATAACTAAAGATTCATTATTGGATTAACGAAATTAGAGTGAAATTTATATTAATATATGAAACGGTACACTTTGAACCATATGTGCACTACATTATCCTACAGGATTGAGGTCAGAATATGCTTAGCCATTCAACCAGCAACATGTCCCAGAATAGACCTACTTCTACAGCTCCTAAGTTAACCACCCGTGTATCTTAGCCATTCACCCAGCAACATGTCCCAGAATAGACCTACTTCTACAGCTCCTAAGTTAACCACCCGTGTACCTTAGCCATTCAACCAGCAACATGTCCCAGAATAGATCTACTTCTACAGCTCCTAAGTTAACCACCCGTGTACCTTAGCCATTCAACCAGCAACATGTCCCAGAATAGACCTACTTCTACAGCTCCTAAGTTAACCACCCGTGTATCTTAGCCATTCACCCAGCAACATGTCCCAGAATAGACCTACTTCTACAGCTCCTAAGTAAACCACCCGTGTACCTTAGCCATTCAACCAGCAACATGTCCCAGAATAGACCTACTTCTACAGCTCCTAAGTAAACCACCCGTGTACCTTAGCCATTCACCCAGCAACATGTCCCAGAATAGACCTACTTCTACAGCTCCTAAGTAAACCACCCGTGTACCTTAGCCATTCAACCAGCAACATGTCCCAGAATAGACCTACTTCTACAGCTCCTAAGTTAACCACCCGTGTACCTTTTGCCAGAAATATGTTCGGGGAAAAAGGCATGCTCTCTTGTGCGATTGTGGTAATTGGCAGCACAGATTATGCACCTGCTGTTATCGTAAATACAATTGACTACAATAACAAGTCGTATATCTAGGCTATAACAGTGCATACATACTTCAATTTAACTATAAACAAACATTGAAAGTCAAATGAATCAATGTGAAAGATAATACCATCCAAGATAATAGGCTAGTAGGCCTATTTAACATATGCCGTTATCGTAAATATAATTGACTACAATAACAAGTTTTTTACCTATAATATCAAGTGCATACTTTAATTTAACTAGGTTATATAAACAATCGAAAGTCAAACGAATAAATGTGTAAGATAATACTATCCAAGGTAATAGTATTCAATACTTGCCGTTTTCGTAAATATAATAGACCATGACAATTCGCTCGTAAGCGTCTTCGCGCGAATGCGCCTACGCTCGAATATGAATTCGCTCGAATATGAATTCGCCCGAATACGAATTCGCTCGAATACGAATTCGCTCGAATATGAATTCGCTCGAAGTGTCCAGATAGCATTGGGCTATCCTTAGTTGGAATTATGCAAAGCTGGTACATGTCATATTTGTAACATATTATGTGGTACCAACATTGTAAAATGCTAACTGAATAAATATTATTATTATTATTATTATTATTATTATTATTATTATTATTATTATTACCTGGTAAGTTAACCTGGTAAGTTGGCAAAACTGCAATCTAGTCGAAAACGCACCTGGCACCTCTGTGGGCCACTTGCATAAGTTGGTTACCAGGCGCACTGACGGGTCTGAAGGCTAGCCTCCTCGCAGTGACCCCATCAAACTAGAAGAAGAAGGGTGTTACATCATTGGCAAGTTTCTCCGACCTTTGGCTAAGCTATAGTCGACCACTGTGAAGGAATGGCTGCTCTCAGACAGGTATAGCCTAGGCCTATTATACTTACATTATTCACAAAGTGAAAATTACCTGCCTAATACAATTAGGTTATGGTCTAATGAGTAATAATAGAGAACCCGACCTGCCATTCTGAGTTAACCTAGGGTCAACAAATCTACATCGGCCTTATTTATCATGTTTAGGCTATATTGTTTGTAGTTTATCGCCAAGGAATAGGCCTAGGCCTATGGTGTTTTATTGTTGTTTATCATGGTTTGAGTGGAGGATTTGCATTAGTTTACCTACCTGTTTATTTTCAGCTGAGGGTAAATTGACAATGTCATATCCTCATCATGATTACTCCGCTATTATGCCTAATTATGGAGATTTTGTACCAAAATATATGGTTATAATGATGATTTGGACCGACAGTTAGCCCATCGATCTTTTTAGGCCTAATAGGTCTGGTAGAGCATATACATTATTGTTATATAGGCTATATCAATGTCATTAAAAGCTGAAATGTATTATAAGGGAGAACAAAAATAAAAGGTAAATTTATATAATTGCACCTAGCCTATACGAGCTAAACAAAAATACTATTGTATTTAACAGGAAGGTAGGACGAGGTAAGTGATGTGGTAACAGTGGTATAGGTGGCAATATGCGGAAATGGATTATAAGGGCATTCCGCCCCCTCTGACAAAAGTCTATCAATCTAGATGCGACACGGATTTTACAATTTTTCAGAGAGACATTAGCCTAACCTAACCACCTTACCTAACCTATCCTAGTATTATGGGTGGGGGCTGCCGCCCCCACACCCCCGCTGGTTGGGTAAAACGGTAGAAATCCAGTTGGGGTGGAGTGAGTAACCGTAGATGTTCGTAAGGGGGTCAGAGGGGGCAGAATGCCCTTATAATCCATTTCCGCATATTTCCACCTATACATAAGAACTTAACAAAATTGGAGTGTGCTGAAAGCCGATTGGCCTACACAAGGCAGATCCCTGTCACACCCAACCCTAATTATGAGGCCTAATTATAAGCCCAGCTTAAAAACACCATTAGGACTTACCTCACCGAAACGGTGAGAGGTCAGAAAAACGGGGATCTGCAGATCCCCACACCTGACAGATCACCCTCACACCCAACCCATCTCATACGACTTCGTCGTACCTTCCTGTTAAATACAATACTAATTTGTTTAGCTCGTAAACTGTAGGTGCAATTATAGAATAATTCTAAATAAAACGCTAAAATACGCACCACTGCCACCACAGCTATATGGCAGTGCAATCAGGATGGATGTATATTCCGGGCGTACGGTCATGTTTACATAGGGCGATCGCCGCGGTTAACTTCGCGTCTATTTTGACGGCTATTCGGTTATTTAACCACCTGCTGGCAATATATATGATGATGATGATGACAATATGTCATGGGGGTGAGGGGGGGCTATTTGGGCAAAGCCCCCTCTCAACAGGTAAGGTAGGTCCCATAATATACGTATACTGTGTTTTTTGCACTGTTACCCAACTAGTGGGGGGCACTGGGGGCAGCAGCCCAAGCTTACCTGTTTCAATAATAGGCTATAGGAGGTTAAGAGACTTTCTTGTAGTTGCTCCCATCTCTCGTCGTTCTTGAGTACGAATGTCACAACCCACAATACCAGGATAGGTTAGGTAAGGGTGTTAGGTTAGGCTAATGTCTCCTCAAAGTTGACTATTTTTATAACATAAGCTATTACCCCCTTCACCCCGTGAAATCCGAGCCATCTTTCGTCAAAAGTTGGCTCGAGTTTTCTCAAAATCAGGTTTTATGGGTTTGCAATTTGGGAAAACCCAAGCCAACTTTCGAAATTAGGTCACTGTCTTTTTCGATTAATAAAATTGGCAAGAATGTTAAGTGCGGCCGTACCGCCAGCCTTGTTTGCACTACGCGTAGTGGCGTCGGACCTTTGCCATCATGTTCCCGTCTATTTTGACTGCCTTTGGATACAATATTATGTTGAGGAGGGGGGGGCTTTGCCCTCCTTGACCCCCCCATGACATATTGTCATCTTCATATATATTGCCAGCAGGGGGCAAATAACCGTAAAAATCGCCGTTTAAATAGACGCGAAGTTAACCGCGGCGATCGCCCTATGTAAACATGACGACCGTACGCCCGGAATCTACATCCATCCCGCCAAGTTTTGCTACAAAACGCTATAGGCCCTATTATTGTTTTTTACACTTTTAACCCCTCAATTTCCCTGAACTTCATAGCCCTCCCCACTAGTGGGGGGCGTGTTTTTAGATTGTTGGATAATGGGTAAATACTCAATTCAGCTCCTCTTCAGTATAGAACAACAGTATTATATCTATCTATCTATCTCTATCTATCTATTGCCTGACGCCGTGATCCCCGAAGGAGTGGCCACGAACGAACCGTCCCCATGCACCTCTGTCCCCAGTCAGTCGACGCCCCTCCTCCCAACCAGCACTTCCTCATATATTTCCCCATATATTTCCTCACTCCATCCTTCCTCCTCTCCTTCGGTTTACCTCTCCCTCGGTCTACCTCTCCCTCTATGTCCTTCCACCTTGCTCTCATACACCCTCTTATTCATTCTCTCGCTTTCCATACGTTTCATATGGCCGAACGATCTCAAGTTGTTCCTTTTCACACTTTCCAGCACATCTACCTCCACACCACACCTCCTTCTTACTTCCTCATTCGTCTGTCTATCCCTCCATGTAACTCCGCACGCACTTCTTAAGTAACTCATTTCCACTACTCTCACTATTGGTGTGAGTCTCTCAACCAACGTCCATGCTTCGCTTCCGTAAGTCAGTGTCGGGATTACCACACTGTCATGCAAGGACTTCACTTCCATACTGACCACCCTATTTCTTGTTACTGCTTTCAGCATTCCTACAACCCTCTTCCCCTGTTGTACCCTCGCCCGCACTTCTTCATCCATAGTCCCATCTTTACTCAACACACTGCCCAGATACTTAAAAGAGTTGACGATCTCCATAGCCTGACCGTTCAACTTCACCTCACACTCTGTGACTTCACCCCTTTCAAAGACCATAACCTTGCTCTTCCCCACATTTACCTTCAAATTCCGTTTTTCCCACACTGTTCCAAACTCATATACCAGACCCTGCAACTCCCATTCATTATCGCTCATCAGAACTGTATCATCCGCAAACAGCAGTATAGGCAGCTTCCACTCATTTCCCTCCCTTTTCAGCGATACACCAACATCCACTGCTCTTCTTAGTATTTCTTTCATGACTCCATCCATATATACAGTAAACAACCATGGGGACATCACACACCCCTGTTTCAACCCAACATTCAGGTCAAAGAACTCGCTCTGCTCATTCTCTACACGTACTGCCGCCTTTACACCCTCATACATGCTCTTCACTGCTTTCAGCAACTTGCTATCTATTCCGTATATTCTAAGTACTTTCCACATACCTTCTCTATCCACTCTGTCATAGGCCTTCTACAAGTCCATAAAGGCAACATACACCTTTTGTTGCTTCTCCAGATAATTCTCCACAACACAATTTAGGGTAAAAATCTGATCTACACATCCTCTTCCCTTCCTAAAACCTCTCTGCTCGTCGCCTATCCATTTCTCCGTTCTCACTCTCTCAATCCCTACCCTACTGTACACCTTCCCTACTACGCTTAGAAGACATATTCCTCGGTGGTTACCACACACTCCTCTTTCCCCTTTGCCCTTATATAGGGGAACTATTATGCCAGTCTTCCAGTCATCGGGTGCACTCCCCTTCTCCAATGCTAGTTTGCACATTTTCCATACCCATTCGATCACTATCTCACCACCATACCTCAACATTTCCCCACACACTTCTTCTGTTCCTGGTGCTTTCCCTAACTTCACTCTTTTCATGGCGTCCCACACTTCTGACCTCCTGATCCCCACCTCCTCCTCCACTACTTCTCTTCTTCTCTCTCACATACCATATCCAACTATGTTTGCTGGCTCTTCATTCCTTACATTTAGCAACTCGTTGAAATACTCCCTCCATCTTTCGACTCTCTCTTGCTTTTCGACTAGCATTCTCCCATTCTTATCTTTCACACCCTTACTGTTTCCCTTGCTACCTTCCCTAACTTTCTTGACTTCTTTCCAGAACAGTTTCTTACACTTCCTCCATTTTACACTCAGATTCCTTCCAAATTCCTCATCTACTCTTCTCTTACTTTCCTTCACTACTCTCTTCACCGCTCTCTTTCTCTCCACGTACCTCGCTCGTTTCTGCCTCTCCAAATCTTCATTCCCTCTACTACCCAACCACTCTCTATATTCTTTCTTCTTGCCTTCCACAGCTATTTTTACCTCCTCTGTCCACCATGCTGTACCTTTCACTCCCCTCCCTCTTCTCCTCACTCCACACACCTCTTCACATGCTGCACAGATCTCTTCCTTAAACACCTTGCTCATCTCCTCCACTTCCTCCATATCTTCCAGGTCGAACCCACCTAGTCGTCTTTCTACTGCTCTCCTGTACTCTTCCCTTATTTCCTCCTCCTGTAGCCTTTCCACCCTCCTCACCATTCCACTTTCCTCTCGCCTCCCTCCAGCTCTCCTCACCCACTTCTTTTGTATCGTAATTTTAGCTACTACTACATAATGATCCAACAGACCCCCTCCAATGCCCCTATGCACCCTATCATCCAGCACAGATTTCTTTATTCGTTCATCCACACATATATAATCAATCAGTGACTTTCGTTCCACCACTGTCTTCTCCTTATCCTTCATCGTCAACACTTCTTTCCATGTGTACCTGTGTATCATTCTGTGTTGGAAGAAGGTGTTGGCTATCCACAGCCTCCTCCCCACACATACGTCCACAAGTGCACTACCATTCCCATTTACCTCTGACGGTACCCCCTACCCTCCCACCACTCCATCAACTTTCCTATCACCCACCTTACCATTCATATCCCCAATCAGAAATATTCTTTCGTTCATGTCAAACTTATCCAGGCACGCCTCCACATTCACTCAGAACTCCTCTTTCTCTCTTACAAGTTTATCCTCTGTCGGAGCATACACACACACACAATCACCCACATTTGTATTCCTACCTTCATTCTCACCCATAGAATCCTTGAACCCACAGACCCATATTATCTTACACGCTCCTTCCATTTGTTACTTACAAACAAACACGCACCTTCTCTCACTGCTCCCTCACTCACTCCAGCACACCCACCCTTTCCACACTTCCATTGTCTCACATCTGTACCCTTCCATTTGGTCTCCGTCATTCCACATACATCCAGCCTGGCATTCACTAACACTTCCATGACCTCTCTCTCTTTTGTGCCATCATTCATGCCACTCACGTTCCATGTACCTTTCTCAGAATGTCCGTAAGCTTCTCCATAGTCGGTCGTGGTTCGTCAACACAGGGTCCGTCCGCATCCGAGGCTGATTGTTCGTTTGTCGTTGCTACGCATCTTTCACGGGTGGGGGTCGCAAGCCCACGGACCCAACCTCTTTAGTCGCCTCTTACGACACGCAGAAGGCACGTGGGGCATATTCTAATCCCTTACCCCCAGTATCATATCTGAAGGAAACAAAAATACAAAAATAAATAAATAAAACTTACTGAAATCACTGTTGGTCCAAAAAGTCAGGTTTGCCAAATATGTTACTAACCTATCAATAAATGGGTAAACCTGACTTTTAGCACCAACAGCGATTTTAGTAAGGATTTTTGGTTGTGTGCTTTTGTCCTTCAGATATAGTGCTGTATTATAAAGATTTGGAACATAAATCAGTAATTACCCAGGTAAGATCCTGCATAGCGTCACCCCTCATATTTTATATTCCCATTCACCTAAGAATCTTTATTTATATCCTCGGTAATTCTGCATAACTACAACTCATGTTATTTTAGGTTATATTTATTTTATTTGTGTATTTTAATGGTTAGTAAGTGTGAATTATATTGTTAGAAAGTGAGGAAAGCACTATTTATTTGCATTTGCATTGTTAATTGTAATTCCGATACCCCAACAATCTAGGGACTTTGAAAAGACATTAGCCTAACCTAACAACCTTACCTAACCTATCCTAGTATTATGGGTAGGGGCTGCTGCCCCCACACTCCCGCTGATTGGTTATTAAAACTATAAAAGATTGACAGGCGTCAAAAGATAATTCAATAAAGTCTATGGTGTTTACTCTGCAATCTTCAGCTTTGGCTGCCGATAACAGGAAAGTACTGTACCAATAAAAATGTACTGACGTCTTGTAGGTGAAGCTCCACTCTGATTGGCTACTGAACATCTTGGAGGAGCCTAGAATGTAAACTAAGTGTCCTGGACAGGCTGTACAAAAATAACTCTGAAAATGTTATAGGGGAGTGAAAATCAAATTGACAAAATATGAAAAGTAGCTCTTATCGGCACATCAGTAAGGTACCCTACACATTTTTGTAAGAGCGAACAAAAATAATTCTATGAGACAGGAATCCCGTAATCAAGGAGTTGTTTTTCTGTAGAATACCCATATCCTCATATCTCTTAGTTATTTTCTTCACTTTCCTCAACAATATTAACCCTTCTTGCTCGGGCAGCATTTCTAAGTGTTGATAGTCTTACCCGGGTAATATGGTCAAAAAACGTTGTATGTAAACAGGCCTATTTTTTTGTAATTTAATAGCTAGAGAATTCACACAAATTTCAAAATGTAGCCCTTAATGTACTTGTATCTGTAGACTGGCGTTGAGTAGAGCTTGGCAAAATTTTTAAGTGCGGGCGTACCGCCATCCTTGTTTACACTACGAGTAGTGGCGTCGGACCTTTGCAATCATGTTCCCATCTATTTTAACTGCCTTAGGATACAATAATATGTTGAGGGGGCCTTTGCCCCCCCTCACCTCCCCATGACATATTGTCATCATCATATATATTGCCTGCAGGGGTTAATTTACCAAAAAAATCGCCGTCAAAATAGACGTGAACTTAACCACGGCGATCAACAAATGTAAACATGACAGCGGCGGCGGCGGGGGAGGCATCGGACCTTTGCAATCATGTTCCCGTCTATTTTGAATGCCATTGGAAAAAATATTATGTTGAAGGGGGGCTTTGCCCCCCCTCATCCCCCCCATGACATATTGTCATCATCATATATATTGCCAGCAGGGGCCAATATCCGAAAAAAATCGCCGTCAAAATAGACGCGAAGTTAACCGCGGCGATCGCCCTATGTAAACATGGCGACCGTACGCCCGGACTCTATATCCATCCCTAGAGCTCTCTAGGTCAACTGGTTCAGGTGTGATGACGATTTCCGTGGAGAGAGTTTTGCCGCGTATTTAGCCATATCGGACACTTTGGAAGACTAATTTTCGCTATAACTGGCAATGGCGGACAAGGTCGGACCGATAAGCGATGTAGTTGAGGCTTGGTGGCGCTACGATCGACCTTGTTTAAAAATGTTTCGCCGCGCGGCTTTCAAAGCATGCTTTCAAGCATACGGATTTTAAAATGCCGCCCGGGCTCCGGGCTTTCGCAGTTTGCGGCATTTTAAACTGCTGCCCGGGCAGGAAGGGTTAATCCCGATAGGTGGGGAGGGTATGAAGTATATCAGGGAAAGAGGGGTTGAAACACGGCAATTAACTAAAACAGTATAGGCCTAGCCATGTTGATAAACCAAACCAAGATGTTGTGTATCCTTGCTTGTAATTGGTTGTTAACTATCTTGACGTCATCAGCCAAGGCGGGCCTCAGCGATCACGTCATTCCAGCCCTCGGCCAACATGGCCTCATTACACCCGCTTATTTTAAAACCCGCTTAATTTTACATCAGTGGTGTATATGTTTCACACAATGTGTAGCCTATTATAATGTCATTAGTGCACCTTGTAATTTGGGTCTTAATACAGTAACCCCTCGCTATTTCGGACCTCTAATTGTCGGAAACCTGTACTAGCCGGATCGACGTCACCTCCCGGACACGTACTTCCGTATTTCGGACATTTCCGTCATCGTTCCGACAGTCTCCAACGTTGTCGGATGACGTGCCCCCATCCCAGGTGAATGTCCGTCAAAACTGGGATGAGTCGGAGCGCCGATATACAGGCTGGGCTCTGAGTCACCCGCCTGGACGAGAAGTGCCGTCACGGACTTCAGTATGTTTTAAGTGGGTAGCCATCTTGTGTGATTGTTATCTCCTCCGCATATATTCCCGTGTTATCATGCCTCCCAAAGCGTAAGGTTACCTCGATATCACTTGAAATGGAGAAGGGAAGTGAGGTGGTCAAGGAGAGTGAGGTGGAGAAGTGGAGAGAGGTGAAGTGAGGTGAAGGGGTAGACCTGTTTCAATGAAGCAGTGAGTATTGATTCTTATTTTTCGACCATCAACTGAACTTATTGTTTCATATTCAGTACTAAATGTGCTATTACTGTACAGTATATTAACCTAAAGTACGAATAGGGTTGCCTAGCCAAAAGGAGCCTAGCCTAGCCTAGGCCTATTCGTTGTCATGGGTGCATGAAATTCGTTCGCGTTTCCCTTCTTCTGAGGTCGCATTTTGTTCACATGCAAGAAGTTCGCTCGGTGAAGTTTGTCCTCGTTTCACTATTACTTACTCGATATTCGTTGGATTTTTTCTTTCAGGTCGGATTTTTGTCCTCTTTCAGATCGGACACAGCCGGACCTCGGACATCTCGGATTTTCGGACATCTCGGACAGGGTGTTCCCCCAATTAGTCCGAAATAGCGAGGGTTTACTGTATTCAAAGCGTTTCTATTTATCAATACTAAGTATTCAAGCCCCCCCCCCCCGTATTTTGCTCGTGAACGGTAAGGTTAATCTGCGAGAGCGGTATCGTCCAAAGATGAACTGATACAGGGTGTTAAACGATGCTGATTTTTTTAGTGATAACACAAATGAGCTTTCTGTATAATGATAACAAAGTTTTATCCCTAGCCTACGTATTTTTATATTATTATTATAATAGTTGTTAGTATTACAGAACGCAATTTTGCATTAATTGGGAGTGGCGGATATGACCATAAAGATTAGGGGGGTCCGGGCTGGCATGTCCCCCCGGAAATTATTTAGAATTTTGGATGTCCAAGACAGCATTTCCTGCATTCTAAAAGCAATCGAATAGGAAAATATGAATATGGTGAGCAACTATATAATTTTGCCTGCTGCAATGCAGCAGCTATCATTGTAACAAATTAAAAATTAGGGATGGATGTAGTGTCCGGGCATAAGGCCGTCGTTTTTACATAGGTTGATTGTCGCGGCTAAGTTCGCGTCAATTTAGACGCGATTTTGTTTTGGGTTATTTGCCCCCTGCTGGCAATATATAATTATGATGATGATAATATGTCACAGAGGGGGGGGGGGGTGAGGGCCCTCAACATATTATTGTATCCAATGGCAGTCAAAATAGACGGGAACATGATGGCAAGCGTCCGCCGCCGCTCCGCGTAGTGTAAACAATGCTGGCGGTACACCCGAACTCTACATTCTACCCGAAAATTATTCTTAATGAATGAATTAGATATAGCCTATGCAAGTAACAACTAGGCTAATCCACTAATACTGTAAGTAACAAATGGCCCCACCCGACACACAGGCCCAAGGGGACCCAGCCAGGTCAGGTCCAGTCGGGACGAAACCGGTAGAAACTGTAGAACAGGTATCGGTATGCAAAATTCAAGGGTAGGCCTATATAAAAATAAAAAAAATAAATAAAACAAATATAGGCTAGCTTATAGGCCTATATAGCTTAGGCCTAAATATTCCCCCAGATAGGCATATATAATACAAATTCCAAGATTACGGTAGGTTACCTTAGCCCCCCCCCCCCCCCCTAACAAAAAATAAATAAATAGATAAATGAATACAAAATAGTAGCCCGCACATTAGGCCTATGCCTAGCCGCTTAGGTTAGGCTAGGTACTGTGTACTGTGCTGCAGTTAAGACTGTAGCCACGTGTTATGCTGTGTGCAGTACTGTGATTGTCCCATGGAAGCCACATTCACTGAGGACGGTTGCGGTCTTTTAACCCGTATGTATGTATGTATGTATGTAGCCTATCCACAATCCAAGTACTGTAGGTTAGGACCTAGGAAAATAAAAGTAACCCTCATAAGCTGCTAGGCCTAACCGGTAGCCTAGGTATCTAAAATCTATAGGGCATAGGCCTATTCCAAGAGTAGGCTAGGTTAGCCTAGTTTAAATAAAAAAACAAAAAGTTACAGGAATGTTAGGTTAATAGGCTTGGCATATAGCCTAGAGCCCTAGACTATTATCCAAATGTACCGGTAGGTTACGAAACAAAATTTACGATAAAAATATATTATATAGGCTAGGCCTATTCCCACAAGTAGGCTAGGCATTGTCATATCTGTAGCCTAATCGAAACTCCAAGGGTAGGTGAGCCGTGCCTACTTAGGCTACGTGTAACATAGCCTAGGCCTATTTTTAAAAAAATATTATGGTTTTGCCAATCCGTAAGGGAAGGAAGGAAAAACTAATATTTATTGGTGGCTCCTGAAGTGAATTACGTAAGAGCCTATGATAATATAGCCTCGTTCCGGTCTCCTTAGAGACCGGGTTAATCTTGATGGCGATGGTTGAGAACAAAGATCATCTTAGGGGGTACCCCTTAATCATTCCTAAGGTACGTCATTGAGACGGAGCCACTGAAAAATAGAAAATAAAAAGGAAAATATTTAACACAGTTTGAACAGCGCGCCTTTACGCACTCCGTTCTTCCTCTACTTTCCCATCCATGATCCAGATGCGCCTCTTGTTATCTCCCGAGATGCCTTCTCTAATGTTATATCAAGTTGATCATGTGTATGGGAAGGGGATGGTGGCAGGGCAATTGTCATCATTGACTTCAGGAGCCACCAATAAATATTAGTTTTTCCTTCCTTCCCTTACAGGTTGTCAAAACCGTAATTTATTGGTGGTTCCTTCCGTCAATGACGTTAGAGCCTAGAATATCACGACGGGTGGAGGGACCTTCATATGCTCATCAAAATATAAAAATGTATTAGGAAGACTAAAAACGAATACGTAAACCGGGACACATTGTGTTTATTTATGTATAAAAAGTAAGAAAAAGATACATACGGCGGATACCATTAAAGAAGCCTTATTTCAGAAAAAAACAGATATACTGAAGTGCGAATACTAGAAATAACATAACATAAAAATACTAATTTATAGTTGCAATAATACACAGATATTGCTATATAAGTAAGACCCCTTTCTTCACATTAATCATCAATTACAAACCCTTCTTTTATCCATTCCCAGAGTGTGTGTCCTACCTACTTGTCATTGGACTTAAAACGCTCCCCTCTCTTATTTCTTTAAAGTAAACTGTAGGACACACCTTCTATTACACTAAGGCAATAAGATAATAAAAGCATTGGACAAATACCAATCTACTTATTGTTCAGGATGGATGTAGTGTCCGGGCGTATGGTCATCATGTTTACATAATTATGTCGGTCGCCGCGGTTAAGTTCGCGTCTATTTTGACAGCGATTTTTTCGGTTATTTGCCTCCCTGCTGGCAATATATATGATGACAATATGTAATGGGAGGGAGGGGGGGGGGGGGTCAGGGGGGGCACATATTATTGTATCCAATGGCATTCAAAATAGACGGGAACATGATCGCAAGCGTCCGCCGCCGCCTTCATGTTTACCCCCCAGGGGGTAAAGGGGCCTTCACCTATGGTGTAGGAAAAAAAGAATATGCCTCACGCATCCTACTGCATGTCGTACAAGGCGACTAATAGAGGGGATGGTGTTAGACTTGCGGACCAAGTAGCCATCACTATACAATCCCCTCCCCTTTTCCACTCTGATGGCACAACCATCACATCTTCCTCTGACAAAGCTGAACTCTTTGCTCAAACTTTTGCCAGAAATTCTACCTTGGATGATTCCGGTGCTATTCCTCCCTCTCCATCCTTCTACTTATGCCTAATATCCTAATCTCTTTTAAAGTCGATGTACTTTCTACCCTCTCTGGGCTTAATACTAAGAAGGCGTACGGTCCGGACTGTGTTCCTCCTGTTATACTTAAAAACTGTGCTTCCGTGCTGACCCCCTGCCTAGGCAAACTCTTTCATCTCTGTCTCTCCTCTAACTTCTTTCCTTCTTGCTGGAAGTTTGCTCTCATTCAACCTGTCCCAAAGAAGGGTGACCGCTCTCAACCCTCCAACTATCGTCCAATTGCTCTCATCTCTTGTATCTCTAAAGTTTTTGAAACTATTCTTGCTTCCAAATTTCTTCAGCATTTCTCTTCTCATAATCTGCTCTCAGATCGCCAGTATGGCTTCCTTAACGGTAGCTCTACTGGTGATCTTCTTTCATATTTTACTAACTCTTGGTCATCCAACTTTCGGGACTTCGGTGAGACTTTTTCTGTTGCACTAGACATATCAAAGGCCTTCGATAGGGTCTGGCACAAATCTTTAATTTCCAAACTGACCTCCTTCGGTTTCTGTCCCTCCATCTGTGCCTTTGTCTCTAATTTCCTTTCCGGCCGTTCCATAGCTGCGGTTTTGGACGGCCATCGCTCAATTCCTCACCCTATCAACTCCGGAGTTCCTCAGGGTTCTGTCCTATCTCCTATTCTCTTTCTAATTTTCATAAATGATCTTCTCAACTGTACATCTAGTCCCATCCATTCATATGCAGACGACTCTACTTTACACCACTCAATTAGTTTTCCAGAACGCCCCAGCCAGCAGTTCCTCAAAAGTAAACGTAAGGAAGCCATAAAATGCTTATCTTCTGATCTAGCTACTATTTCCAATTGGGGTAGAGAAAACCTTGTTACATTTAATGCTTCCAAAACTCAATTTATCCATCTTACTACCTGTCAGGAACCTCAAGAGGACTATCCCTTATTCTTCAACAATACAAAAATCAACCCTTCATCTTCCCTCAATGTTCTCGGTGTCTCTTTTTCTTCTGCTCTCACTTGGAAAGACCATATTACCAGTCTCGCTAAGGCAGCCTCCCAGAAGCTGAGTGTGCTAAACCTGCCTCAAGGGGTTCGTTACCCCTGCGCAGCTTCTTGCTCTGTACAGGGGCACAGTGCGTCCTTGTATTGAGCATTGTTCACATGTGTGGGGAGGATCCTCTCACACCGCACTCCTTGATAAAGTAGAAAGGAAAGCCATTTGTATCATTAACTCCCGTCCACTCACCAACTCTCTGCAATCTCTCTCTCTTCGCCGCAATGTTGCATCTCTCTCACTATTCTATCGCTACTACAATAATCAGTGTTCCTTGGGCTTTCCCAGTGTATACCACCTCCTCTATGTAGGGTACATAGTACCCGCCTTGCAACACAATCCCACCCCTACACTGTGCAACCCTCCAACCCAAGAGTGAAATGCTTTTCTCAGACTTTCTTCTATTCAACAGCTGAGCTCTGGAACTCTCTCCCAGAATCAGTCTTTCCCTCTTCCTATGACTTAAATTGCTTCAAACTCCGTGTGTCCAGGCATTTTAGCTCGAACGTCCCTTGATTTCGGCCCTGTCACTCTTTGAAATTTGGGGGAGGCACTCGCTGCAGGCAGTTATGTCTTTTGTCTCCCTCATTCACATAGAAAAAAAAGAAAAAAAGTTAAGCCTTGTTATTGGCGCTGGCATCGTCTCCATATGACAGTGCTGTGACAGGGCTTCATTGTTCTTGCCCCAAGTTGCCTAATGGCGGCACACTGGCGGTGGGTGTCGCTCCCTCTGGACCCGGATCTGGCGCCCAGGGCACAACCTGGTCGAAATGGATCCAGAGGGTACAGTACGTAGTGTTTCCCCGGACTGGCACTTTCCACCCAATAGTATAGGGGCCCGAACCTGGTGGTAGCGCTCCAGGAGGCTGCCCTGTCATTGGGCGAAAAATACCAGACCAGTCGTAGTGCTGTGTACGCGCACGGGGTGCGTCCCTGCGGCTGGTTCTGGTGGGGCGTACCGAGACCATTGGATCCTACCCCCTTGTAATCTCTTGGGGGAAGGTGCTGGAAATGGTCCCGGGGTTTACTGGAACCGGAGTTCTGGGGGTGGGGGGTGGGGGGGAGGGGCGATGCCCATTTGCCAGCCAAATTACCTAAATATGACTAAACAACCTAAAAAGAAGCAACGTAAGTCTGATGATCCAAAACCGCACAGGATAAGGACTAATGCCCCCCACAATTTCAGACTTGCTAGTGTGAATGTTGGTATTTTGAATCTGCGTGCAAATGTAGTGGCTGAGATATGTGAGAGGAGGCGAGTGAATGTCTGCTGTGCCCAGGAAATCCTCTGGAAGAGGCATGGGGTACAGTGGATTGTCGGAAGAAAGAAAAGATATAGGATCTACTGGATGGGGGTGGAGACTGATAAAGCGAAAGGAGGAGTGGGTGTTCTGGTGGCTGAAGAGCTGGCGGGAAGTGTGCTTCAGATTACGAGAGTTAGTGAAAGGCTGATTGTTTTGAAGTTGAAAGTTGGTGAAAGAATTCTGAATGTGATATCTGCATATGCCCCAGAGGCTGGACGACTACAGAAAGAGATAAAGGAGGAATTCTGGAATGACACCGTCAGTGTCATTTCAGGCCTTTCGGAGAATGAAATAACAATCGTGGGGAGGGACCTGAATGGTCACATGGGAGCATCTGCAGATGGATACGAGGGGGTACATGGAGGAAATGATTACGGAAGGAGGAATCTAGAAGGCGAATATATACTGGAGTCCTGCATTGCACTCAACATGGTTGTGTGTAACACGAAGTTCAAGAAAAGACAGAGCCACCTGATTACATATAACTCTGGGGTCTCCAGTAGCCAGATAGATTACTTCTTGGTTAACAGGAAAGACTGGAAACTGGTTCGGGATGTAAAGGTCATCCCGAGCGAAGAATGTATCCCCCAGCATAAGCTATCACTTTTACGCTGATGACACTCAGTTGTATGTGAAGATCGAAAACATTAATGATACTAAGACCAAAATGGAATCTTTATTGTCTGACATTAAGATCTGGATGGCAAAGCGGAAACTGAAACTGAATGAGAACAAAACAGAGATCATTATCATTCATGGAAATTGAAGGGGAAATAATGCTGAAAATGTAGTGACTCTGAATATAGGAGGTTCTCAACTTCACCCAGTAAGCTCAGTGCGAAACCTTGGAGTATACTTTAACTCTAAATTGAACTATGAGAATCACATCAATCAGGTCATCAAAATTTGTAATCTCCAAATCAGAAACTTGTATTCAGTGAGACGGTTTCTTAACAAGCGCTGTCTTCTAACATTGGTTCACTCAATTGTCCAATCACGTGTGGACTATTGTACAGTAATGCCTTATTGGTTGGCCTTCCTAATTACTTGCTACAAAAAGTTCCGTCCATACTAAATGGAACAGCGAGGCTCATATTTGATCTACCTCCAAGAACCCCCACTTCTTCATATTAAGGGAGCTGCACTGGTTGCCAGTTAAAGCTAGGATAGAGTTAACGTTGTATCTTATGACTTTTAAGGCACTTATGTTTGGCGAACTTAAGTATCTTGCTGACCTCTTGAGACGCCCACCAGAACAATCCTGAGAAGCAGTGATGATGTGCTGAGTCTTGATGAACCGGTAGCTATCCAGCAGTCCTCTTTCTCTGATCGGTCCTTTTCTTTCGTGGCTCCTAGGTTATATAATGAATTGCCTTTATCAATTAGACAACTGAACTTCATAGACTCTTTCAAAAAACAGTTGAAAACCTTTCTCTTCTGTAGGAGTTATGATCTTGCAGTTGGCACAGTGACAGCTGCCACTCTCTCTCTATCTATTTATCTCTGTAATGCATCTATCTAACTCCCTTATATATTAACATAACTACCGTCAAAGGGGGTAATTGTAGACACCTGGGGCAATTTAGGGCAGCCAATAAACTTTATTATTCAATTTATAGGGATCTAATAAATTCAAGCATAAACAACATCATTAAGCCACAATGTTGCCAAAGACATAACTCAGAATTATTATAATTGAGGTTTTAATGAACTGTCCTTCAATGCCCCAGGTGTCCACAATTACCCCATTTGATGGTATGTCTTATTTGGACTTTTTGTAATCGATGAATCATTTCTAATGGGATGGAATTAAAAACAATATTATCCTTCCAGCACACAAATAATATCATGAAAAAGAGAGTCAATAAAAATGTCTCCTTTGTCTTTTCAGAACCAATTAAGTTGTCTCATAATAGTTCGTTTATCGCTCACTTCCCCCTCTGCAACTCTGTCTCTCTAATGCATTTATCTAACTCCTTTACACATTAACATAACTATGTCTTATTTGAACTTTTTGTAATCTATGAATCATTTCTAATGTGATGGAATTGAAAAATATAATATCCTTCCAGCACATAGATAAACAATAAATAAGATAGTCAACAACAGATTTCCACCCTCCTCCGTCTTGTCTAGACAAGACTTGACAACGAGGCGCCGAGCTTCAGATACGGAAGATTTACGTTGTTTGATAGATTTTTGTTTGACCACGGTATACACAAAATGATGAGGAAATATTGTAACATGTTTTTAATTGACATGTGTGTCTTTTTTGCTGATTATGAGTTGGCGGATTTTTTTTTCTTTAATTCCATCATTTTGGAAATGATTCACAGATTATATAGAGACCAAATAACATACACTTATAAGTATGTTCAATAGTTTTGCATTATCAATAGGGTGTATCACAAAGCTTATCAACATAACAGTAACGGGGTCGGGTTGAGGCTGGGACAGTGATGGGAGGAAGTGGGACTACAGTGGCGGGGATATATATATATATATTTTTTTTTTTAACCAAGTGAGAGAACATTGTAAACCGGACACAAATCCCGTCCAACTCGGAAACTTCCGAGATATACAAGGACATCTCCGAGAGGCCGATGCCATTCCGAGAAGTGTGGGGTTCCGAGTAAAAAGAGTCCGAAATATCGGGGGTTTACTGTAGGCCTAGTCACGATTTTCCTCATGAAGTCTCAACATGAGAAAGGCCTTCTCGATGTCACTTATCCAGGCATATTTGTGTACTCTCAATCGCAGCAATATTTTAGCTAGATCCGGCACTAGTGATGGCCCAGTGTAAAGGCAGTCATTAAGACTTGGCCTACCTTTGCCAATGAGCAGTCGTACATAATACGAACGAACGGGTGTTGTTACACTGTTCTTGGTGACCCCGTGATGTGCCAAGTAATGACAGTCTTCAGTGATATCGAAAGGAACTTCCTCGATGAAACCACGATGAAGTTGATCATTGATAACGTTGGCGTAGTGACTACAATAAACAGGATTTTGTTGAGATCGCTTCTGCAGAGCCCTTAGGCGACCCGCTGCTAGACAAAGTTAGAAGGCAGTTTTTCTTTATGTTGATTCCATGGCAGTCTGACTTCAAACTGCTGATTCTGTGCAGAGTAGGTTACTGTCTCCTTGTAGATGTCCAGTGCAGTCTTGTTTTCCTTGGAATCTTCGTTCGGAGAAATTCCTAGATGATCCAGTTCCCACAAACATTTTAATTCATTATGACATGGATTATATGATCCCGAGGATGTGTATTGATCCATCGGGGTGACCGCGACTTTCAATATTGTAACTACTTCTACTTGGGCACTAGACTTGTCGTTATGGCAGGAGCCACTCAGTACATAGCCAAATTTAGTGGGCAAGAGAATTATGTCACCCTCTTTTTTTACCCTGGCCGCACTAAGTCAGAATAATGATTGGCCCCAACCAACAAGTCCTTTATGTCAGGTCAAGTCAGGTGAGGTGAAGAGCCGTGGCAGTCGAGTGGAGAGCATGCTTACGTGTGGATTTGCTTGACCTGGGTTCGATCCCAGCCATGGTGGACATTTAGTGAGTGTGGTAGTATGTCCTAGCGTGTTTCACATGCGCACCCAGTCGGGGGACACCTCGACGACGTATACAGACTAATAACACGCATAACAAAGCCATTATAAGTCTACAACAGCTTCCTCTCTCTCCAACACCCCTTCTCCCCTCTTAGTGGGGCAGATAACTGGAATAATCGTTCATTTCAGGAAACAAGCACCAAAATTGGCACACATACTCCTTGGGGATTGCTCTTTTGATAAAACCCGTTAGCCACATAAAAATTCAAGATGGCGGCCATTGTTCAAGATGGCCACCATTGAATATACAGAAACATTGCATTTCGCAATAAAATCGCAAAGACTTGTCCTATTTGAATGATCTTGGTGTCAAATCATACATTTTTCACTATGTAGAATCCGAATTTGGAACCATAGACTTACTCACTAGCTGCCTTGTACCATAATATCAGTCCCAGAATCATAATTAGGGTAAAAAGTGCCAATATCATAGGCACCATCAGTCCGATATATTATTGGATGTACATGTAGGCAGTAGGCCTATACTTGTATGTCACTTATTGTCTTGCTGCCTGGATGAGTATACTACAACGCTTCAAAACCTCGCATCTGCAGCTGCACAGTGCCGTGCAGGTCAGACCAAAGCAATAGCATTTGCATCGACTGCAGCATTCCGACTTGCATCCACACTTGGTCAGCTGCTGGCAACTCTCTGCAATGGGTGGCAGCTCTGTCCAAACGATCTGCCACAGATCTCCTTTCTTGGTCCAGCCCCAGTTGGCAGGAGTCTGCGTTTCTGGTTGACGTACTGTTGACTGACTCCAGATGCAGCCCGCCTGGTAGGCAGCACGCTTCACATGCTGCTTCAGTGCTGCTCGGGTTGGAGGAATGGCTTCGTACGGCCTCTGCTTCCGAGCAAACATGTCCAACCTCGCATCATCGACACCTTCAGCTGTGCTGGATCTGTCGTACATCATGACCACGAACTTCTCCAAGGTCTCCAGGTCTTCATCATCAACTACCGGTGGGTACTGGCTGAGTTTGCTGAAGACACCGGAAGCCTCATCACAAACATCCCAGGTTTGCCAAGCAGACTTCTTCCCTTTGCCACGGAATGCTGAAACGACATCGCACCCAGTGAAGGCATGGAAGAAGAGCATCCCTTTGCTCTTTTCTGCAAGAGTACAACACAAGTCATGTACAGGAACCCACCTCAGGTTCTGTCCTTGGCCAAAGGCAACCCACAACTGCTGCAGACGTAGCTCCTGAAGTGCCTGCAGAACACTGACTGCGATGACGACAACATCTGTGTCGCTGGCTTTGACCATGATGACTTTGCTGTCTGCTTCTGTTGCATGCTTGGCATGCACAAAGATCCGCGTGTCAGCTTCTTCATGACTGCACGGTGCCACCCCAGCCAGATTGATAGTGCGGTTGCTGACAGCATCTTCTTCCTTGGTCACAATGACCACATTTGGTGTGGCCACACGTGCAATCTTATCAGCCAGAAAGTTGAACAGCTCGGCTTTGTTGTCATTTTCTCTCAGGAAGATTCGCCAGTTTTGCCCTTCCCTGTCACCCTGCGTCTCAGCCCGCGTCCTCGCTTTGATCTAGTTTCAGCTTTCAGACTAGATGGCCGGTAGACATCAAACACAATGTCTGTTCTCTTGTACTTGGTAGAGTATGTTTGTATTCTAGGAAGGACATCGAGCATTGCGTACTCTTCGAACGTCTTTGAACTCCGTGGGGGCAGACTCTTCACCAACGCTGCACCATCAATGATGATTTTTTTTTTTTTTTTTTTTTTTAAAGAGACAATGAACGGAGGAAGGAAAAACACAGATAAAACAAAAAGGTCCATGTGCCTAAAGGCATCCTCCATTCATAAAATGTTTGTAACAACTGGATTTAAACATTTGTTGATTGTAAGTTTGTGGAAAGCAATTCGAGGGAAGTGAATTCCAAATAGTAGCAGCTCTGGGGATAAATGAATTCTGATAAGCAGAAGTTCTGCATTGTGGAGGAGAAAGTGTAAATTCATGGGCGCTCTCAGCTGCCCTAGTTCTACGGGGAAAGATGTGGAGAGGCGGCACAATTGAAGCAAGTTCCTCGGAACAATTGCTGTGAAAATATCTGTAGAATAATGCAAGGGATGCAACGTTTCTTCGTATGGCTAATGTAGGAAGGTCCTGTGTGATTGCAGGGTTATTGATTAATCTAATAGCTTTATTTTGAATTTTGTCCAACTGCCTCAATGCAACCACTCCACTTCCACCCCACAGAGGTGAACAGTAATCCATCTGAGAGCGCACATGACTTTTATATATTACGGCCAACTGCTCGTCAGTGAAGAATTCTCGAACTCTGTACAGGAGTCCCAGTTTTTTAGAGGCATTCTTAGCAATGCTTCTAACATAATGGTGTCGGCGTCTGGCTCTGCCTCAGGGGTTGTAACTTGGCTCTGAAGAATGGTAGTGAGGTGGGATTTCTGACAGGTGTGGAGCTTTCCACCATCACTGAGGGCAGCAGGATGTGACTGGTTCTCATGACGGAAGATCTCCTTCAAGTCACACTCTCTGCTCTGGCATGATATGAACAGCTTGGAGAACAGTTGACAGTCTTCCTTCAGCACTTTTTGCTTTGAAGAGTCAACAGAGGCTGGTACCTGTCAGAAAAAGTCAACCCTGTTCTTCTTGAATGGTTCATAGAAGGTGGATTCTTCTTCCCCTTCCAGTCCCTTCATAAACTCCTGGAAACGGACCTTGCCTTTCTCAAGGTGTGTGCCAATCAGCTCGGCGGCAGTGTGGTGAGCAATTAATATCCTTTGTATCAAGCGAAAGCAGGTCCCGACTCTCCTCCTGGAAAGGATTGCACATATCTGTCATGGCTTGTGAGAGCTTTTCTACTCTCTCAAGGAACACTCTTTGTGCTCGTTCTGTCTCCTCATGGTGGCTGGTGTGTTCAGTACCCTCTTTGGTACACCTAGCCCGATCGTTCATCCAGTATCATTTAAGTCCCGTGCGATCTGTACACCATCCAGGTAACTACATGCAAAGCAATGTAAAGCCCCGTTACCCTTGGCTCGGCTCTCCCGCGCTGACACACCCTGTCAATTCAGGCACGGCTATCTAACTAATCTTCTATGTTAAACTACATGTAATCTACAGTAGCTAACTGATGCGGGGCTTATTAGACAGCATTTGGGACACTATACTAATTATTTAGCTACACTAAACTAATTATTCAGCTGATACTGAACCCCATGCTGAGTTTCACAGCAGCGGTGCCACCAGTGTGCCCTGGCTGTGCGTTGACATCCGCTCTGTTGAGCTACTACTCTACACCTTCCGCTGCAAGTCTCTCAACGTCCCCCCCCCCCCCACCGCATCGTGTCATGTCCAGTTTGGAAGCCTTGTACAGGAAGATGCTACACATACTAAACCTCTAACACTACTACGATATACACTACCATGCATTTTAGCAGTCAGACGTAACATGAACCTCTAATTTAGCAGAATAATAGGATTCCGGGACTGATATTATGGTACAAGGAAGCTAGTGAGTAAGTCCATGGTTCCAAATTCGGATTCTACATAGTCGAAAATGTATGATTTGACACCAAGATCATTCAAATAGGACAAGTCTTTGCGATTTTATTGCGAAATGCAATATTTCTGTATATTCAATGGCGGCCATCTTGAAAAATGGCCGCCATCTTGAATTTTTAGGTGGCTAACGGGTTTTATCAAAAGAGCAATCCCCAAGGAGTATGTGTGCCAAATTTGGTGCTTGTTTCCGGAAATGAACGATTCTCCTGAAATTTGCAGTTATCTGCTCCACTATCTCTACACTCTTCAAAAAATAGGAAAAGTAGAAAGTAGCTACGAGCTGCAGTTATCAAGGCTTATCCCTCAATATCTTCACCTGACCTGACCTGGTATTGAGCGATAAGCCTCTACAACGGGACCTCGTATCTACTTTCTTACTTTTTGAAGAGTGTGTTATTGTTGTTTCCGTGTCTAAGTCTATTAACCCCTTATTGGCGGGGTCCGACTTAAGGTGGTCTAGAGAACCAAGGACAATGTGGCGGGGACCGCCTTAAGTCGGTAGCAATTTTGAGCACATAATTGGCTCTGAGAGAGAGTCCGGGATGATAAGGCGAATTTTAGGGGTGAGAGGATGGGGAGGAGAGATAGGAGGGTGAGAGTATAGATATATATTTTCCCAGTATTCCATTAGCCTATAATAATAATAATAATAATAATAATAATTCTTTATTCCAGACACATAAGATAGATACAGTATAAATACAGTACGACCTAATGGTCCATATCACATACACTTCTCGTCAGAGCACAGATAATAATTATACACAAAGATATATTAATAAAGACACAATAAAATAAAAAATACAGTAGGCCTATTTACAGAATAGAGCACATATCACATTTTGTCACAATATAACACAGATAGGCTAACTAAGGCTATTGCTCAATGTTGGTTAACACCTATTGCACAGATCATTGCTCATAGTTCAATTAGACCTATATATTACATTACAGTACATACTATGTGTGCAGCAGCTTCTGCCAGTGAGATATAATACGGGATTCATAGATATGATCACTAGACCAAAGAGCTACAATCAGCGTGTTACTGGAGGATTGCAGTCGCTGCGAAAAGCTGTACACCAGTCTCCTGATGACAGCCCGACAGCACTGCACATCCAACAGTGTGCACACCATACTAGTGCTTTCATATTTAGAGAGACCAATGAACATCTTGAGTATATTATGATAGGATGTACACAGACCATTTATGGTGGCTCTCTTATACTTCCACCACAAATGGGCCGTGTACATAGAGGAACAATATGTCCGGAACAAAGTGACTTTAGTTTCCCAATTACACATGTGGAATTTTCTCAAGTGGGTGTTACCACGTAAATATAGCTGTCTGCGCTGACGGCCGATATCTGCATCATCTGAGCAATCGTTTGAGATAATGTGTCCCAGGTATTTTATTTTGTTTACTTCTTGAATAATTTGATTATTGAGTGAGAAATTTGGCAGTTTACTTTTATACAGTAATTTTGATCTAAATATAAGAACAGCACTTTTCAGTGGGTTGAATTTAACACAATGTTTACTACCAAAAGATTCACATATATCAAGAAGTTTGCTCAGACCCGCAGAAGACGGTGCAATAATGACCAGATCATCAGCATACATGAGATGGTTGATGATTTTATTCCCACCATAACATCCAATCTGCTCTTTATTCAATTTATCACTTAATTCATCCATATATACATTGAATAAGTAAGGTGAGAGAATACTACCCTGTCTCACTCCATTGGTTACTGTAAAGGAATCCGAATTATACAACATGCTAACAATAAAGTTAATACATGATTAGTACCGACACTCAAAGTGAAAAATATCTAGTTAGAGTGCCTGTATTCATGTCTTGGGCCCCTACTTAACACAGCCACTAGCTCTGTGATTAGTGAGTGGCCCTACCTGGTAAGTTAACCTGGTAAATTGGCAACACTGCAACCTAGTCGAAAAACACCTCTATGGCCCACATAAGTTGGTGTTGCATCATTGGCAAGTGTCTCCGGCCTTTGGCTATAGTTGAACTATAAACCGACCCCTCCAGGACCACTTTGTAGGAATGGCTGCTCTCAGACAGGTATATTATGCTAGGCCTACTTACATTATTCACAAAGTGAAAATGGCTTGCCTAGCCTAATACAATTATGGTCAGTTACGGTCAACAAGTCTAGCCTAGCCTGCTCGGCCATATTTATCATGTTTAGGCCATATTTTTGTATCTTTTTCCCAAGGAATATAGTGTTTTATTGTTGTATATCATGGTTTGAGTGGAGGACTTGCATTAGCTTACATTCTCGAACACACACACTAGTCTATAGCCTAGTCTGTTTATTTTCAGCCGAGGGTAAATTGACAATGTCATATCCTCATCATGATTACTCGGCTATTATGGAGATTTTGTACCAAAATATGTTATCAATAAATGGGTAAACCTGACATTTAGCACCAACAGCGATTTTAGTAGGCTGAGTATTTTTGGTTGTGTGTGTTTTTGTCCTTCAGATATAGGCCTAGGCCAAGTGTTGTATTAGGGGTAAAACACCGAAATAGGAACTTGGTACTTTTCTTCCGTAAATGAGTACCGCCAACCTCAGCTGGGTGATATTCTTTCTGTCCTTCTTCTTCGACGTATTTAGGCGTGACATGCCAGCCAGATACCCCATTAACACTCTCCACTTTAACCCTTCTGGCCCAGGTGTCATTTTAAAATTACAGTTCGGCAGATGGGCCGGAGCCTGGGTGTCCTTTTAAAATCCCTATGCTTGAAAGCGTGCTTTGAAATTCAAAAATTTCCTTTGCAGGGGCGATCGCAGCGCCACCAAGCCTCAACTACTACCGTTATCAGTTCCCACGTGCCCGCCACGGCGAGTTATAGTGAAATCATGAATTCCGACGTGTCCGATTCTGTGCAACCTCCCGCGCACCCCAGTGATACCCCACTCGCTACATCTATGCCTGTTGCAAGTAAGGAAAAGGCTCAATGCAAGAAAGCGAAGGTATTGTTGAGTGATAGTGCTATACAGAGAGAACTTTTTGCCATTGAAGAAAGCAGTGGCGAAAACTTAATTGATAAAGAACAGTTTATTACTAGTGCAAGTGAAGACGATGATTTTGTGGGGTTTGGGGATGATGACAATGTTGACTTGTTTGAGGGAGGGGATAGTAATGATGATCCTGATGTGGAAGTGTTGCAGGAAGGTGCAGTCAAACTTCCGAGTGCGCTAGAGCCTAGGCTTTAGCCTAGGCCTACCCCGTCGCCATCACTGCATGGTCACCCTAGGCCTAGCCCTAGCCCTAGCCCGGGACCTTCCCCTTTGCCTGCCCGTACACCCTTGAAAGTGGGTAAATACTTTTACAAACAATCTCTTGTGAAAAGTGCAGCCAAGAAAGCACGTAGGGCAGCAGAAAAAGCTAGGGAAGGCGAAGATAGTGATAGTGACGCCGACCATGGTCAAGCAACCACCCGCATTCCTTTGTCACGACGCCTTGACGCGGGACGCCGCGCGGGTCACCCACAGCCCTCTGCTTCATCTCTCCCTCAGGATGTGTAAAGGGCCTCTACAAGTGGTACTACTGGGGCGGCATTGTCCTTCCACAGTGTGCCACCACAGGCCCCCGCATCGTAGGGCATTATTTGCAAGGGAAAAGCCCTCGGCTTCCCGCAAAAGGAGCCCAACTCCCGAGGCTGAGGCTTCCATTGTTCAACCTCCCGCAGCCTCCCGCCCCCCACGCTGCCTATGCCCGGTCACTTCTTCACCTGAAATGTCCTCTGAAGAAGATGCTGACGACCCCAACATTGCCTCAGATGACCTGACATCGCCTGAGGAGCAAGAGGATATGGAAAAGGAGGAAGTCCCGACACGACGAGTTCGAGGGCGAGGTTGTGGGCGTGCGGCTCAGCCTGATGACACCGCTGCCCCTGGGCGTAGGCGTGGGCGTGCAGAGTGTCCGCGTGGGCAAGGGCGTGTGCCTGCTGCAGCTGCACGTGCGCCCTCATCCCACTTGTTTGTGTGGACAGATGGTGCAGATTTTGAGCCAGATTGTCCTGCCTTTGTCAAGCAGCAGATTGGTTCCGGGGTGTCACCAGCATATCCCTGTGGCCCAAATGCTACCCCCAGTTAACTTTTCTGTGGCTTCTATGACAATGAAGTCATGGAATACCTCGTCGAGGAGACCAACAACCATCATGAGATCTGTGCCAACTTTCTTGGCAGGAAGACCAGTGCCAAGATGGTGGCATGGAGAGCTGTCACTGTGGCAGAACTGTATGTGTTCTTGGCACTCACTATGCTGATGACACATATCAGGAAGCACGCTCTGGCAGACTACTGGATCACTGCCGACCTCATAACGACTCCACCATTTGGCAAGTACATGTCCAGGGACAGGTACTTTGACATCCTCTCTTATCTCCACCTGACAAACAACATGGCCGTCCACTTTCCCGACTCATTATGGAAGATCAGGAAACTGTATGACATGATACGTCATCGGTTTACCACCTACCTGATTCCATATCAGAAGATGTGCCTGGATGAGTTTCTGGTCCTGTTCCGTGGTAGGCTGCATTTCAGGCAGTATATCCCGTCCAAGAGACACCGCTTCGGCATCAAGCTCTTCGTCCTCTGCGACTGCAAGACGGGATATGTGCTGGACTTTGTGGTCTACAGCGACAGTGGTGGGAAAATTGAGGCTGACCCCGAGATTGGATTTGGCGGCGCTGTCGTGCAGAGAATGATGGAGAAACACTTCCATAAGAACCACATTGTCTACACCGACAATTACTACACGTCGCCCATCCTAACCAAGTACCTCCATGACCGCAAGACCGGAACTGTCGGCACAGTCAAGGCCAAGAGGAGGGGCATGCCAGCCTACCCAACAAAGACGAAGAAAGCGGACATCTTCCACAAGAAGAGTGGCCCCATCCTCTCCATCCACTGGCATGACCAGCGCAAGGTCAACCTCCTCACCATATGCCACAAGGCCGAGATGGTCGCTACAGGGAAGGCGGACCGAAGAACCAAAAACCCCGTCCAGAAACCAGCTGCTGTCCTGGACTACAATCTAAATATGCGCCTCGTCGACAATTCCGACATGCAGATGGGCTTCATCGACTGCCTGCGAACATCTTGCAGGTGGTATAAGAAGTTTATTCTGCATACGGTAGATATGTCGGCCCTCAATGCCTACAACATCTAACATCTGTGGACTCCCGGAGCCAAGAAGTACAAGTCCCTGCGGAAGTTCCACAAGCAGGTGATACTTGAGCTCCTGGCTAAATATGTGGAACCTGGGAGACCACTACAAGGACCAGGCCAGCTGGACCGCACGGGGTGTGCCGCCTTCTTCAGGAAGCACCAGCTCCACCCCCTTCCTTTCAAAGCACCCGGTAGTTAAGTTAAGAGTCAGAAGAGGTGCCACGTGTGCAGCCACACAACTCGCAGACCCCACAAAATGAGCAAAACCACATGGGAATGCCTCGAGTGTCAAGTGGCACTGTACGCTGGACGGTGCTTCAACGACTTTCACACTCTAATCGATTATTGAAGTGCCTGTGACAATGACAGTGAAAGTGACACTCTCTAAAATGTAGGCTAATAGTAATAATATAACTAAGTATAAGTGAAAGAGACACACATAAGTAATAATAAATGCCTTCATAACAATATGAACAAGTGAAAATGACAGTATACAGTATATATTATTAGATTACCTAACAATAAATAAAAGTGAAAATGACTATCAATTATCATAGTCCAGTGAAAGTGACACTATAATAATAATAAAACTAAGTATAAGTGAAAGAGACACACATAAGTAAAAATAAGTGCCTTCATAACAATATGAACAAGTGAAAGTGACACTATAATATATATTATTAGCTTACCTAACAATACATAAAAGTGAAAATGACACTATCAATTACCATAGTCCATTATAAATAATACTAACTACTCATAATAATAACAATAAAACTAAGTATAAGTGACAGAGACACAAATAACTTCATAAAAATAACTTTATTGAGTGAAAATAACATAATAACTATAATAAATGGCATAATAAACAATAAAAACTCTCAAATCGCTTCCCGGCATAATTGCGACGAGTGCAACAGGGCGTCGTAGCCGGGGCCGCGGTTGAGTGTTCGGACGCGCATAGGTAAATACGCGGCAAAAGTTACCTCCACTAACATCGCCATAACTCCGGAACCAGTTGAGCTGGAGAGCTCTACTCAACGCCAGTCTACGCAGCAAGGTAAGGCAAATATTTTATTATATGTTTGATTAATGTAGCTCTTGTACTAAGGGAGATAGACCTTTGTGTACGAGTCTTATTTTTCAGCCAGATCGCCCGGATACGAGCTCCGTCCTTTAGAAAGGCAGCCTGGGCCAGGAGGGTTAAAGGTAAAATATATCATATTTGGGCATAACCATAGGTCTTACTTACTTGGGTAATTATAGGGAATAGGCTCGCACCCTTATTTTTCATGTTTTTTCCTCCAGATTTTTGAGAAACGAGTGTTTTCATGGTCTTAATTATAATTCCAATGTGGGATACACGATGGGTTGAGGGGGCCTTTCCCCCCCCCCCCATGAATTATTGAAATCGTCATCTATGTTGCCAGAAGGGGGTAAATATCTATTATACTGCATAAAGAAGGCGTTTGTAAACAGTGAGGATGTCCGAAAAAGCTCTGAGATTGATTAGGATGGGCGTTTTTTCCATTAACACCTTACGAGCGGCCTATGCGGTTTATTTATATGTACCGCACAGCGGGGTGTTTTTAGCCAAAATAGGGCTGTTTACGTGATCATTTTCATGCCTAAATAAGACCCAGAACGTAAAACAAGTACCTATCCCTGAAAGGGCATAAACAGAGCTTTCGAATGACACCATAACGATCCTTGTATGATGGATAGTTTTCTTGCAATAACCGTGCAACGCGAGTGCAAAAAGCAGGTAATTCGGTACTTTCGGTACATAATTGAGTATGTAGCGAGTGAGAGAGGGAGGAGGGAGCTGAGATTTGTGTCAGTAGGTTCGCCGCGGTGGTCTGGAGCAGTCATACGCTCGCTAGTCTCCTGCCACCACTTGTCTCTCTCTCTCAGCCACATTACGTGCTGAAATTGCCACTCGACCTATGTCGAGCGCCGCCACATAGTCCAGCTTTTTTTAACTCGACTTATGTTGCTCGCCGCTAATTAAGGGTTAATATCAGGTTTTATAAATGTGATCAAAATTATTCTCCCACAGTGGATTTTTTTTTTCTATGTGATTGAGGGAGGCAAAAGGCAGAATTGCCTATAGCGAGTGCCTCCCCCATAGTTGAAAGAGTGACAGGGCCAAAATCAAGGGACGATTGAGCAAAAATGCCTGGACACAGAGTTTGAAGCAATTTAAGTCATAGGAAGATAGAAAGACTCATTCTGGGAGAGAGTTCCAGAGCTCAGCTGTTGAGTAGAAGAAAGTTTGAGAGTAACGTTTCACTCTTGGGTTAGAGAGTTGCACAGAGTAAGGGTGGGATTGAGTTGCAAGACGGGTACCACGTGCCCTACGTAAAGGAGGTGGTATGCACTGGGAAAGCTCTGAGGAACACTGATTATTATAGTAGCGATAGAATAGCGAAAGAGATGCAACATTGCGGTGGAGAGAGAGAGATTGCAGAGAGTTGGTGAGTGGATGGGAATTAATTATACGAAAGGCCTTCCTTTCAACTTTGTCTAGGAGAGCGGTGTGAGAGGAACCTCCCCATACATGTGAACAATACTCAATACAAGGACGCACTATGCCCCTGTACAGAGCAAGAAGCTGTGCTGGGGAAAAGAACCCCCTAAGGCGGTTGAGCACACCCAGCTTCTGGGAGGCTGCCTTAGCAAGACTGGTAATATGGTCCTTCCAAATGAGAGCAGAAGAAAAAGAGACACCAAGAATATTGAGAGAAGATGAAGGGTTGATTTTTGTATTGTTGAAGAATAAGGGATAGTCCGCTGGGAGATCCTGACGGGTAGATAGATGAAGAAATTGAGTTTTGGAAGCATTAAAGGTAACAAGGTTTTCTCTGCCCCAATTGGAGATAGTATTTAGATCAGAATTTAAGAGTTCTATGGCTTCATTACGTTTGTCGTTATGGATTGCTGGCTGGGGCGTTCTGAAAAACTAATGGAGTAGTGTAAGGTTGAGTCGTCTGCGTATGAATGGATGGGAAGTAAGGTACAGTTAAGGAGATCATTTATAAAAATTAGAAAGAGAATAGGAGATAGGACAGAGCCCTGAGGAACACCAGAGTTTATAGGGTGAGGAAGTCAACAATGGCCGTCCACAACCGCGGCTATGGAACGGCCGGAAAGGAAATTAGAGACAAAGCCACAGATGGAGGGATAGAAACCGAAGGAGGATTATACATGAGTACAGTATAAGGATTCCATAGACCTACATTGTCCATAATAAATTATGTATAATAAGGCTGTGAGCCTATTCCCTATAATTATCCTTACTTGATCTTTGTCCATACTTAGTGTACTCAAACTAGTATGAACAGTCTCGATGTTACGTAATCTGGGTTGATGTAGCGTTACGTATCGTTCTGTAGTCTTAAGTTGAACGCTTCCATAACCTTGGTCGAACGTTCCATGATTGGGTAGAATATATTATTCTATAGTTGTATATGGGAAAGTATTGTAGGATTATAATTACCATATATATATATATATATAATTGTATTATTTAAGATTGTTTATAAGTATCTCATTGTAAAGAAGATGGGATACATTTTCCATATGTTATGCGAGTGCGCGGTATGTCACTACAGAGACAAACATAACGCGCTCGCTCACTCTCCAACCAACCTCCGTCCCAGCTACACACGCTAAGCCTTCTTCCAATAGTTCCTTTACTTCACCAGGTGTTTTCGCTTCACTTTCATCTCATATTCCATATAGTCACTACATCATCATCTTTGTTAATTAGCACGAACTTAACGTAAATATCTAGCCTATCCTAGCCTATTGTAGCCTCTTTTCATACGCTGTTTACCTTACTAACCACTTCAAGTCATCTAGCCTATTTTCCGCCATCCTCCAATCACCAGCTGAGTTCATAAAAGGGTAAATATTTCTATATGGTTAATACGTCTTCATTATCAATAATATACAGTCCACTTATCTAAATTAACCATATAATTGTTCCTTAAACCTTTCACTAGTTTGACCGACCGCCGGATAAAACCCCCCCCCCCCCCCCCCCCCCTTTTTTTGTGGGGGGGGGGGGGGGGGGGGGGGGTTTTTTTCCGTCGGTCTGTAGTTGCCTTGCTTGGAGTGGGGCTGGCCTATCCCTGTTTTTGTCATGAGTCCTACTACGTCCTCCAGGCCCCGGTCTTTTGGCCCCATGGGGCTGTCGGTTTTTTTTCGTCCGCTCTTTGCTCTGGCCGCCCCAGGTGCCTGACCACCAATGGGACAGGATGTGGAAACTAGTGGATAGGTCAGGGCTGCGACGGGAGTTTTACCCAGAATGAAAAGTTATAAATCTGAATCAGTACAGTACTCAAAATAATAATTAGCCTACTTTAAATGCTTTTTCGGGCTCATTAAATTATATTAAAACTACTTTAGCCCTAGAAAATATTGCACAATTGGCACGGCATTAAGATTAAATTCATCCATACTGTACTGTATAATAATTCATCCATACTGTACTGTATAATAATTCATCCATACTGTACTGTATAATAATTCATCCATACTGTACTGTATAATAATTCATCCATACTGTACTGTATAATAATTCATCCATACTGTACTGTATAATAATTCATCCATACTGTACTGTATAATAATTCATCCATACTGTACTGTATAATAATTCATCCATACTGTACTGTAAAATAATTCATCCATACTGTACTGTATAATAATTCATCCATACTGTACTGTATAATAATTCATCCATACTGTACTGTATAATAATTCATCCATACTGTACTGTATAATAATTCATCCATACTGTACATAATAATTCATATACTGTACTGTATAATAATTCATCCATACTGTACTGTATAATAATTCATCCATACTGTACTGTATAATAATTCATCCATACTGTACTGTATATAATTCATCCATACTGTACTATAAAATTCATCCATACTGTACTGTATAATAATTCATCCATACTGTACTGTATAATAATTCATCCATACTGTACTGTATAATAATTCATCCATACTGTACTGTAAAATAATTTAAATCTAGATCAAAATTATACTGAAAAAAAACTTCTTTAAAATTTAAAGGTCATTCATTCACATATCTTTCTAAATTCTACTCTCGTCGTGTGCCCTGAAGGCGGGGTAATATGATAGCTGATAGGCTGAGTGTGTGTTAATCCAACTCAAAAACTTTTTTCCTTGTGACTTCTTGAGATGAACTTTTCTTGTGTACAATTTTCACATTTATTAAATTTAATAATATAGAATTAGCAGTACCCATTGAGTTTAGCCTGTTTAAATTACCGTATAGGCTCTCTCTCTCTCTTCAAATTCTTGAATTTATTATAACGTTAAACGGTACCTCTCTTTTTTTACATCTGGAGACTTTTGGCCTATACTGTATTGTACTAAATTTCCCTCCCGGCTTTTCTTAACTTATGGCGTAATGATTCTATAATTTCATAACTATTAAGTAAGGAGTTAAATGGAAAAGCTCCAGTTTGCTAGTCTACATTGCGCACAATTCTTATTCCGCATTTCGTGAGGGTGGTTTATTTTCGGCTCGTGATTTAATTTGATTTCTTGGAGTACTGTATTGTTGTCCGCAACTTATTCGGTCTGGCATTGATAGTTTGATTTAACGTCAATAGAATTCCTTCCCGTATAATCATGGCTAAAAGTGTACAAAGGCGTCGGGCTGGGCTTAAGGGCTCTTTGACGGTCTTGACCTCTGACATTGACGAATTCCTTGATTCAGCGTCTAGAGTGAAGGTGGAGGCCAGGTTGCTCAGTATTCAAAAGCAACTTGACAAGTATGAGGTCACACAAGAGGACCTGGCCGACACTTACGAGGACGCCGAGTATATCGAGGTGATAAGAGAGGATACCCTATATATGGAGGGCATACAAGTGATGCCACACTGAAGGGGATCTTGATTCCAGAGGTCAAGAAGGAGGTCAAGAAAGAGCCAAAGAAATCCGCAGTCAAATTACCACATCTTACTCTTCCAAAATTTGAAGGTGATGCCACATTGTGGTCGGGATTTTGGGAGATGTTCAAGTGTACCATCCATGACAATCCCGACCTCACAGATATACAACGCTTCACCTATCTAAAGGGTCAGCTTCTGGGTGATGCACATAAGCTAGTCGAAGGATTCATTATCGAAAGTGCAAGCTATGCCCCAGCAATAGAGCTCCTGCAAGAGACATATGGGCATCCAGATCGAATCAAGGCAGCTTATGTTACCAAATTCAATCAATTAGCGTCACCCAAACACCAAACAGCTGACCGGAAAGACTTCTATGCCAATACAGAGAGTGTGATGAGGTCAATCATTAGCCATGGTATTTGTTTGGAGGAATTTTGTGTGGTGACTCTTGTCAATAAATTACCATCACCACTAAAAGAAACCATAAAACGGGAAATGGGAGACTCGAGCCTGGATTATAAGAAATTCACTCATTGCCTCCAGGCTGAAGTGTACAATATGGCGGGTCAAGACAGAGTAGGGGGTATACACATGGCTACGGCAACATTTACCGCCCAGAGTGAGTACAGGAAATTCAACTGTGTTCTGTGTAGTGGCACCAATCATTTATGGTACAAGTGTATGAAGTATAAGACAGGGCCTCTTAAAGTTAAAAGAGCCCGTCAACTACGTCTCTGCACTGGGTGCTTGTCAAAAGACCATGGCCATTCGGGTTGTACTAATCCTAACATTAGAAGCTGCAAGTTTTGTAAGGGCAAACACTTTCATTCCCTGTGTACACAAAAACAAGGGAAGGAAAGTAGACCAGCGGAGGATAACACCAAGAGAGAGCATACTGCTGCTACTTCAACTACAATGTCCGTTGCCACAGGTAAAAATACAGTAATCTTGCCCACCGTACAGCTGCCGGTAAAGGGTAAGGATAATAATTGTTTTAAAATCAGATCGCTACTTGACCAATGTTCTCAGAGGACCTTTGTGAAGTCTTCTGTTCTATCCTCCCTTTCCTACATTTGTAAAGGAACTGAGGAGGTATGTCTTCACGGATTTACCGGGAAACAAGCCTCTAGGGAATATAATGTTGTGGCACTGCAATACAAACACAGAGGTAAATTTCATCATCTAGACGCAATAGTGGTTGATGAGTTGCCAGAACATAAAGGTGTACTTAACCTAAAGTCTAAACTGGTTAGTTTACAAAGTAAAGGCATAAAATTAGCCGATCCTCACGCAACGGACACAGATCAAGCTGGAGCTGCCTATTGGTGCGGATCAATACTACAATATGGTGCGACCTGGGTATAAAAGGTCAGGTAGCCTAATTCTGCTTCCTACCAAGTACGGGTATGCCATCAGTGGTTCATATGTGGCACAACCTACCAGCTCCAACACAGAAGTAATTACTGTATTGAATGTAGCAGTAAACCCAATGGACGAATACATGTCCACTGGTTAATATTCCACCATGCAAAAAATGACTTAAACGTATTGTGGGAATTAGATCACATCGGGATAACCCCTAAGGAATACTCACAGGTTGAGCGTCAAGCACTATCGTCGTATGAGGATACCGTTACCCTCTCATTCGGCGTTCAGTACGCGCAATATTCGCAGATTACAAAACAAATCTGCTTGAGTATGACGGCTAAACTTTTTGAGCCCTTGGGGATAGTTCTACCGGTGTCGATCAAATCAAGATTATTCCTTCAGCAATTATGGAGAATAAAATTAGGCTGGGATTAGGTTTTGACTGGCGATCTGGTTCAGGAGTGGGAAGACAGTATTTCGGATCTTCGTCTCTGTAAGGGTTTTAATTTTCCTCGGAGAGTTGTCAAGGACCATCCTGTTTCCTTTCATGCCTTCTCAGATGCTAGCAAGGTCGCGTACGGCACCGCCATATACTTTGTTGACACAAGTGGCAGCCGTCTAGTCATGGCGAAGGCGAAAGTTGCCCCGATCAAATCCCTTTCCATCCCAAAATTAGAGCTGACTGCAGTTTTGTTGGCTGCTAGACTCGTTCACTTTGTAGAGGAAACTTTTAAAAATTTGCTAAATATCTCTGAGACAGTTATGTGGAGTGACAGCCAAATTACGCTTTACTGGTTACATAGCCGAAAGAAGCTACCAGTGTACGTCACCAACCGTGTCGACGAAATTCGTACCCTGCTCCCAACCGCACAGTTCTGGTATGTGTCTACCAAAGGTAATCCAAGTGACTGCATTACTCGTGGTGTCTCTGCTAAATTTCTCAAATCTTCTGCGTTGTGGTGGAATGGCCCATGCTGGCTTAATGATCCCAACGAATGGCCAGAGAATATAGATTTGAGTGAGCAACACACTGCTATTGTAATTGACCGGTAATTGACTCGGTGCCTGACGAAGACACACGGTTATGGGACTGGGATAGATTCAGCAGCTATGAGAAGTTACAACGTGTTACAGCATGGGTGATACGATTTGTAGGAATGTAAAAGCAAAAATTAAAGACACACCACCCACAGGTAGTGCTTACCTCAATGTGAAGGAGATCAGAATTGCAGATAAATTATTACATAAGCTCTGTCAACAAGAAATATATACGCAGGAATATAAATTAATGGTTAAGGGAACAAAGTCTAGGAATAACCTGATCAACCAGTTGGGCTTACACTTGAAGGGGGACTTGATACATTGCGGAGGCAGATTACGATTGGCAGCCCTCTCCGAGGTAAGTAAGTATCCAATACTACTGCCCCCCAATCATCCCTTCACCCATCTTATAATCGATAGGTGTCACCGACTCTGTTGTCATTATGGGGTTGGTCATATAGTCACCTATGTAAGACAACGATGGTGGGTGCCTAGAATCAGGCAGGTGGTCAAGAAAGTCCTTCGCAAATGCTTAAAGTGTAGAAGAGTACAGGGAACACATTATGATCCCGTCGGAATTCCTCCCTTACCAAACCTGCGAACCACCCCAGGTGACCTTAAGGTGTATATGATACGTTTCACTTGTGCTGTTACCAGGTCAATTCACCTGGAACTGGTCACCAACCTCACTTGTGATAGCTTCCTACATGCCTTCCGAAGATTCTGCAGTCGTCGGGGATATCGCGTATCATGCTGAGTGACAATGCAAAGACTTTCATAGGGGCATCTACATATCTCAAAGAAGTGAGCAACAATCCTAAGATTCAGACCTGCCTAGCGGATGTAAAATGCGAATGGCGTTTCATTCCCGCCAGAGCGCCTTGGTTTGGCACAATATGGGAGAGAGCCATAGGCATCGTGGAAGGCGGGTCTGAAGAAGGTGTTGGGTAGAGCTCTCATCTCGATTGAGGAACTCAACACCTACTCTTGGAGATTGAAGCCACCGTAAATGATCGCCCTCTATAGTATGCTTCTGGTGATTGGGAAGACCTTAACCCAATCACACCCTCAGTACTGGTACGTGGATACAGACTGCGGATCTTCCTGAAGAGCATGACGAGGATAATATGGAAGATCAAGACTCATAAGTAAGGGCTTGATATCGGCCCGCTACAAATATATTCGTAAATTATCGCGAGATATTTGGCATCGTGGTCAACAGAATATCTGGTGACTTTAAGGCACGCGCAAAAGAATAAACTAACACCATTAAAAGGTCATGGGCCTAGGGTAGGGGTCGTGGTAACCATCCATGAGGAGGGCCCGCGCGCATTTTGGAAATTGGGTCGGATAGAGGAGTTGTTACCAGGTCGTGATGGTGAGGTTTGGGTAGCAAAGGTTCGCACCAGGACTGGGAGTAATCACACCGGGGCCAAACAGGTTCCGACTATATCCTCTTGAGGCGTGACCCGATCGCAAGGACACCCCCTCTGATCAGTTATACCATTGATGTCCCTATCTGGCTTCTACTTCGGCGCAGCTCTGTTGGACGAAGACGTCCGTGGCGGACGCCCCCGGCGACAGGCAGCCCAGCTATTCTCCCAAGTTTGGCGGGGGCGATAGAGCATTGCCTCCGGGCAATATCTAATCATGGTAGCAATCTTTGTATATTTTCTGTTTTTTTTTGGGGTGGGAGATATGTCCAGTAATCTTAGTAGTACTCTAATGAATACTAGTATGAACAGTCTCGATGTTACGTAATCTAGGGTGATGTGTAGCGTTACGTGCGTTCCGTAGTCTTAATTTGAACGCTTCCATAACTCTTGGTCGAACGTTCAATGATTGGGATAGAATATATTAGTCTATATTGGTATATGGGAAAGTATTGTAGGAATTATACATTACCATATATATTTATATATATATTTGTATTATTTGGAATTGTTTATAAATATCTCATTGTAAAGAAGACTGGGGCTACATTTTCCAGATGTTATGCGCTCACCATGAGGTGCGCGGTATGTCGGACAGAGGACAAAACCACACGCGGGCTCGCTCACTCACCTGAACAAACCTAAGTTCCCAGCTCCACACGCTAAGACTTAATTAATATGTTACTTACTTCACCAGGTGTTTTTCGAGTCACTTCTCACACTCTACCATTTTCCATATAGTCACTACATAATCTATGTATGTTAATTAGCACGAATTAACCTTAAATATCTAGCCGATCCTAGCCTATTGTAGCCTCTTTTCATACGCTTGTTTACCTTACTAACCACTTCCAAGTCCATCTAGCCTATTTTTCCGCCATCCTCCAAATCACCAGCGGAGTTCATCAAATGGTAAATTTTTCTATATGGTTAATATCTCTCATTATCAAATAATATTAAAGTCCAATTATCTAAATTTAA
>CM064572.1:23373501-23466790 GCA_032716605.1 Paralithodes platypus
TGCTTACTACCTTCCTGGACCCAAGTTTTCCCTGGCCAGGCTAAGCCGGAAATAACTGGAACGGAACCCAGTCCCCCTGGGAACCGGGCCTGTTACGGGTTTAAAGGTCAACCTCTCGAATCCGGTACATCCTAAGCATGGCCACTGGGAGGATTGAGAGTTTGGGTGGCTAGTTTTTTGGAGGGGGAGGTGGGTTGGTATCGCGACCTGCTGGCTAGTCCTTGGCTGAACGGTCTGCTCCTGATTTGCCTTCTGGTGGGGTATTACCTTTATATTCCTGAGTATTTTACCTTGTCTGGGTTTGGGCAGATTACCTCCCGGCTGAGGAGGGGTTCTGGGATCTCGAAAGGAGTGTTTAGCATGCGGCTGGTTAGGCTTACCTCCGCTCTTTGGCTTGTAGATAGGTTTCTCAACAGGTTCCTTCTTAGCTTGGGAGGTAACCTGCTTCCACCCATTTACCATATTAAAAACTATACTCCAAGTTTCTGAGTTAAGAAGGGAGGCAGTGAGGACCGCCGAAAGAGTTACCCGGCGACCAATGTCATCCGGTAACTTCTTCACTAGGTGCACTCTCAGATCTTGGCGGGCTCGAACCGCTTCCATGATTGGAATTCTGATGTCTCCTAAGGTTTGAATAGAGTTTTGCAATAAAATTTGTCTAAATAAATCAGTGGCCTTCCTAACCTGAGGGTCAGCAATGGCCGAGATAGTTCTGGTAAGTGAGACAGCAACCTAGCGACTAACTAGATACTGAGAGAACATCCGGTAGGCTTTATTTCTTAGTTTAAAATCCCTTCAAAGTGAGCCGCCGGAGGAGTACAAAAGGGTTCATCTAGAGAGTGTAGGGCTACTTTGGGTGCCACCAGGAAGGCAAACAATTCTGGTGACACCCCATCAGCCTTAGTGACAGGCAACGAAAAATAATTATGCGTTTCCTGTGGAACCTGATGTGAGGACTTAGACGTGATTGTTGAAGCAAATACCTGAGCCTCTAACTCCCAATCTACCCAGGGACCTACCCCTATCCGCCCCCTCTGCAGGACTGGTGTATGCGTTTGTTCTAGTACCGGAAGGGTATCCATTTCCGGTGTAAGAGCATTTAAAGCCTTGACATCATTGACGCCATCAGCTTTTGACCAGTCTGCAAAGAGTCGTGCAGAAGCAGCGGAATGGTCTGCCGGGGCAGCAGTATACACAAAGAAGTCTGGATTATATGAACTGGGGATAGCCTTAATCGATGCATCCAGCAACCTCCCTGCCTCATCTTTAGCTCTAAACTTGCTGCTCTTGTTAATCTCAATTTTCCATTCACTAGGGACCGGTAGGTCCCCTGAAATGGTGGGTTGTGCTAATTGTGGGTTCAGAGGCATCGCCTGGACCCAAGAACAGTTAGGGCCATAGAGGAGAGGTATGGGGCCTTTCTTCTGTGGTGCCTTATCTAAGGGGGGAGGAGTGATATCTGCAATTACCCTCACATTGGTGGTAGTAAGCGTGGCAGGCACTGTAGTGCCTGGAACCGCGGATACCGCCGGGGTAATGGTAAGAGAAGGCAGAAAACCTGGAGGCTCAAGAGGTCTTATCATTGAATGACTAGGGGCAACTAGTGGTTGACAAGCAGGAGGATCAGAGGAGACAGGGAGGTTATGCTGTTGCATAACTTTATGTAAGAGATCACTGATTTCATCCGAAGTAACACACTTACTGTGAGAGCCCCTCGAAGATTGGGAGCTTGCTTCAGCCTCCTCGCCTGTAATAGTCTCTTGAGCCGGGGCTAAAGGCACTTCCTCCGGCTCCCTACTTAACTCAGAACTATCCTGTTGTGCCTCCGGTACCTGCTCCGCCGGTGGCCACATTAAATCAGGGACTGATGAAGGTAACATGTCCATAATACCCTCATCCCCTAGTTCCTGGAAACCCCTTATTTTACTATGAGAAGGTTCTGACTGACGCCAGCACCCCCCTGCCGTGGGTGGCTGAGAGTCCTGAATTATTTGAGAGCTATCAACAGCCTGTGACCCTGACAGAAAACCCCTATATTGTTCAGCCAAGACCTGTCTTGGGCCGGCGGAATGGACACTACGTGGCACATAATTTAATTTAGGGATTGCAAAGGTAACATGAGATGGTACACTTAATGATTGTTCACGACTAGGAGTGGAACCTGTGGCCTCTATCCCCACTTCCGAGTTGCCAGATTCGACGTGAGGTGTGTCAGACGCAGGGGTAGAGGGAGGCGGCTGCGGGGTCTCCTTCCGGCTCCCACTACGCAGTTTACCAGCCGATGACTCAGAGCCCTCTTTCCGGCGCTTAAGGGACCGGGTAGATTCAGCTGAAGAGTGCCGAGACTGTCTCCGGGGGGATCTAGACCTGGACCTAGATTTCCGCTTCGGAGAAGGTGATCGTCTCCTCTTCGGACGGTCGGGGGGGGGGGGGGGGAACCTCGGTAAGTTCGTTGCCAGTGCCACTACTGCTACTCACTACCTCTTTCACGAGGGCTTTCGACTTTACTTTAGGCTTAACAGATTTACAGGAGGCGGGTTTAACTAGAGGCGACTTGATAATTAACTGTTCCCAGAGGGCCTCGTCATAGCAATGAAGCACCTTATGGGCTGTGTCTTTGGCATAAGAACTAAAGGTAGCTTTTATCTCTTGTAGTGCCGCCAAGCACGATAAGTCTTTCTTTGTGAATAAAGCGTTTTTCAGATGAGAGCATACAGAGCAACGCCGCGACACCCACAAGCCTCTAGAGCGGTCTAAACATTTGACACATTTCAGCCATAATTTATGAGCGAAAATGGGCAACATTGAACAGGTAGGAGTAGCGCATAATTCAAACCGAGGCATGATGGATAAAGGCCCCCCCCCCCCCCCCCCCGCAGGAATCAGGCCCCCAACGCCGCCGGTTCTGCAGTCACTAAGGAGCCGGGGATTATAGAAATGGAAAATTTCCAGGAATCAATGCTCATAAGGATAACGTGCGAGGTGTTAATACATCCTACCTTGAGTCGGCCGGAAAATTAGCTATAGTTCCACAACTACTCTAACCTTCCGCTGGACTCGCCGTGAAAAAACATGGGTTTTTTTCGTATAAGCTGATTGAAACTGCTTACCTATGGCAAGTGCCACAGTCCCATTGACCAGTAGTGTCTGATTGTCTATTACTAATGCACTAGAGAGATAATGAAACGAGTTTGCATAACGAATCTTAACACTTGTACACTTGACTGTGGCGCCGCAGGGCGAGGAAGTCTTTGCTGCGTAACTATTATGGTCAGGGCGAGTTAACTCGGCGGGCCGAGTTCTAAGCTCCAGTAGGAATCTGCACTTCCGCCTTACCACACCGGGACATTTGGTTGTTCCCTACCCGTTTTGAAGACGGGTAACCTGTGCCCTGCTGCAAGAGGCTGCCGGAGAAAACAACCAACATTTTAGAGAGGGGAGGCAAATGCACAGCTTCCCTCTCCAAAACCCACCTTGAAATTATATATATATATATAGGGACGTCTCCCAACCCCCAAAACATGCAAGAGTTATCTGCTCAACAGGTGGCGTTGTGTGTGTGTAAGTGTGAGGGTCCGAGTGTAGGTAGTGAGACAGTGAAGCACGGGAACGAGATGGCTTCAGAGATGGGGTCGTTTCGGGCCATGAGTGAGCACCGTGCCTCATGTGAAGGCAAGATGGCAGGTGCTCGTTGTGCTCTACGTGCTTCACATGTCTCACTCCCTAGACTGGAACAAGACCTCACGGGCTTCACTGTTCATTGTAAAGCGGTGAATGTTAAGGCTCTCAGCCTATGCCCGAGAGGAAGTTAGTTGGAATATAGAAAAAAAAAAAAAAAAAAAAAAAGCACACATGTCCATCACTAGGGGCACACATAGGCAAAAAATAAATACAGATAATTCAGAATCCAAATTTACCTGTAGCCTACACTAACCCCTAACCAGGCTGACCATTAGGTCCGAAGAAACATCACAGCAGACGACGCTCCGATGACCCAGCAATAGCACACAGACGAGGGGAGGCCCACGATAGGGGCCTACAAGCAAAATACGAACTCTGGAAGGTGGAGCACCACGTGCAGGCACCCTTAGACCAGAGCATTTGCTAAATATTATAATAAAATATAAGCCACTGCCTCAATATTGACGGTCTGCAGCATAAAATTGTAGAATGGCAGCCTCCTAGCTATGGTATCAATAGCTAAAGGCACAAACACAACAAAATAAACACACGTGGCGCGAAGATCCTGGGATACGTAGGCGCCTGTTACAAAAGTACCCTAAAATTACACACTTCCTGCGGACATACCAATGGAGTTGCCGTTGCTAGCTAATCTAAACCTTGTTACTACAACGCAGGTGTATACAAATGAGCAAGGACTCACTAGAAAGCGCTGGAACGAAGAATAAAGCGGAGCATGGCGAAACTTGTGTTGCTAGTATGGCAGTGGAAGGAGGACGGACGAAGATGGCCGCTAGAGGGCCTGGTGTTGGGGTAGCAAAATGCAAGAAATCCACATATGGAAAGTCATATGATAACATATTAAGTTAAAACAATTTTTTTTTTTTTTTTTTTTTTTTTTTTTTTTTTTTTTTTTACAGAGTTTTTTCTGTAGGGTACCCGATCATAATGACGATCCCATAAGGGAATTGAGCGTGCACTTATGAAGAGTACCTCCATGATCCTTCTGCGTGGTATATTCAAAATGCTGTTGTGGGATGTTGAATGGAGACTATTATACTAATAGGCGATATCGTCAATGATTACGGGGCTCTACTAAATATTAGGTTTTCTCTACTTCCCTCCGGGTATCAAACTTATAATCTATCTAATGCATCTATCTATATCCCTTATACATTAACATAACTACATCTTATTTGGATTTTTTGTAAGCTATGAATCATTTCTAATGCAATGGAATTGAAAAATATAATATCCTTCCAGCACAAAGATAAACAAGAAATAAGAATTAGATAGATACATAGTTTATCTATGTGCTGGAAGGATATTTTATTTTTCAATTCCATCCCATTAGAAATAATTCATAGATTACAAAAAGTCCAAATAAGACGTAGTTATGTTAATGTATAAGGGATATAGATAGATGCATTAGATAGATACATAGAGTTGCTAGGTCCAACCGATCGATCAAATACGAACATATATGAGACGGACTTAGGTTTCTGAAAAGACAAAGGAGACATTTTTATTGACTCTTTCATTTTATTGTGTGAGTGTTGGAAGGATAATATTTGTTTAAATTTCATCGTATTAGAAATGATTCATAGATTAACATTTAAAGAGCGGGGCCCGACTTAAGTCCGTATCTAAAAAGCAGCAAGTTAGGAGCATTATTAAGGCTTTTAAAGGGTTAAAATTGAGTGCAAATGGCCGGGAGCGCAGCAGGCCACATGGCCGACACCCAGGGCTTACCGCCACCCACTGACTCACGCTCCCTCTGTTTTCGAGAGGCCGGCAATGTAGCCAGTAGTGAGCGTAGCTGGAAAAAATATGCCGCTATACGCTCGCATGTTGGTGGTACCACTGCATCAAAACTCGTTCTGGTCTCATTTTGAAGCTTGTAGCGCCTAGTTTTTTGCTGAATACATTTCTTTTCATGCAGATACTTGATTGATCATTCAGGAGGGCCTGAATATGCCAACAAAATAGCCCAAAACCCCCTGCTAGACGAGGGTTAAAAAAATACCAAATAAGACAGTTATATTTATGTACAGTATAAGGGAGATAGATGCATTAGATAGATAGACATACAGACATTTGATACATAAATAACATTCTTAATAATTTATATATACTGTACCTAGGCTTGGGCCGCCACCTGTGTATGATCCCGACTTTTCCGTGTTGTGGCCGACTTTGGAACTTTTGGGGTTACCGTGTCCAAACGAATCCGTGTATGTAAAACGCCTGTATATCGAGACCTGACTGTATTAACAAAACCAAGGTTATGCATTGTAGATTGAGACGAGGCAATTTGGAAAAGAGCAGTCTATACCCATGTGCAGTGTGTGGAAAGGGTGTGGGCGCTAACTCGATTCGGTGTAGCATCTGTCGATGTTGGGTGCACCATGGGTGTAAGCGCTGTAGTAGAATAAAAGGACCCCTGCCGAAGGATAAGTCAGAAATTGAGAAATTTGAGTGCTTAGTGTGGAAAGGCGAGCTTGTGTTAAATGATGATCCTGTGGCGGTGAAGTTTGGAATAAGTCATTGGAGCTGGTGGACAAGTTTTGTTACCTAGGAGATACCATCTCTGCCGGTGGTGGGGCCGAGGCTACAACTGTCGCTAGAATTAGATGTGGCTGGGGGAAGTTCAGAGAACTGCTGCCAATTCTGACCATGAAAAGAATGCCTCTCCCCCTGAAGGGAAAGGTGTATGTCTCATGTGTTAGAAGTGCAATGAAGTATGCCTCAGAAACATGGGCCATTAAAGTAGAGGATGTCAAGAGAATGGAACGTAATGAGATGAGAATGGTGCGATGGATGTGTTGGGCCAGGCTGCAATATAGAATAACAAATGATGATCTGAGGAGACGTTTAGGTATAAAGAGTATTAGCGGGGAGATGCGTACAAGTAGACTGGGAGGGTTTGGACATGTGGAGAGAATGGATGAATAAAATTGAGTGAAAAGATGCAAGTCTGTGATTGTGGAGGGACCTGCACCAAGGGGTGGACCGAGGAAGACCTGGGATCGGACTATGCGTGCTGATCTCAAATCCAAAAGCTTGACAAGTGGAGCAGCCCTTAACCCTTAGAGATTGGGGGCGGACTTAAGTCCGCCTCCAATTTGCAGCAAGTTAGGAGCATTATTAAGGCTTTTAAAGGGTTAAAATCGAGTGCAAATGGCCGGGAGCGCAGCGGGCCAGACAGCCGACTCCCAGGGCTTACCGCCGCCCATTAACTCATGTTCCCAGTATTCTCGAGAGGCCGGCAGTGTAGCCAGTAGTGAGCATAGCTGGGAAAAATATGCCGCTATACGCTAAACTCCCCATGTTACTGGTACCACTGTATGAGAACCACGAGTGCTACGTAGCTCGTTCTGGTCTCATTTTGAAGCTTTTAGCGCCTAGGTTTTTGCTGAATACATTTCTTTTCATGCAGATACTTGATTTATCATTCAGAGGGCCTGAATATGCCCAAATAAGCCCAAAACCCCCCGCTAGACAAGGGTTAACATGGTTGCCTGGAGCGCCGCCATTAGGACAAGAGACTGAAACTGCACATATGTGTGGAGCACTCAGTTTAAAAAATGTTATGTATGTATGTATTTATTGTATTCTTTCCATAATTCAGGCTCGCCACTTGTTGGAGTAAACTTGTTTAGGCGTTGCCACAGACCAAGTGTTGACTCCAGGTATATCTCACTATTAATTTATGTTATTCTGTTGCTTGTATATTATTTTGTATTTAATGTATTTAATGCAATGAAATGAGAATGGTGAGATGGATGTGTGGTGCCAAACTGCAAGATAGTACTGTATATCAAATAAAGAGCTAAAGAGAATGTTAGGTTGAGTATCAGTGATGAGATGCGTACTAGCAGGCTTGGATGGTTTGAAAATGCCCAACTTGATATAACATTAGAGGACGATATAGCATCTAGTGACGTCTGACAATGGTGCATAGGGAAGTAAGAGTGAGTGATAGCGCAACTGACCACGAAAGACCTGGGTCTTTCGTGGTCAAAAAAACAAAAATCTGATTTAATTTCTATTTTTCCAGTGGCTTACGCATCAATGACGTTCAGGCTTGCCGGTGTGAATGTTGGAAGTATGTGTGGTAGAGCAAATGAAGTTGTGGAAGTGCTTGAAAGGAGAAGAGTGGATGTCTGCTGTGCCCAGGAAACCCGATGGAAGGGGTGTGGTGCACAGTAGATTGTGGGGAAGAACAAGAGATACCGGTTATATTGGAAGGGGGATAAATCTGGAAAACCGAAAGGAAGAGTGGGTGCACTGGTATCTGAGGAGTTGGAGAAGAGTGTGATTGAGATAAAGAGGGTAAATGGAAGATTGATTGTTTTGAAAATGAAAGCTGGTAAAAGAATTGTATATGTGATATCGGCATAGGCTGTGCCTCACAGGTTGGATGAAAGAGAGAGCAGAAAGAGGCCTTTTGGAACGACTTCCTCAGTGTCGTTTCGGGCCTCTCGTAGTATGATACTACAGTCGTAGGTGGTGACCTAAATGGGCATGTGGGAGCATGTGCTGATGGGTACAAAGGTGTACATGGTGGGAAAGGGTATGGAAGAAGAAATCTAGCATGCGAATTTATACTGGAGTCCTGTGTTGCACTCAACATGGTTGTGTGTAATACCAAGTTCAAGAAAAGGCTGAATCATATGATTATATATTGTTCTTGGGGCACCAGTAGCCAGATAGATTACTTCTTAGTGAACAGGAAAGACTGGAAGTTTGTTTGGGATGTAAAGGTCATCCTGAGCGAAGAATGTAACTCCCAACATAAGCTCCTAGTCTGTGACTTGAGCTTAATATAAGGCGAGATCCTGTGAAAAAGAAAGTATAATAATAATAATAATAATAATAATAATAATAATAATAATAATAATAATAATAATAATCTGGTCTTTTATTTCTCGCAAGCGCCAGTTCTTCCAGAGGAATTCACTAGCGCTCGTAACACATTGCACCACAATCAAGAGAAGTGTGGTGTAGTTCACCTGTAGTTCAAGCAATAACAACTATTTAACATGGCAGCAGTTAGAGTCTGTAACGACCTGTCACTGTGCCACTTGCAAGATCATAACTCCTACAGAAGAGAAAGGTTTTCAACTGTTTTTTGAAAGAGTCTATGGAGTTCAGCTGTCTAATTGATAAAGGCAATTCATTATATAACCTAGGAGCCACGAAAGAAAAGGACCGATCAGAGAAAGAGGACTGCTGGATCAGTTCATCAAGACGCAGCACATCATCACTGCTTCTCAGGATCGCACCAGAACGTGCCAAAGGGCGTCTCAAGAGGTCAGCAAGATACTTAGGTTCGCCAAACATAAGTGCCTTAAAAGTCATAAGACACAACTTAAACTCTATCCTAGCTTTAACTGGCAACCAGTGCAGCTCCATCAAATATGAAGAAGTGAGGGTTCTTGGAGGTAGATCAAATATGAGCCTCGCTGTTCTATTTAGTATGGACTGAACTTTTTGTAGCAAGTAATTAGGAAGGCCAACCAATAAAGCATTACAATAGTCCACACGTGATAGGACAATTGAGTGAACCAATGTTAGAAGACAGCGCTTGTTAAGAAACCGTCTCACTGAATACAAGTTTCTGATTTGGAGATTACAAATTTACATGCCCAAAAGGAAAGTATGGCTGCTGAATAAATATGAATACAAGGATATGTATCGCAGCGAACTGGAGAAAATGGAAAAGAATAGGGGCACTAAGCCAAATTATGTAAATAGCCAATTAGAATTTCCATGAACATTGCCTTCTTGCCGCCAATGACAAATTCTGTGGCAAAACTAAAGCCCCCCCCCCAGGCATAAGACTTCCTGGTGGTGAAATGACAAGGTTGAAAATGCAATAAAGGAGAAAAGAAGGTGTTTCAAAGCTTTGAAGAAAGGAGGCAGCAAGGAGAAATATCTGGCAGCTAAGCGAACTGCAAAAAAAAGAGATATACAGTACAAGGCAAAGAAAATAATACAGGACCTGGTCATAGACCAAGTGACTAATGCAGAAAATCCCAATGGGATCTTCAATTTAGCTAGGCGAGTTAAGGATAACAGTAGATTTTAAGAGAACAGTGTGTCAGGAATGATAATGGGAAAATTGTGTAGCTAACAAAGACATTAGAGATGCTTGGAAGGTACACTACGAAAGATTACTCAACGTGGAGTTTGAGTGGAATAGAGAGCACCCCCCCCCTTTTTGATAGCGCCAGCTGTTGTAAGCAGTGCAATAAATTAAATCAAGGAAGGAAAAGCTGCAGGTTGCTCTGGCATTGTAGCTGTGATGATTAAAGCCTCAGGTGATGTAGGAGTGAGTTTGGTCACAGAGCTAATTAACTCCATCATTAGAGAGGAAGTAATCCCTGATGAATGGCACTAAAGTGTGATAGTAAGCACATTTAAGGGCAAGGGGGACTCATTGGATAGGGGAAATTATAGGGGCCTGAAAATGCTTGACCAAGTCATGAAGGTCTGGGAGAGGGTCCTTGAAGGTATGATAAGGGAAAGCATTGCTATCGACTATATGCAGTTCAGTTTCATGCCAGGATGTGGCACAATCGACGCTATCTACATAGTCAGGCAGCTGCAGGAAAGATATCTACTTAAAGATGGGGATCTGCATCCTGTGTTTGTAGACCTGGAGAATACCTTTGATAGGGTGCCCAGAGAAGTTGTGCAGTGGTCTATGAGAAAACTTGGCGTAGAGGAGTGGCTGGTGCGTGTGATAATGAAGATTTAAGAGGACTCACGAACGGCAGTGAGGGTGAAAGGTGTACTGAGTGAGGAGTTTACAGTTCAAGATGGAGTTCACCAGGGCTCTGTGTTAAGCCCTCTCCTCTCTGTTATGGTTCTGGAGGCACTATCTAGTGATTTCAGAGTTGGGCTTCCTTGGGAACTGCTATAAGCAGATGACCTTGTAATTATTGCAGATAGTGCACGGGATGCCAAGGCCAAGTTTAGAAGATGGAGAGAGGGCATGGCAAGTAAAGGGTTAAGAATTAATATAAATAAAACCAAGGTTATACACAGTAGATTAGGGCTAGGAAAGATAGAACAAATTGGTGCATACCCATGCACAGTATGCTGAAAAGGGGTGGGCGCGAACTCAATACAGTGTAGCATCTGCCTGTCTAACTGTGTCTAACTGTCTTCGTGGTGCAATGCATAAGTGTGTTGATTTTCGGTGTGAGCGTCCTGGGTTCGAATCCCCGGACTGCCACATGTGTTTGTTAATTTCATTAATCGAGTTTAGGAGTAAAGTTGGTTAGTGGAGAGAACATAATAATTAGCTGGGTACATCACAGGAAGAAACTTTGCACTAGAATAAAGGGACCTCTACCAAAGAAGAAGTCCAAAATTGAGACATTTGTATCCATAGTATGCAAAGGGGAGCTTGTATTCAATGACCTGCTCAAGAGTGTTAACTTTGGCAATGAGGCACTAGAGATGGTGGACAAGTTTTGCTACTTGGGTGATACCATTTCTGCCGGTGGTGGGGCTGAGATCGCCACTATCGCCAGGATGAAATGCGGCTGGAGAAAGAACTTTTGCCACTACTCACCATGAGAAGACTCCCTCTCCCCTTGAGTGGAAAGGTTTATGCTTCATGTGTTAGAAGCGCAATGACATATGCTCAGAAACGTGGCCTGTCAAAGCAGATGATATCAAACAGAATGGAACGCAATGAAATGAGAATGACGAGATGGATGTGTGGTGCCAAACTGTAAGATAGGATATCAAATGAAGAGCTAAGGAGAAGGTTAGGTATTAAGAGTATCAGTGATGTGATGCGTACTAGCAGGCTTGGATGGTTTGGACATGTGGAGAGGATAGATGAACAAAGTTGGGTGAAAAGATGCAAGTCCATGAATGTGGAGGGAGCTGCACCAAGGAGTGGACCAAGAAAGACGTGGGATCGGACATTGCAGTCTGATCTTAAATCAGAGAACCTGACAAGCGAGGCAGCTCTTAACAGGGTTGCCTGGAACGCCACCATTAGGACGTGAGACCGGAACCGCGCTTTGTGTGGAATACGCGGTCATTAAATTTGTGTTTGTATGAAAGTTCCTTAGGAACTATTTATGGGGTATCTCCTAGGATGATTTTTCGTTCTTGGTTCACGAATTAAGCGTTTACCAGGTCCCCTAGGGCCCGGACCATGGCCCTAATACTAATTAGGCTCTACGTCATTGACTACGGAACTACTACTAAATGTAAGGTTTTTCTGCCTTCCCTTCGGGTTGTCAAACTCGTAATTTGGACCCAGCACTCTTGACAAGGTGAATGAAATTGGCTGAAGAATTGGGGCAGTAACGGGAAAACCTTGAAAAACCTTTAGCTCTTAGCTCAGAACGATATAACTTGGACAACGTGTAGGGCCTAGGGTATATTCTGGTGGTCTATCTATTTATCTATTGCCGGACGCCATGATCCCCGAAGTGGTGGCTACGAACGAAAAGCCCCCATGCCCCTCTGTCCCCAGTCACCGCTTTCACGCGTATACTTCTTAACTCCCTCCTTCCAGCTCTCTCTTGGTTTACCTCTCCCTCTCTGTCCTTCCACCTCACTCTCCTACACTCTCTTAATAATTCTCTCGCTTGCCATACGTTCCACATGGCCAAACCATCTCAAGGTGTTCCTTTTCACACTCCAGCACATCTACATCCACACCACACCACTCTCGTACTTCCCCATTCGTCTGTCTATCCTTCCATTTAACTCTGCACGCAATTCTCAAGTAACTCGTATCCACTTCTCTCACTTTTGGTTTGTGTCTCTTGGTTTGTGGTGGTACCAGTATGTAATCTTCAGCATTCTATATTATCTCTAAAGAGTTTTTATTCTCTTATTATTCTTATTTTATTTTATTTTTTCAGGGTTGGGAGATAGGCCTGATGAACCCCCACATCCCTACTGAGTTTGGTGGTATGGGCCTTGGCACCTTAGAGGGCTGTCTCATCACGGAGGAGATCGCCTATGCCTGTACCGGCATACAGACTGCCATGGAGGCTAACAGCTTGGGAGTCAGTTCACCATTCAGTTTTGTATTTGCTGTTTGTAGTTATATAGAATGAATGTGTAAGAGAGTGCTAACACATTAATTACTAACGCAAAGTGTATACATTTAGTAAGTTGACCAGTTGTTGTTGTTCCCTAAGCTGCCTGGCCGAACAGCCCCGAGTCCCTAAGGAAGGCCATGGCCATGGTCGGGCTTTTCCACAGAGCTCTCAAGGAGTGTAGATTGTGTTGTTGGCGTAAGTGGTTGTGTGAAATGCAGTCTTTTATGATGTGTTTAATGGTATAGGGTGCTGTGTTACAACCTGGGCAGGTGTCGACGACGGAGTCATCCGTCGTCTTCGGATGATAGCTCAGAAGAGCTGGATGGTGTTCGCATCTCAGCCTGGCCAGGTGGACTCTGTCCTCACGAGGAAGGGAGGATTAAGAAGGATGGATTTCGGGAGGTCGTGCCTGCAGCTGCGTGTTGTCTATGAGTGAGTGGATGGAACGGCGAGAGATATGAGTATGTATATGCTTCTGGAAACTGGTTTATGGTGGGCAGGGAGGGAGAGAAGATAGTATTTGTGTGTGATAGCGTGACCAGTTACACTTGTCAGTATCACGTTAAGGGGAGTCAGTAAGGCTATGCGGTCATAATAGTAGGGAGCAGTGTTTTGGAAACAAAACATCTTTTAGTGTCCACTGTGAACCTTGTAGAGTAGTAGTAGTAGTAGTAGTAGTAGTAATGGTAATAGTAGTAGTATAGCATTAATTCCTGAGGCTGCCTGGCCGAACAACCCCGAGCTCCTAAGGAAGGCCACAGTCGAGAGCAGGATTTCCCACATGGCCCTCAAGGAATGTACAGGTATATTGTGTTGTTGGCATAAGTGGTTGTGTGCTGTGCAGTCTTCCATAATCTATGTGATAGTATGCGGTGTTGTTTTCCATTATCCCAAGAGTGCTACACTTTGATATTAACCCTTAAAAAGCGGCTCACCACATAAGTCGAGTTGAAAAAACTGGCAAAAAACGGGTGAAAAAAGGGTGGAAATCGAGTGAAAATGGGTGGGATAGTAATGATTCATACGTCCGACATCTGTGGCCTCCCGGCCCACACTAACTCCAGTTCCCCCACCGCGCGTGTGGATGACAGTGTAACCAATAGTTCGCTAAAAGTGAGCAAGGTAGCAAAATCAGCTAAACTTCCATCTTCGAGGTAACACTGTCAGTGCTCCACGAGCGCTACGTAGCTGTATGTGGCGTCATTGTGTAGCGATTTCCACCTAGTTTTCGGCGCAATACAGTTCCTTTCATACTGATGGTTGATATAGCAGTCAGAACGGCCCAGAAAGGCCCAAAACGGCCACAGAGCACCCGCTAGAGGAGGGTTAAACTCTACGAGGTGTTACGGGCTGTAACACTGTAGAGTTTAATATCAAAGTGTAGCCCTCTTGGGATAATGTAACAACCCTTTGACTCACACAGGGTGTGGGTAACCCTACTAGTAATAGTAATTATATTCTTGTCTTATAGTTATCAAACATACTAGCACTTCAATCCCTTTGGATATTGTAACATTTTAAAACCTAAATAACCTCTAAAGCTAACTTGATTGGCCTTCAATTGGTGTTGAATTTGTCAATAGCGTGTTCTCTAAGCTGCCTGGCCGCATAGCCCAGTGTTTTTAACCCTTCCCGCCCGGGCAGCCTTTCTAAATGACAGCGCTCGTATCCGGGTGATCTGGCTGAAAATCAACACAAGTAAACAAAGGCCTATCTCTGTTACTACAATAGCTACACTATTCAAACAAACATCAAAATGTAGTCCTTACCTTGTTGTATAGACTGGCATTAACCTAAGACGTGCGCATGGGGGGTATGAGACACCACACTCCTGTGCGCACGTATTTGAGCTGTTCCCATCACTAACATCGTTATTTTACCATAAATAGCATTAATACTTATCCATATGTGACTATTATAGGTTGATTATAAAGGTATTAACCTGTTACAACAATAAAATAGGTGGAAACAGTGTTTGGATGGTCAAAATTGGCGATACAGGCCGGGAGTTACATAATGTATGGCTGAGGCAACCACCCTCCCCTCCTCCTCTCCCCTTGTCTGGAGAGACACTGTTACGCAATAGTCTCTCTCTCGCTCTTTCCCACGCTTGGTAACAGTGATGACAACGCGCTGCTACCAACTCGCTAATGTTAGCACAAAAATAGACCACAGAATAAGGGAATAACAGGGAAAATAGGTGATAACTGAAGGAGGGGAGGAAAGTGGGGAAGGGGGGGAGGTGGAGGAGTGATATTTGGCATGGCCCAGGGGCAAAAAAAAAAAAAAAAAAAAAAAAAAAAAAAATCTTAAGAGTCTTCCCGCAGTCGCCCGGGGAACCTCTTAAGAGTCTTCCAGCAGTTGCCGGGTTAAGTAGAGCTCTCTAGCTCAACTGGTTCAGGAGTTATGGTGATGTTAGTGGAGGTAACTTTTGGCGCGTATTTACCTAGACACGTCTGAACGCTCAACTGCGGCTCCGGCTACGACGCACTACTGCCCTCGTCGCCCCACCCGCAATTATGCCGGGAAGCGATTTGAGTGTTTTTATTGTTTATTCTGCCATTTATTATAATTATTATGTATTTTTCACTCAATAAAGTTATTTTTATGAAGTTATTTTTGTGTCTCACTTGTACTTTTATTGTTATTATATTCTTAGTGTCACTTTCGCTGGACTATGATAATTGATAGTGTCATTTTCACTTTTATGTAATGCTAGGTAAGCTATAATATAGATTTTAGTGTCACTTTCACTTGTTCATATTGTTATGAAGGCACTTATTATTAGTTATTTGTGTCTCACTTTTATTCAGTTTTATTATTATTTATAGTGTCACTTTCACTGGACTAGGATAATTGATAGTGTCATTTTCACTTTTATTTATTGTTAGGTAATCTATAATATAGATTTTAGTGTCACTTTCATATATTCATATTGTTATGAAGGCACTTATTATTAGTTATTTGTGTCTCTCTCACTTTTACTCATTATTTTATATTATTATTAGCCTACATTTTAGTGTCACTTTCACTGTCATTGTCACGTGCACTTCAATAGTGCACTAGAGTGTGAAACTGGTTGAAGCACTGTCCAGCGCACAGTGCCACTTCACACTTGAGGCATTCCCATGTGGTTTTTGTGGCTTTACGGGGTCTGCGAGTTGTTTGGCTACACACATGGCACCTCTTCTGACTCCTAGCATTACCACCTGGTACTTTGGGAGGAAGGGGGTGGAGATGGTGCTTCCTGAAGTAGTCCGCACATGCCGTGCGGTTCAGCCGGCCGGGTCCTTGTAGTTTCTCCCGGCTGTAGCATGTTTTCCCAGGAGGTCAAGTATCACGTGCTTGTGGAACTTGCGCAGGGACTTGTACTTCTTGGCTCCGGGTCTATTCAGTCGGTAGATATTGTAGGCATTGAGGGCCGACATATCTACCGTATTCAGAACAAACTTCTTGTACCACCTGCAGGCAGTCGATGAAGCCCATCTGCATGTCGGACTTATCGATGAGACGCATGTTGAGATTATAGTCCAGAACAGCAGCTAGTTTCTGGACGGGGTTTTTGGTCTTCCTTTCCACCTTCCCTGTGGCGACCATCTCGGCTTTGTGGCATGTGGTGAGGAGGTTGACCTTCTGCTGGTCATGCCAGTGGATAGAGAGGATGGGGCCACTCTTCTTATGGAAGACCTCCGTCTTCTTGGTCTTGGTAGGGTACACTGGCAATCCCTTCCCCTTGGCCTTGACTGTGCCGACAGTTCCGGTCTTGCAGTCATGGAGGTACTTGGTGAGTCAGAGAATGGGCGATGTATAGTAGTTGTCTGTGTACAGGATGTGGTTTTTTGTGGAAGTGTTTCTCCATCATCTTCTGTACGACAGCGCCGCCAAATCCAATGTCGGGGTCAGTTATAATCTCGCCACCACTGCCGCTGTAGACCACAAAGTCCAGCACATACCCCGTCTTGCAGTCGCAGAGGACGAAGAGCTTGATGCCGAAACGGTGTCTCTTCGACGGGATGTGCTGTCGGAAATGCAGCCCACCACGGAACAGGACCAGAGACTCGTCGAGGCACATCTTCTGGAATGGAATCAGGTAGGTGGTAAACCGTTGACGTATCATGTCATACAGCTTCCTGATTTTCCATAGCTGGTCGGGAAGGTGGACATGCATGTTGTTGGTCAGGTGGAGATACGACAGGATGTCAAAATACCTGTCCCTGGACATGTTTTTTCCGAATGCTGGAGTTGTGATGAGGTCGGCAGTTATCCACTAATCGGCCAGTGCATGTTTCCTGATGTGTGTCATCAGCATAGTCAGTGCCAGAAAAACATACATTTCTGGCACACCGACAGGTCGCCATGCCACCATCTTGGCACTTGTCTTCCTGCCAAGAAAGTTTGCACAGATGCTGTGATGGTTGTTGGTTTCCTCCACCAGGTTTTCCATGACCTCGTTGTCATAGAAGCCACAACAAAATTCACTGGGGGTTGCATCTGGGCCACAGGGATATGCTGCTGTCACCCCTGAGCCAATCTGCTCCTCGTCAAAAGCAGGACAATCTGGCTCGAAATCTGCCCCATCAGTCCAGCCAAACAACTCCGATGAGCGCGCACGCGCAGGCACACACCCAGGCCCACACCCTTGCCCACGCGGACGTCCATGCCCACGCCCATGCCCAGGGACAGCGTCGTCGTCAGGTTGAGCCGCACGCCCACGACCTCGCCCTCGAACTCGTCGTGTTGGTATCTCCTCTTCTGCCACATCCTCTTCCTCCTCCTCAGGTGATGTCAGGTCATCTGGGGCAATGTTGGGGTTGTCAACATCTTCTTCGGTGGACAATTCTGGCAAAGAAGTGACCGGGCATCGGCTGCGGGGGGGGGGGGGGGGGGGTGAAGCTGGGGGGGGAAGCTGCGGGGGATGGAACAATGAGAGCCTCAGCTTCAGGAGTTGGACTCCTTTTGCGGCGAGCCGAGGGCTTCTCCGCTCCAAATAATGCTCTTCGATGTGATGAGGACAAAGCCGCACCACTTGAAGAGGCCCTTTACTCATCCTGAGGGAGAGATGAAGCCAAGGGCTGTTGGTGACCCGTGCGGCATCCCGGGTCAAGGCGTCGAGACAATGGAATGCGGGTGGTCGCAAGACCAGGGTCGGCGTCATTGTCGCTATCACTTTTATCGCCTTCCCTTGCTTCTTCTGCCCTGCGTGCTTTTTTAGCTGCACTTTTCACCAATGTTTTCTTATAAAAGTATTTGCCCACTTTCAAGGGCGTATGAGCAGGCAAGGGGGAAGGGAAAGTTCCCGGGGTAGGCCTAGGCTGACCAAGCAATGGCGGCGGGGTAGGCCTAGGCTCATGCACACTTGGAAGTTCTATTTCACCTTCCTTCATCACTTCTACATCAGGGTCCTCACTACTTTCTTATCCCTCAAACAAATCAACATTATCATCACCCTCAAACCCCACAAAATCATCATCTTCACTCGCACTGATTAATTGTTCTTTGCCGATCAAGCTTTCGCCACTGCTTTCTTCGATGGCAAAAAGTTCTCTCTCTATCGCACTATCACTCAATAAAACCTTTGCTTTCTTACGTTCAGGCTTTTTCTCGCTTGCAACAGGCGTCGTCGTAGCTAGCGGGGTAGCAGTAGGGCTCGTAGGAGGTTGCAGGTAATCGGACATGTCGGAAGATTTTTTTTTTGCTATAACTCGCTATGGCGGGCACGTACGAACTGATAACGGTAGTAGTTGAGGCTTGGTGGCGCTGCGATCGCCCCTGCAAAGGAAATTTTTGCCGAGCAGATTTCAAAGCACGCTTTCAAGCATATGGATTTTAAAATGACACCCGGGCTCCGGCCCCTTGGCCGCACTGTCATTTTAAAATGACACCCGGGTAGGAAGGGTTAACACTTCCCGCCCGGGCAGCATTTTAAAATGACACCGCGGCAGATGGGCAGGAGCCCAGGGGACCTTGAAATCTGTAAGCTTGAAAGCCTATTAACCCAGGAGCTGCCGGAAGACTTTTAAGAGTTTCCCCGGGCTACTGCGGGAAGACAAAATCTTAAGATCCTGGGCCTCAAAAAATCCATTTAAAACATCCCCAAAAAACTTGAACTCTTTTTTTTTTTTTTTTTTTTGCCCCTGGGCCATGCCAAATATCACTCCTCCACATCCCCTCCTTCCCTACTTCCCCCCCTTCCTTCAATTATCACCTATTTTCCCTGTTATTCCCTTTTTCTGTGGTCTATTTTCGTGCTAACATTAGCGAGTTGCTAGCAGGGCGTTGTCAATATCAGTGTTACCAAGCGTGGGAATTAGGGGAGAAGTCAGGAAGATAATTGAGAGGTACCTCCAGTGTCTCTCAAAGCTTCGTGAGTGGAAGGTTGGCTCACACTCACTCACACACACTCTCGCTTTCATTTCGCGATTTTGACTAGCCAAACACTGTTTCCACTTGTTTTATTGTTGTAACTGGTTAATATCTTCATATTAATGGTAAAATAGGCGCATATGAATAAGTATTAACGATATTTATGGTAAAATAACGATGTTAGTGATGGGAACAGCTCAAATACGTGCGCACAGGCGTGTGGTGTCTCATACCCCCCATGCGCAGCCGAGAGGTTAAGCTTGTTTTGAAAGCCGCGCGTCCGACGTATGTAAACACAGCTGGTCGCAGGTGACGTGCGCACCTCCGAAAGCAAGCAGACGTCGGAGCATTGTTATTGTGTTGTCTGCTAAAACAAATTTAGTGTTGAAAAAAGTGTCATATTGCTAACATCGCCTGAAAACTCTCTCCACGGAAATCATCATCACAACTGAACCAGCTGAATTAGAGAGCTCTACTCAAAACGAGTCTACAGATTGGAAACAACAGTACGTTTAGAGATGCATGGGAATATTCTAGCAGTTAAAATAACAAAGATACGGTAGCCTATTAAATACGTTTTTTCGGCCAGATCGCCCGGATCTCGACAACGTCCTTAGGAGGGCGAGCCCGTGTGGGAAGGGTTAAGGAAGTCTACGGCCGAGAACGGGTTTTCCCCCAAGGCTCTCAGTGAATGTATATTGTGTTGTTGGCGTAAGTGGTTATGTGCTATGCAATTTTCCGTAATGTGTTTAATAATGTGCGGTGTTGTGTTACATTCTGGACAGGTATGCTGGATGGAGACATCCAGCCTCTTTTGATAACTCAGATAGTGGATAACTGGATAGTGCCCACATTGCAGTCTAGCCAGGTGGACTCTGTCCTCACAGGAAAGCAGGATTTCTGAATGGTGGATTTCAAGGGGTTGTGCATGTAGCCGAGTGTTGTCTTTTGAGTGAGTGGATGGCTGGATGGGTGATTTGAGTAAGCATATGCTTCTGGATAAGCTGAGAAATTAGGTATATCCCGGACTAGACATTTGAAAAAATCTTTGTTTCATGCCATTATTTATCGTACATAGCCGATTAGGAGTCTGCAATTACTGTACTGATGGATAAACTAACCCTTTCAATTTGTTATCGTCATAGAGTGAATGAGAAGTACAGTACTCTATTTTTATTTTTTGTATGAACTGTATAAATAATTTTATGTAAATATAACAAATATACTGTATATAGAGATGATCACCATTGCAGACGATCGTCACTAGAGGCTGTTCAATTGTCTACACACAGTAGGTATTTAGTAACACTGATTATTTATTACCATTTTAGTACACTACATTGCTCAGTGATCAATTCCACATCAATAATCAAACCCAGTGACTAAGTTATATTGGTAAAAACTAGGCGTTAGAGAGAACATAAGGATACTCAGATAATAAACATAGGGAGGAGGTCTTTGCCAATGTAACAGCCAGTATCAGCTGACGGAAAACGTGATGCTACCGATAGTCTAAATTTACTTGCAAGGAAGCTTGTAATGTTCAGTTGATGCAAATATTCAGTGTTATAACTTTAATTCAAATGCAAAGGACTTGTAAGGGGTTAAATAAAGTGAATTACCAGTAGGCCTAGCCCTAGAGGTGAGTTGTATACTGTGCTGTATGCTATTTATCTGTACATAATGTATTTTTTTCACGTCCCTGGTTTCAAGGGTCGACATATATTTGAGAGAAATAAATTTACAAGTTTCTTTGGGGTTTACTTATACACGAAGTAGCCTTATACAGTATTTAAGTATATACAGAAATCAATAAACAAAAGTTGCACGATTGTATACAAGTTGAAGTAGTATGCCGAGAAAATACTCAAACGCGGTCATGACACGTACATTTTTTTGGGCTAAATATCTTTCTTCAATATATCGTACTACTAAAACCACTTGCTGTAGAGGGTTCTAGTCATTGACTTTCTCAAGACGATGGTAAATGCTACATTTGGACAAATTATTTATATAGCTTAGGCTATTTCATTGCGGAGATATGAATTGGTGGAAACACAAAAATTACAAAACCCTTCTCGTAGTGGCCTGGCGAGAATATTCAACCCTCCGCGTTTGGCGGATTTGAACATTCATGCCTCTTAAGCAGGGATCCCACTGTGCGACTCGGCTACTTGGAATGCGATGAGACAGCTTGCGACAGTTTTTTTTTCTCTATGTCCAGTATTCGCATTAATCGACCATAAAGTCTCAATTAATCTCAGTATTCTCACAATAGTCTCACAACCCCCCCCCCCCACGAGAATCCCAGAAGTCGCTAGGGTCGCCGTTAGATTTTGAAAAGTTTAAAATCCGGCTGCGAATGGACGACTGCTGCGAGAAATGCGACATAATCGGGCATTGTCTCACTTCTTTCTCACCTTAACTCAGTAGAATCTCAGTACTCGCACCATGGTCTCGTTTGTCGCAACTCATGGAAAAGGTGTGCGAAATGGTCGACCTTCAAACGATAATTGCGAAAATAGTGCGACAATTGTGCAACATAATTGCGACAATATCGATTAATTACGATGTCATTGCGTCCTTCATTGAGATTTCAGCGATCCGTCATTATTGGCAACGCTGTTTTTGGTATGACCGAGCGATTACAGTGCGACGGTAGCGCAATAAACGTGATAGTCTACCCGATAACTTCTATCGCGACGAGATTGTCACTAGACAAGTTCCGAAGGAGTGAGATAATGTGCGAATAAAGAAGAAAATACGAATACAACAAAAACATTACAACAGAAAATACGAATACAACAAAAACATTACAACAGAAAATACGAATACAACAAAAACATTACAACAGAAAATACGAATACAACAAAAACATTACAACAGAAAATACGAATACAACAAAAACATTACAACAGAAAATACGAATACAACAAAAACATTACAACAGAAAATACGAATACAACAAAAACATTACAACAGAAAATACGAATACAACAAAAACATTACAACAGAAAATCAGAAATTAGGAGTTCGAAAGGGTTTAGGATTAGGAACAAAGAAGAAGAAGAAGAAGAAGAAGAATACAGTGAATAGAATGAAGAGGAGGACGAAAGGGAGGAAGAAGGCAGAGGAGGAAGAAGGCAAGTAAAAGGGGGATAAAATGTTAAAATAAAGGAACGATAATAATTAATAGATAAGAAGACGAAGAAAAAGAGAAATATAAGAAAAGGGAAGAATAGACGAAGAGAAAGAGAAATATAAGAAAAGGAAAAGAGAAGAAGAAGAAGAAGATCCTTCTTAAGCCGTATGAAATCGTGGAGATAGTCTTAACCCTTTAAAATTCCCAGAGTTCCTTCCTAAGCTGTTTAAAATCTCTAAGGATGTACCGGTAGCCTTATTTGAGATAGTCTGTACCCTTTGAAATTCCCAGAGATCCTTCCTAAGCTGTCTAAAATCGTCTAAGGATGTAGCCTTATTTGAGATTGTCTTTTCCCTTTGAAATTCCCAGAGTTCCTTCCTAAGCTGTATACAATAATTTGAGATAGTCTTTACCCTTTGAAATTCCCAGAGTTCCTTCCTAAGCTGTATAAAATAGTCTAAGGATGTAGCCTCATTTAGGATTTGTTTTTTACACCATGCCCTTACATAAGGAGGGTTGAGCTGGTATCACACGAGAGCTTTTATAGTTAACATTCGATTATCAACATTTTTCTGGCAACATTTCTGGAGTATTTGACACTGGTATCGGAAACTAGACTGATGGTAGATGAATTTAGGTAACCGAATTCTTCTAAATGTTTACCTCATAAGCTGCCAGACCAGCGTTAAGGATAAATGTTGAGTGAAAAAGCGCTCGTGTGATACCGGCATTATGGAGCTCCGATCTTACTTCCAACTATTTTGACAATTTTACCAAAACACATTATTATTATGATGATGTGTTGTTTAATGTTGATAAGGGTTGTGAGTGCTTCTACCTGCAGTAAATATAACTTTCTCTCTCTCTCTCTCTCTCTCTCTCTCTCTCTCTCTCTCTCTCTCTCTCTCTCTCTCTCAACCTATTTTTTTGTCGAGTAGACTGAAAGAACGCCTCCCCAGACTTCCTTCAAAATAAATGTTTACCTGATCGAAGGACCGCGACATTGCAGGTTTGCGATCGATCTCCGCCAAAAACCGATCCCTGAATTGGGTGAAGCGTCTTATGATCGCTAAAAGGATGATGTGAAATGTCCTAAATTCTCCAAACTAATGGAGTGAAACAAGGAGGGTCCAACCCCTGCCACAAATACACACACACACACACACACACACACAAACACACACACACACACACACACACACACACACACACACACACACCCGTGGCGTAACTGATAGCGCGTCTGGCTCACAACCAGTAGGTCCCGGGTTCGAGACCCGGGCGGGGAAGAGGCATTTGGGCAAGTCTCCTAACGGTGTAGCCTCTGTTCACCTAGCAGTATAAATAGGAACCTGGTATAAGTGGACGAAGTTGTGACGTCCCATCTGGGGTTGGTGATCGGTTACAAGGTGAGATGGGTATCGTACTGGTCAACCTAAGCTACTGGTCAACCTAAGCCTTCGGGTGAGACTGGTACCGTAGTGAGAATGGTACCGTACAGATTAACCCTAAGCCTTCATTTCCAGATGTCGCCAAATGGCTAAAATACAGACTACACACACATCCACAGCCATTCCAATGATACATAAACACTTAACATGCATTTCACGCAATACATTCCCAGTTAAGGAGGCGCGATAATAATGAGCTTAGCTCGCATTGCGTGGATTCCCCTTGACGAACAAGCAAGTGAATAACACACATTTGAAAAGAGTTGAAATTAATATAGATATATGAAAAATAGAGATACAGTCAAACACCCACCCCAAGGCAAAATAGAGAGGCGGATGGACTTCATCAGGCCACAGCCATCCGCCGTAATCGGTTTTCTGTTATAACTGTGGCAAACCGGCTATCTCTATAATACCTGGTGTAGAGTGTTTGCCCTAAAAGAAAAAGTAGTATAGTACTAATGAAATAGTCAAAATCAGGGGGTTGATAAATTCGGGAAGTAAATTTTTTAGTCAGAAGTAGAGTAGACAAAATCAGTTAGTTTAAATTGGGGAAGTCACATTTTGTTGTCGGATGGATATCGAAGAAGAAATCCCTTAACTACGTTAAAAAGTACTGAAACATATTTAGCATGAGATAAAGTGAGGTTGAGCTCTGGGAGGCAGGTAAACTGGTCGAGAACCTTCCGCCACCACCCTATTATACCATACCATATCTGCCTCATCCAATTATAAAATCGGTGACATCGCAGGTGGGATTACAGGGGAACGTATGTGCTGTGCGACAACCGTCCATCATTCGACATGTTTGCATAACATTCTCAGTCTAATTGCACCAGTAGTCTTGCATGCGCACCATTATTGCAGCGGTATCGCAATTGTCAATAATACCTTTCGCATAATTCGTTCTTATCGCTGCCAAATTGTGTTCAGACTTTCGCTAATGTCTCCTCACATTCGATGTTCTCGCACGATACTCGCATACTCTCTCACGGCTACTGCGTTCTTCGCTTACAAAATCACATGGATTCGGCGCCGAAAACGGCGATTTTTGGACATAGACAAAAAAAAAGCTGTCTCATCGCATTCGAAGTCGCCGAGTGAGTCGCACAGTGGGATCCCTGCTTTAGGATATGGCTAAATTTGTGTATTTTCGTTATTATGGCGCGCTTATAACTACGCAAAAAAAAAAAAAAAAAAAAAAAAATATATATATATATATAACAGGAGACAGTACTCTTTATCTTGTGAATGGTGAAGTCTTGAACACTCTAGACCGACCAAGTGATTTAGTTTTGATGGCGAAAATAAATGGGATAGTTACGACCGCCACAAGCCTGAATCCTTGGGAATGCTGGAGTTTCATGATATTTTGATGTACAGTACATAATATCTCCGCCATTAAATTGCCTAATTTAGGTTAAATATATACAAAATGCATTACTTACTGTTATCTTGCAAATGGTGAAAACTAGGAAATTGGACATAAAGCTGTTCTTGTTTCAGATGGATAATACAATTGTTTGTTAGCTCTTGTGATATACTAGATCTAGACTTGTCTTATGACACTCGTTCAACTACTGATTATTGATTATGGATTATGGATTATTGATTATATCCATTGTTGATCATTGATATATTTCAGCATTGTAGCCATTCTTTAAGTCACTGTCCATTGCTTTGATGCATCGATTCAGGCTACAGAAAATCATCGATCGCTTGCATTGGGCTGTGACGAATGCATGAGCTAGCTGACTGACTGATTGTGTGTTGTTGTAGTAGTAGTAGTGGTAGTTGTTCCTTAGGCTGCCTGGTCGAACAGCCCGGACCTCCTAGGAAGGCGACGGCCTAGACCAAGTTTTCCACAATGCTCTCAAAGAATGTCTATTGTGTGGTTGATGTAAGTGGTTGTGTGCTATGCATTCTTCCATACTGTGTTTAACCCTTAATTAGCGGCGAGCAACATAAGTCGAGTTAAATAAAGCTGGACTATGTGGCGGCGCTCGACATAGGTCGAGTGGCAATTTCAGCACGTAATGTGGCTGAGAGAGAGAGACAAGTGGTGGCAGGAGACTAGCGAGCGTATGACTGCTCCAGACCACCGCGGCGAACCTACTGACACAAATCTCAGCTCCCTCCTCCCTCTCTCACTCGCTACATACTCAATTATGTACTGAAAGTACCGAATTACCTGCTTTTTGCACTCGCGTTGCACGGTTATTGCAAGAAAACTATCCATCATACAAGGATCGTTATGGTGTCATTCGAAAGCTCTGTTTATGCCCTTTCAGGGATAGGTACTTGTTTTACGTTCTGGGTCTTATTTAGGCATGAAAATGATCACGTAAACAGCCCTATTTTGGCTAAAATCACCCCGCTGTGCGGTACACATAAATAAACCGCATAGGCCGCTCGTAAGGTGTTAATAGTGCGCGGTTTTGTGTTACAGCCTGGACAGATATCCTGAACGGAGTCATCCAGCCTCTTCTGATAACTCGGAAGGGCTGGATGGTGCCCATATCGCAGCACAGCCAGGTGGGCTGCGTCCTTATGGGTAAGGAGGGTTTCTGAGGGATGGAGTTCAGGGGACCGTGCATGTAGCAGAGTGTTGTCTTTGAGTGACTGGATGGACCGGTGGGTGATTTAAGCATGGATATGCTTCTGGAGGCTGCCTTGGGGTGGGTGAGGGGGGAATGAAGACAATTATTGTGTATGATAACGAGTGCTAGGTGTTGGTTTGATGTTTCTTGGTGTATGTGGATGTTCTGCTATGTAGTGTACTGTAGTGGGTGGTGTTGGCTTGTGGAGGCTGCAACGAGGATTTGTGTGCCTCTTATTTCAAGGTGATCCTTGATTTTGATGACTTTGGTTTCCTGGTGTAGGTGGTCTGTAGGTGTGGTAGTTGTGCAGCCAGTGATTATTTTGAGAGCTTTGTTCTGTACAGTCTGTTGGGTGTCCTGATGTGTATCAGTGAGGTTAGAAGCCCAAGCGGGGCTAGCATATTCCATCGCTGAACGTACTGTATATATTGTTTGTATACTGTGGTGGTAGTGTATTTGTTATGTCCGAATATTGTATGGGCAAGTGACTTAAGGGCGTTTGGTCTTGATGTCAGTTTGTTTTGATGCTTGTAATACAGTGCTCCCTCAAACTGTGTGGGGGTTATGTACCATGGATGCACCGCGTGTTTGTATTTCGCGCACTTTTAACTGAAGGTCTTATGGGATAAATAGGGATAGGTTCCAGACCTTCCACTAAGTCACTTTTTTCGGCCTAAATTAATTCATGTAATGTAAAATCAACAAGTATTAACATTATAGAAAACATATTTCATGATAATTAAACATATGTTTATATTCATGCATTTTATTGATTAATTATTTAACTCACTATGGTATGTTCTGGAGTTCTGATGGCAGATTATAGGGGTTTGAGGCAGCCCCCATGGTTTAGTGTGATGCCTAGAATCCTGTGAAGTCGTTCTCTTCAGAAGTCGGGTCGGGCACAGGGGATAGGGTGCCACCAGACGTACCAGACGGCCCGGTGCCAGAGGCCACATTAGGGGTGAAGTTTTTCCCGACTCTTAATCATAGTACGCCCTAGCCGTTTCACAAATCATGTCTGAGTTTAGAGGCATATTACTTTTCACCTGATTGTCCACATAGCTGCTTATTAATTTTTCTGTCTTTCCACGGTCCAGGGTTGACTGACGCACATGTTTAATGTTCACTATTGCACTTGCGGTTGAATCTTTGTAAATATTCATGATCTTGTCTTTCTTACTTCGTATGGCTCTAATGGACAATTCATTAACACCATAAAGCCTGGCCACAGCACTCACTCTTTCTCCACTATCTAGACGATCTAACACATTCTTTTTCTGTTCAAGGTTCATTACCTTAACCTTTTTCTTGGGTTTTGCGCCAGTTTGTTTACCAGGCCGAGGGTTGGAATCAGGGAGTGTAGGAAAAAACGATTCCATGACTGTAACGAAGCGAGAACAATAGTACAATGCCGCGGTCACTTTACAAACGACTTCAATGGTCTGGCGGGAAGGTCGAGCGTCCTTGACCGTGACGTCACTAACATGGCCGACTGAATTATAGCCTTGCGCATCGACGCGCATACTTTAAAAAAACGAATACTTTGTACAATCGAGTACCGGTATCATTTATTTTTCAGTGTACAGTACTTAGAATTCGCATGGTTTGGGTAAGTGTACTTTGAGGGAGCACTGTATGTTGTTTAAATGACATTGATGTACTGTATGTTACACCAAGGATTTTGGGTGCGTGTGTGTGTGTGTTATATGTTGTTTTAAGGTGAGGTGAGGGATATGGCGGTGTTCTGATGTCCAGTTTGAGAGAAGGGTCGCTGCAGATTTGTTCGCGGTGAACCATTCGTGTAGCGTGTTGGTGTACGGTTGAAGGAGATGTGCGGCTGTGTTTGCGCCTCGATGTGTACATGTGAGTGTTTTTTCATCTGCGTAAGAGCCTGTGTATCTGGGGTGTGTGGGGTATTGGTAGGTCGTGCATGTGTAGGTTGAAGAGTGTTGGTGGCAAGACGGATCCATGAGGGACTCGGTGTGTGAAATTTCTAGTTTTCGATGACTGGCCAGCAAATGTTACATGAGCACATCTGCCTACTATAGATAGCTGGCCAGCCATCTTTTTGCATTATTGGGCATGTTTGTGTTGAGAATTATATATGCAAGATTATGTCGGGGAATGGCATCAAAAGCTTTTCTAATGTTAATTGTAACAAGAAGTGTTCTGTGTGCTGGCCAAGCTGAGTTGATGCCATCAAAAACTTTGTTTGGAGTGTAGTGGCCTAAAGCCGTGTTGTGATGTAGCTTTTCGTTGTGCGTGTCGCGGTCCACCAAGACAACAATACTTTCTCCTGCGCTGTTTAAATTGGTTTTAAGCTGACTGTGTAATATCCAGTTGGCTTCATGAAGGCCATCCGTACCCCACGGTGCAAACTCTAAATGGCCTGCACGAAGCCCATCTGCGCTACGAGGGATTGCTTGAAAGAATCAACCTAAGCATAACTAATAATAGATGATTGAAATCATAAGAAATGAAAGGCTAGACCTTGGTAATTTTGACAGTACTGTATTTGTATTATTATTGTTATTTATTACTATACAGTACAGTACAATACGATACGATACGATAATTGGGTCAATATGATAAACTAGTTGTAATTGCAATGAGAAGTACTGGAACATTATTACGGTACGGTACAGTACTCTCATTGTAATTGCAACAACTAGATTCTTAACCAGTATTGACTGGCTAGGGATACAACAGAATTATGGTAATTACAGTATCACCAACAATTTAAGGGTTTGTCAACAAATACGGGCCAAAGTCTCATTTAAAGTGGATTCATTGTTACATTTACTTAAAATTTTGTTTATTTGCAGCAAATGCCAGTGATCATAGCGGGCAACGCGGATCAGCAGAAAAAGTACCTGGGGCGCATGACTGAGGAGCCACTCATGTGTGTAAGTCATTTCTGTTGTAATAATTTTTCATTGGTAATTTTTCATTTGCATAAATAATTTTTTTTTTTTTTAAGTCTCTCCTCTGTGTAAATAATGTCTGTGTAACTTTTGCTTAAGTCGCATTTTCTGTGCAGGTCATTGCTGTAGAAGTAATTTCAGTATACAGTACAGTAGTTTCAAAACAAAAAAATTAGTATAATTTTTTGACAATCCAGGGCTTGTTTAGGGACCTAATACCTGTACCCCAAGTCCTCCTGGGAAACAGCTGTGCTTGATATGCTGCCTGCCAGGGTCACTGTGGAAGTGAAGGAAATAAGCAAAGAAGTGGCTGGAGTGCCATCCGGGTGAAGGACAGCGTGCTCCGGGTCTGTGCCCTCAATGCCAATGGCATACTGTAGATTATTTTGGAGAAAGATAATGTATGATGCATGAATTGAAAGATAGAAGGGTGAATGTGTGCTGAGTAAGTGAGACATACCTGCTAGGGTCAAGAATGTGGGATGGTGAAAATTAGCTTGTTTTGTGGGGGTGGGGAAAGATGGGAGGTAGTCGTTCCCTAGGCTGCCTGGCCGAAAACCCCGGGAAAGATGGGTTGTTGTTGTTGATGCATTTATTTTATACTAGCCCACTGGGCCAGGGACCTCACAAGGCTAGTGTTCGATGAGGAGGTGCAAAGTCAAGTCTTGTAACTGTCAGGAGACAGATATCATCATACAAATTGGCAGCCTTCAGGAATTGTCTTATAGGAGTGAAATTGAAGGAGGCCGACTCAGAAAGAATCGAGTGTAATGAGGTGCACTGTAGGAATCGACGTTGTTCTGGCTCATACGCTGGACAAACACAAAGAAAATTATGAACTGTTACTGTAATGTGACATAGTTGACACTCAGGCGGTTGTTCTCGAGGGGTGGACATCAAATAACCATGAGTAAGGCGTGTGTGACCAATACACAAATGTGTTAATATTATTTGGTCCGCTCAACATGTACGGTAGCAATTAAAGAAGGCCACAAGGAATTGTCATCCTTATGTGAACGGAATTAATTAGGTTCATGCTGTGATCTCCACTCAATACGCCATGCATCATGTACGCGGTGGCACAAGACCGAAAAGATATCCTTTGGCCTCTGGAGAGTAAGAGAGGGAGAACCATGACAAGCTTGTTTAGCAAGACGGTCTGCGCTTCCATTCCCCTCGATACCCACATGTGCAGGGATCCAACATAGTGTGAATGAAAGGCCCCTGCACCTTAACAGATGTATTTTATACAAGATGGTTTTTAACCCTCAGCTGACGGTGACTGTCATATGACGGGAGAGAGAATATTGGCCACCCCTGCGGCGCCCGTCATATACCCGTCATGCCATTTTGAGGCCATTATGAGCGATGAGAGAGAGACCGAGCATTGGACAGACGATAGGCGGCCTTGAACCTCTCCCCACGGCGCCGGGGCCTACCCTGAGACTCCTCCCAGACCTCGCTCTCTCACACACCCTCCCTCGCACACGAAAAAACGTCAAAATCCCCTAATTTACCGATTTCCCCTTCGGTTACACGATTGTTGCAAAATAACCAGAAATCGTACAGGGATGATTCAAGTCTCATTGGAAAGCTCTATCTTTGCTCTTTCACGAATATATATAATTGTATTAGGCTCTGGCTCTTGCTTATGCATGAAATAGAGCATGGAATGAAGGTAATTTTTGGAAAATATACCCGCCAGGCGCTAGCATGATACACCCGCTCCCCCCTGCTCTTTGGGAGTTAATACCCCCCTAATGGGAACCGCCTTGTTCGTGGTGGGGGGGCTTTGTATCCCAATGATCTGGGAGGCGTTGCAGGTTGGGGGTTAGACCCCCTTCCTCTCTTTCGGGGTTGTGGTGTTGCCTCTCCTGTATCGGCAGTCTGTGAGGGTTCTACTAAATGGTTCCCACCCCCACCCCCTCCTTTTTTCTCCTTTTTTCTCCTTTTCCTTTTCCTTTTCTTTTCCCTCTTGATCTATTTGGATAGACCCTTGGCTGACGAATTTAGACTGCTTTTTGGACTTCCATTTCGACCATTTCTTGTGCCAGTGGGGGTCTGTCTCCTCCTTGAGGATAAATACTCACTAAACGTTGAGCGGTGTAAATGATGATATGAAGGGTCTATAGGAGCGTGAGTACTTGCAGGCTGTAATATCTCCTCGATAGTGTGGGAGACTGGGGATCTATATGGGAGGCTTTGCCGACCAGGAGGAACCATTGCACGTTAAGTCGCCAAGGAGGAACCAACTGAGTTTGACCCATACAGGAAAGTGACTACCTCCTGTGTACCTGGACTTGATTCTGCAGCACCGGATAGGTGGTTACTTTCACTCGTTTGATGGGGTGTTCGTATAACCCTTACCTCTTTTCTCTGTCAGGTCAGGTATTCCTGCTATCAGTAACATGTAATCTGATACTACCTGTTTCATGGTCGGATTGTCGGCGACTAAACCGGCTCCCCCTCCGGGTACTCACTTGGAGGGTGGGTGGCTAGACACCCTGCAGGACTAAAAGCAATACCTGTCAAAGGGCGGATGAACTATATATTAGTCAACGGCCATCTAGCAAACCTATGGTATTTTACCATGATGGATGTTTAGGATGCTGCCATAGCCTGCACCAAGGTCTTCCATTGTCCGTTTTCATCCATCCCTGCTGTTTGGTGCTATACAGCAACTTTCCTTCCTTTTCCTGCAATCTCCTGTTTTTTTTTCCCCACGGTGGTTAGCAGGCCAATGAGGAAGACTTTTGAGTCTGGTGGATTTTCAGGAGATTTGGCATTCTCTTTCTGTTTCTCGTCTTTTCTAAACAAATAAAATCTACCGCTACTGCTCCCCCCTGGGGCTTGTTTTATACCTTACCAGATGTGATGGCTCCGTCTGGGTCGACCTGTTTATATCCATCTTTATGTATTTGTGTATGGATTGCTTTCAACTTTTTCTGTTTTGTTTCTACTTTTGTCCGGTGATATAGAAGATAATCCCGGTCCTCACAGACAACCTGTTACAAGTTGTCGTGTATTTTATTCCAATATTCGTGGTCTCTATAAGAACATCAAGGATCTTACATTGGCATCTGTTGATTATGATATTGTCTTTTGTTCTGAAACCCTTGTCTCTGGTTATAGAGATTATTCTGAACTTCTTATACCTAACTTCGGTAAACCAGTTCTTATTCGGCGTGATTCTATTCCTCGTGCTCGTGGAATGAGCTTGTATATTAGATCTGGGTATTATGCTCAGCACTTAACTAAGCATATTTGTAAATGCCATGAGATGCAGTTAGTTAAAGTTTCCAGCAAGTATCATAATCATTACATTTTTAGCCTGTACAGAAATCCTGATGTTAACAATGACATATATGACTGCCTCTTAACAGCCATGGCTTCAATACAGTCTGTAGATGTCAAATCATCCTTTATTTTTGTTGGTGATGTCAATGCGCATCATCAAGAGTGGTTGAACTTGGTCTCTCCAACTAATAGAAATGGTCTTGCTGCATTGGATTTTGCAAACTTATCTGGTTGTGAACAGCTAATCCAAGGACCTACTCATATGTCTGGAAATTGTCTTGATTTAGTACTAACAGATATTCCTGGTGTTGTAGAAACCTCCGTTCTTGTACCTGTTGGCACTTCCGACCACAATGCCATCATGTGTAAAATTAATCTTGATTTTTCTGTTCCTGATATTACTCTCTCACGTAAAGTCTACCTTAAATCCCGGGTTAACTGGGACAACGTTTGTAATGATGTTTGTAATATTGAGTGGAATCACATACTAAGATCTCATGACCTGGTTTCAGCTCTCAACAATTCCCTTCTTGGTATCCTTCGCAAAAGAGTTCCATCAAAAACAATTAAGTCTCGTATCGGGGATAAAGCATGGTTTAATGATGACTGCAAGTGTGCATTTGATGACAAACAGGCTGCATATCGTCTATGGAGGCGTAATCAAACCCCCTTGCATTGGAAAAATTATGTTTTTTAACGGGCAGCTGCGCAGAGAGTTTATGATGGTGCTGAGAGAGATTATAACTCCCATCTTCAGGATGTTCTGGCAGGAGCTACACAGCCTCATAAATGGTGGTCCGCTTTGAAATCCTCTTTATTTGGAATAGATTCCTCCATGCCTCCTCTTTGTGATTCTGATGGCTCCATTTCTTTTGATCCATTATCGAAGGCCAATATTCTATCTAATATTTTTATTAATAAGCAGAGTAATCAGGAATTGTCTTTGCCATTGACATGTTTCCCTAGACCCAACCTCAATTCAATGGCATTCAAATCAGCTGAACTGAAAAGGTACTTGCTGGATCTTGATACCTATGGTGGCACAGACCCGGATGGGTTTTTCCCTCTCTTTTTTAAAAAGGTTGCAGTGGTCTTGGCACCTAAATTGGCCGTGGTGTTTAGGTTGCTTTTGAAATCAGGTAGTTTCCCTCTTTGCTGGCGTAAGGCTATTATCACTCCTATTCCAAAGGGAAATACTGCCTCATCATCTCCTAATGACTATCGCCCTATCTCCATTACACCTATCCTATCCAAGCTCTATGAGAGGCTTTTGTCCAGACGCCTTTCCTCTTATTGTAATAGTCATAATTTGATACCAAACTCACAGTTTGGTTTTCGTAAGGGACTGGGTACATGTGATGCGCTTCTGACACTCACCCATGACTTGCAATCTTCATTGTACCAGGGACATTAGTCTCGTGTCGTGGCTATTGACTTTACAGTAGTTCTGCTTTTGATTTAGTCAACCATAAAGCACTTCTGTATAAGTTACAGCTCATCAGTATTGGTGGCAATTTTTTAAGGATCTTTGAAGATTTTTTGACGAAAAGATCTCAGTCTGTGGTCATTGATGGGTGTCATTCCCCTTCTGTTACTGTTGTTTCTGGTGTTCCACAAGGCAGTGTCCTTGGGCCTTTGCTTTTATTATTTTTACTGCTGACCTGTGTTCCGAGCTTGAAAATAAACTAATCTCCTATGCTGATGATACAACTTTATCAATTCCATCACCAATAGATCGACACGTAATTGCTACTGCTCTGAATAGGGATTTAGCCAAAATTACATCATGGTGTGAACTTTGGGGCATGAAACTTAATGCTAGTAAAACACACTCCATTATCATCAGCAGATCTCGTACCTTGGATCCTCCCCATCCTTATCTACAAGTTTCTGGCGAGCAAATTGAGAATGTGGATACTCTGCGTTTGTTAGGAGTTACTCTTGATTCCAAACTTACTTTTGAAAAGCATATTCGTTCTTTCTCCTCTTCCATTTCCCAAAAAATTGGTCTGCTTCGCAAGGTTTATAAAACATTTGCTTGTGACGCCACAGTTATCAAGTCTTTTTATGCTTTTATTTTGCCACATTTCGAGTACTGCTCACCTGTCTAGTTGTCAGCAGCTGACTGCCATCTCAAGTTGCTTGACAGGTCTCTAAATTCCATCAGTTTTATTCTACCTCAATTGTCTCTTGATCTGTGTCATCGACGTAAAGTTGGTGCCCTTAGTCTTTTATTTAAAGTTTTTAACAACCCTCAGCATCCCTTACATGGGGTTCTGCCTGGGCCCTATGTCCGGGCTCGTGCAACTAGATTCACAAGCAATCTTAATGATCTTGCCATGAGCCGTGTTAATTTTTCTACTACACAGTTTTCACGGTGTTTTGTGCCGGCCGTGGTTAACTTATGGAATAAGTTGCCAAATGAGCTAGTCAATTCAGCTCATATCTCCATTTTTAAGTCTATAGTTAATGCTTTTTTGCAGCATTAATTCTAATTTTTAAACTTATTTTATTCTATTTTATTGTATTATATTTATACTTGATATCCTCCACTGCATAATATGTTATCTGTGTTTACTATGTGTATATGTACAGTATACAGTATATGTTTTTATTTTTTCCTAAGTTGCCGTAGTCTCTCTCCAGTGCCTCCGGGTGTTTTGTGTGGATTCATCTTGATGGTGTTTCTGCACCCTGGTTGGAGACTTCGGCATCTCATATAATAATAATAATACCTGGCCTCGTATCCGGGCATGTGTAGCTAGTTATGGTCTATGGTGCTACGTGGTTGGTCGCTGGAGTATTGGTTTGTGTGGATGAGTGTAGCCCTCAACCTACCAGTGATATCGCGAGTAAAGCCAACTACTGTACTACGAGGTGCCCACTCACCTTATGCTTGGCTAGCTCCATAGTGTCAGGGCTAAGGTCCGTCCATGCCTAAGCTCTGTGTTACTTAAATGGTCAACCTGTTATCTTACTTACTTCATGGCGACAACTAACAGTAAATCCTTGGAGGCACCTGGTGACGTACCTGGTCCCCCTCCTCCCTCCCCAGTGAGAGTGGTCTTACGAGTGTAGATGTCCAGCCTTCTGCCACACCTGCTGATGCAGACAGCCTTCCTTCTCAGCCTGTCCTCACGGTTACTGACTCTGACACGCCTTCTAGTATCTCCCTGACTCCTTGCCACTCGCAAGAGCCACCATTGGTCTCCTCAATTACAACTGTGTTTGATGCTCGATCTTCATCCACAACACGCTTGCCTGTACTGTCGGGTCCTGATAACACCATCTCATCAGCTTCCATGCATCCGCTTACCGCGATATCAACTTCTACATCCAGCTCCACAGATCGTACCGCTGCAATCCCCGCACGTTCTACTTCCTCTAACCCTGTTCTCTCTTCTATTACCACTCTTGCTCCTTATGACATTTCTCGTCAATCTACTGCTCCCACGGTTTCATCCCGTGCTTCTCATCCTCATCCCTCTGTTCTTCCTCCTTCTACTCTTTTCTCTTCTGCCAGCGGTGCCTCTTGGACACGATACCATGACGTTCCTGCATCACAAGTCCCGAATGATTTTGACTTCCGACGGCTTTTGATCACTCAAGTCGGCCGCGATACCACCTTTTACACCCGCCGAGACGGAGCACGCCTTGTAACAGTTCTTTCCCCTGAACAAGCCTCAGCCCTTCAACGCCTCTGTACTGCTTCTGGCGAACCAGTACAAGTTGACAAGAATGCACGCCTAAACTCGAATGTTGGTACAGTACTATCTCCATACCCCATTTAGTGGATCTTGGTGGGGTTCCCTTCCCAGATTGCTCCGACCGTGTAATGACTCTCCTTCTCTTGCTGGATTTTCCTGTTTTATCCGTTTCGTGTTTTGAGTTGTCTGCCAACCAAAATCGCTGACCAATACGGATTGCGAGAATTGTCTTTGATACGCTCGACCCACCTACACATGTGGTTCTTACTGACGAGCGTCTCCCCATCAGAATCCGTCCACCAACCCCCACTCCAGTGCCGTAATCGTTGGAAATTTGGACATGGTCTAGACCGATGCCAACATCCTCGAGTCTGTCCTTTGTGTACTAGCCTCGACCATGCTCGTGAAGATTGTTCCGTGGATGGTCCTCGCCAGTGTCCGAATTGCAGGCAACCCCACAGTGCTTTGTACAGAGGCTGCCAGATGTTCAAATATGAGTCGGAGGTTTATGCCCTTATCCGGCAGGGAATATCTCGGCGTGACGACGAATTAGAGATCGTGGCCTCACTCCTACTACATCTTATGCTGCGAAAGTTGGTACCTCTGCGACCCCTCCACCTCTCCCCACCCATTCCCACCCACCCGTTGTTTATACTTCTCCTCCCCTCCCTGCTCCTTCTCTTCCCTCCCCACCTCTTATCATCCGTACAACATCTTCTCAAATACCGAACACATTCCCTGCCACTTCCCATCCTATGCCCGCTCCGTCTCCTCGTTCTACCGCTAGTTCTCGTTCTCCTCCACGTACCCGGATTCCTTCTTCCTTCTCCATCCAAGACATGGCTGTCCCGGTTTCCAATGCGTATGCACTACTATATCCTGAAATGCCCCTTTCCATCAATGGGGACTATTATATGGAATATACGTCTGTCAAACGGAGCCGCCGCCACCCTGATGACTCAGGATCGCCTCCTCCGAATGGTGGTCAGGTCAGGAAGTTGGCAAAACGCCGCTCTTACCCAGCCCCTTCCACTACTCCCTCATCTTCCAGTTACTCACGTCATCCGCCTCCTGGTTGGTCTACAGTACTGTACTTCCTCCCCCAAGTCTGCTACCTCCCCTACCACTCGCTCTGCACGTTCTCTTGCATATAGCGCGCCTATGAGTCTCGCTTCCCCTTCACCATCTTCAACCAGTCTCCCTTAGGATGTTCGGACACGCCCACTCTCTCCAGATGCTTCTAGTCGATCCCAGTCCCATAACCCTCTGGATCGTCGCCCACCTACTCTCCCTCCTGCTCATATCCCTCCCTCCAATCCATCTACTATCCTCTTACCACATCCTTCCGATATTACCCGTACTTCTTCAGTTGTCCCTTCCACACCCCCTACTGTATCCCCTGCCCCCCATCATTCCAAATGTGGTTGTCATCAGTGCTTTGTCACTCATTGTCAATCGCTCCCTACCATTACATTCAATAGTTTAGCTCCTCTCGTCCGTGACTTTTTGCAACGTGAAGTGGACCTGGAAGATACATCTTTCCACCATGATCCTAGCAACTGCTTCTGTTCATACCATCTACAGCATGGTCTTGCTAAGTCCTCCTCATCGAATAAGATATATGTCGATCAGGTTACTAGCTTGGCCAGATTATGCATTACCAACATGTCACTCTTTGCTAAGCCTCGTCCATCTACCAAATTGGGCAAACCCATTAACCATTTGCCAAAAGCCGTGTTGGGGAGTACCTCGACCGTTAACTTACACAACCTTAAATCGCTAACATGCAATTTCCCCTTTACTTTCTCCAGTGGAATGTTAACGGCCTCCTCTCCAGGCTCCGCCTAGGGGAGGTTCAACGTCTACTGAAAGAATTTGTACCACTATGCCTATGTATCCAAAATGTTGGGCAGTGTCAGCCCTCTATACTAAATTATACTCTGGCTAGTCACTCATCCTCACCCGGGCGTGAGCTGGGCTCTGCCATTTATGTTCATAACTCATTGACGTTTAATTCCTTCTCCTCCCCTGACAAATATATCCAGTGTTCAGCTATCCAGGTATGCCTAAAAGATTAAGATATTTTTACCATTTGTGATATATATAACCAACCGACCTTCCAGTACGATTTAAGTCACATTCGAGTCATTCCCTGTTCCCCTCCTTTTGGTGGGCGATCTTAATGCACACAGCCCTGTATGGGACTCTTAATTCTTCTGCCCCTGACTGTCCAGGTAGACATATTGAAGACCTGTTGGATACCGATTTCTGTTGCCTCAACTCCAGCCGCTCCCCTACATTTTTCTCCAACGCCCATAACACCTTCTCGTCGGTAGATGTTACCATCTGTTCCTCCTCTATAGTTGATAAGTTTGAATGGCATGCACTAGAAGATTCCTATACAAGTTGCCACTTTCCCGTTTTCATTACCTACTTAGGACTACATATACCTATGTACTCCGTGTCCACGGTACATTCTTCGCAGAGCGTACTGGGGCTCATTCCACGTGCTCGCCCGCAGCATTCCACCTTTTCACCCCCAATATGGCCTCGACACCCTTAACCCCTACTGTACCGGCAACGTCTTTTTAGTTTTATTCTAGCTACATTTAGACAATTTTATGCAGTTTAAGAAGGATCTATGGTAGTATACATGGTTAAGTAAGATAGTTTGAAGCCTGTAAATTGCTGCAGACTCATTTTAAACTAAATAAAATAATCTAATAGTGGAGGGATAGACAGACGAATAAGGAATTAAAAAGGAGGTGTCGTGTGGAGGTAGATGTGCTGGAAAGTGTGAAAAGGAACAACTTGAGATGGTTCGGCCATATGGAACGTATGGGAAGCGAGAGAATGACTAAGGGGGTGTACGAGAGCGAGGTGGAAGGGCAGAGAGGGAGAGGTAGACCGAAGGAGAGGTGGAAGGATGGAGTGAAGAAGTATATGAATGAAGGCAGTGCTGGTTGGGAGGAGGGGCGTCGACTGACTGGGGACAGAGGTGCTTGGGGGCGGTTTGTTCGTGGCCACCCCTTCGGGGATCATGGCATCAGGCAATAGATAGATAGATAGATACCCAGAATAAACTTAAAAAGACGTCGCTGGTACAATAGGGGTTAACGACCATTATGTATCTTTTATTAAATCTGCAGCTGATAAGGCTATTCCTATGTCTTCTGGTTCCACCCCTCGTCCACACGTCCCTTGGTGGACTGGTGTCCTCCAGTGTTTAGTCCGTGCGAAACGTACTATAGGTCGTCGACTTGATCGACTAAACAGGCGGTTCTGGTCCCTAGAATAACGACTCCCTATATTGGTTTCTACCCTCCACATGTCGGTTTCTCTCGTATTAGAAATTAGGTCGCTCAAGCCCCTTTATAACGGATTATCCGCTAAACTTAAAAACAAAGAGATAACATTTTGTAAATCCTTGTCCTGGACTGAATACGTGTCCTCTATATCTTCTACAAATTGTATGCGCTCTGTTTGGGACAAGTTCTGCAAAATTAATGACCTTCACATCCGGCCTCCACGACATCCTCTCCTGGTCAATGGTCGGCCTGTCCATGACAAGAAGTGTGCTGCTATTTTTGGTCGTCACCTCGCTTCTATTAGTAGTCTAGATAATCTTAGTGCAGATCTTCAACGCCGACACCAAGAGGTGGTTGAGCGTCCCCTCCACTTTGCCACCGATGACGACCTTTTTTGTAATAAATCTTTCACCATGGTCGAATTGATGCGGCGTTAACTTTCTGTCCATCGTCAGTCCCAGGTCCTGATGACATCAGTTTTGACCTGCTTAAACATCTTGCTCCTTTGGCAAAAACGTATCTTTTGCAATTTTACAATTACCTCTGGACTAATGGCCTTTTTCCAAATTCTTGGTGTCATGCGTTGGTAATACCGATAGCTAAACCTGGCAAAGATCCTCGTTCCCCCACTAACTATCACCCCATATCATTGTCATGGTGCATCCACCAGTTTCACATTCTTTCTCCTAATCAGTTTGGATTGCAATCATGCCGATCTACTCTTGACTCTCATGTTCTCCTCGACTCTTCTATAAGGCGTGGTTTTGACGACCAACACATCACTGTCGCAGTTTTTTTCGATATTCATAAAGCGTATGATACTACCTGGCGTTATTCAGTCCTACACACTCTTTATAATCACGATATACGTGGCTGCCTCCCGATCTTTCTATCCAACTTCCTCACTGATCGTATGTTCGCTGTCCGGATTAAAGATATCCTTTCGGACATGTTTCAACTTCAGTGGGGCCTCGCACAAGGGTGCGTTCTGAGTGGCGCTCTCTTTCCCGTTGCGATCAATGGCGTTGTTCCATGTCTTCCACAAGGAGTTCACCATAGTCTCTATGTCGATGACTGGCAATTTATTACTCATCCCGCTCACTCAGTCACTCCCAACGGATTCTTAACACAGCCATTCGTAATATTACCAATTGGGCTACGTCTGTTGGATTCCAAATTTCGGCTGAAAAAGACAAAGGCTATTTTGTTTTACAAGGACAAACGCTGGCTCAAAGGTCAGGATAACCATCTCAAGATCCTAAACACCCCCATAATGGTTTTCTCAGAGGTAAGATTCCTAGGCCTTGTATATGATTCCCATCTCAATTGGGTTGCCCATGTTGCATTTGTTCGGGCGAAATGTCATTCTGCCCTCAACCTCCTCAAAAAACTTTCTTATACTTCTTGGGGTGCTACACAGTCTACAATGTTCTCTTTTTACAAGGCCACTATTCTCTTCATCATTGATTATGGGTGTTCTATCTATGGCGCGGCTTCTGAAACAACTTTGAAACGTCTTGACCCCATCCATCATCAGGGTTTACATCTTTGCTCAGGAGCCTTCTGTTTGTCCCCCTCTCTATCTGTGTTAGCCGATATTGGAGAACTCCCAATACAGTACCATCTTGATCTTGTCACTATGCGTGGGGCTTTAACCCTCCTTGCCCGGGCAGCATTTATAGATGTCGATAGTCCTATCTGGGCGATCTGGCCAAAAAACGTTGTATGTAAACAAATGCCTATTTTTGTAAATTTAATAGCTAGAGAATTCACACAAATCTCAATGTAACCCTTACTTGTATCTGTAGACTGGCGTTGAGTAGAGCTCTCTAGGTCAACTGGTTCAGGTGTGATGACGATTTCCATGGAGAGAGTTTTGCCGCGGATTTAGCCATATAGGACACTTTGAAAGACTAATTTTTGCTCTAACTGGCAATGGCGTACAAGGTCGGACTACTTCTTCTTGTTGAGGCTTGGCGGTGCTCCGATCGGCTTTGTTTACAAATGTTCCGCCGCACGGCTTTCAAAGCACGCTTAAGGACGCTTTCAAGCATACAGATTTTAAATGGACGCCCGGGGTCCGGGCCTTCGCAAGGTGCGTCCTTTTAAAATGCTGCCCGGGGAGGAAGGGTTAAGCATTCAAGGTAGTGATTCCCCTGCTAGTGGGGTCTTCCACGACCCTCGAGCTCCTGTCCTTTCCTTTCCTAGCAGGCCTACTCGCCTTTTAACCTCTACTTCCCTCAATATCTGCCTACCCCCTTCTTTTCCTACATATCCCCCATGGACCTTACATTTACCTCATGTCTGCACACATTTATCCTATCTACCTAGACGTCATATTACCGATTCTACTGTTCTATGCCAACATGTCATCGAACAAATGCGACGCAATCCACCACACGTTACAATCTATACGGATGGTTCCCAATCTTCCTCGGGTGTGGGATGTGCTGCGGTGTCCTCCACTTCCTGTATTTACCTAATTGTATTTACCTAATTGTAGTTTACAGGAGTTGAGCTAAGCTCGTGTTGTCCCGTCTCTCAGTCTACTTTCATCCAACTTTGTCTTGAAAATATGGATGTTCCTTGCCCCTACCACCTCCTCCTCCAGCCTATTCCATTTGTCAATACATCTATAGGGGAAGCTAAACTTCCTGATTTCATTCTTGCAGGTAGGTCTTTTTACTTTGTAGCTGTGGCCTCTAGTTATGCCTGTATCCATAATTATTATATCCTCCCTATCAAGCCTCTCCAGCCCTAGGGTTCATTTGTACATCATCATCATGTCTCCCCTCTCTCTCCTCTCTTTTAGACTCGGTAAATTTAATTTGTCTAGCCTCCCTTCACATGGCAGTTCTCTGAGACTTGGAACCAATCTAGTAACTGCTCTCTGGATTCTTTCTAACTTGTGAATATGCTTCTTAAGATGCGGGGACCACACCACTGCTGTATACTCCAATCTTGGTCTAATCATACTTTTTATAATTTTCGCTAACATGTTCTCATCCAAGTAGTTCAGAGCAACTTTCATATTTTCGGCCATTGCATACATTGCGCTAAAGAGCTTGTTAATATGTTTCTCTGGCGACAAGTTATCTTGTATAATCAACCTTAAATCCTTTTCTTTTTCGGCCTTGCTAATTATATTATCTCCCATCCTGTACTCCCAATTTGGTCTATTCACACTTCTTTCCATATTTAACACATGACATTTACTTATTAAATTTAATTTTCCACTTGGTGCTCCATTCGTATATTTTATCTAAATCCCCTTGCAGCTCCTCACAACTACTTATATTTGTTATTTGTCTCATAATTTTTACGTCATCTGCAAACATTGACATGTAGGAGTTTATGCCTATCAGCAGGTCATTCACGTACATAAGGAACATAAGAGTTGCCAACACAGATCCCTGTGGCACACCACTCTCAACTTTCCACCACGATGAGTAAGTTCCTCTAATGTTGGCCCTCATTTCTCTATCTGTTAAATAGCTCTCCATCCATTTCAGCAAACTCCCCCTGACACATCCTATCGTCTCAAGCTTATATAACAATATCTTATGTGGTACCTTATCGAATGCTTTGGAAAGGTCTAAGTAGACGCAGTCCACCCATCCGCCTCTTTCTTGCAGTACATCTATCACCCTACTGTAGTAACATAGCAGACTGGTAACACAAGATGTCCCTTCTCTGAATCCAAATTGCTTTGGCGTTATTATCTTCTTTCTCTCCAACAATTTCATCCATCTCTTCCTAATTAGCTTTTCACAAATCTTGCATCCAATACTAGTAAGTGAAACTGGTCTATAGTTTAGAGGGTCCTCATGGTTTCCATTCTTGTATATCAGAATGATATTAGCTCTTTTCCATTCAACCGGAACCTGTCTTTTATCTAAGGAAACTTGAATGATGTCCCTCACTGACTCCACTAATTGCTCTGCACACTCCTTTAAAACCCAGGCAGACACTTCATCCGGTTCCATAGCTTTCCTTACTTCAAGTCCTCTCATCGCAGATAATAGCTCATCTCTAGTTATTTCAATCTTGTTAAGACCACTCTCCAGTACTCCCGCCTGTGGTTCGTCATAACTTTCCTCTCTAGTAAAAACCGACCCCAATTTGTTATTCATTACCTCGCACATGTCCGATACATTTTCATACGTCCTAGCATCTACTCTTAATTTAGTAATTTGTTTCTTTACCTTCAATTTACTGTTTATATATTTATAAAACAATCTAGGGTCACTTTCACATTTATTTACTATGTTCTTCTCATAGTTCATTTTAACTTGCCTAATTATGTTAACATATCTATTCCTCTCCTGTTTATATTTATTCCGATTACTCTCAGTGTTCCTTCTTCTTAATCTAGCCCAAGCTGCATCACGCCTACCCAAAGGTCTTTTGCATTTCAAATTAAACCATTCTTTCTGCATAGTCAAATTTCCAGTTTTATATCTTGGGACAAACAGATTGGTTCCTTCTCTATAAATTTCGAGGAACCTACTATATTTACCTTGTACATCTTGTTCCTTCAAAATAAGATCCCAATCTACTCCCTCTAAATATCTTTTCAAGGATACATAATCAGTTTTACTATAATTTAGGCTGTAATTTATATAGCTATTATCTAATCTATTGGTATTACTCGAGATCAACTTCCATTTCATCTCGCTCCCTGTCCAGGCCTCAATTTTGTATGCCGAATTGTTTCCTATCCAGACTGCTCTTGACATCATCTGTGAATTTCCACCAACTCATTATGTTATCTATAGTGACCCGCGTTGTGCTCTTGAAGCACTTCAGGGATACAACCCGCGTAATTATCTTGTTTCCCGACTCCAACATTCCTTCCACACATTATACGATCGTGGATTCCAAATTCAAGTTTACTGGGTACCTGCACACGTCGGCATCCAAGGTAACGAACTTGCTGATCGAACGGCCAAGGAAGCCTCTCATCTCCTGCCGGTCTCACAGAGTCACTTACCCACCACCAACTGGGTTACAGCGTTGCGTCCGATACTTACTCAACGGTGGCAGATCTTTGGGTCATCTCAATCTCATAATGCTAATCAACTTCGCTGTATTAAACCTATGGTTTAATAGACTTGGCATTCTTCATGTCAACTGTCCCGTCATTCTGAAGTTGTCTTAACCCGGCTCCGGATTGGTCATACGCGTTTGTCTCATGGTTACTTGATGTCATCCCCCCACGACTCTCAACCCCAGTGCACCATGTGCGGCACGCATTTAACGATTCGGCACATTTTCACTGACTCTCATCGAAATTCCCGTCTCCGATCGCTTTATTTTGGCAATTCTGATTTACCTCACATTTTAGAAGATTCTCCTTCTTTTCCCTCTACCGTGTTTTCCGTTTCCTCAAAGATATGTACTTCTCTTCTTGATTTGATTTAATTCTCTCTTACACTCTTCTTTTCCTTTTGATCTAATCCTTCGGGCCAGCCCTATGGGAGCCCTTTTGAGGAACTCCGTGGTCTGGTTAACCCTTCCTGCCTGGGTGTCATTTTAAAATGACACCTCTTGCGAAGGCAGGAGCCTGGGTGTCCTTTTAAAATCTGTAAGCTTGAAAGCCTATTAAGCGTGGTTTGAAAGCCGCGCGGCGAAACGTTTGTAAACAAAGCCGGTCGGAGCGACGCGCAGCTTCAAAAACCAGAAGAAGAAGTCGTACCATTGTTGTTGTTTGGTAGAACGAAAATTAGTGTTTATAAATGTCCGATATTGCAAAAAACGCATCAAAACTCTTCACGGAAATCGTCATCACAAATGAACCAGTTGACCTAGAGAGCTCTACTCAACGCCAGTCTACAGATACAAAACAGGGCTACATTTCAAGATTTGTGTGAATTCTCTAGCAGTTGAAATAGCAAAAATAGGCCTAGGCCTATTACAATTTTTTTTGGCCAGATCGCCCGGATCGGAGTGCTGTCATTTAGAAGGCCAGCCCAGGGGGGGGGGAGGGTTTAACTTCTCACAAACAAAATAAAAAATAAAATAAAATGAGAGTTAATAACTTGTCGGTGGGAGCGTAAATGCATAATGCCTGCAGAGCAATTTGAGAATCACTGCAAATTACTATATGGGAAGAGGTGTTTGGTAATATGGTGATGATGTCTAGAGCCCTATGGATAGCCCATAATTCCGTAGTGAAAACTGTGGAGTATAGATGAAGGGCGCACTGCTAAGTACTATGTGTTGAAATCGCAGCGCAGCCGGTGGCGTCAGACTGTTTTGAACCATCGGTGTACAGTATATGAAATCAGCAAGGCCATGACTTGATAGATTGTGCATAGTGTTACGATCCAGGTTCTTAACCCTTAAAAAGGGGCTCACCACTTAAGTCGTATTAAATAAAGCTGGACTATGTGGCGGCGCTCGACATAGGTCGAGTGGCAATTTCAGCACGTAATGTGGCTGAGAGAGAGAGACAAGTGGTGGCAGGAGACTAGCGAGCGTATGACTGCTCCAGACCACCGCGGCGAACCTACTGACACGAATCTCAGCTCCCTCCTCCCTCTCTCACTCGCTACATACTCAATTATATGGGGAAAGTACCGAATTACCTGCTTTTTGCACTCGCGTTGCACGGTTATTGCAAGAAAACTATCCATCATACAAGGATCGTTATGGTGTCATTCGAAAGCTCTGTTCATGCCCTTTCAGGGATAGATACTTGTTTTACGTTCTGGGTCTTATTAAGGCATGAAAATGATCACGTAAACAGCCCTATTTTGGCTAAAAACACCCCGCTGGGCGGTACACATAAATAAACCGCATAGGCCGCTAAAGAAGGGTTAAAGACACAGGGCTCTTCAACATTGGACTAGATAATGGCAAAAAGCAACAACGGTAACACTAGATCCAACCCCTGCCTTAAACACTGGAAAACAAAACACCATTACCGCCCTGAGTCGTGCCTGGACAACGAGGTATCCTATGACTCGGTAACTGGTGCACACACACTAGGCTGACGCTCAATGAAACAGCCTATTCTCAAACAGTAAAAGATTACTCGATTATGTTACACAAAAAAAGATAGTTAACGTGATTAATTAACGTTACGGTAGATACTCAAATAACTGGCACTCCTGTATTAAAGAAAGTGCAATGCTAGTCCTGCAACATCAACTGGAAACGTCTGAAATAAGTCTGATGCTGGGAAGATGTTCGTAAAGAATCTTGAACAATTATAATGCAGAATACGGGTCACAATAAATGCTAGGACATATAGTAATAATAGGCAGGCGAATAATAAAGACTGCGCAAAGGTAGTAATGCTCGACAACTAAAGAAATGCTTTGTGACACAACGCAACAGCCTACTCGGGTTGTGCAACTCAACAACAACCTCGGCTCAAAAGTGCAGTGAATTATAATGTTGCATACATATAATAATGGGGCTTATCTCTAACCAGTGTCTGATCAGTTAATAAAGTCTAGCTGGGGTATCAAGGCAGGGCAACAATGGGCAAGCATGCGGCTCGTAGCCTAACGTTGTCCGAGGGTGGTATAATGAAGATTACGTTATATGACGGGGATGCTCTCTTGATAAATCTAGGTCTCTAGTACCTAGCTCTATCCTGGCGATCCCTCAGAAGTCAACACAAAGAGGCAGCACTATGTTGTGAGGGATAGGCTATGGCCCTCTCACACCACAGCGCTGTGCTCGCAAAGTAAACCAACCCGAAGACAACTTAGGCTCCCACAGTACCTGTCGATGTCGTGCAGAGCTTAGCTAACACTGCACACATCGGAGACAACGACACAGTAACCTTACCCCTAGTCTAGCTTTAGATAACCAAGAAGAATCACTCAACACCCTGCAAGGGAGACATATACCGGTCTACAACCTTCCCGAGAGAGGACACATACGGAAAAGTCCGTCTCTAACCCTCAATAAAGCATAATACCTCCTTAACCTAATACATGGAAATATCTGAGAGCTTCGCGTACAATACGACTGGTCGACGGTGAACGTCTATGCTGAAACCAGAAGGGATGTTGAGTTTAATAAAGATTAGAGAATGAGAAAGGAGAAGTCGAGAGAGAAATAGTATGCAAAGTAGCGAGTATGGGGGACAGAATTGCAAAGGATGTAGGCGATACGCGTGTCAGGCAAGCTCTGAGCTGGTAAAGAACACGAGGCAGCGACGGGAAGGGACTAGTTGACCACCCGGCCGCCAACGCCGTCAGCGCCCAAGCGAGCCCCGTCATAGCTCACCTCGCTGCCGGGTGTACCCCCTCACCCTCTCGCTCGCCTCCCACACAAGCAACATTTATATTATAGCGAATATAAAATATAAGGCACGGTCAGAGACCAAAACAAAGACCATTTCTAGACTGTCTGTGGCAACACGACACTAATGAAATAAAGCAGATCATTCTAGGACAACTGTAGCCTATCCCCCCATCCTGGCGAGCGCTAGCGAGCTGCAATGTCCCACGCAACCATTCTGCTAACGCCGGGAGGCGTCACACCCCCCCCAAGATATGGGACACTCAACCATGAGCCCATATCTGAACAGGCAGAATGTCGCTAAAATCTGCCACTCCTAACCACTCTGCCTCTCATGGAATGCAAACTCAGTTTCCTCAAAAAAAAAATACAAAATTTTTATATAAAAAAATATTATCACCCTTCCCAAATATAATACATTAATTCATAATATTGTGCTCCCAGAGCGAGCTTTAAGAAGCACAGCCTACTGAGGGAAAATCATCTGCACTCAGTATTCAGCTCCAATATTATCTTAAAATTAATTATTAAAAAGAAAGAGTTTTTATTTAATTTTTCATATTTTATTTTAATGTTGTTTTCGGCGGCTACTATAGATGTAGCCTAACTTTCTTCTAATCAAAGCCAACAACTCCTGCCCTGCGACCCTACGCTGATGCTACACACGCGAGCCAAACAAGCACCAGCGCAAAAATACACCGCGAGCCAAGACAGGAGGCTATACCAACATACTGTGGTAGCCTACCCCGGATCCTCCACCCACGACAGACACTGACTGAACAGCGAGGGTTCTCCTGCAAACAAAGCCAAAACATTATCAGTGCCCTTAGCATGCCACACATCCAACTTGTGTTGCGGCAGCAACAAACACCTGACACTGATAAACTGCCCAGTTCATCGCAAGACTGGCACTTCTCTTCGCTCTTTCCGGCAACGGGGCCTGCCAATAACCCTTCACTAGTTCTACCTTCGTGATGAGCGAGGCAGCCCCGAAGCAGTCTATGGTGTCGTCAACTCTGGGTAATGGATAGGCGTCTGTCAGGGATAATGCTTCCACACTCTTGCAATCAACATACACACGGACTCTGCCACCAAACTCAGGTTGCAAAGCCACTGGCAACGACCACTCACAATATCCCTCATCCCTCAGACCCCCTCTCCACACGCCGTCCAGCTCCGCCTTCACAACAGGCTGTCGAGCAGGATTCACACGGTAGGGAACCAACTCGAGCCTTGCACTGTCTCCAGCCTCCATGTCGGATTCTACCCCGTACATCAGGCCTGGAGAAGCAACAAACATGCGGACGGACTGCCACAGCCTAGTAAACAACTCCTCTTGTTGCTCAGGAACAAGAGGTTGCAACTTATCTCGCAGAACAATATGCCTAGTGCCCTCCCACATCTCCTTCACCATGTGGAGAGGACCCCTCATCTGATGCCCGAAAACAAGCTCATTAGGACTGAAACCGAGACTCTCTCCAGGTACTTCTCTTGCCGCGAACAAAACATACGGCAGACCAAGGTCCCAATCCTTTCCGTTCTCTGCGCAGTAACATCGAAGCATGCTTTTCAGCGTGGCGTGCCACCTCTCCAACACCCCTTGACTCTCCGGGTGATACGCAGAAGAGACGACTGTGCTGATGCCATGCTGAATCATAGTTTGTTTGAACAGATTAGATGTAAAATTAGAACCTTGGTCCGATTGCACCTCTTGCGGGTAACCATACCGCGAGCAATACAAGAGCAGGTTCCGGACAACAGTTTTCGCCGTGCCATTTCTCATTGGATATGCATCAGGATAACGAGTGGCCACATCCATGATAGTTAATAGAAATTTATTACCGGCACTAGTAGGGGGTAGGGGTCCGACCATATCAATGATGACCTTACTGAAGGGCGGTCCACTGACAGGAATGGGGTGCAACGGGGCTCTCGGAATTGTTTGGTTAGGTTTTCCAACCCTCTGGCACGTATGACACCTTGCTATCCAGGTTACCACCTGCCCCTTCAACCCCGGCCACCAAAACAATTTTTCTAAAGCCGCCACCGTTTTTCTCACCCCTAGATGTCCTGCCAGTGGTATGTCATGCGCCAACCTCAGTAGGCTATCCCTGCACTCCCGTGGCACCACCAACTGGTCCACTACTCCGGACCCCTCTTGCCAACTACGTTTAGGGTCTTGAAAACGCCTATAGAGGATGCCTTCTAAATACAAAAAATCTCCTGGCTGTGCATCGCCGTCCTCGTCGAGCTCTACAGCTCCATTAGCACACGTTTGGAGCTCAGGGTCCTCTAGTTGCAACCGACGTATATCTGAGGGTGCCAAGCGATCTAACTGCTCCCGGAGCAATGCATGACCTTCCCCGATACTGGGCTGCTCCCTCTGTCTCTCTCGATGTACATAAACGTTGCTGTCGTGGAGACTCGTCATGCCCAGCCTCGTCACTCTCGATGACAGGCCCAGGGGCTACTCCAGAATTAAGTAATGGTGCTAATACTGAATCACCCAGGAGAGCCGCCGAGTCAAAACTCTTAAAACCAACTCCAGCTTTAGCCTCCTCCTGTTGATCGTTCCTCCGCTGGTCTGAAGACGGAGGACTAGGCTGTGACACTTTAGCTGCCCGAGCTCGGGTGACAACACACGCCATGGGTTGTGTCTGGCACCGCTCGACCCACTCTTGCTCTTCCCTACTCACGTCGGCCGGCCTCTCGGCAACGACTAAGGAAGCGGGCATTGCAAAGTCGTTGCCGAGAAGAAGGTCGACGCCCTCCACTGGCAGTTTCTCCACAATCCCGACATCCAATTCACGTGCCACACCATCCACCTCCAACTCCAACCGCACCAGCGGGTATGACCGAGTTGCATTAATACCCTGCACCACTACCACCCGAGCCGCGTTTATAGGGTAGCCAGTCAAGTTTTTCATCAGAGTCTGGGAAGCACCTGTATCACGCAAGACCTCTACTCCATATTTGCGCCCCGCCCACATCACGCAACCCCGCCTTCTGTGGTCGCAAAAAACATCCTGAGCAGGGTTCGAGCCTCCCAGGTGCTTCTGCATTGGCTGTGCCTCAGCCTCTGATGAACTGCCCCGGGCAAACTCAGACGACTTCGGAGACACACCAATGTTGCAGGCCAAAGACACAGCTGCTGTAGGTGGTTTGCTAGGACAGACTCTTGCAAAGTGCCCCTTTTTATGACAATGATAACACTCCAACTCCCCTTTGGGCTATCCTTGGTACTGGGAAGGGCCCGGCCCCTTCTTAAACGGGACGGTGCTAGTCTTGTGGTCAGTCTTGGTATCATGGCTCTTGTACTTGTTTGCATAAGGTATATCACTAACTCGGGGGGGTGGGGCGTCACGCCCCTTGTTACCTGCCTCACTATGCTGGGCAGACCAGCACCCACGAATTAGTGATAGCCGGAGGTCAGCCATCTCAGCTGCCTCCTGGAGTTTTTGGTTGCTTTTCTTTCAGGTTTAACGTCAGGTCGCCGCCCGTGCATTTGAAAAACTGCTCTAAAAGCACCAACTGTTTAATGTCGTCAAACGTAGTAGCTTTCTCCGACCTCAGCCAATTCCCAAAAGCATCGGACAGCTCCCGGGCATGTTCCAAAAAGGTGCTCTCCCGACCCTTGGTAACACCCCGGAACTTCAACCTGTACGTCTCTGGTTGTAGTTCGTATGCTCTCAGGACAGCCTCCTGGAGTTCCTCATAGATAATACACGACTCTATTGGCAATGCATCATAAGCCTTGAGTCCCTTGCCCACAAGTCTAGAGGAAACAAGGGCTGCCCACTTCTCCCCAGGCCACTGGTGTTCCTGGCACTTCTTCTCGAATCTCATAAAAAATTCGGTGACAGCCGACTCATCAAATACAGGGACTAGCTTCAACAGGTGCGACAAAGACTGATCATGCCCACAATTCCCACCACCGAGACGTTGCCCTGTCGTTTCCACCCGACTCTTCTCAAGATCGATATCTGCCCGGTACCTGGTAGACTCAGCCTCCGACTCGGATTTTATTCTCGCGAGTTCGAGATCAGTCTGTTGTTTAGCCTTAGCGAGTTCGAGATCCGTCTGTTGCCTAACCTTAGCGAGACGTTCCTCATGCTCAGCCTGCATCTTAGCCATCTCAAGCTGGAAGAGCATTTCTGTAGTGAAACTTTGAGGAGGAGGTGCAACTATTGGAGGCCCACCCAGCGATCCTAAACCACGCTGCCAGCGGCTATCGGCCTGCGGGAACGTACTAAACTCCGGCATCCTAGAGGTCCCGATGGGAGTAGAGTGGAGGGGGGGCTCGAGCAGAAGTCCCCGAGCACCCTCTCCACCCTGGACCTCACTAGCCGCCCCCAGTACGCAAGCCCTCAAATCGTTCTTCTTGATGCCATGAGCCACCTTAAGCCCCATGAGGGGAGCCAAACACTGTAGACCATACTTGCTAATTCCCTCTAGTCGATCAGCTGTTATAGGCAACTCCAAAAAACTTCTTTGCGGCCTCCTCACTAGTTACTAACCCCCCTGGCATCTGCCCATCAGAGCCTGCATCATTCCCTGAACCCTCAGTATGATCTGATTCGTCTCCCATGGTGTCCACCAAAAATTCTCACGTTTATAAAAAAAAAGAAGAAGTACCCAAACTCCTATGTAGCGCTATTCACTTGCCAAAAATGTCTGAAATGACTCTCAAGTGCTATACTACTTTGCCAAAATTTTTGTTTAACGTGCCCCCTATATTCCTCAATAAAACAAATGACCACAACAATCCTGCAATTATCTCTTAGTTCACAAGATCGTGAGCTAGGTCGCCATTTGTTACGATCCAGGTTCTTAAAGACACAGGGCTCTTCAACATTGGACTAGATAATGGCAAAAAGCAACAACGGTAACACTAGATCCAACCCCTGCCTTAAACACTGGAAAACAAAACACCATTACCGCCCTGAGTCGTGCCTGGACAATGAGGTATCCTATGACTCGGTAACTGGTGCACACACACTAGGCTGACGCTCAATGAAACAGCCTATTCTCAAACAGTAAAAGATTACTCGATTATGTTACACAAAAAAAAGATAGTTAACGTGATTAATTAACGTTACGGTAGATACTCAAATAACTGGCACTCCTGTATTAAAGAAAGTGCAATGCTAGTCCTGCAACATCAACTGGAAACTTCTGAAATAAGTCTGATGCTGGGAAGATGTTCGTAAAGAATCTTGAACAATTATAATGCAGAATACGGGTCACAATAAATGCTAGGACATATAGTAATAATAGGCAGGCGAATAATAAAGACTGCGCAAAGGTAGTAATGCTCGACAACTAAAGAAATGCTTTGTGGCACAACGCAACAGCCTACTCGGGTTGTGCAACTCAACAACAACCTCGGCTCAAAAGTGCAGTGAATGATAATGTTGCATACATATAATAATGGGGCTTATCTCTAACCAGTGTCTGATCAGTTAATAAAGTCTAGCTGGGGTATCAAGGCAGGGCAACAATGGGCGAGCATGCGGCTCGTAGCCTAACGTTGTCCGAGGGTGGTATAATGAAGATTACGTTATATGACGGGGATGCTCTCTTGATAAATCTAGGTCTCTAGTACCTAGCTCTATCCTGGCGATCCCTCAGAAGTCAACACAAAGAGGCAGCACTATGTTGTGATGGATAGGTTATGGCCCTCTCACACCACAGCGCTGTGCTCGCAAAGTAAACCAACCCGAAGACAACTTAGGCTCCCACAGTACCTGTCGATGTCGTGCAGAGCTTAGCTAACACTGCACACATCGGAGACAACGACACAGTAACCTTACCCCTAGTCTAGCTTTAGATAACCAGAAGAATCACTCAACACCCTGCAAGGGAGACATATACCGGTCTACAACCTTCCCGAGAGAGGACACATACGGAAAAGTCCGTCTCTCTAACCCTCAATAAAGCATAATACCTCCTTAACCTAATACATGGAAATATCTGAGAGCTTCGCGTACAATACGACTGGTCGACGGTGAACGTCTATGCTGAAACCAGAAGGGATGTTGAGTTTAATAAAGATTAGAGAATGAGAAAGGAGAAGTCGAGAGAGAGAAATAGTATGCAAAGTAGCGAGTATGGGGGACAGAATTGCAAAGGATGTAGGCGATACGCGTGTCAGGCAAGCTCTGAGCTGGTAAAGAACACGAGGCAGCGACGGGAAGGGACTAGTTGACCACCCGGCCGCCAACGCCGTCAGCGCCCAAGCGAGCCGCGTCATAGCTCACCTCGCTGCCGGGTGTACCCCCTCACCCTCTCTCGCTCGCCTCCCACACAAGCAACATTTATATTATAGCGAATATAAAATATAAGGCGCGGTCAGAGACCAAAACAAAGACCATTTCTAGACTGTCTGTGGCAACACGACACTAATGAAATAAAGCAGATCATTCAAGGACAACTGTAGCCTATCCCCCCATCCTGGTGAGCGCTAGCGAGCTGCAATGCTCCACGCAACCATTCTGCTAACGCCGGGAGGCGTCACAATAGCAAGGGTTCTACATTGTATCGGGTTGAGTGCAGCACATTGTCTGCTAATTAAAAACATACATTAGGGCATTTGCAGGTCCATGGGGTATAGTGGTGGGTGAGGAGAGAGAAGCGGGGAATGGGGATATTGTATGAAGCGCATAGCTGGCGAGACATAAACGGGAAGGACAGTGTAGAAAAAGGAACACCTTCCTCTGGAGTAAGAAAGAGATCCAACAGAGTAGATTGAGATATCAGTTGATTTGCCAAACACATTTGAACTGAATGACGGTGAAAATTCAGGGGCAATACTCCAGCCTAATGCGTACACCGAGGTCTATCTATCTATCTATTGCCGGACGCCGTGATCCCCGAAGGGGTGGATATGAACGAAACGCCCCCATACACCTCTGCCCCCAGTAAGTCAATGTCCCTCCTCCCATCCAGCACCACCTTCACTCATATACTTTTTCACTCCATCCTTCCACCTCTCATTCGGTCTATCTCTCCCTCTCTTTCCTTCGACCTCGCTCTCGTACACTATCTTAGTCATTCTCTTGCTTCCCATACGTTCCATATTGCCGAGCCATCTCAAGGTGTTCCATTTCACACTTTCCAGCATATCTACATCCACACCACACCTCTCTCTTACTTCCTCATTCATCCATGTAACTCCGCACGCTCTTCTCAATTAACTCATTTCCACCCCTCTCACTCTTTGTCTGAGTCTCTCCACCAACGTCCATGCATCGCTCCCGTATGTCAATGTCGAGATTACCACACTGTCATGCAAGGACTTCTTTACTTCTATACTGACCACCCTATTTCTTGTGACTGCTTTCAGCATTCCTACAACCCTCTTCCCCTGTTGCACCCTCTCCCGCACTTCTTCATCCATACTTCCATCTTTACTGAACACACTGCCCAAATACTTAAATGAGCTGATATTCTCCATATCCTGACCGTTCAACCTCACCTCACACTCTGTGGCTCTACCCCTTTCAAAGACCATAACCTTGCTCTTCCTCGCATTTACCTTCAGATTCCGTTTTTCACACACTGTTCAAAACATATTTACCAGACCCAGCAATTCCCATTCACTATTGCTCATCAGAACTTGATCATCGGCAAACAGCAGTACAGGTAGCTTTCATTCGTTTCCCTCCCTTATCAGCGTACACCAACATCCACTACTCTTCCTTGTATTTCTTTCAAGAGTCCATCTATATATATATTGAACAACCATGGGGACATCACTTACCCTTGTTTCAACCCAACATTCAGATCAAAGAACTCGCTCTGCTCATTCTCCACACGTACTGCCGCCTTTGCACCCTCATACATGCTCTTCACTGCTTTCAGCAAATTGGCAACTACTCCGTATATTCTCAGTACTTTCCACATACCTTCTCTATCCACTCGGTCATAACCTTCTACAAGTTTTTAAAGGCAACATACAACTTATGTTGCTTCTCCAGATATTTCTCCACAACACATTTCAGGGCAAAAATCTGATCTACACATCCTCTTCCCTTTCTAAACCCGCCCTGCTCGTCACCTATCCATTTCTCCGTTCTCGCTCTCACTCTCTCAATTACTACCCTACTGTACACCTTCCCTATTACGCTTAGAAGATATATTCCCCGGTGGTTACCACACACTCCTCTTTCCCCTATACCCTTATACAGGGGGACTATTATGCCTGTATTCCAGTCATCAGGTGCACTCCCCTTCTCCCATATTAGTTTACACATTTTCCATACCCATTCAATCAATAACTCACCACCATACCTCAGCATTTCCCCACACACTCTATCTATTCCTGATGCTTTCCCCATCTTCACTCTTTTCATGGCTTCACACACTTCTGACCTCCTGATCCCCACCTCCTCCTCCACTACTTCTCTTCTTCTCCCTTCCATACCCCATCCAACTATATTTGCTGGTGCTTCATTCCTTACATTCAGCAATTCGTTGAAGTACTCCCTCCATCTTTCGACTCTTTCTTGCTTCTCGGCTATCACTCGCCCATTATTATCTTTCACACCCTTATTATTTCCCTTGCTACCTTCCCTAACTTTCTTGACCTCTTTCCAGAACAGTTTCTTACACTCCCTCTCTTTTACACTCAGATTCCTTCCAAATTCCTAATCGACTCTTCTCTTACTTTCCTTCAATACTCTCTTTACCACTCTATTTTTCTCCAAGTACCTCACTCTTTTCTGTCTCTCCAAATCTTCATTCCCTATACCACCCAACCACTCTCTATATGCTTTCTTCTTGTCTTCCACAGCTATTTTTACCTCTTTAGTCCACCATGCTGGACCCTTCACTCCCCTCCCTCTTCTCCTTACTCCACACACCTCACATGCTGCACATCTCTTCCTTAAACACTTTGCTCACCTCCTCCATACCCTCCAGGTCAAACTTACCTAGTCGTCTTTCTACTACTCTCTTGAACTCTTCCTTGATCTCCTCCTCTTGCAACCTCTCCTCCCTCTTTGCCATTTCACCTTCCTCTCGCCTCCCTCCAGCTCTCCTCACCCACTTCTTTTGCATCCTAATTTTAGCTACTACTACATAGTGGTCAGACAGACCCCCCCCCCCCATACCCCAATACACCCTAGCATCCAGCACATAATTCTTCATTCGTTCATCCACACATGTATATAATCAATCAGTGCCTTTCGTTCCACCACTGTTTCATCCTTCTTCCTCCACACCACTTTCCATGTGTACCTGTGTATCATTTTGTGTCGGAAGAAAGTGTTGGCTATTCCACAGCCTCCTCCCAACACATACGTGGTACACAAAAATGGTACAAGGCGAGATAGGTATCATATGGTTCACCTAAGCTGATGGCTACCTAAGCCTTCGGGCGAGACGGTACCGTCTATAGTGAGAATGGTACCATACAGATCCACCCTAAGCCTTCGTTTCCGATGTCGCCAATTGGCTAAAATACAGACTACACACACATCCACAGCCATTCCAACAATACATAAAAAAACACTTAACATGCATTTCACGCAATACATTCCCAGTTAAGGAGGCGCGATAATAATGAGCTTAGCTCGCATTGCGTGGATTCCCCTTGACGAACAAGTAACTGAGTAACGTCCACAAGTGCACTACCATTCCCATTCACCTCTGATGGTACACCCCACCCTTCCACCACTCCATCAACTTTCCTATCACCCACCTTCCCATTCATATCACCAACCAGATATATTCTTTCGCTCATGCCAAACTTATCCAGGCACGCCTCAACATTCACCCAGAACTCCTCTTTCTCTCTTACAATGTTATCCTCTGTCGGAGCATACACACACACAACCACCCACGTTTGTATTCCTACTTTCATTCTCACCCACACAATCCTTGAACCCACAGAACCATAGTCTCTTACACGCTCCTTCCATTTGTTACTTACAAACAAACACGCACCTTCTTTCGCTCCCTCATTCTCACCCACTCCATCACACACACCCATTCCACACTCCCACTCATATGCTTTCATTAATTTATTCAAGTGCATTGGGGTTTGTAATGGAGGATTAATGTTAAAAACGGAGTGTTCCTTAATTTCTATAGGTTCAAGAACTAATGTCTAGCGAGGCAGGTCCTAGTGATCTTGGCCCCATTCGTTGTTCTTTCCTCTCACTAAAACATTAGGCTGTCCATAATGCAGTTGGGTCTAAGTACATGATTAGATTGCTATCCAGAATTCAAAAATGGATGTTAGTCGTGATCGTGTAATTAGCCTTTAATTGTGTTGGTGGTGTAATGATTTAGATGCTTATGTTCTGCGTGTGGTGTCCCGAGTTTGAATCCCGGGAGGATCATATGCTTTCATTAATTTATTCAAGTGCATTGGGGTTTGTAATGGAGGATTATTGATAAGAATGGGGTGTTTCTTAATTTCTATAGGTTCAGGAACTAATGTCTAGCGAGGCCGGTCCTAGTGATCTTGGCCCCATTCATTGTTCTTTCCTCTCACTTAAACATTAGGCTGTCCAAAATGCAGTTGGGTCTAAGTACATGATTAGATTGATATCCAGTGTTAACTCCAGTTAATAACTCACCGGACATACGTCTCTTCACTTGTCCAGGGTTGGCTATAATTCCATATGTTCCGACTCACTTGTGATGGGCTTAAACTCCTCTTGTTATCTTTAAATTTCAAATCATCCAATAATATCTTCTATTACGCCTGGCCAGGTCTTACACAATTATCATATCACCGCTAGAAGTCTCAGGAGTCTTGAATAATATCTTCTGCTAGTTGCGCCCATCACCGGTCGCTCATGTCTACTGAGCCCCACTCGCCGGCTTTCTTGCCCACCACTCGTGGCTCGCCAGACGACACCACATATGTTGGTGACGTCATTAGCGTGACGTCATTGGCGCCACCTTTTTAACGTTCGCTACGCGTTTAATTTTCATTCACACTCGCTTATTTACTCATTTATTTATTTTACATATACATGAATCAATACTGTATGGCATTATTTTATATACAATTTCACAACTATAATAACCCACCATCATAACATGAGATATATCTATATAAACAACACTAAACTTAACACTTACCCATTCTTTTTTCTGTTTTTTTTTCTTTTTCCATTCAGTTATCTATTCATGGTATGTTCCTCTTGCCTCGGCTGACTGCTCCATGCATCCTCTCCGGTTTACTTAACTCCTTCATCAGCAACACCGGTGATGCACCCTTCTTCGTCAGGCTGTCAGCTAATTGCTTCGCGGTTTCAACCCATTCCACGTTCTGGATATCTCCTCTTGTTATCATGTCCCGAAGAACTGCCAAATTGATCCTTAAACTTCTCTCCTCTACCAGCTTAGTGGACTTCAAACTATCAACCAGAGTCTTCTTATCGACAATGCATTTCACTGAGATGTCATATCGGTGTCCTAATATAATTTTTAGTAGCCCTGCCAAATACATTCCATTCTCTGCTGCATCAAGTAAGCTCAGTGTTTCAGCTGCCAAAGTGGATTTCACAACCCTTCTCACCTTTCTTGATTTCCAAGCAGTTGGACAGCTGTTTCCATCTTTACCCCTCAGAAATCCATGGTCTGTCAAATTTCCAAAAGCCTCGTCACTGTAGTATAGAGGTGTGCATTCGTCCAATTTAACCTTACTGAACCAAAGTGAAAGATAATTATCGTTCACTCTATTTACAACTTTATTGGCTCTTATTACATCACCGACATTTGTTCGACCAAATGCTGTGCTTAACTCGCACACGTCATATGCCACATCCGGCCTTGTCTGTGTCGCTATCTAGTTGATTTGACCCACAAGAGATCTGTAATTGGTTTGGTCTTTTTCACTCACTTCATCATCTCTTCTGTTCTTATATGTCTTGGCCATAACTATTTCCTGGAGTCCGTGCTAAATATAGCTGTCCTGGTTGATCATGATGCCGTTCTGTTCCTGTTCCATCATTATACCCAGGTACCTGAAACAATTATTCTCCTCAGAACCGATAAGAAACATCTTCTCCAATCTATCGATCACATCTGTTTGAAGTCCTCTGATCCACTCCAAAAGAGATCATCCATATGAGTACAAATTATGCCTTGCAAGTGTCCATTCTGATGCCAGTAAAACAGCGCAGGTTCCAATCCACATACTGACATACCCAATGTGATCAGTTCTTTTTTCACTCTCTCATACCACGCTCTTGCTGCATCGTTTAAGCAATACACAGTCTTTTTCAACTTCCACAAGGATCCACTATTGAATTCAATGGGAGGCCGTAGATACACTTCTCGGGTTATGGGATGCCCTTATAAAAATGCAAATTTCACATCCAGGGAATGACAATCTCAGTTATTTCCTGCCGTGATACTTAGAGCCAACCTGAATGCCTCTTTGGAACATGTTGTGGAGTCAACCGGAACATCGCACAATTCCTCTTCAAAGCTTCGCGCTACCAGTCGTGCCTTTAAGATTGTAGTGCCCGCTTTCACTTTCTGGGTAATTATCCACCTCGTCGATATGGCTTTCTGGCCCTGATCCTCCACTTCTTCAAACACATCATTGTCCGTCCAATTTTTCATATCTGTTCTTTTTGCCTCCAAACACTCATCTCCGGAGCAAGCTACTAACACCTCTTCATCCCTCACTATACGCCCGTTGTACAAATCTTTATCTACATCGATCCACCTTACTGTGTCATTAGACTCATCCCTTACGTTAAAGCATGATTTTTATTTCCCTGTTGCTTTCCCAGCTCTACTCATAATGGTGATGTTCACCTTTTGATCATTCTCCACCAGGTATCCTTCTATCCTGTCTCCTTTTTTAGGTATTTTGACTGCTGTAGAAACCTCCTCTTCATTTCTATCTTCCATTTCATCTTCCTCTTCCTCGCACTCTGTGTCTCTCTCTACATCAACTGTTCCCTCTTAATTGTGCCGTCCACCGGACCATGCGAATCCCCTATCTCTCTTTTGTCACCATTATTGTCATCCGGTTCCTGCATCTGTAGGCTCTGTTCGGGGACTGCTTGCAATCGACAGGTGTGAGCTCGTACATACGTTCCTCCCTGTCTCACCAACACCTGCTTGCCATCTCTTCCGATCACTATTCCAGGGCCTCTCCACTGATCCTCGTTGTTCCGTTTATAATATACCTGATCTCCGTTTTGTAAATCTTCCATGTTGTCACATCTCACATTATGCAGCAATGCTCTCCTGATCCTCTCATTGGACTCGTTCTTAATAAATGCTTCTGTTGCCACACGCATAGCATTAATATACCAGTTAGTTTGGTGAAAAGCCATTGTTGTTTTGAAGCGCATTACGAGTCGACACCGCCCATGCCAATGCTGTGGATACATCACACTTTGTATTAGCCATAATTTTCGCCACGTTGTCACCAAACACTGCGTTTAGCCGTTCATATATCCCATTACTCCAAGGACTTTCTGCCGCTGTGCACATCACTTTCACGTTGTAATATTTGGCCATGCTCTGAAAATCCCCATTATTGAATTCCCGGCCATTGTCAGTCAGAAACTTGTGAGGCGCACCAAATCGACTGATCCACTGCATTATCACCTTTATTATAGTCTCAGATTTCTTATTAGGTATGACTGTAGCCACACAATACCTTGTAGCCAAATCCACCTTGACAAGGAAATAAATACTTCCCCATACCTTCAGATCCATTCCAACTGCTTCATTAAATACCTTACCAACAGGAAGACCTACCACAGGCTATCTATCTATCTATTGCCTGACGCCGTGATCCCCGAAGGGGTGGCCACGAACGAACCGCCCCCATGCACCTCTGTCCCCGGTCAGTCGACGCCCCTCCCCCCAACCAGCACCGCCTTCGTTCATATACTTCTTCACTCCATCCTTCCACCTCTCTTTCGGTCTACCTCTCCCTCTCTGTCCCTCCACCTCGCGCCTACCACAGGCGCTCTTTTAAATTTCTTACAAGTTTCGCAGTTGTCACTCACTTTCTGTATCTCCTGTTTCAATCTATCATCCAACAATCCAGCCTCTTTAACTAATATTATCAATTTATCTGCAGTGGGATGTGAAAATTGCCTGTGTAACTTTAATGCTTTCTTAGGTATCTCTCCCTGTTCTGTAAACAGCACCCACTTCACTGAGTTCTTGCTCGGTGCATTTACGATAGGGAATACATAATGTCCTGTTGAAGTAACTTGCAACTTTCTATCCTGTCCAAACATACACATTGTATCCTTCTTAAAGTTTAAGACCATACCTCAACGTTTCATTGCTGATCTACTCATTAACATTGGGATGTGGCAGTCTACCACTTCAGTGCAGATCATAACCTTAACCCTGTGTATGTAACAAGGAATGTGGACAATCCCCTTGGACATTACTTGTCTCCCATCACCAAATCTAAAGGATGTATCAGATTCCTTTCTTGTTATTAGTCCTACATCATGCGGGGACAATATGTCGACATACGTCTGCAACCAATCTTCCCCACAAACTGTTGTGGCACACCCCGAATCTAAATCAATAGCACCATGAGCTTCCGCCAGCAATTTCTCTCTCCTATCGGCATGGTCAGACAGCAGTATAAGCTGTACCTTCTTATGACTGGTGTCATCCATCACGTCATAATTAGCGCCTCTCTCCGGACAATCACGAATCCAGTGCTCTGTGAAACCACATCGAAAACACCTTGAGGGACCACGACCCCGTCCTCTGGGCCACCTACTACGAGTACTAAGCCTGTTACCATATCTAGGCCTATATCATCTAGAACGGCTGTCAAACTGATCTCTACCAGCCTGCAAAATAGGTTCACACTTCGCCACTACTCCGCTCTGAATACTCCCACTCAGATTATGATCCATGATACCATCACCAAACATTCTTTGCAACGTCTTTTTCATCTTATCAATTGTAATTGTTGTCGTCGACATTGCTAGCTGAAAATGTATGTCAGAGATATCACAACTTTTCAGCAGCCTAAATGCTAACACCTGGTCTGGCAATTCCATTCCGTGTTTCTTAAACATATAATATCTGTTATCAAACTCAATCAAATATTCAGGAATACTCATCTGAGTAGGGCGCTTTAACATTTCAAATTCTGAGTATGCCACAAAGGCCTGTCTATTTTTATATAACATGAACACTTCATCCAATTTCTTCAACAATATTTTCATTCCCTCACCACTAGCCAACTCTGCTGTATCAATTTCACTGCTCACATCTCTTGCTTTGCCGGTAAATGTTAAATGTACCGCTAATGCTTGCTTGTCGGGAGCGACACTTGTTAGCTTCTGCCAAATTTCAATTACCTTTTTCCACTGTTCATAATCCTTCTCTGAAGTAGTTTGTGGGGGATTCTTGATAACTGAAGCCATTTTCACCAACTACGCTCTGCTACCAGTGTTAACTCCAGTTAATAACTCACCAGACATATGTCTCTTCACTTGTCCAGGGTTGGCTATATTCATATGTTCCGACTCGCTCGTGATGGGCTTAATCTCTTCTTGTTATCATTAGATTTCAAGTCATCCAATAATATCTTCTATTACGCCTGGCCAGGTCTTACACAATTATCGTATTGCCAATAGAAGCCTCAGGAGTCTTGAATAATATCTTCTGCTAGTTGTGCTCATCACCGGTCACTCATGTCTACTGAGCCCCACTCGTCGGCTCTCTTACCCGCCACTCGTGGCTCGCCAGACAACGCCACATATTATGGTGACGTCATTAGCGCCACTTTTTTAACATTCGCTATGCGTTTCATTTTCATTCACACTCGCTTATTTACTCATTTACTTATTTTACATATACATGAATCAATACTGCATGGCACTATTTTATATACGATTTCACAATTATAATAACCCACCATCATAACATGAGATATATCTATATAGACAACACTAAACTTAAACGAAAATTAATATTTATCGTGATCATGTACTTATCATTTAACCCCTACTGTACCATAGGGTACTAGCATAAATGTACCCCCCAGTCCCAAGCATTATGGCCAAAACGGCTTCAGAGGCAAGATATAACAACCTCCCACCTCAAAAGATGGAGGAATACTGCTTCTCCCAGCATGTGGGGGCTTGGATGTAAGCTGAGAAGTGTTGCCAAGGTCTTAGAGTAGTGCTCAAATGTCGTGGTACCAGGTACTTCCTGATACTGGCAGTTACAAGGATCGTATATTACTGACAGCTGGCAGCCGTCGCTGGGACTGGGGAGTGATTTATCTACTGACGGCTCTCTGCCGTCGCTGGGATTGGACGGGTTAACTGTGTTGGTGGTGTAATGGTTTAGATGCTTATGTTCTGGGTGTCGTGTCCCAAGTTTGAAATCCCGGCAGGTTAATATGTTTTCATTAATTAATAATGGCAAGTTAACCCGAAAAAGGTGAGCTATACTGTATGTAGTGAACACCCTATAACTGGGCGGCCATATTAGGCTTGATTCCCGCCTAAAATCGTAATTTTACGATAAATATCGTTATTACTTATTTATATGCGCCTATTTTATGTTTAATATGAAGATAGTAACATGTAACCGCAATAAAACAAGTGGGAATAGTGTTTGGATGGTGGAAATCGCGAATTATTGCGGACCGTTCATTCATGAAATGTGGAGCAGACGCGATGTACATCCTCTCTCTCTCTCTCTCTTTCCCCACACATGAGACATGCAAGACCACACCCTGAGACCGGTTTGGAGATATTGGCACGGTAAATACACCAGATAAACAAGGGAAAAAGGAAAAATAGGTGATAATTGAAGAGGGGAGGAAAGGGGGAAGGAGGTCTACCTACTTCGTTGGTTTCACTTTTTAACACGTGCGGGGGCTGACGGAGGCGGCAGGAGGGGAGTGCATGCCCGCATGCCCACCCTTCCTGCCGCCCCCAACTAATTGTGGTGGGCGCTATCATTTCTCATCCTTTCTGTTTTCCGTTTTTCCCTTCTTCCCGCTGACCCCTCCTTTGGGAGCACCGTGACTGTCATGAGGTAAATGACCGTACTCACTCTTTGGTTTCGTTGGAGGGTGTTGTGGGTCGGCAATCCCTACACCCGTCGAACTGTGTTCGAGCAAGGGGAAACTTTTATGCCAAACCCTGACCCTTATGCTGAGTCGGCGATCGACGGATTGACGGCCCTTAAGGTGCATTAGTCGGGGTGTATATCTGCAAGAATTCCTAAGGCGGTCGTCCAGTCCTCTAATTGTGGCTCCATGGTAGGTATGGAATCTGACTCAGATGAATTTAGAAATCTTCGTCCTATGGAATCTGTAATTGCCCCCTCCGACGCTGACCCCTGCGAGAATTTAGACTGCCTCAAGGACCCTTCCCTTGATGCCAACAGTGCCGGAGTTCCCCACTCAGGCATGGCACCCACAGACCTTGGCAAACCTCCTAAAGATACTGTGACAAATTCTCCATCGTCGGGTAGTGAGATCAATCAGGTGATCTCCCCGGCATCAATTCCTATGCAATGTACTGCCTCTGTGACCAATATTAGTGATGTCAACCCCACAGTCTCGACTTTAACTTCTAAATTACCCGATTATGATTCTAGCCTTAGCCTACCTCTTCATTCCATTGACAACCTTAATGAAGAAGCTCGAATGCCCTCAGCTGACACCCCTATGGATGCTTCTTGTATCCCTGGCCCGTCTGTGACTACATCTGTTACCATCTTGCCTCCGGATTCAGGATCTACTACCTCAATTATACCTGCTTCTGTACCTCCACGATCTCAACGGACCATTGATGCAGGTACAGGAAAAGACCTTGCCGGTATTTCCTCTGCCATTCACACGCTTCAACCGTTCGTACCATCGCACAACCGACAAAGGCGTAAGCGTAGCACGTATACCCCTGCTTCGAAGGACACTTATAACGCTATGTTCAGTCCCCCTGATTGGTCACGGTTTTTCACGGTCTCTGGTGAACCTATGGATGATTATAGTCTATCCGATAGTCTCGCACAAGATATTGGTGACTTCACCATGCATGCTGTTGGTTCGGCCAAGCGCATGAGTGAGGTGAAAACACAGGAGCAATCAGAAGCTTTACAAGCCTACCTCGACACCCCCAACGATAGATACACAGGTAAACCAGATGAATACCTGAATCAGTGTACTGGCACGGTTGTGCTCCCTTCCGACTTCGAATTTGCAGATCAAAGCTTTACAGAGTCAACCCATCGTATCTTAAAATTATTGCAAAGAACTGACCCCACTGTTGTTAAAGTGGACACTTATACTGCTCCTCAGCGTGGAAATCGGCCCCCACTACGCATTGTCCAAATCTATTTTAAGTGCCATGACCTCCCTATGCATGTCCGTCTTGCAGGTCGCCAACTGCAAGTACGAAGATATGTTAAGGGGACCGACCGGTTAATTTAGGCTTAAAAACTCTAAATCCTGAAAATACCAATAGGTGTTTACTCAACAAGAGTCAACATCCCTTCATAAGCCAGTGAAATGTTATTAGTGAAAACACATTGGAAATAGTTTTTTTTTATGTTTTCCAAACTTTTCCTGTAATTCTAAAAACGTTATATAGCGAAGTTTGAAATTAACGTGCTCAGTAACTACTGGTCGTACGAGGAGCATACCTATATAAATCGAAAGAGCGTAAACTACTCTACAACCTCCCATACGCTTTATCTTCTACTTTGCCATGTTCCTGCGTAAAATATTGTAAATCTAAAAAACAAAAGTAAAAATGTTCACCTAATTCCCTTAGACTTTCACCTGTTCTTCTCAGAACCTATATTGCCGCACTATCGGATGTTATTCTACAGTTATTATTGGACCTATAGGAATGGTGTTTTTTTTTTTTTTTTTTTTTTTTTTTTTTTTTTTTAAGAGACAATGAACGGAGGAAGGAAAAACAGAGATAAAACAAAAAGGTCCATGTGCCTAAAGGCATCCTCCATTCATAAAATGTTTGTAACAACTGGATTTAAACATTTGTAGATTGTAAGTTTGTGGAAAGCAATTCGAGGGAAGTGAATTCCAAAGAGTAGTAGCTCTGGGGATAAATGAATTCTGATAAGCAGAAGTTCTGCATTGTGGGGGAGAAAGTGTAAATTCATGGGGGCTCTCAGCTGCCCTAGTTCTACGGGGAAAGATGTGGAGAGGCGGCACAATTGAAGCAAGTTTCTCGGAACAATTGCTGTGAAAATATCTGTAGAATAATGCAAGGGATGCAACGTTTCTTCGTATGGATAATGTAGGAAGGTCCTGTGTGATTGCAGGGTTATTGATTAATCTAATAGCTTTATTTTGAATTTTGTCCAACTGCCTCAATGCAACCACTCCCCTTCCACCCCACAGAGGTGAACAGTAATCCATCTGAGAACGCACATGACTTTTATATATTACGGCCAACTGCTCGTCAGTGAAGAATTCTCAAACTCTGTACAGGAGTCCCAGTTTTTTAGAGGCATTGTTAGCAATGCTTCTAACATAATGTGTCCAGCTCAAGTTATAGTCCATGAGCCAGGCCAGATATCGGTACCACCTGGGGTGACTAAACACGAATGGTACTAAAATGTTTATAGAGTGACTGTAAGTACATTAAGATATGATAGCCTTCTCGCACTGGTAGCTTAGTCTAATTTTGTTGATGCAATAGGGGCGCTACCCAAAAATAAAGATTTTTAGCGTGACGCTCGGCGTTTTCCTCATTTTCTTTAAAATCCATCACACAATCATCGCGAAACTTTGAACACCTATGTAGAATTATATTCTCTACCAGAGTTGTTCCTAGGTATTTTTCAAATTTCCTCATATTTCGGAATATACTCTATATTTTGGGTATTTTCCTCTAAATCTAGAATAAATCCTTAAATATGGGGAACATTGAAAAATATATTCTAACAGCTCTTGTAGCTTATTTGATTCTCTACAAAAATTATTCCGATGTGTATTTCAAGTTTCTCCATATTTAGGGGTTTATTTCATATTTGGGGATTTTTTGTTATATTTTGGGGATAATTTATTATTGGAAGGAGCAAACATATGTAGAGTGGTTTCCATGTAATGTGTTTGTTTGTTCATGGTTTAATGGTGATATTTTTTGCAGGTGTGTGTCGACTGTTTGACGGCAGGATGGAACCATCTGCGAGGAAGAGAGCACGGATCGACTGTATCATCCACTGCTCTGATGATGACAGCGATGCTCTGGTGTCACCACAGGATTTGGACTCCTGGAACACATTGCTCAGGGCTGCAGAAATCAGGCAGCATGATCCAGTCCTGGAAGCAGCCAAGGGCCTTGAAGAAGGAGGAATACCACACATACATTATCACCGTAAATGTCGTAGTCTCTTTACAATGAAGAAGTCACTGGATTCTATCCTTGCCAAGGGTGTCAAGATAGAATCAGCAAGCGTCGACCCCAGGAGGAGGGCATCAAGGGATGCCCCTAGTACTAGCAGGGTGTATGCCAAAGTATGTATCTTCTGCGAGAAGTCAAGCAAGTACATATAAACAACAAAGACAAGGGAGCCACTCATACAGTGTGTTGAGCTACGAGCAGATGAGAAGATTCGCAGAGCAGCAATAAGGAAACTCAACCAGAGAATCCTTGGTTTAGTTAGCAGAGACCTTGTTGCTGCAGAGGGTCACTACCACAAGTCGTGCTACAAACTCTTCACAAAAGATGATTTCCCAGCGGCCGCCAGGTCGGGTGCAGGTGAAAATCAGGAAGAAAGCGAGGAAGCACGCTACGAAGAGGTTGAGACAGAAGCCCTCGAGGAACTCTGCTTGTATATAAGGACCAAATTATTCCCCAACCCAGAGGTACTGCCTATGACAAACCTCACATCTAGGCTTGAGAGATCCATGATGTCCCGTGGTATTATCCAACTGAAACCAGCGACAAAGAAACATGTTCGCCGAAAGATTGAAACCGAGTTTGGAGAATCACTACGCTTTGTCCCAGATGAGAAAGGAAAGCTTCTAATCTATCCACGCAGCCTCTCAATGGACGACCTTGCCCGGCAAGCACACAAAATGGCAAAAGACCTGCAAGAAGCAAGAGCAGCTAACTCTGAAGATGTCTTAACCAAAGCAGGAATGCAGCTGAGGAATGAGATCAATAAACAAGATGTGAGTCAGCCATGGCCTCCCGATACAGATCAGAATGTCATTCCTGCAGCAGTCACTCAATTCCTGCACACCCTGCTGACAGGAGAGTGTGAGTGTGAAACTCCCTCTGAAAGAGCTCAACGTCTTGCCACTTCCTTTGGCAGTGACTTGGTCTTTGCTGTTACCAGTGGCAAGACAAAACCACCCAAGCATGTACTGCTGACCAATGCTGTAAAGTCTTTGACAGGAAACACAGAACTGATCCGAACTCTGAATCGTCTTGGTCACTGTGTGTCTTACTCAATGTTTGAGGAGATCGATACAGCCCTTTGTATCCAGAAGCTGGAATGCTCAAAGGATGACATTCCACTGCCAGCAAACATCTACCCTGGTGTGTTCACAACCCTGGCCTGGGATAACATTGACCGACTTGAAGAGACCCTAAGTGGAGCAGGTACTTCTCATAGAGTCAATGGCATTGCTGTCCAGTCCAAGGTTGCAGGCTCTGTGCCAGAGAAAGTCCTGCCAGAGATTACCAAGTCCAAGATAAGAAGCATCACTCAGACATCATCAATGCTGCCAATATACAATGTTGGGCGGCGGGCAGGGCCACCTAGGATTGAGACTGCGTATGTCGACACTACCAAGGAAGTCCAGGATTCAAAGACAAAGAACCATATCTGGCTTCTTACTCGAATGTCAGACCATGAGGACCAGTCCATCAGCAGTTGGACTGGGTTCAACATCAAAATGCGCAGAGACATTGCAGTGGTTCAGGACACTGTAAGCTACCTGCCCACTATCAATGCTCCCGCAACAGAAATGTCCACCGTTAATGAAATCTTGGAACAAACGCATGCTATCATGCAGTCCTTACAGCTTAACAAGATTGTGTGCGTGTTTGATCAAGCACTCTATGCCAAAGCTGCCGAAGTTATCTGGAAACAAGAGAAGTTCAAGAACATTATCATCAGGATGGGCGTCTTCCACACAATCTGTAATCTCATCTCCACCATAGGAAAGAGGTTTCAAGATGCAGGTCTTAGAGATCTGTGTGTGGAATCAGGTATCATCGCAGAAGGATCAGTGTCAGGAGTGATGAACGGCAAGAGGTACAACAGAGCAGTGAGACTACACAAGCTCGTGTATGAAGCACTGATGAGGCTTGCATGGAAAGGCTTCCTTTCATGGCTAGAAGAAAACCATTCAAGGGACATACACCATCTAGATGAAACACTGAAGGACATCAACAGCTTTCACAGCAATGTGTCTCAGGGACTCTTTCAAGAGCTGATGGAGAGTGAATCATGCACACATATCATGAAGCTTTTCCAAGTTTATCTTGAGACCCTCAGAGATGAACACAACCTCTCAGCATTCTGGATGTCATACCTGGACATGGTTGAGATCATGCTGGACTTAATTCGAGCCTCCAGAGAAGGCAACTGGATGCTCCACCTAGGAGCAATCCGACAGATGATACCGTGGTGTTTTGCCTATGACAAAGTGAACTATGCCCGGTTCCTAACCTACTACTATGCCTTGATGTCTCGACTGCCCATTGAACACCCAGAGGTCCATGAACACTTCATGCAAGGTGGCTTTTCGGTCCAGATCGGTAGCAAGAATCCCTTTGGACGGATCCCTGTGGACCAGACAATCGAAGAGACGATCAACAAAGACACCCAGACACCAGGGGCACAAAAGGCTTCAGCCTGAAAGGCGGAGCTGTCGCCAGGTACTACCTGACATCGGAGTATCGCAGCAGGTACTTAAGGCAGCTCAGGACTATGGTAGTAGGCCAAAAGTATACTGACTTCAGCCACCCAGACCTACAGATGCCCAGGATTAGAAGAGATGAGGCCGATGTCCAATCTTTAGTTCAACTGATGGAGACCAGCTGGTTGAACCCCTTCAACGCAGAGCAAGAAGATCTTGTCAGTTTGTCAACTGCGACTATGGCACCACCAGAAGTTGTCAAAGACCTTCTAGGGGCCTACAGAATAGGAGAGGATGCATATCAAGCCTTCAAGGAAGAGCGCCTGGAGATCGATACGCCAACTATACAGTTTCATGACACGATGACGAAGACGAAACTGAGAACGTTCACTAACATCAGAATGAAGCCACGCTCACAAGACCATGCCAAGGAGGTTATCTTAAAGGCTGACAGGAACCTATTTGGCCAGATGATCCTTGTTGCTGAGAACAGAAAGCTCAAAATGAGTGATGTCTTGGCTCATCCCCTGGGGCCTTTGCCTTGGGCACTTGCCAGCGGTGATGGGTCTCTCCGCAAGACCAACAAGGCTGCCCTCGCAAAGGAGTTAGAGAGGAATGTTTCTCCTGCAGAAGTGATACCCGAGCCCTCTGCTACCATAATTGATGGGATGAGCCTGGTCCACAAACTGAAGGGAAACGACAAAACTTTTTCACAGCTTGCAGGTACAGCACTGAGTCACGCTGTTCATGAAGGTGCTAAGAGCAGGCGCATTGATGTTGTGTTTGATATCTACAAGGAGACATCCATCAAGGATGCAGAACGAGCCAAAAGAAGTGCAGGCACAGGAATTCATTTCAAGAACATTCAACCTGGGCACAACATCCAGCAGTGGAGAAAGTTACTCGGTAGTTCCTCCAACAAGGCAAGTCTTATCAAGTTCTTGGTAGAAGAATGGAAGGCACCACAGCACAGGGAGAAGCTCAAGGACAAGGAGCTGTATGTCACATGTGAGCAGCGCTGCTTCAAGATCACCAAAGAGCAGTGGGAAGAGGCTCCTGAGCTTAAGTCAACTCAAGAAGAAGCAGACACACGCCTTCTTCTCCATGCACTTCATGCAGCAGAATCTGGGAACAAGTCTGTCATCATCACTGCAGAAGATACAGACGTCATGGTGTTGTGTCTTGGCATGTGCCACAAGATCCCATCCCATCTGTTCCAGAAGTGCGGGACGAAGAACCGGACAAGATTCCTGGATATCACCACACTGAGCCGCACACTGGGAGGCAGCGTGTGTGATTCATTGATTGGTATGCATGCCTTTACAGGCTGTGATACCGTCAGTGCATTCGCTGGCCGAGGGAAGATGACGACACTCAAGCAGGTGAAGATGGACAAGACATACCAGCATGCTTTTCACGAACTTGGACGCTCATGGGAAGTGTCTCCTGAACTCTTTGAGAAGCTACAGGAAATCACCTGCCACATGTACCTACCATCTACCCACACAACTAAGGTAAACAAGCTTCGGTATGAGCTGTTCTGTGCAAGACGTGGAGAGGTAGAGTCAAGTCAACTCCCTCCTTGTGAGGACTGCCTCTTCATGCATGCACTGCGTGCAAACTACCAGGCTGCGATCTGGAGGAGAAGTCTTCAGAGCCAGCCATTTGTTGCGAACCCAACAGACTGCGGTTGGATGACAGATGAGGACGGTAAGCTTGCCGTCAACTGGATGCGAGGCTCACCAGCACCAGATGCTGTTATGCAGCTACTGTCTTGCAAGTGTGTGCGGTCATGCGAACTCCCTAAGTGTACTTGCCTCAGCAATGGTCTAAAATGCACGGACATGTGCAGGTTACAGACATGTCAGAACAAGGCTATTGAAGAAGAGCCGGTGGCACAACAGTCAGATTCCGAGTCTGACGTAGATGATATTTAGGAGTAGTAATTTGCCATAATAGTATGTACAAGCCCATGGCATGCTTAGTGTGTATTTACAGGACTTGTATTAAATGTGACAATTACTATATGCATTTTGTTGACATTTAGGCATTCCTGTCCCCAAATTTGACATTTTAAAAAATTTCGGAATTTTCGGTAGGGTATGTCTATTCAAGAAGTGATAACGACCATTAAGCTACCAATGTGCAAGGGCTATCATATCAAAACATAAACTAGAGACATGTAGCAAGCTAAAAACACCTAAGAGAATTAGTCACCCCGGGTGGTACCGATATCCCAAAATTCGGGTCTTGGCTCATGGACTATTAGTAGTTAATGTTACACCGAGAATGTCAATACTAGGGGAAGTGGGAATATTTACATCATTAAAAAATATATGGGAGTCAGTGAGATTCTGTCTGTTAGAAAATTGAATGTACTAGGTTTTCTGTGCATTAAAGGAAACTAGATTCTTTTGTCCCCATTCATTAATTCTAGAAAGGTCCTGGTTCAGAGAAATTGCAGTGTTTATTTTTGAATTTATAAGATCGGGTTGGGTGAAAGAATTGGTAAATGTGAAGGAACTGTGGAGTGTTGAGTCATCTGCATTGGAATGTATTGGATTATGAGTGGTAGATATGAGATCATTGATATGAATGAGGAACAGAGTTGGGACCAAAACTGATCCCTGGGGAACACCAGCATTTACTGAGTGAAATTGAGAATAAAGGCCATCTACCATTACACATATTTTTCTGTTATGAATATAAGAAGAAATTAGTGGAACTAATGATGCAAGGCCGTAGTGTGACATCTTCGACAATAAGGATTGATGCCAGACTCTATCAAATGCCTTTGAAATATCCAGTGCTATTGTATGTGTTTCACCATGTTGGTCTGTAGCTTGGTTGATTTGATGCGTAAGAAGGCAAAGAATGTCTGCAGTTGATCGACATCGTCTAAAACCATATTGCCTATCACTGATTAATTTATTATTCTCAAGATGCTTAATTATGTGATTATTTAATATTATTTCAAAGACTTTACCAAGAGTGGAAGTTATAGCTATTGGTCTTTAGTTTGATGGATCTGAAGAGGCACCTTTTTTAGGAACTGGATGGATGTTTGCTTCTTTCCAGGGTACTGGGAAGCATGAGGTATGAGGTATATACCATTGGAAAGGTAATTAAAAACACTAAAAGGCCTATAAAGCCAATTTACTCTAGTAATTTAAATGTTTTCACAATATGTCGTCAAAGTCGTAATTTTCTATAAATATTTTCGCCTGAATCAGTAATCACCTAAATCGAACAAATACACAAAATATATAAAATGTGTTTTATAGAAACTACAGATACACCTTTTGTGAGTTGTTTGATCACATAAAACATGTGCTATGGGGATTTCTGTAGGAGTTTATCATTTTCTGCAGTGCTATGATTTTCAACGTTTTTTTTACCTGAATTGCAAGAAAAAAGCAAAATATGTTTTTTTTTTTTTCATCTAGTTTTATGGTCATATACACCTGTGCCAAATTTAATTTAAATTGAAAGTAAGACCTGGAAGTTTGTAATTAACCGGTCGGTCCCCTTAACCCATAACTAGCGGCGCGCAACATAAGTCGAGTATAATAAATCTGGACTATCTGGCGGCGCTCGACATAGGTCGTGTGGCAATTTCAGCACGTAATGTTGCTGAGAGAGAGAGACAAGTGGTGGCAGGAGAGTAGCGAGCGTATGACTGCTCCAGACCACCGCGGCGAACCTACTGACACGAATCCCACCTCCTCCCTCCCTCTCTCACTCGCTACATACGGAATTGTATGGGGAAAGTGCCGAATTACATGCTTTTTGCACTCGCGTTGCGCGGTTGTTGCAAGAAAACTAGCCATCATAAATGGATCGTTATGGTGTCATTGGAAAGCTCTGTTTATGCCCTTTCAGGAATAGATACTTGTTTTACGCTCTGGGTCTTATTTAGGCATGAAAATGATCGTGTAAACAGCCCTATTTTGGGTAAAAACACCCCGCTGGTGGCTACATATTATATACCGCCTAGGCCGCTCGTAAGGTGTTAACAAGCCGAGACAATGCACAAATTGCTGGAAGCTTGGGCATTCAACCCCACGGTGTCGGGCTCTCAATGCTCATTTCTTAATTTGAGGCTCAGAACAGCATGCTCTCAACAATTGTCAAACCAACGCGCCCCGTTGTGCAAATTGTGACGGGTCCCACAAAGCCAATGACAGAACATGCCCGCACTTTGTGTTTCATTGTGAAGTATTACATTTACAGGCCACAAAAGGACTCCCGGTCCGGTCTGCTGCAACACAATTAAGGCAGGAAGATAAATCTCCTCCATATAGACGATATCAATCAACTACACCCGCTGACTCCTCTGACCACCAGTGTCCAGAGCAGCCTCCGGCACCACCTATCAGCCCACAACATTACCCCATCAATGATACCTTTCGTTTAGTTCATCTTAACTCCCCGGACCTATCCACCTCTAACAGGTTCGAGGGATTTACTAACTTGACCGATGATACTGAGTTTTGGAACATGACTACCGAAGAGAACCTCATGGAATGTAACACAGTACCAGATATAGAGACTTCTCCCCAATCTCACTCCACCCAGTCGCAGCCTCGGAAAAAGCGTAAGGTTGCAAGTCCTATCCGGTCATTATTCCAGACCTCAAAACTCGGCAACACCACACGGAAGTGGGTTATGCCTACCCACGATCCGGACTATGGCTGCCATAACTGCGGCCGATTCTTTTTACTTCAGCACAAGACTTCTACCCGAACAGTACTCAACAAACATCTTCACAAATTTCTTTCCAAGCGAGCTCCAGCGGAAGATGCTCAAATTCACCCTACTCCTTGTTATTGTGTCACCCATATTTGTGAATCTGATCCCACACCCAAGGACTTGATGCAGAGATTCCTGAATGACAATAACCTGTTGGATTCTGACTTGACTAATATAGAGCTATCACAATCCCGATTTGACGTTCACCAACCTCCTGTCAATGTCCGTACCACCCTCACCACGCCTGATCCTCCCTGTACCCTTGAGCGACATGTTCCGTCAGCCGCTCCCCACTGCCCAGATCTCGATGCTCCCAAACCTAGGGACATTCCCCCACAAACTCCTGATAACCCTACGATACCATCATCTGACGAACCTTCGATAAAGACTCATCATACCCCGAGCCCCACACAATCTCCTGTATTGATATGTCACACCAAAATCCCATCTGACAAATGTGGATGTCCAATTTGTTTCCGTAATTACATCACACCCCATATCAGTGACACGGATCCCTGCCTCCTTGCTCGGACGCAGGAATTTGTCACCACACGTAAACTTCCCCTTAACCCTGATGAAAATGTTACCTCCGCTTATCTATTTATGAACACTCTGCACCAAAAACTCCTCCACTCCCCCACCCTTGTTCCTAAACTAGTCACACAATTCACAGCTATTTCTGAAAATATTACAGACCTTACATCTACCCCTTCTCCTCCATCCATACAACCCTCTCCACACTCACAACCTTTACCAGACTCCCTTCAAGAGACTACAATTGTCGATGACTGACAATCCTATTCTCCATGGCATATAACATTTTGCAATGGAATATAAACGGATACCAAACTCGCCTTCGTATGGGAGAATTACAACGATTACTTAAATTATATTCACCATTATGCATTTGCCTCCAACATGTAGGCAATTTTGTTGTCCCCCCCCCCAGACATTATACTGTTGCTGCTAGCTCCCCTATAACCCCTTCACATCTCCGAACGGCCATCCTTGTGCACTATAAGTGCGTATTTGTTCCTGTCACCCTTGACCCCAACCCTTTTCAAACAACTGCCATCTCCATTTCATTACCAAATCTTCCTTCCTCCTACAATCAACCCTCCTGTCAATACAATACTTCAGACCTTCCTCAAATAGTAAAACAACTGACCCCACCATACCTTATTCTGGGCGACTTTAACGCACACTCTCCCCTTTGGGGCAACCCAAACACAGACACTCCAGGCGATAAAATTGAAAAAATATCTCCTTAATTCTACTCTTTGTTGTCTCAACTTGGACACCCCCACCTACAGATCTGCTACCCACTACATTTTCCGCTGTCGATTTTTCCTTTGCCTCGGATGACGCAGCTCCCCTATTTGACTGGTCAGTTTTACAGGATCGCTTCTCCAGCGACCACTACCCTATACTCCTTAAGTATTTGTGCCCTGCATCCTCCACTCAAATATCAAGTTATAATCTCTCTAAAGCCGTTTGGATGTCTTATACACACTCCTCTGCAGACAGGGGCGGACTGGCCCACCGGGAAACCGAGAAAATTCCCGGTGGGCCCCCAAAGTAATTTCCCAGTGGGCCCCCGTGATGGTCGGACATTATTTCAGGGCTGGTTGACGATCAGCTGATGGCCGAATTAACCACTTGCCTGAGCTTGAAAATACACGGGCAAGCTATTCTTATTAGTTTTCTCTATTTTGTTTTACCCCCGACAGTGTTTTGTAACCTTTTACTTACCTCTTTCTCGTGTACTAGTGCCATAGGTTTACGTAGATCAACAAAAGTCAACCACAAGCCAATAAACACATAGTCCTACAGTTTGAAAAGCGTTGGGGCTCCCTTGAGCCGGTCATTAGGCCTGTAGTTCAAGTTTAACCATTGCAGAATATGACGACTGTACTGTGTCGATACTTTATTTTGACTATGGCCGATTTTATAAAGCTTAGGAATGATCTGTGAGACTTGGAAGGATAAAAACTAGGCTACTTCAGCTAGGCCTAATACCCCTTAACTTCCATGTACCGGTAGGCCAACCCTTCCTAATCTGAATAAAATAATAAAATAATAGCATGACCATTTAAATCATTGCCTCTGTATATACTTTATTTATGACCTAAAACAAATATTATGTGCGTGTAGATCACAGATGACAAACACCGGCATTAATTTCGAGAACAAAAATACACCTCGGTTAGCCTAGGCTAATTAATTAATAAGTTAAGTCGGGAATGGGTTCGTTAGGGTAGATTAGTTAGGTTACGTTTCTGAGGTGGGTTAGCTTAGGCTATTTAGGTTGGGTAAGTTGTGTTACCGGTAATTTGTTTACTGCTTAGGATAGGTTAGGCTAGTTAGGTTTACTTAGGTAAGACTAGATTAGGATAGTTCATTTTGTTTATCAAAATTGGCTTTTTTAACCTCTTTCATGCCCATCAATATTCCTGATGAGTGGGCACCATTTATATACCGGTAACCATAACATATTTATAGTTGACAACAATAATTGAACAACGGTCGTAGTGTTGTCCTGTCTCAATTATTGTTGTTATTCTTAAATTTAGCTTAAAAACATTTTAAAATATCTGTACTTGAGTGTTGAGGTATTGTAATGGATATTTTATCTCCCAGATTTTTGGACTAGCCTAACATAAGAGTTTCAGTTGTCATATCACCAAGTCTACAATTTGCTAGTCTTGATTTTAAACATAATGTTTTTCACATGGACTACCTGCCATCCTTCTCTTCTAACTTGTTCCAAGTAGCCTATCTAGGCTATAATGTTTATTATTAGGATAACCTACTTAAACTTTTGTATTCTGAAAACATTTTCCCCATGTGTTTGTGTGTGTGTACGTGGGTGTGCGTGTAACTCGCTCACCAACTTGTTCGTCGAGGGGAATACATGCAATGCAAGCTATGCTTGGAAATTAATTGTTTGGAATGCATGTTTGGTGTTGGTGTAGCCTACCGTTGGAGTGGCTGTAGATGTAAATATAGTCTGTACTAAGTCAATTGTTTCTTTGCTGTCCGGGAATTGAACCCTGTTCCTCTTGGTTGTGAGCCAAGCATTCTATACCGTCATGGTTCATAATTCCATTTTTATGTTCAATGATAAATTACAGTTCTGGAAAATCATGTAGAAAGTGCCTGCTTTGCTGTTTCCATATTATATTTAAGTATTCTTTACACGCATCTTCATACTCAAATGTGTTCATCATTTGATACAAACCTTTAATTATATTTTTATTCCTTTGAGCTGGACGTGAATTCGAGAGTATGGAAGTGGAAGAAGAATGTGAGGACTGCTGAGTAGGTGGTGCTGTAATATAGCTAAAACTGTTGTCAATTTAGCTTTGCATATGGCTTGAAAATGCTCCTCGAATTGCTAGTATTTCAAAATAAATTATCGGGGGGGGGGGGGGGGCCTTACAGCACCCTCCCAAACCCCCTGAGTGGGCCCCTTTGAACCCTTTCGAGGGGGCCCTTTAACAAGTTTTCCCTGTAGAGATTTTAGACCCAGTCCGCCACTGTCTGCAGACGTTTCGGACTTCTCCCCTACCTCTTCCCCTGCACACAATTTTGATTATTTTTCGTCCTTCCTCAACTCCATTGCTCGCAATCATATCCCGCTTACCTCCTCTCTGACGCACCCTCGCCAGATCCCTTGGTGGACGCCCACTCTAGCCCAAATGATAAAATTCAAGCATCGTGTGGATCGCCTTCTCAAGCGTCTGAGTGTTAGGCAGCGACGTTTAAAGACTGTTTCCCCCCGACTTTTTTCCCACTAATCGTTACTTTGACCTCATAACCATCACTATTGAAAAAATTGCCCTTAAAACTTTCTATAACAAGATTTGTGCAGTTGTTAAATGCAGTATCCTTGACAGCAAGATACTTTCATGGCGATCATATATCTCGTCCTTCACTTCCCGCACCCCTCGCTCAACTTTATGGAAAAAGTTTCACAGTATCAACAGACGCACTGTACAGCCTCTACTCTCTCCACTCAAAGACCCTGCCTCTGATTCACTTACACATGACCCCCTTGACATCGCTGCCATACATGCCAAACATTTCTGTCACGTCAGCTCAAACCAGTCATTGCCTCGACAATTTCTTCGTTATAAATGTATGGAGGAATCTCGCCTGCTATCTTTTCATAGCGGGGAAACACATGAATATAACACCCCTTTTTCATTTCCGGAATTGCAACACGCACTCGACCTGTGTACAGACACTACTCCTGGGCCGGATGGATTCTTGTACGCTCTCATCCGTCACCTCCATCCATGTGCGCTACTTTGGATAATTAACTACTTCCCACCGTCTTGGCGGCATGCTTACACTATGCCTGTACCGAAGCCTGGCAAAGATCATAGTCTTCCCACAAATTACAGACCGATTGTACTGACCTCATGCCTCTGCAAATTGATGGAAAAAATTATCAATCCTCGACTTTTACACTACGCTGAGTCACATGCCCTACTATCCCCATATCAGAATGGTTCCAGCCCTGGCCGTTCTACACTGCACTCACTTATTCGCCTTGAACACCAATTACTGTACTCCAAGAACCAATCCCCAGTGGCAATATTTTTTGACATTGCTAAGGCATATGACACAACATGGAGACACAGGATTTTAAACATTTTACACGATTCTGTCATGCGGGGTCCTCTTCCCTGCTTTTTACAAATTTTTCTCTCTAACCATACATTCCAGGTCAAAAATAATGGTCTCCTATCGGACATTATGTCACAAAGTAATGGAATACCACAAGGATGTGCCCTTAGCAGCTTACTCTTTATTATAGCGATCAATAGTGTCAAACGCAGCCTCCCACCTGACATATCGTATAGCTTGTATGTGGACGACTTCGCAATATATTATACTTCTCCCAGTCTGACTCACGTACAACGGCGTCTTAACATTGCTCTAAAATCCATCCACTCTTGGGCATCCACTGCTGATTGTCAATTTTCTGCTGTAAAGACTAACACCGTTGTATTCTATAGAAATGTTCGACATTTACGTAAACAGTCCATTACTCTCACCATGGGAAATTCTAATATTCAGATCCTTCCACATACCAGGTTCTTTGGTTTAATCTTTGATACTCACATCAATTGGAAGAGTCACATTGCTTACTTAAAGGCATGTTGCCTCCAGAGAATGAATGTTCTGAAAACAGTTGCACGAGTCCATTGGGGCGCAGATTGCGCTACGCTTTTACTGTTCTAGAGAGCTACCATCCTCTCAGCCCTAGATTATGGTAGCCCTGTCTATGGCACAGCCTCTGCTTCCACATTAGGAACCCTCGACAGCGTACATCATTTTGGCATCCGCATTAGCTCGGGGGCATTCCGTTCCTCTCGTGTCTACAATATCCTATGTGAGGCTGGGACCTTAACTCTAGCCTACCACCATCGATTAGTCCTCATGCGTACGGCTTTTCGCCTCAGTAATGAACCAACTCTACTAGAACTATTCCATTCCACAGATAACTATCGTTCAACCATTCCGGTGCCATTCCCAATATTGTCTCGCCAATTGCTCTCAACTTACAATATCACCGTTCCTCCCATAACTCCCCCTCCTAATCACATCACTCCATGGACCCTAAAATACCCTACAGTTTGCTTTTACTTAGCGGATCAACTTGATGCCCAAGCCTCATCTCAATGTCGACATCTCGCTTTACAACATCTTGATGGTCATATCCCGGCTGATTTCATTTACACCGATGGCTCGAAAAATGCGGATGCCGTTGGTTGCGCTGCAGTCTCAGACCATGGCTTGTATCAAAGTGCCTTACACCATCACTCCACGGTTTTCACTGCTGAATTATGGGCTATTCAAGGTGCTTTAAACACCATCTCCTCATTGTCGAGGAACTCTCCACAGGTCGTTATCTGTAGTGACTCAAAGAGTGCACTGCAAGCCTTATGTGTATTTGCCCCCAAGGACTCATAGGTCAAGACTATCATCCACACAATACACAAATTAGAGTGCGCTAATCGATCCATCACACTGTGCTGGATCCCCGCGCATGTAGAAATTCCCGGGAATGAGCATGCAGAGTTCCTCGCTAAGCAAGCGTGTCATGGTACACCCTCTGCTACTTTGCTGCATTCGAAGGATATGCTCCCTCTCCTCCGTCGCCATGTGTATGACGCTTGGTGAGTTGAGTGGAGAGCGCAACCGTTAACTGGCCACCCTTGCTCCATTAAGGATGACATACACTTGTGGCCCTCTTCAATTAATGGTTCACGCACAGACCAAACCCTATTAACTAGATTACGTTTAGGTCACACACACCTCACACATGGTTACCTGATGTCCACCCCTCGTGGTCAATCACCTGAATGCCAACATTGCCATACATCATTGACTGTTTTTCACTTTTTTGGTATTTGTCCCGTCTATGCATCTGAAAGACGGCAATTCTTGCTGAACACCTCATTACATGACATCCTCTCTGACTCAGATTCTTTCAATTTCACCCCTATTCGTCACTTCCTGAGAGCTATAAATTTATACAATGACATAATAACTACTATAATAATAATAATAATAATAGTTCTTAAAGCTAGCGCATGCTAAGCTAGCTAAGGATAGCTCAATAAGGCCGATTAGGCGTATTTCCATTGGGGTCCTGCCCTACTACCCCATCCCTTTGCTCATGAGGGATGGTAACGACTCAGTGCTTGTGAAAAATCTTTAATGCGCCGAGCGTGGGCACGAACCCGGGCCTTCTGGGTGGAAGTCCGAGACGCTAGTCACTACACCAAGCAAGCCGCTACTGACATATACGTGACTTAAAACTCTGTACCACCTCCTCCAACACTAGCCTTGAGAGGGCCTAGGCCCAGTGGGCTAGTATAAAATATAAGCATCATCAACAACAATAACATTAACAACAATACAATAGATAATAAATGTTAATAAAAAACAATTTAGTCTTTTTACATTTATTTACCTTTAACCCTTCTTGCCCGGGCTCGCCATCATAAGGACATTATTGAGATCCGGGCGATCTGACCGAAAAACGTCATAATAGGCTAGCCGTATCTTTGTTATTTTAACTGCTAGAGAATTCCCATCTAAACGTAGCTGCGTTTCGTATCTGTAGACTGACGTTGACTAGAGCTCTCTAGGTCAACTAGTTCAGTTGTGATGACGATTTCCATGGAGAGAGATTCGATGCGATGTTAGCAATATCGGAGATTTGCAGACACTAATCTCGTCATAGCATACAACAACAACATTGATCCGACGTCTCCTTCTTGTTTTCGGAGGTGCGGTGTCGCAAAGACAGGCTTTTTTTACATGCGTCGGACGCACAGCTTTCAAAACACGCTTAATAGACTTTCAAGCTTACGGATTTTAAAATGACACCCGGGCTCCTGCCCATCTGCCGCGGTGTAATTTTAAAATGACAACCGGGCAGGAAGGGTTAATGAGTAAGAGTTAGGCCTGGCGAGAATATCGTGAGTGTGGCGGACGGTTGCGTAGGTGCATTATTTTTTTAGCACCCACACCAGCATCATTCATCTCCAACTTATCACCCCTCTCTTCTACCACTCTTGTTGCCTCGAAGTCATTGAAAAAACCTAAGAAGTTTGCATTTTCTTCATCAACCTCTGGATTTCCAATCGGGGCCATCACAGGGGGCACAGGTGCTGCAGGTGCCTTGGGAACCGTGATGGATACAGTTGCTGCAGGTACCACACTCAAGGGTATCATCATCAACCACAATGTTAGCAATAACCTGTTGCAATTGCTGCTCTTCATTCTTGACTTGCTCACGAAGAAAGTGGGTGATTTTGGTCCGCCATGTTTGACTGATCTTCTCCTGGTATAGATTTCGGAACACTATGGTGAATTTATCCAGGAAATGGAGTGCTTCTTCATATTTTTCAATGTGCCCATATTTGTTGGTCACTTTATCTTTCATCATTTCACAGTCCCCCAGCATGCGAGACAATTCGGTGGTGGTTAATTCACTGGGCATTTCTGCGGATGTTTCCTACTATACTTCATCTTCCTCCATCATCTCCTCCAAACTCTTCTCCTCCGGCACAATCTGGATCATAGCTCGGACACTTTCAATCTCCACACTTGACAATCCAGGCACTTTATGGATTGCTTTTGTGGTGGTTCTTAACAAATCTTCTTGTCTCTGCCTGTCTTTCTCTTGATGAGGAAGTAGTGGTACCCAGGCGCGCTTAATTGTTTTGTCAGTAATTTCACGTCATACACAGCAAACCAAATCCACCGCCTGTTTGATTTGAAAACCCTTCCAAAACTGCTTGATGGATACAACGATTGAGGGAGGCAGTGAAAGTGCCTCGCGGGAGGTGGAGGGGGAAGGGGAGGAGGGGGTGGGGTCGATGGGTGCGGCACCGGACACGTGGGAGGTAGAGGGGATAGGGGAGGAGGAGGAGGGATGGGTGGATGCGGCACTGGACTCGTCGTTGTCTTCCATTTCTTCTTCGTTGCTGATTTCTTCATTTATTTGTCAGAGCTCATCCTGAGAGTCAGTTTCATTGCGAAGCCTCTGATGCAGATAATAATAAAAGATGAGCTTGACATTGGCAATTATCTCTTGATCGAGTGGTTGCAACTTAGAGGTGGTTTTGGGTGGGAGGAAGACAACCTCCACACAAGGGTGCCTCCCCACCAAAAGCTTTGCATGTCCTGGAACAATATCAAGAAACACGATGACTTTGAAGGCAATGTTTTTCTTCTTACAATAAGCCTTTGCGTCTGGCACAAAATTATCAAACCATTGCAATGATAATGCAGAAGTCATGTAACCTTTTTTGTTGTGGTGCCAGAAACAGTTAGAGAGGTTTGTCATGTCGCAATTGCGGAATGAGTGTGGCTTTGCAAATTTATAAATTACAAGGGGCTTCATTTTACAATCACCAGTAGCATTACATGTGAATAAAACACTAAATCTGTCCTTGGTGAGCTTTACTCCTGGAAACTGTTTAATTTCTTTGGGCACATATGTGGACCTAGGTGTGAGACGTCAGTACATACCCGTCTCATCACAATTGAAGATCTGATCAGGGCAGTAATTACCCTGCTCAATAAGTTCCTTGGCAACAGGCACATGCTTTGGCTGCCATATCGTCGGCTGATGCCAATTCACCCTGATAGCTTGCATGTTTCACAGCACACCTTTTCTTAAATTTTTGCAGCCAACCTTTCGATGCAGCGAAAGAGGGAGCACTGTTTCCAAAGTATTTCTTCGCACACTCCAGATTCTTTTTTACGTCTTTCTTGTTCTTTTTAATGTTTCTTACTGTTGACTCGGGTACCCCTAGAGCTCGCACAATGTCACAATTTCTTGCACCCTCGTCAATCATGTCCAGTATTTTCTATTTGTCCACGACAGTGTAAGCTTTGTGGTGCTTTCCTTTTCGATATTCACGTTTCCCCACCACCTTTTTCCTTTGCTTGTCCTTATTTTCCTCATCTCCACCTGGTTTCCTGGGTCCACTATCACTAATCGAAGCCATAGTGTTGGCTAATAACGCCATAGGTCCGTAACAGAGTAACAGAGGGGGCAAAAAAAATTAGTTCACATGCGCACTTTTTCAAGTGTTCAAGATGGTTGGCGGGAATATACTGGCTGGCTCGCCAGACAACCAGGCGCCGGGCCAAGGCCGCGCCACCGCGCAAGGCATTCTGGGTCGCTGACGTTATCGCCAATGGCGTATTTTAAACGCCAAATTCAAATTTTCGTACCTTATCCAAATTCAATATCGCCAATACTATGTTTCGCCAAGCAAAAATTCGCCAAGTGAGAGGGACTACTGTAATATTGCCTCACGATAAGAAAGTAGAGAGGAACCAGAAAAGGTGACCTAGTGTTGAGCGTTGGGGGGTTACACGCATAGTCACGTCTGGTGGCAGCCAAGAGGATGAATTGCGTAAGATGGCACTACTTGGCAACTGTGTATGGGAAGCTCTTGGGACAAAACGGAGGACGGTTAGCAAAACTGGCGCAACGTTTAAATTGAGTAATTTCTTAATTATATTGTTACTGTATTTTCATTTCCACTGGTACCTGCAACAATGATGTACCTTAGAAATGAATTAAAGGGTACCCCCTAGGAGATTTATGGTTCTCTGCCGACAGTTACAAGGTTAAAACCGGGTCCTTTGGGACCCGGAAGAGGCTCTATAATTACATAAAGGCTCTCACGTCATTGACGGAGAGAACCACTGATAAATAATAACATTTCAGGCTTATGGAGTGACAGAGCCTGGTGCAGGGTCTGACGTGGCTTCCTTACGCACCCGGGCAGAGCGTAAGGGTGATCAGTACGTGCTCAATGGTGGCAAGATGTGGATCACCAATGGAGGGGTCGCTAATTGGTACTTCCTCCTCGCTCGCACCAAGTAAGAAATTATTTGTTTTTGTTTTTTGTTTTTTATATATTTTCTCCCTCGCTTGTTAATCACCAATGAAAGGGTCATTAAATGGTAGTACTGTACAGTAATTGGCATTTCTTCGTAGCTCGCACCATGTAAAAATATATATTATTTAGCTGCCAACCCCTTCAATATTATCACCAACGGTCTCCAGATTCCAGATAGTAGTATTCTGTTGAGGAAACCCCTCATGTTGCCGAGATGAAAACAAAAATCTTATTTAATGTTCTAAATATTAACAACTTAAAAGCAGTGCTGCTGTGGAGATCATTGCACCTCTCCATAAAATGACAAGCCTATCAGCTTTCAGTACCCTTGGTAACTGTTCGACGACACTCGGAAGAGGAGTTTTGGGTAAATGTGGAGGCATGCCTGAATAAGTTTGGTAAGAGTAAGAGAATAATTTTGATTGGAGATATGAAGGGTAAGAGTGAGAGAATATTTTTGAAGGTGGGTAATAAGAAAGTGTGTGCATATGTGGGGGGGGGGGAGAATGTAGTCTTATATCATCTCCCCTGGGTTGGGAGTTCCTCTCGATGCTCTCATCTGAGGGTAGGGTGGGGGCGGCCATTAAATTTGTGTGAATTATGGACCATTCTGTGTCTCCTTTGCGGGTGTGAGTGTTTTGCTATTCTTCGCCTTTTTTTAAGCAGATCTGTGCTACGACATGGAGAGCCTCCGGAAAAGTTATGGGTTTCACAACCCGAAAGGAAGGAAGGAAAACCTAATATTTAGTAGTGATTCCGTAGTCAATGACGTGAGAGCCTAATCCAGTGAGGATGTGCCTTCCCTTTAACCCTTCCCGCCTGGGCTCGCCCTCATAAGGACAGTGTGGGGTGCCCGGGCGATTTGGCCAAAAAACGTCTAGGCCTAGGCTAACGTATATTTTTAATTTGACTGCTAGAAATTTTCACGCATCTCTAAACGTAGTGCGGTTTCCAATCTGTAGACTGGCGTTGAGTAGAGCTCTGTAAGTCAACTGGTTCAGTTGTGATGACGATTTCCGTGGAGCGAATTTTGCCGCGATGTTGACAATATCGGAGCTTTTCAGACACTAATTTCGTCATACCATACAACAACATTGATCCGACGTCTCCTTCTTGTTTTCGGAGGTGCGGTGACGCAATGACCGGCTTTGTTTACATGCTTCGGACGCACAGCGTTCAGACCAAGCTGAATAGGCTTTCAAGCTTACTGCCTGTTATAAGGACACCCGGGGTCCTGCCCATCTGCCGCGGTGTCCTTATAAAATGACAGCCGGGCTGGAAGGGTTAAGGTGAAGTGGGAGTCCTCTCATGGTCAGGAGTGGCAACAGCTCTCTAAACTTCCCCCAGCTACTTCTGACTTTAGCAATGGAGCCAGCTTCAGGGACACCTCTGGCGGAAACCATATCGCCCAAAAAGCAGAATTTATTCACACACTCCAGCTTTACACTGTCAAAATGAACACCAACAGGCTGGTCATTTAACACAAGCTCTCTCTTGCACACTGTACATTCAAAGTCTATGATTCTCGTCAAAGGTCCTTAGGAAATATTTAAAGGGTTCTCACCCGACAGTTACAAGTTTAAAACGGGTCCTTTGGGACCTGGAAGAGGCCATATAATACATATAGGCCCTCTCGTTATTGACGGAGATAACCACTGACAAATTAGGGGATTCGTGGGAACTTCAACTGTAATAAAGACTGATAACGTTGTGTGGAATTTCTAGAAGATACATAAGCTCGATATTAACTCGGCAGCTGCTAAGCTATGGTATTTGAAAGTGCCCGCCATGTGAAGGTATTCTGATTCATTCTTCACTAAAATTGTTAATTTACCATATATATAACTAATACTTATCCATATGCGCCTATTTTACTTTTAATATGAACATAATTATGAACATGAGAAAACAATAAAACAAGTAGTAACAGCAATTGGTTGGTGAAAATTGTATATTTTAGCCCCGCAGTCGTAATCTGACCTTGATCAGTGAGAGACAAACACCCTCTCTCACTCTTGTCTCGGACGGTACTGAGAGACAAGGGGTGGACTCAGACTGGCTTGGAGGGTCGGAGATACACTCCTTCACCACCCCTCTCTCTCCCACCCGTCCTCCCACGAAAATACTCGATAAAAATATCGGGAATAATAGAGAAAATACCTGATAATTAAGGAGGGGGGAAAAAGGGGGGGAGGAGGGGAAAGGGGGGGGCTGAGGCACGTGTAGGAGTGATATTAAATAATGGAGGGAAATTATCTCGCCTAAACACAAATGTCTTTGTTTTGAGTGCCACTGGGGTGTTTTAATTTTTTTGTTTTTTTTAGGCCTTAGATCTTAAGAGTGTTGCCGCATTCGCCCAGTAGAACCTCTTAACCCATGGAGCCCCGGCTAGTTTTGTAATGTTTGCGCACCAGAACCCGGCCGGTTTTCAAAAAATGGTTTCATTCCAGAAACAATAGCGAATGGGTTAGGAATGAAGGAAAAACCACGAAAAACCGCTCAAAAAGCTTAAAAAATGGTCCTACAGAGCCCCCGAACACGGATTTTACAGGAGTAAAAAATTGAAGGCAATTATCCCAAAAAAACAGGTTATTGCGCGCTCGCGCGCACGCACGTGGACTTTGAGAGTTTTCAACCATCGGCACGGTTGCGAGGGATACGTACACAGTTCCCATACAAATCTGAGCCCTCTTGAGTGGCTACACCTGAGGTTACGGTCGGCGCAATTAGGGTGACGCGCCAGGCACGTCTCTGGGGTTGTGCGTTACATACATCGCCGACGCGTCAGGCGCGTCGCTGGGGCTATACGGGTTAAGAGTCTTCCCGCAGCTCCCGGGTTAAATAGGCATTTTTTTCAATGCTGCGGCCAAAATATTTCACCAATTTCTATGTACTGTATTTGGTACCAAAACGTTCAAAATCACGAGCCGCACCCAACTACGCAAACAATGGCGTTGATCATGCGTGTAGTTTTAAGATATGGATTGTTAAGTGAATGAGAGTTTTTTTTTTCCAAGATGGCCGCCAAAAAATGTTGTGTAGGTTCAAAAACCTTTCTCCATAACATTTGTGGGGTATTGGTAGAAGAGTCCATACACCAAAGCACAATAATCTCCAATGAATGGGAGAGATGGTATTTACGTTTAAAAAAAAATCGGAAATGTGGCCAGCACGGGCGTGTCTGGCCGCCATTTTTTATGTTTAATACTGTATATAAAATAATGCCCAATATAATAACCAGTGGTGGGCACAGCTAACCGAAAAGTTAGCTGAGATAACCGATAATCAGCTAACTCGGAACGTTAGCTTCGATAATGCTGAATCACTAAATTGCTAAAGAAATTAGTGGAAGTTAACGATAACAGTTAACAGCAAACTTTTATCATATGAATTTAGCATTGGTTTGATTTTTCCCTCTTAACCCGGGAACAGCGAGAACACTCTTAAGAGGTTTTGGTGGGCAAAGGCGAGGAACCTTTTAAGGAGACCGACCGCTTTTCGGACGTGACTATGCTCAGAAAGGCAATTTTTAGCAACCCGGTATATGGCATCAACACCCATCCCTCTGTACTCAGTGAAAGTCCTGAGGCGATATTCAGTCTGGAAACATTTTATTTTTGTACTTGTTTCAAACTTTCGCGGGTCACAGGTCGCGTAGTGTCGTAGGAAATGCATTATGGTTTTCATACATGTAAAAAAAAAATAGTCAAACCATCCTTTTTTTGTATAAACATTACCTTCAAAGATATTTTCCCTGGCAGTATCTGCTATCCCTACCCTAGTCACAGTTCTCGTGGAGAGACACAGAGGAGAGAGAGTCTGTGTGCTTTGAGCTGCGGGCGAGTGAGGGTACGGCTGGCCGGCTCGGTTGCCAGCCCTCTCTTGGCCTTAGCACCTCACGTAAGTTAGCGCGCTAGTTAGCGCCACCAGAAATTAATAAAATATGCTACAACAATGATTCTGGTGTCATTGTAAAGGGCATATAATTCCCTACAAACCTAAAAAAAAAAAAAAAAAAATTCATTCCCATTTCGACACAGCACCCCGAGACACGTGCGAGCTAATTTGTACCTAATTGTAAACGCCCTCATTCCACGATTAGATGCAAAATAGAAAAAATAAAGATGTTCTTTTTTAATTCAACTTATTGTGAGTACCCTCAATGCAGTAAAACAATCATACAACAAAATTTGTGTTTTCCTTTAATTTTTAAAAAAGTCATAAATGTACACACTAATTCTTACCTAACTAAAAAACTAATTGCCCTAGAGAATTAAGATTAAAAGAATCTCTCTCTTTTTAGGTCCCCTATAAGTGTTCCAAATATTATTGAACTCTGACGAAACTCACTGACACCTTCATGAGTAAAAAGCGGTCGGTCCCCTTAAGAGGTAAGGCATACATTTTTTTTTTTAAAAGGCCCCAGTAGCACTTAAAACAAGTGAAATGGTGATTAAGTGAGATAATTCCCCTCCATCCCTTCTATCACTCCTCCACATCTGTCAAAATCCACTCCTTGCTCCCTTTCCCCACCCCTTCCCCTCCTCCCCCTTCAATTATCACCTATTTTCCCTGTTATTCCCTTATTCATTGGTATATTTTCGTGTCAACATCTCCAAGCTGGTTCTATGGTGTGGTTATGTGACTAGCGAGTGTGGGTGAATGAGTCAGTCAGGCTTCAGGCCTCGCGAGTGGAGGGTATGCCTCGCTCTGCTCCACAATTCATGAATGGACCGGCCGACTATAATTCGCGATTTTGACCATCCAAACACTATTCCCACTTGTTTTATTGTTGTTACATGTTACTATATTCATATTAAACATAAAATAGGCGCATATGAATAAGTAATAACGATATTTATCGTAAAATGACAATTTTAGGTGGGAATGGGCCTAATATTGTCGCCTGGTGGTAGGGTGACCATTACACACAGCTTGCCGTTAACCCTTTTGCTGCGGCTAGGTACTACTTGATCGTGTAGGCCATTACGGGCATAATACGCCGATTTGCGCTATATATAACTCGCTCTACAAGGCGAAATATCAATCAGATCGATGCGAAATGGTGTTCAACGTGTCGGGCCGGTCAAGCTCTCCCCATAGAAGGCAACCTGGGTGGTGTGTGAGCGAGCGAGGCTTCACAGAATGGAGAGAAAGTGGGGGGGTTTCCGGGAGAAAATGATCTCTCTCTAGCCTGGCTGGGCGGGCGCGTTCGGACTCGTTCGGTCAGCCATGACTTCGCTCTCATCCATAATTGTTTTCGCTTAGCTTATCGCATTATTCCTTATGTATTTATCTACCACACGTATATATTTATATGTATACTTATGTTTTACATATGTTTTACATATATATCATGTAAAATACCTCGCTTATATCTGCCGTAAATATTTCTTCTCTCTCTCTCTCTTTCTTTCTCTCTCCTCCAGTCTTCCGGGTTGACAGAGGATTGTTGCCAAATGCTGGGGTTCGAGATTGTTTTTCTCTCCTTCCCTTTCTCTCTCATTCTTTCTGTCTCTCTCTCTCTCTCATTTATCGCACTTACTGACATACTCTCTCTCATTTATCGCTCTTACATAAATGTTTACGATAAGTACTACATTTCCGTAGATTGCGAAATGTACTCGGTGTACATGGTGGGAGTGCTGCCATTGTGTGTCACCTAAATAGATCTTCCTCCCTTCCTCCCCCTCCCCCACCCCCAACCCCCTCTCTCTATCACCCTCCTCTCTCTCTCTTTTTTTCTCTCCCTTCCCAAGAGTGTTGGCAAATGCGGGATTCTGGATTGTTTTTCTCTCCTTTCTCTCTCTTCCTCTCTTTCTCTCTCATTTGTTGATCTTACTAATATACGCTCTCATTTATCGCTTTTACTTACAGAAATGTTTATGATAAGTACTATATTTCCGTAGATTGCGAAATGTACTCGGTGTACAGGGTGGGAGTGTTGCCATAAGGGTGTCACTAAATTTGCCTCGCTTCCTGCTTCCTACCTCCTCTCTCTCTCTCTCTCTCTCTCTCTCTCTCTCTCCCTAACTTGAATTTATAATATTTGTTATCCCAATATATCACTCGGTAGCCTATTCCACATACAATTGTTACAATAGAATATCATTGGTATAATATAGTTTCTTTGCCAACTTATGATATCTGTATAGTCTATTTTTGATGTTTAAATGAACACGTGTCGGCTAAGTGCGGCCCTTGGCCAGAGGTCGGCCACACAAATTTGCATATTGGCCGTTTCGTGCCCTGCCATTTTTAGGTCGCTCGATATATTTTAGTGGTATTTTTTTTTCTATATTCTAAACTCGACAAAATATAACTATACACGTGGTAAATTTTAGAAAAAAAAATCAAAACTTGTGTTCCCATTTGCTACACCCACAATACCTAGCCTGCCTGCCAGCCTATTTCCACCACTTATTTCAGCGCTTTTCATTGGTATAAAATATAGTTTCTTTGCCTATTCCACATATAATTCTTACAATACAGAGGCAGAACCCTTACATAGCCAATCTCTCACTCTCTCTCTCTCTCTCTCTCTCGCTCTTGTTTGCACACCCGTAATAATGAGGCTGATAACTTACAAAACATGCAACCGAGGTGAAAGTTGGAGTCTGGAGAGCCAATGGCCCACAAGGCAGATACCATTCACAACCAAGCCATCTAGTAAACAGCATGCTACTTATTTACACGCGCACCCAAGATACAATTGTAAGATCTATGAACATTAAGAGAAAGAGAGCCAAGTGGCCCACACAAGGCAGATCCTATTCACATGCAACCCATCTACTAAACGATATGTTACCGTACTTACACGAACGTGCACCCAAGATACAATTGTAAGAGCTATGAACATAACCATGCCAGGCAGAACCTTTACACATGCGACCCATCTAATACTTACTAATACATACTAATTACTTACCATACACCAATGATTTCATATAATTACCCACCATTCACGAGTTTGTCATTGCTACGCATTGACAAACTCATCTAAATATTTACAGGTATCCCTTGATAACTGAAATCCCTACGGCCTGGAACGACTCATTTTCACTGGTAACTATGTTACATGGCGTAAAATCTTATCTCATCACTGTGGGTAATACAGGGTCGGAAGAATCATCAATATAGGTTTTTTTGTGGCAGTGATGGGCAGCTTCGCTAATCTCCTCTTCAACCCCACCCCAATGTTTACATGCAACAAACACATTTCAAACTACCACCGCCATGCTCAGTAGTTGACAAGTGAGTGGAAGTCCACAAAACATCCACCTACACAAAGAGCCACCTGACACTCATGACACTGGGTTGTCACCTCCTTCCTTCTGTGGGCTGTCTCCTGGTATTTGCACACACATGGCACCTCCTCTGCGGCCTCCGAGTTCCGTGGTGGATTTTTTTTCTGCAAACGGAATATACTCGAGG
>CM064572.1:23466890-23522759 GCA_032716605.1 Paralithodes platypus
ACCTCTCTCTCATTTACGCTCTTACATAAATGTTTACGATAAGTACTACATTTCCGTAGATGCGAAATGTACTCGGTGTACATGGTGGGAGTGCTGCCATTGTGTGTCACCTAAATAGATCTTCCTCCCTTCCTCCCCCTCCCCCACCCCCCACCCCCTCTCTCTATCACCCTCCTCTCTCTCTCTTTTTTTCTCTCCCTTCCCAAGAGTGTTGGCAAATGCGGGATTCTGGATTGTTTTTCTCTCCTTTCTCTCTCTTCCTCTCTTTCTCTCTCATTTGTTGATCTTACTAATATATGCTCTCATTTATCGCTTTTACTTACAGAAATGTTTATGATAAGTACTATATTTCCGTAGATTGCGAAATGTACTCGGTGTACAGGGTGGGAGTGTTGCCATAAGGGTGTCACTAAATTTGCCTCGCTTCCTGCTTCCTACCTCCTCTCTCTCTCTCTCTCTCTCTCTCTCTCTCTCTCTCTCTCTCTCTCTCTCTCTCTCTCTCTCTCTCCCTAACTTGAATTTATAATATTTGTTATCCCAATATATCACTCGGTAGCCTATTCCACATACAATTGTTACAATAGAATATCATTGGTATAATATAGTTTCTTTGCCAACTTATGATATCTGTATAGTCTATTTTTGATGTTTAAATGAACACGTGTCGGCTAAGTGCGGCCCTTGGCCAGAGGTCGGCCACACAAATTTGCATATTGGCCGTTTCGTGCCCTGCCATTTTTAGGTCGCTCGATATATTTTAGTGGTATTTTTTTTTCTATATTCTAAACTCGACAAAATATAACTATACACGTGGTAAATTTTAGAAAAAAAAATCAAAACTTGTGTTCCCGTTTGCTACACCCACAATACCTAGCCTGCCTGCCAGCCTATTTCCACCACTTATTTCAGCGCTTTTCATTGGTATAAAATATAGTTTCTTTGCCTATTCCACATATAATTCTTACAATACAGAGGCAGAACCCTTACATAGCCAATCTCTCACTCTCTCTCTCTCTCTCGCTCTTGTTTGCACACCCGTAATAATGAGGCTGATAACTTACAAAACATGCAACCGAGGTGAAAGTTGGAGTCTGGAGAGCCAAATGGCCCACAAGGCAGATACCATTCACAACCAAGCCATCTAGTAAACAGCATGCTACTTATTTACACGCGCACCCAAGATACAATTGTAAGATCTATGAACATTAAGAGAAAGAGAGCCAAGTGGCCCACACAAGGCAGATCCTATTCACATGCAACCCATCTACTAAACGATATGTTACCGTACTTACACGAACGTGCACCCAAGATACAATTGTAAGAGCTATGAACATAACCATGCCAGGCAGAACCTTTACACATGCGACCCATCTAATACTTACTAATACATACTAATTACTTACCATACACCAATGATTTCATATAATTACCCACCATTCACGAGTTTGTCATTGCTACGCATTGACAAACTCATCTAAATATTTACAGGTATCCCTTGATAACTGAAATCCCTACGGCCTGGAACGACTCATTTTCACTGGTAACTATGTTACATGGCGTAAAATCTTATCTCATCACTGTGGGTAATACAGGGTCGGAAGAATCATCAATATAGGTTTTTTTGTGGCAGTGATGGGCAGCTTCGCTAATCTCCTCTTCCAACCCCAACCCAATGTTTACAGGCACAAACACATGTCAAACTACCACCGCCATGCTCAGTAGTTGACAAGTGAGTGGAAGTCCACAAAACATCCACCTACACAAAGAGCCACCTGACACTCATGACACTGGGTTGTCACCTCCTTCCTTCGTGTGGGCTGTCTCCTGGTATTTGCACACACATGGCACCTCCTCTGCGGCCTCCGAGTTCCTCGTGGTGGATTTTTTTCTGCAAACGGAATATACTCGAGGTGGTGCATGCGGATATAGTCTCTCTGGAGTAGTCTGTCGGGCAAATTGTGTACAGCTCTCCCCGTATGGATCGAGGGCTGAACTTCCCCGTGGTTCTTCAGGATTTCATTGATGAGCTTCTTACTGAACTCTCTGAGGGAAGACCTTTGACCTGACTGCGTCATCCACAGGTTGTACGCATTCAGAAGTGTGATGTCAACAAGATGGAGAACCACCTTCTTGTACCACTTGCAGGTCTTCCTCAGGCAGTCCACAGAACCGATCTGCATGTCGCTCTTGTCCACCAAACGCATGTTCACATTGTAGCCCATAACGGCATTAGGTTTCATGATAGGCTGCCGGACACGCTCGCCTGTGGCGTCGTCCCTCACCCATCTCGTCTTGCCGCTATTGACTAGTGATCCCTTGTGAAGAGTGGACAGGACATTTACTACCTTGTTGTCGTACCAGGAACAAGCTAGTATTCGATCGGTCGTGCTTTTCTGCCGGAGGATGCTGCATTTTTTTTTTTTTTTTTTTAAAAGACCTCTGTCTACGTATTGTGAAAAACCTGTTATCCTCTGGCAAATTGTGGGGTTGAGTGAGTGAAGGGGGGGACAGTGAATGAAGGAGGATACATGTTTTTCATAATACGTGTTGCTAGCCCCAAATGCGCGAGCAACTGTGGCTTTCAACCATCCGACACATCCCCTTTTATTTATGTGCATCACACATGTTACATACAAATAAAGTTTATGTTTTGTTTTACCCTACTGTGGAAAGACTACGGATACACCACTCCTGCCCGGGCCTCACACAGTGGCATGACCCAGTCCAATCGAACTGACCTCACGACGCTGGTGGCATTGCCCCGGAGGATAGCCATCCCTAGTCTTTGCTTGAGCCAGAGGGTTTCCCGGGGTTCTCCTGAAACTTCTCTGATTTTACGGCCTATTTCATTCACCATCTTAAGGGTGGTAGGGCCGAAGACTCCTGAAGTTTCGAATGCCAGGGGCTCGAACTGATGATTTCTGGCGATGGCTTGATATTTTTCTCGCTTTTTATTTTCTGCTATCCAGGCGGCTTCACCTGCTTCGTCGGCGTTTCTGGCGATGTTGGTTGTGGAGAAAGTGTCAACACATGTGGCATCCCACACGAGGCACCGGCCATTCTTGTAAGGGAAAGTGGTCATCCCATCTGGCCGTTTGCCATCTTCTCTGTGAAGTCCATGTGGTTTCGAGGATTGATGCACGGTTAGCACTCTGCAGGGCCCGTTTTATGACATCATTTAGTGCAGAGTGTCTTGGCAGGCGGCCTGCGTTGTAATTACATGACAAGGCATGGTGACCTTGAGCATCCATCCCCCCACCACACTTGCAAGTGTGTGGGTGACAAACTGCCGCACCCACTCTGAGCGCGATGGCAACCCGGAGCGCTTCAGCATCCAAGTGAGTTCCAAGAGGTGGGATGGGGATGGCGTGTAACCACAAGCCACTCTCCGAACGGGCGGCTGCCTGGAGACGTGCTTTTGCAACCTGGTCTGCATTGGTTAGGAGATTTTCTTGAGTTTTCTTCGCCGAGATGGTATCCCACGCTTTCTGCTTGCTCCTGGAGGTACCCTGAGGCTCCTCCACTACTCCTGTACTTTCCTTCCAGGTGTTAATCGCTTCTGTTACGTCCCCATTAAGTGTCATTCCGGGTTGAGAAGAAAGGATGGACACTACAAGGTCGTTGGTCGCGATGAGGGAAGAGATAAAGGCTGGGGAGGCAATATCCGAGGCTCTCCGTATGCCCAAGCCCCCGAGGCGGACAGGAAGGGTGGCTTGTTTCCAGGTCCGTTCTTTAAATTCCACGTTGGTGATGCTGGTCACTGCTTCTCGGATTATGCTGTCTAATTCTTGGAGGCCACCATTGTTTGTGTAAGTCATCGATGTGCGCAGGAGGTATTGGAGTTTTGGGATGGAGAAACAGTTCTTGAGAAGGGCCAGAGCTGAGTGGGCATCGATGTGTATCAGGCGACTCACGAGACGTTGAAGCTCCTCCTTTTTAACTTGAAGTGCTGGTGGGATTGCTGCCAGAGTTAGTGGGGAACCTAATAGGGTTTGCTGGTGCTCCTGAAGGATCTTTACATCTTGCAATATGCCTCGAAACAGGGCTTGGGAACTTAGGCCAGTACTCCGGTTACCTCTGACGGTGCCGCAGGACTCAGTCTGCCTCCCCAAGAGATACCTTGGTATCTTAGTTGTGGTGATGTGTAGAAGTTATCCGTGTACAGTATACGGTTGGCATCCAAGTAACGGCTCATCAACTGCTTCACAACGGACCCTGAGAGGCCTAAGGGATCGTTGGGAATGTCAGTCTCAGTGGCCGTGTACACAATAATGTCCAACACATATCCTATCTAACAGTCACATATCACGAAGAACTTTATCCCGAAGCGATGTCTTTTGGTTGGGATGTACTGCCTGAAGACAACACGCCCCCGGAAGAGAATCAACGACTCATCAATGACCACGTTCTGAAAGGGTCTGAAAAATTGGACAAATCTTTCCCGGAGGGCGGTCAAGAATGGACGAATCTTCCAAAGCCTATCATTAGCACGTGAATTTCTGTTGTCTGAGAAGTGGAGACAACGCATAATCTGCCGGTACCTGTCCCTGGCCATGAATTTGTTGAATATCGATGTTGATATCATGTCATCAACCAACCAGTAGTCATAGAGGTTGTGTTTTTTGACATGAGGCATCAACATCGTCAGGGCCAGAAACACCAGCAGTTCAGGGTTGCCGACATCCGACCACTTCCTCATATGCGGGGAAATCATCTCGTGGGCTATATAACCCGCCTGACGATTAGTTTCATCCACGATATCTTGTAGGAGTGAGTCGTTGAAGAAGGCATGGAAGTATTCATAGGGGGTGGAATTGGCATTGCATGGGAAGGCGTCTTGCACTCCCTGTCCCGTGCCATCAAAGACGGGAGCAGCTCCGGCAAACTCGCCATCGCCGCAATCAACCCACCCAAAGGGATCCGGAGCTGGCACACCCGCAGCCACACGTGCACCTGCACCCACATGTGCTCCTGCACGTGCCTGAGCCCTAGGGCGGCCAGCCCCCCTTTCACCCCTTGGAGCCCTCGGAGCCCTCGCAGCCCTCGGAGCCCTCGCAGCCCTCGGAGCCCTTGGAGCCCTCGGAGCCCCCTGAGCCCTCGGACCGGCAGCAGGACCAGCAGCACGGCCAACCGGAATATGTGGGTGTCCAGGCCTGACTGGTGATGCTGAGTCCGTCGACGATGAAACGCCCGGCGAGATCCGGGCCTCTGGCGAGTCAGGACTCTCAAGAGAAGAGCCTGGTGATCCCAGATAACCTGGAGGAGAGTTTGGAGAGGAAGGTGGCGGAACTTGTCTCTGACCGCTTGCCCTCCGAGCACGAGATGGTTGTGATGGTTGTGGTTGTGATGGTGTCGCATTTCCTTGTATCAAACGACGCCTAACAGACACCCCTGAAGCACTTTGGATAGGTTGAATAGGAGATGTGATAGGAGAGAGGAGAGGATCATTCAAGTCAGGGAGTGGTAGAGAAATGTTAGGGGTTGATGCATCATGGCCAGCACCGGAGGTTGTGGAAGGAGTAGTAGGAGAGGCTAGGGTGGTTGGAATAAGAGCGGCATGGGTGGACGGAATAGGAGCGGCAAGGGTGGTAGGTGGAAAGGCAGAGGAGGAAGGGGTAGGAAAGGTTGGGGTGGTAGGTGAGAAGGCAGAGGAGAAAGGAATAGGAGAGGTTGGGGTGGTAGGTGGGAAGGTAGAGGAGGAAGGAATAGGAGAGGTTGGGGCGGTAGGTGGGAAGGCAGAGGAGGAAGGAATAGGAGAGGTTGGGGTGGTAGGTGGGAAGGCAGAGGAGGAAGGAATAGGAGAGGTTGGGGTGGTAGGTGGGAAGGAATAGGAGAGGTTGGGGTGGTAGGTGGGAAGGCAGAGGAGGAAGGAATAGGAGAGGTTGGGGTGGTAGGTGGGAAGGCAGAGGAGGAAGGAATAGGAGAGGTTGGGGTGGTAGGTGGGAAGGCAGAGGAGGAAGGAATAGGAGAGGTTGGGGTGGTAGGTGGGAAGGCAGAGGAGGAAGGAATAAAAGAGGTTGGGGTGGTAGATGGAAAGATACAGGAGGAAGGAATAGGAGAGGTTGTGGTGGTAGGTGGGAAGGCAGAGGAGGAAGGAATAGGAGAGGTTGGGGTGGTAGGTGGGAAGGTAGAGGAGGAAGGAATAGGAGAGGTTGGGGTGGTAGGTGGGAAGGCAGAGGAGGAAGGAATAGGAGAGGTTGGGGTGGTAGGTGGGAAGGTAGAGGAGGAAGGAATAGGAGAGATTGGGGTGGTAGGTGGGAAGGCAGAGGAGGAAGGAATAGGAAAGGTTGGGGTGGTAGGTGGGAAGGTAGAGGAGAAAGGAATAGGAGAGGTTGGGGTGGTAGGTGGGAAGGTAGAGGAGGAAGGAATAGGAGAGGTTGAGGTAATAGGTGGGAAGGCAGAGGAGAAAGGAATAGGAGAGGTTGGGGTGGTAGGTGGGAAGGTAGAGGAGGAAGGAATAGGAGAGGTTGGGGTGGTAAGTGGGAAGGTAGAGGAGGAAGGAATAGGAGAGAAAGTTGTTAGGCGTCGTTTTTTAGTTGTGTCAGGTGATTTTGATGTGGGTCTCTTCGTTGGTTCTGCTGGATGAGTGTGTAAAAGCTATATAAGGGTTCTGCCGCTGTATTGTAAGCATTGTGTGTGTAATGGGCAAAACAAATATGGACTATACAGATATCACAAGTTAGCAAAGAAACAATATTATTGCCAATGAAAAGTGCTGACATAAGTGGTGAAACATAGGCTGGGAGGTTAGGTATTATGGCCGTAGCAAACGTGAACACAAGTGTTGAAAAAAATGTATAAAATAGACCACGTATTTGAAAGAGAGAGAGAGAGAGAGAGAGAGTCCGTGAGTGAGAGAAAGAGAGAGAGAGGGAGGACAGGTCAGTGCGGTGTGTGCGTGCGTGTGTGTGTGTGTGCGAGAAAGAAAGAGAGAGTAATTATCTGGAGCTGTTTGGTGGTAGCGCCCGGGGCATCAGATTAGGAGGGTAGGGGAGTGCTAGAGAGAGAGAGAGAGTGTGAGAGATTGGCTATGTAAGGGTTCTGCCGCTGTATTGTAAGCATTGTCTGTGTAATGGGCAAAAAATATATGGACTATAAACTATATTATACCAATGAAAAACGCTGAAATAAGTCGTCGAAATAGGCTGGGTGGCTAGGTATTGTGGGTGTAGCAAACGGCAACACAAGTTTTGAAAACAAAATCTAAAATTTACCACGTGTATAGTTATATTTTGTCGAGTTTAGAATATAGAAAACAAAAAAAATACTACTAAAATATATCGGGCTAAAATGGCAGGGCACGAAACGGGCAAATATGCAAATTTGTGTGGCTGACCTCTGGCCAAGGGCCGCACCTAGCCGACACGTGTTCATTCAAACATCGAAAATAGACTATACAGATATCATAAGTTGGCAAAGAAACTATATTATACCAATGAAAAACGCTGAAATAAGTCGTCGAAATAGGCTGGGAGGGTAGGTATTCTGGCCGTAGCAAACGTGAACACAAACGGGAGCTGTAAGTCAACACTGGGGGAAAATATTACAATCGTAGAGTAAATAATACAAAATATGCGTGGGTACTTACTCGGTAGTAGTACAGCAGACACTTCCTCTGGGGCACCCGATGTGGAGGGATGCGAAGTGGTAGCAACTATGGCGGCGTCTTCAGCAGGGTTGGAGGGAGACAGGCAAGCTTCATCTATGGCAGCTGTGTCTTCTTCAATGTTTGCGGGAGCCTCATCATCTCCACTCCAATCTTCCACTTCGATAAAGTGTCTCTTGAAGGAACTATCTGAGCCTGTGTCCCCACTTTCATTGCCAGATAAAGAAATATCGTCGTCAAAGAGAGCGCGGCCTATGGCGGAATCACTAAGGCCTCGCGCTGCCCGTGGCCCGCGAGTGGGAAGAGTAGCGGGTGGTGGCCTGGAGGGATTCTCATCCACGCGATCGGACGAGTGATTTGGTGACACGTCCATCACTTACGCTTACTAGAGGATGACTGACCCTCCCACGCACACAGCTTCTCGGGAGGAATGAGTAGTTCAGATATTGACCACCAGATGGCTCCCCAGAACAATTTTTATGGCGGGAAATACCGAAACATTCCGGAACGTCACCCGCAGCCTGTTGTATTGTTTTGTACAACCTTCCGGAACGTCACTCGCAGCGAAAGGGTTAAGGAGTTAAACCCTTAACCACAACCTAGAAAGCTAAAACTATGATATGCATTAGGTTGTAGTTGTAGTTTATTGCTTAGACACAGCTTTTAAAAACATAGGCCTGAAGAATCATAGAATGCCAAGATCAGATGATTAATGAATGTGCATGTGCATCCTTTTGTACATAAATCATTAAATGAACAAATGAAATAAACATTAGCTTACAATCAAATTTATTTACATACATTAATACAAGACTGTTCAGTATTACTACTGTATCACAATATTTACGGACACTGTTAATCAAAATTAAATTCAATATATTAGAGAGTATTGGTAGCTAAAATTAAAATATAATGTTTCTCTCGTGAGTTATGTACAACAGTGTTTGTATGCAATATCATAAGAACGATAAGATATTATTAGATAGTAAATAATAACACAAATGTAGTAGTTATGATTGATTAATTATGTATGATTATGACTTATTACTCATGAGTCATAACTCATGAGCTATATAACTACACTTCTGTCGAATAGAATTTTTGTTATTGAGTTAGAAAATTAGATAGGCATAGACAGTAGAACAAAATCAATAAGCTTAACCCCTAAAGTTAAGTTTTATATCTTAGAAGTAGATCATACGCTAAAGAAAATCATCTATTGATAACTAGAATATTATAGGTTTGAGTCCCGGAGGGAAGAATGAAAACCTGATATTTAGTAGTGGCCCCGAAATAATTGACGATATGCCTATTAGTATAATAGTCCCCTTTCAAGCACCCGCGGTTCACATGTTTGAAACACCCACCGCAGGGGAAAGAGTCCTACATAATAAAAATAATAATAATAATTCTTAAAGCTAGCGCATGCTAAGCCAGCTAAGGATAGCCCAATAAGGCCGATTAGGCTTATTTCCATTGGGGTCCTGTACTACTACCCCATCCCCTTGCTCATGAGGGATGGTACCGACTCAGTGCTTGTGAAAAATCTTTCATGAGCCGAGCGTAGGTGCGATCCTGGGCCTTCTGGGTGGAAGTCTGAGACGCTAGTCACTACACCAGCGTGGTCGCATAAGTGTAACGCTAATTCTTTATGATTGGGTACTCACTACGAAAACACTTTGTAAAAAATAAAAAAATAAAATTAACTTTAAAAAAATTATATTAAGGCTTTCCAGCTCGTGGATGTCTTATGTGGATTCTAGCCGAGACGCTGCATCCAGCGACGCCATACTTCCTTCAATGATATAATCAAGATTAAACCTAACACATCAAACGAATGGGAAGGGGATGGAAGGGAGGGCCCTACATCATCAATGATTTCGGGGCCACTACTAAATAATAGGTTTTCATTCTTCCCTCCGGGACTCAAACCTATAATTTATTAGTGGCCCCTCCATCATTGACGATATACCTGACATCTCAAGACTGGAGGGGGACATTCGTGACAATATCAAACCACTAACCTATAGGTAGAGACAAAGAATCATATAACAAACTTAAGTCTTTATTGTTTACACACAATAAAAATAGAAAAATGGAAAGACAAGCAGTGCGTTACTTCGAAGAAGGTCTGCTTAAAATGGCCATGCAGGTACATCTGTTCAGAATATCACATTGAGATTTAATAAAAAAAAAAAAATCAAGAACATTCTTTTATTCCTGTCCAACGGTGTAAAGGCACAATAACTCATTTGAGTAAATTTTATGTACATTAAATTTTTGTACATTAGCCCCACTAAGCTTTGCGACAAAATATTAGGTATGTGGCACCTGTCTAGTTTGCACTCCTGTCCCAAGCCCGTGTCTAGCAAAGACCCATGGTGTCTAGGCAGGCGCCACCACCTGCGCTAGCTACTACAGCCAGGGCACACAGTACTCGCACACGCTGGGCATATGACAATATTGCTATCATTATTTGTTTGTATAATAATAGAAGAGTCTCTCTCTCTCTCAATATAAATATATTTACGCGCGACAAACTTTGTAGATTAGCACACACACACACCAGAATGGTAAGCGTCACTACTTTATAGATCCACATTGTATACATAACTTAAAATTAACACAATAAGTTGCATAGATTGTTATTTTATAATCAATTATACACTTGTTAGTGATTATTTTAATAAGAGCCCCGGCCTCCTTAACACCTTGTGAGCGGCCTAGGCGGTAATTTCTACGTACCGCACAGCGGGTGGTTTTACCATAAATGGCCTTGTTTCCGTGCTCTTTTTCATGCATAAACAAGAGCCAGAGCGTAATACAATTATGTATCCCTGAAAGGGCATTAACTCTTTGCGACTCATATGACGCTACCGCGTCATATGGCAGAGTGAACCAAAAACTCATATGACGCTAGTGCGTCATATGGACTTATCTACATGCCTCTCCAATAAGTTATATGACGCTCTAGCGTCATATGGAGCTCAGTAAGTCCGGTAAGTTAGATAAAGATCTGACGGTTGGTGGCAACCCCAGGTTTCTCCGATTTCTAACGGTCCCGCAGTGTGGTTCTGACAGTTGTGGGGTACAGTGGCAATAATACCGTGTCTCCCGCCTCCTCGCCAGTAAGTTAACTATTTATGTCTGAAGGAGTTAATTGAGCTTTCCAATGACACCTGAACCATCCTTCTACGATCACTGGTTGTCTTGCAACGATCGTGCAACCGAAGGGCAAAATCGCTAAAATACTGTCATTTCGTTACATAATTATGTGTGTAGCGAGGGAGGGAGGGTGGATGTGTGTGGAGTAGATGTCAGTAGGCCCATGGCAGCCATGGTGAGCGGTCATGAGGCAACCTACGCTCCTCCCGTCGCTCGTCTCTCTCTCAAAGCCAATATTGCGCCAAAATTGCACACGGACTAAAGTCGGGCCCCGCCACATAGTCCAGGTTTTTAGATACGGACTTAAGTCGGGCCCCGATACGAATGGGTTAACACTATACTTGGTGTTGGAGTCAGCGACATTGGCTTTAACCCTTAAAAAGCGGCTCACCACATAAGTCGTATTTAATAAAGCTGGACTATGTGGCGGCGCTCGACATAGGTCGAGTGGCAATTTCAGCACGTAATGTTGCTGAGAGAGAGAGACAAGTGGTGGCAGGAGACTAGCGAGCGTATGACTGCTCCAGACCACCGCGGCGAACCTACTGACACGAATCTCAGCTCCCTCCTCCCTCTCTCACTCGCTACATACTGAATTATATGGGGAAAGTGGCTAATTACCTGCTTTTTGCACTCGCGTTGCACGGTTATTGCAAGAAAACTATCCATCATACAAGGATCGTTATGGTGTCATTCGAAAGCTCTGTTTATGCCCTTTCAGGGATAGATACTTGTTTTACGTTCTGGGTCTTATTTAGGCATGAAAATGATCACGTAAACAGCCCTATTTTGGCTAAAAACACCCCGCTGGGCGGTACATATAAATAAACCGCATAGGCCGCTAAAGAAGGGTTAATTCTTATCCTTAGCCTTTCTATAAACCAAAAAGTGCTCGAGAAACAGGTAGTCAATTTCTACATCTATTTCCTGATCTACTCGTATATTTGTTTTGTTCTTTATAAGATGTTATGCGGTCAGGATTAGCTCAAAGTTCGCTGACACTGGGTATAGATTTTATGAGTTATCCTAAACGTTTATATGCATCAACTGTATTAGATGTTACTCAATAAAATGTAATTTCATACAGCTAAATGACTATGAGACTTAATTTGTCCGAACGTTTATAGCATCTGAGGTGAAGCCAGTGATCTTGGGGGCTAATAAGTGATTGAGGTTTCCGAATGTTTGTGTGCGAACTGTTGTATGGATTCTTCTCCTGCCGCCTCTTGTTTTGCCTCCTTTCATGTGTTTCTTGTTGATACTCCCTACCCCTTGTGGGAAAAGGGCTGGCTACTGACTAAATTACAAACGTCAAATTAAGAGTAGTATGCTGCTGTCACATTTGTTAAATGCTTGATCATCAATCTTGTAATGGAATTTAACCGTGTTGGCTGCGTGTGTCTCGCTATTTATCAACCTTTCTTTTCCCAAGCATACGAATCGATAAACAGACAAAAAATACCTTCAAAGATATTGACATGTCAGTAAAGTTTTCGATAAATATCCACATGAAAGATTGCTGATTAAAGAAAAAAGCACATGGAATAGGGAGAACTATACTACGTGAACTAGACCATGGTTAATTAGTAGGAAACAACAAATTAACATTAACAGTAGCCTATGCAATCAGATTGGGGTGTAGTGAAGGTTGGGGTCTTATACGATGGTCAGTTTTAGTTCCTCAATTGTTCATCTATTACATTAACAACGTTGATTTAGGCCTAACTAAAAAGATTGGTAATTTTTCAAATGACACTAAAAATATGTTGAATTGGTGATCCTGATAACGATTCATGCTCTCCAAAAATAATTTGATACACTACCCTAATGGTGCAATACCTTGTCAGTTGATATTTAATGTAGATAAATACATGCAGTTTAGTGAACATTGGGAAATCAACAGAAATTTAGGATATAAATTTAACAATATTTGTTTCGTCAATAATTATGCACCACATATATCCCGTATGAGGAGATTCAATAGCTCAATGCATTCTTGTGATGTCCGATTCCATTACCCATCTCCCTTACTCAAGGCCAGGGTAGCCAGTAACCACCAGCTATATCTCAGAAAAGAAAACAAAATGTGTTCACCAATCTGAGTGGTGACAAGAGCAAGACGCAATATCAGTGGTATCTAGATGGCTAAATAACATGGAATTAAGTAACTCAATGATTACAACAAAATTGGAAGTCATCGTCAGTCGTGATATGAAACCAAAACAACAATGCAACATTGTTTGAAATCAGAGTTTTTAAATAGATATCTACAATAGAAGTGTGAATAACAACAAACGTAATTTTAACATTTCGCCCGTCCTTAGTAAGGCTTCACATGGATTATGTTTTTAATTTTGCTGTCCAGTGTCCATAGATTGATTGGAAGTGACGGTACAAAGAAGAATGGCAAAACAATCCAGAATAATAGAACATTAGAACATCAATAATATTCTAACGCCTGACGACTAAGGCCAAATGACACGGAATTATAGCCAGAATGGGTTAGAACATTTAACAGAAGTAAAAGATTATTGAGGTAGTGAATATCATGAAATACATGATATGGTCAGTACAAAAGAAATGGGACTTGGGAAAACATTAGGTTTGCATATATTAGAAGTGTAGAGCAAGAGAGGATATGATACAGATGCTTAAGTTGTAAGTGGGATCCACAAAGACGATGTGGAAAACGGACTGCTGCTCCGTGATAAGCATCCAACAGTTTGGTAGATATGTGAAATAGGCTACCGATTGCTACAGTAGGATCAATAACGACAGAAAGTTTGGAAACATAATTAGATAGGCACAAGGCTGTGATGTGCTGATTGTCAATCAGATCCGCCGTGAATGGGCCAGTCCATGGTATAAAGACTAAAATGTTTATTTAGGCCTAGTGGAATCAGGACGCGTATTTGACAGTTTATTCAGACTAGCATTATACTATTATATTTAGAGTAGAAAAGGAGACTATTTTATTCAGAGTAGAAAGGGAATATAAAAGTCAAAGGGTAAATATGACATAGTATGTGTCCCTATAATTCCTACAGAACCTCCTTAAGTTGTATAAACCCTCTAATGAAAAACCTGATTAAACTGCCAAAATTAGTCAATCCTAATGGGATTAATGATTACATATTTATTGATTCTCATGATAAAATGGTCTCTCTATTCACCAATGATAGTTTAGGTAAGGCATTATTTATTATATTCGAAAACAAGTTATATGCATTCACTAAGGGGGGAAGGAAGTAATAGGGGAAGATCTATCCTATATTGCACAGATAGGGGCGGGCGAAGTGGCTAGGATGAGTTACTAAACCGAATGTGGTTGTTTTTTAGGTAAACAACCGATGGTATAGACAGGCGTGGTTAATGTGCATATTATATCAAGTTATGCTAGCTTAATAGTATTTGGACAATATAAGTAAGGAGTTAATTAGTAAGTTAGGGGTATTAGTGGATGAGTACAGAAATTAGGATGTTTTATAATGCTCGGTTAATAAGGAATTAGACAAGAGTGATATGATGGAAAGTATTACTCTGTGTGATGACTATTCTATATATTTTATGCACAATATCAACTAGGACTAACTCGCATGCCGTGTGTTCCTAGGCCTCCAACAGCGCAGTCTTCTACCCCTGCGTGGTTGAGCTGAAAGTTTTCTTGTCTGAGAAAACAACTCTTGATTGGGAGAGAGGTATCCTTAACAGGATTCGAACCCACTCACTCCAAGTATGTTTGGGAGAGTTAGGCTCCGTAACCATTCGGCCATGAGCGGATATAAAGGAAGCAACCTTTATTCTTATTTGAAGAACCCCCGCCAACTCAGCTAAGTGATACAATTTTAATTGTCCTGGTACTATTATGGAACCTCTCTGACATTATCAAAACAACTCGTGCCCAATAGTCAATGCCCTGGTCAACAAATAGTCGAGCGAAATCAAGCCTAGTTTGTTTGTGCCTCTTGGTTAGCTTTGGCTTGACAGCTGGTGATCTATGTTTATATCCCATCTCCTTTAATATCTTGGTATAGTTTCTGTAGAAGTTTGACATTGCAAATATTGCTTAGCTACCTCGGCGTTAGAGAATGGATGGTTATCCCTATACTGTTTAATTTCTTGGTCCTGTTATGATGTGGTTTTCCGCTTAGCTCCATTTCTATATCGGTCTGTCATTAATTTTGCCCTTCTTCCCACTTTTTTTGCCACCGGTAAACGTTCCGACACCTCACTCTCGCTCTTCCCAACCATACTACCGCGTTCAGCAACCTTGCTGAATGGATGACTAGGTGGTATGTGTGCAAGAGAGCATTGAGGATTTTCTGATCACCTCAGTTTCCAATAATTACAGCTTTACGTTTTTGTATATATTTATTTACTTATTTTTTTACCGAAAAAAGTTCGACCTGGGAATATATTGCGTGAAGTGTTAATACATGGTTGGAGTGGCTGTAGATATGCATGTAATCTGTAATCAGCCAATTGCCGATATCTGGATTTTGAGTGTTTGGTTGACCTGTACGGTACCCGTCCAGCTAGTAATAGACCACCAACAATAAACAAGACGTCGTAAGTGGCCTCTTATGCCAGAGGCCTATTTATACTGCTAGATCAAGAGAGGCGCATTGTGTAAGAAGAATTGCCAAAATGTTTCTTTCCCGCCTGGGAATGGAACCCTTGTCCTTTTGGCTGTGAACCAAGTGCGCTAACCAATATGCTACGGACCACTGTGTGTGTGTGTGTGTGTGCGTGATTCTGTAAAATAGAACCTAAATTATATACCCGGTAAACTAAATAATGTTTAGTTATACTCCCATATATTTCCATAGTAAACAGAATTTCATCGAAGTTAGATTCTAAAATCATCATACGGTAACGATAATTATATACATTCTAATAGTATCTCATAGCAACAGTAAGAACTTTAGCTGTATATTAATACACGTTCTTATCATTAATAATATTACCTGATGCAGATGTTGCAAATAGAACTACTCGTATAACCCAGCACTGCAAGATGATGCAGATTATAACATACCTGTATTATCTAAAGAGTGTTAATTAGATAAAAGAACAATTATTTACACCTATTTTTTTTATCAGGGAAATCAGCGTAGAATGTGGGTTTATAACACTGAACTTTGCCTTCCGTTTCTGTGTGTGTGTGTGTGTGTGTGTATGGTAATTAATCTACAAATAGTGTAGTGTGAAAATCGATTGATATTAACCTCAGAGAGAGAGAGAGAGAGAGAGACTTCTAATATGATACAAGCAAATAATGATAGCAATATTGTCATATGTAGCGCCCATGTGCGAGTACTGTGTCTGTGTGCCCTGGCTGTGGTATCTCAGGTGGTGGCGCCTGACTAGACACCACTGGTCTCTGCTAGACATGAACACACGGGCTTGGGACGGGAGTGCAAGCTAGACAGGTGCCACATACCTAATTTTGTCGCAAAACTTAGTTGGGCTACTGTACATATTATATATTTTGTACTATTTCAACTTAGTATCCTATAGTTGCAACTATGATAGATATCTTCATAAAAATAATATTTTGAGCTGTATAACCAGCTCGACTTTTCAATTATCACAGCTCGTGACCTTATCACATAGTCCGGCGGAGGGTCTAGAGGTCTTAAGCTCTCCAGCACCCCCCCCCCCCCTTCTTTTTACCATTAATATTAAACTTAACTTAGTAGCAGATAGACCAACTAGACCCGCTGACGTAAGGCCACACAGGTCAGTTTCGATTTATCCAAAGCAACCGACAGGTACCGCGTCAAGAAAGTATGATTGGAGGCCCACAGTTTAGTGTTTGCTATATCATCTATTGAATAATTTTGTAGAAACCTTAACGAGACAGCCCATTTTCTGATGTCATGGGCTCTGCCCACTACACCAGGATTACTTTCCCGAATTACATCTACGAGCAAGAAAGCCAATTTTCTTCTTGTGACGCGAGTACCTGTACTGTTGACCCATAAGGCTCCCTGTTGTTGGAGCTGCGACACCCTCATAAACTTGATTAAAGCTTGCACCGGACATAAAACATGATGTGTATGCCCGCGTTTAACCCGGCAAGCGCGATAGGCCTCACGGAAGGCTTCCTATAGGGAACGCGATAGGCCTCACGGAAGCAGGACCATAAAAAAAGCCTTCCATAAAAAAAAAGGGCCTATCAAAACAAAGGAATTTGTCTCTAGGTGAGATAATTCCCCTCCAGTACTCATCCATGTAAATCTCACCCACCCCCCTCCCCTCCTTCCCCACCTTATTCCCCCCTCCCTCCCCTCCTCAATTATCACCTATTTTTCCTCTTATTATCATTTATCGGTTATTTTTCTCTCCCGCGATAATGTAGCACAAGTGGGTTGCATAAAAGATCGTTATGCAACACCCAGACACCGGCACACACCGCCCCGCTCTCCTCAGTTGACTCCCAGACAGCGAGAGGGGAAGGCTGCCTGTCTCTCTCTCTCGCCTGAGATTATGACCGGGTGGCCAATATCTTCGTTTTTCACCACCCAAATGCTTTTCCCACTTATTTTAGCACTCTTGAAGGTTCATATATACATCATATATGTAAAATAAAAGCATACCGAAAACAAATAATGGTTTATATTGTAAATATAACGAATTCTGTCAGAATCCAGGGCTAGAAATGCACAAATAACTACCCTAGCACCTACTGTCAAATCGCGCTTGTCAGGTTAAGAGCCGAAATTGTAAATTCAGAGAACACATGATCGCTATGCTCGTTCTTAGGTACGAAAGTGGGAGATGGAGCAATTTGTAAATGTTCATCAAAAGTACAGTAAAAGATCTAATTCACCTAAATGGTTTGACCATAATTGTGCTAGAGTAACTGAACAAAAAGCAATAGCCTACAATGCATACACAAGATCAAAAACACATGAAGCCTTTAATTACTTTAGAAACATCAGAAATCATGCCAAAACTGTATTAAACCTAACTAAATCAAACTTTCTCCATAAGCAGGCAAATAAACTTCTAAATAATCCAAATGATAACAAAATATTTTGGTCTACTCTTAACTCATTCAAATCCAACTTCACTACTGCTTCATCCATTCCACCATTAAAATCTCCGACTGGCAATCTTGTAAGTGACCCACGAGGTAAAGCTAACCTTCTTGCAGATATTTTCTCCACCAACTCAACCTTAGATGAAATAAATCAAGATGTCCCTGTACTTAATTTTAATTCACCTGAAATTCCCTCACTTAAGATCCACACCAGACATGTCAAAACTATTTTGCAGAATCTCTCAGTAGATAAGGCTCCGGGTCCAGATGAAATTCCTCCAATAGTACTTAAGAATTGCTCCTTGGTGCTCGCTCCTGTATTGGCAAAATTTTTCCGTCTGTGTACTCATACCTCATGCTTCCCAGTACCCTGGAAAGAAGCAAACATCCATCCAGTTCCTAAAAAAGGTGCCTCTTCAGATCCATCAAACTACAGACCAATAGCTATAACTTTCACTTTTGGCAAAGTTTTTGAAATTATATTAAATAATCACATAATTAAGCATCTGGAGAATAATAAATTAATCAGTGATAGGCAATATGGTTTTAGACGATGTCGATCAACTGCAGACATTCTTTGCCTTCTTACGCATCAAATCAACCAAGCTACAGACCAACATGGTGAAACACATACAATATCACTGGATATATCAAAGGCATTTGATAGAGTCTGGCATCAATCCTTATTGTCGAAGATGTCACACTACGGCCTTGCATCATTAGTTCCACTAATTTCTTCTTATCTTCATAACAGAAAAATACGTGTAATGGTAGATGGCCTTTATTCTCAATTTCACTCAATAAATGCTGGTGTTCCCCAGGGATCAGTTTTGGCCCCAACTCTGTTCCTCATTCATATCAATGATCTCATATCTACCACTCATAATCCAATACATTCCTACGCAGATGACTCAACACTCCACAGTTCCTTCACATTTACCAATTCTTTCACCCAACCCGATCTTATAAATTCAAAAATAAACACTGCAATTTCTCTGAACCAGGACCTTTCTAGAATTAATGAATGGGGACAAGAGAATCTAGTTTTCTTTAATGCACAGAAAACCAAGTACATTCAATTTTCTAACCGACAGAATCTCACTGACTCCCATATATTTTTTAATGATGTAAATATTCCCACTTCCCCTAGTATTGACATTCTCGGTGTAACATTAACTACTAACTTGAGCTGGACACATTATGTTAGAAGCATTGCTAAGAATGCCTCTAAAAAACTGGGACTCCTGTACAGAGTTCGAGAATTCTTCACTGACGAGCAGTTGGCCGTAATATATAAAAGTCATGTGCGCTCTCAGATGGATTACTGTTCACCTCTGTGGGGTGGAAGTGGAGTGGTTGCATTGAGGCAGTTGGACAAAATTCAAAATAAATCTATTAGATTAATCAATAATCCTGCAATCACACAGGACCTTCCTACATTAGCCATACGAAGAAACGTTGCATCCCTTGCATTATTCTACAGATATTTTCACAGCAATTGTTCCGAGGAACTTGCTTCAATTGTGCCGCCTCTCCACATCTTTCCCCGTAGAACTAGGGCAGCTGAGAGCGCCCATGAATTTACACTTTCTCCTCCACAATGCAGAACTTCTGCTTATCAGAATTAATTTATCCCCAGAGCTACTACTCTTTGGAATTCACTTCCCTCGAATTGCTTTCCACAAACTTACAATCAACAAATGTTTAAATCCAGTTGTTACAAACATTTTATGAATGGAGGATGCCTTTAGGCACATGGACCTTTTTGTTTTATCTGTGTTTTTCCTTCCTCCGTTCATTGTCTCTTAAAAAAAAAAAAAAAAAAAAAAAGTCTCCCAAATCTAAGGCAATTAGGTTCATTGCTCATCGCCGCCAGCTCAGATACCCTGTTTCCTGTAGCCAAAGCCATAAGGAACACAGCCTTCTTTAACCCGGGAACTGCGGGAAGACTCTTAAGAGTTCCCCCGGAGGACTGCGGGAAGACTCTTAAGAGTCAGAGAAAAAAAAAAAAAAATTAAAACTGAAAAATTATATTTTTTTTATTTAAATGTTTTTATTTTTATTTTTGTTTTGCCCTTGGGCCATGCAAAATATCAGTCCTCTACCTCCCCTCCTTCCCCACTTTCCTCCCCTCCTTCAGTTATCACCTATTTTCCCTGTTATTCCCTTATTCTGAGGTATATTTTCGTGCTAACATTAGCGAGTTGCAAGCAGGGCATTGTCATCACTGTTAGCAAGCGAGTGCAAGAGAGAGAGAGAGAGTATCGATCGACAGTGTCTCAGTGGCCTTGGGGGAAATTGGCGGGAAAGGAAGTTGCCTCACCCATACATTATGTAACTCGCGGCCTGTATCTCCGATTTTGACCATCCAAACGCTGTTTTCACTCGTTTTATTGTTGTAACAGGTTAATACCTTTATAATCAACCTATAATAGGCGCATACGGATAAGTATTAATGCTATTTATGGTAAAATAAATATTTTAGTGATGGAAACAGCTCAAATACATGCGCACAGGCAGAGGTGTCTAATTACCCCCATGCGCACTTAAGAGGTTAAGAATGAGTCAAAATCAGGCGCGAGGTTGTACTTGCATGAATGAAGTAAAGCCAAAGCTTTGTCCAGTGACCAGGTAGGCATGAGCTGATGGGGTGGTGGGCGGAGCTTGAAACATGCCCTCATGAACCCTTTCTCCTCCGCTTGCGGTATGGATAGACCTGTAAGGTCGTAAAAGGGAGTTCTGATGGTAGAGAGATGGTTCTTCAGCGTAACTACAGAAAGGCGTTGATGTTCAAACAAATAGTCTAAGTACTTAAAAATCAAAGCTACTGATGCATCTGTTTGCGCCGTTTCTACTATCCAGGTTGTAAATGTTTTCCAATGTGATTGGTATTGTCTCCTGGTGGACATAGTGTACTGATTAAGAAATGTATTAGTAACGCTCTCTCCATACGGAGTTAACCATTTGGCATTTTGAATATCCAAAAGGCAAAAATCAGCGAGGTCTCTAGGTTTCCAATTGTCTCCAAGTGGAAGTATGAGACCGGGAGCGACACAGGGTTCTCGCACCACGTTTTCAACTGGTGGTACCACACCTGAGTCGGCCAAAGAGGCGCGATCATCGAGACTATGCCCCGGTAACCCCGTAGTTTGTGAACTACTTGACACATGAGTGAGGCATCTGGAGGCGGAAAAGGATAGATGGAACTCCACCTGTTCCAATCCTCCAGTAATGCGTCTGGACCTCCCGCCGAGGTCATTTCCCGGCGAGTTAGGTAGAGAGGGAGTCTGTGGTTCTCCTCGGACCAGAATATATCCACTTGTGGGCGGTATGGCTCTGCAATTTTCTTGTTGAAGATGTCTTGCTTGATTGCCCATTGTACTGTGGTCCTCTGTCTCCGGGACAGCACGTCGGCCCAGACGTTCGCTATGCCTGGGAGATATGATGCATTAAGATGAATGCTCAGCTCTTCGGCCAGAGCAAAAATCTTCTCTGACAATTCTAACAACTTCCGAGACCTTGTTGACCCTTGCTTTTGAATGCAGTGCACCGCATTCAAATTGTCCATTCGAAAAGCTATTGATTTCCCCCGCAAGGAGGAGCCGTGAGTTTGAAGGAAAAACAAAGGGACTAAAAGCTCTTGCTTGTTGATATAAAAGTTCTCATCCTGGGACCAAAGACCCTGCCCTTGATGGCCTAGGCTCGACTGATAACCCCAGCCTATTGTCCCTGAAGTGTCCGTGTCTACCCATACCTTAGGTGGGGGAGATACCCACGTCATTACTGAGTGCAATATTTCTCTCTTCGCCCAGACCGACAGTAAGTTGTGAATTAAGGGAGGAATTTTCTACAATTTTCCCGCCGGCAATAGCGGGAAATATTTGTTGCCTTCCAAGATTAATCTCCTCACTTTCAACCGGCCCAACTTTACCGTTAATTGAATCCAGTTGAGAGAACCGACCAGAGACTCCCAGTACCTCTTCGTCATGTTCAGACTGTGGAGAAACACGAACAATTTCTTTCGAAATCTGTTGCGGTTGTCCACACTCTGACTGAGGGTAAGATTGGCTGTGTCCCAGACCAGCCCTATCCACTGAATTACCCGTGTGGGAACAAGATGTGACTTTGCCAAGTTGACCTTGAACCCTAGGGATTGTACATAATTGATAATGTGTTTGACATGGATTTACATAAACTCTCTGACTCCGCCACTACCAGCCAATCGTGTAGGTACCACAACACCTTGATCCCCTGATTTAACATTGTCATGAGGGCCTGCCGAACTAATTTTGTGAATATTCTCGATGCCAGGTTCAACCCGAATGGCATTCTTTGAAAGATATAAGTCTCTTGCCTGATCCTCAAGGCGAGGAATTTTTGGAACATTTTGTTGATGGGGACATGCCAATAGGCGTCTGTCAGGTCTAATGAACACATCCATCCTTGTGGTGGAAGTGTTAGCCTGATGTGGTTCACAGTGAGCGTCCTAAAGGGTGAATTGTGAATGTGGGTGTTCAAGCACGAGAGATCTACTACTGGTCGCATTTGAACACTGTCCCTCTTTGGCACGAGAAAAAGTCTTGCCGTGAAGACAGGGCAAGTTGGATCGACCGGGACAATGACATGCTTGGTGATCATTTCCTGGACTAGTGACTCCACCTTTAAAGAAACATGATTGACTTCTCGAGTCTGACGTAAACGAGGTCGCTGGAGCCACCGCCAGGTGATGCCCTTGCGTACCACTGTCCGTGCCCAAGTTCACCGGGGCCAAGCCCGGTGACACACCCGAAATGACCCAGTTACTTGACTGGGCCTCTCCGGCGGAACTACCCTTGGATCCAACTCGCCTTCGATAGGCCCCGGGAGAGAGAGAGTTTGACAAACTAGTTTTTTGTTGGTGGTGGGGTAGGGGTAGACGGTTGGCTGGTTTTGGCTGGCGTCGCTCCCTGACCTGACTTGTGTTGTGACTTATTCTTATTATGCCATGACTTATTCTTATTATGCCACTTGCCTGAATATTTTCCCTGTCTAGGCTTGTGCTGAGTACCTCCCTGCGCCGGAGGAGGCATGGTTCCCTGAAAGGGCTGCTTAGCACCAGAGTGTTGTGACTTACCTCCGCTTTTAGGTTTGGAGTATAGTTTCTTAAAGTTCTCCTTCCTAGGTTGGGAGGTACTCGGCTGCAAGCTATCAACCATATTATATACTGCCTTCCACATTTCTAGATTTAGCAAAGAAGCAGTTAATACAGGGGAGAGGACTACCCGGCGACCAATGTCGTCCGTTAACTTCTTAACCATATATACTCTTAAGTCCTGACGTGCACGAACAGCCTCCAACAAGGCTATTCGGATGTCACCCAAGGACTGGATGGAGTTCTGTAAAAGAAGCCGCCTTGATATTTCGGTGGCCTTCCTTACACTTTGGTCAGAAATAGCGGCTATGGTCCTCGTGAGGGACTGGGCTATTTGGCGGCTCAGAATCTATCTATCTATTGCCTGATGCCGTGATCCCCGAAGGGGTGGCCACGAACGAACTGCCCCCATGCACCTCTGTCCCCAGTCAGTCGACACCCCTCCTCCTAACCAGCACCGCCTTCATTCATATACTTCCTCACTCCAAGCTTCCACCTCTCCCTCTCTGTCATTCCACCTCGCTCTCGTACACCCTCGTAGTCAATCTCTCGCTTTCCATACGTTCCATATGGCCGAACCATCTCAAGTTGTTCCTTTTCACAGTTTCCAGTGCATCTACCTCCACACCACACCTCCTTTTTACTTCCTCATTCATCTGTCTATCCCTCCATGTAACTCCGCACGCACTTCTCAAGTACTGTAACTCATTTCCACCGCTCTCACTCTTGGTCTGAGTCTCTTCCCGAACGTCTATGCTTCGCTTCCGTAAGTTAGTGTCGGGATTACCACGCTGTCATGCAAGGACTTCTTCACTTCCATACTGACCACTCTATTTCTTGTTACTGCTTTCAAAGTTTCTACAACCCTCTTCCCCTGTTGCACCCTCTCCCGCACTTCTTCATCCATAGTCCCATCTTTACTCAACACAATGCCCAGGTAATTAAAAGAGCTGACAATCTCCATAGCCTGACCATTCAACTTCACCTCACACTCTGTGACTTCACCCCTTTCGAAGACCATAACCTTGCTCTTCCCCGCATTTACCTTCAAATTTCATTTTTCGCACACTGTTCCAACTCATTTACCAGACTCTGCAACTCCCATTCATTATCGCTCATCAGAACTGTATCATCCGCAAACAGCAGTATAGGCAGCTTCCACTCACTTCCCTCCCTTGTCAGCGATACACCAACATCCACTGCTCTTCCTAGTATTTCTTTCATGACTCCATCCATATATACAGTAAACAACCACGGGGACATCACACACCCCTGTTTCAACCAAACATTCAGGTCAAAGAACTCGCTCTGCTCATTCTCCACACCTACTGCCACCTTTGCACCCTCATACATGCTCTTCACTGCTTTTAGCAACTTGCCATCTACTCCGTATATTCTAAGTACTTTCCACATGCCTTCTCTATCCACTCTGTCATAGGCCTTCTCCAAGTCCATAAAGGCAACATACACCTTTTGTTTCTTCTCCAGATATTTCTCCACAACACAATTCAGGGTAAAAATCTGATCTACACATCCTCTTCCCTTCCTAAAACCTCCCTGCTCGTCGCCTATCCATTTCTCCGTTCTCACTCTCACTCTCTCAATCACTACCCTACTGTACACCTTCCCTACTACGCTTAGAAGACATATTCCTCGGTGGTTACCACACACTCCTCTTTCCCCTTTGCCCTTATATAGGGGGACTATTGTGCCAGTCTTCCAGTCATCGGGTGCATTCCCCTCCTCCCATGCTAGTTTGCACATTTTCCATACCCATTCGATCACTATCTCACCACCATACCTCAACATTTCCCCACACACTCCATCTGTTCCTGGTGCATTCCCCAACTTCACTCTTTTCATGGCTTCCCACACTTCTGACCTCCTGATCCCCACCTCCTCCTCCACTACTTCTCCTCGTCTCCCTCCCATACCCCATCCAACTATGTTTGCTGGCTCTTCATTCCTTACATTTAGCAACTCGTTGAAGTACTCCCTCCATCTTTCGACTCTCTCTTGCTTCTCGGCTAGCATTCTCCCATTCTTATCTTTCACATTCTTACTGTTTCCCTTGCTACCTTCCCTAACTTTCTTGTCTTCTTTCCAGAACAGTTTCTTACACTCCCTCCATTTTACACTCAGATTCTTTCCAAATTCCTCATCTACTCTTCTCTTACTTTCCTTAACTACTCTCTTCACCACTCTCTTTTTCTCCACGTACCTCGCTCGTTTCTGCCTCTCCAAATCTTCATTCCCTCTACTACCCAACCACTCTCTATACGCTTTCTTCTTATCTTCCACAGCTATTTTTACCTCTTCTGTCCACCATGCTGTACCTTTCACTCCCCTCCCTCTTCTCCTTCCTCCTCACACCTCCTCACATGCTGCACAGACCTCTTCCTTAAACACCTTGCTTATCTCCTCCACATCTTCCAGGTCGAACCAACCTAGTCGTCTTTTTTCTACTGCTCTCCTGCACTCTTCCCTGATTTCCTCTTCCTGTAGCCTCTCCACCCTCCTCACCATTCCACCTTCCTCTCGCCTCCCTCCAGCTCTCCTCACCCACTTCTTTTGTATCCTATCCTTAGCTACTACTACATAATGATCAGACAGAATGTCTCAGAATGAATTGTGAAAATAGTCTGAATGCTTTGTTTCGCAATTTAAAGTTTCTGTCTAAGTGCGCTGGAGGGGGAGTTGAAAAGGGTTCCTGCAAGTTATAGAGAGACAATTTGGGAGCCGACAGGAAATTAAAAAGAGCAGGGGACACCCCTCCGGCTTTATTGATAGGCATTGAAAACCAATTGTGGTTATCCTGAGATATTTGGTGGGAGGATTTTGATGTGATAGTAGCTGCAAACTGTTGAGCTTCCGCCTCCCAGTCCACCCACGGACCTAGACCTACCTGCCCCTCCTGCAGAACTGGATTGTGAGACTGATCTAGAACTGGAGTTGTATCCAACTCCGGCGTTAGCGTATTTTGAGCGATTTAATATCGTTCACGCCGTCAGACTTTGTCCAATCCGCAAAAAGTCGTGCAGAGGAGGCGGGAGGTAATGCCGGAGTAGCAGAGTACACAACAAATTCAGGTGAATAAACATTTGGAATAGATTTGATAGTTACATCCAATAATTGCCCTTGTGTATCTTTGGCCCTCAGCTTCTTACTCTTACTAACCTCTATAACCCACTCACTAGGAACAGGGATCTCCCTCTATATGGTTGTCTGTGCTACTCTCGGGTTTTTCGCTATTACTGGAATCCACAAGCAGTCAGGACCATACAGAAGAGGCATAGGGCCTTTTCTGTGGTGAATTTTGTCAAGAGGTGGCGGAGTAACATCCATTATAACACGAACATTCGTAGTTGTTAATGAGGCGGGCACTGCCGTGCCGCTTGCCGTAGTGTTCGCCGGGATGACGTTAAATTGGGGGAGGGACATATTAGGTGGTACAACCCTGGAAGGTTCTAGAGGCCGCACAAGTGACCCTATCGGGGAAGCTCCCGGTGTAGTGGTGGGAGGATCCTGAGTTTTAGGCACATTGTATTGTCGCATAACCTTATGTAGAATATAGTCTAAATCATCAGTAGTTATACATTTACTATGTGATTCTTTGGAAGATTCTGAACCTATCTCAGACCCTTCCTCAGTGTGCCTGGGTTGTGGTGTTCTATGTCCTCCGGCTCATCCTGCACTTCTATGAGTTCCGGCGGTTGTTGCCGTTGTTCCGACCCTTGACCATTCACCGGCCACACTAGGTCAGGTACTGAGGAGGGGATGGTCTCAATAATGTCACTGTCCCTAACACTTTCCTGAAAACGAACATTGTTCTCCACATTTGAGGGTTCAGATTGTCTCCAAATACTTTGACCCTGATCAGGAGTTCGTGAATCTGATATCACTTGACTCATCTGGGAGTTGTCCAAGACTGGGTGTCTGCAGGTCGTATAGCCACGGTACTGTTCAGCCAGCACTCGTTGTGACACTATAGGAGGTCTACTGACTGGTAAGTTCAAGTTTAATTTAGGTATAGCAAAATGTCCTTCCTGAGGTACATCTAAAGATTCCCTAGACTCTTCCCTGGGAGTCGATTCAGTCCCCTCCGTCCCTACCTCCGAGCTGCCAGATTGGACGTTAGACAATATGGAGGTAGAGGTGGAGGGAAGTGGCCGCGACTCCGGCAGTAGCTGGTGCCGCGACTGCGTCTCCTCCTTGCGGGAACTCTTATGCCCCTTTTCTGATTTTCTGTGGCTAGCTACCGCTGTATCATCCTTGCGTCTCTTGTGGGACCTCGAAGACTCCACCGGAGACTGTCTGGACTGCCTGAGGGGGGACCTTGACCTGAACCTAGAGTGGTCACTCGGCGAAGGTGAGCGTCCCCTCTTATGGCGACCGGGGGGTGTTGCCTTGCTAGAGTCACTGCTATCTCCACTACTTACTAACTCTTTCGATAGACTATGAGATTTAGCTTTAGATTTAGTAGACTTGGCTGGCGTTAATTTCAGAACTGGCGACTTAATAACTAAGTGCTCCCAGAGAGCTTCATCGTCACAATGAAGGGCCTTATGGGCAATGTCTTTTGTGTAGGCATTGAAAATGTTCTTGATTTCTTTGAGTGCTACTAGACACGAATTATCTTTTGTACCAAATAATGTAGAACGAAGTTCGGAACAAATGGCACACTTTTTTGACACCCAAATACCTTGTGATCTATCGAGGCATTTCACACACTTTACGCAAAGTTTCTGTGCAAAAACAGGGATAAGAGAGCAAGTAGGTGTAGCACAGAGATTGAATAGAGGCATGATGGAGCTAAAACCTCCCCCCGCCGGGATCGGCCCCTTCCTCTGCCGACTTGCACCGCTACTGATGTGTCGTGATCTGGAAATAGAAAATTTCCAGGAATCAATGCTCATAAGGATAACCCAAGAGGTACACACATCGTCACTCCCACAATTACGCCGGAAAGTTAGCTGTAGACCAACCGCTACTCTAACCTTCCGCTGTACTTGTATGCGAAGAAGAATCTTGAAGTTTTCTTCGTCTTTTGAACTGCTTACCTGTGACAATGTGTCACCGGCCCATATTAACCTTGGCAATTAACTATCCGATCGTCTAAGGGACTTGAGGTATAGTCTATCTCACTGGACTGTTCCGCCGGGGGTTATAAGTCTGCTTATGCCGCGTGAGGCAGTGAGTCAGGGCGAGTTCACTCGGCCGGGCTTAGATACTTCCCTTGAGAATCAGCATTTCCGCCAGAAGTTTTAGTGGTACAGCACAATACTCCGGGTAATTTGGTAAATTCCTTTCTCGCCTGCGAGGCGAGTATCCGGCATCAATACACAGAAAGATCGCCGGAAGAAAAAAACAAACTTTTTGAAGGTACTGACTTAATTGGGAAAATCAGCACCCTCAAAAACACCCCTAAATCCGCCAGGACATCTCCTGACACCCTGTTAACATGTATAATATCACCACATGAGAACGAGGGTCACATCATAGGGCTAACATGGTAATTATTAAGTATTAAAATAATAATAATAATACCCCTAGCGTACTAAGAACACACCTACTGAGGGTGGCCACGAGGCACATAGTAATCATGATCTTGAATCTGTTACTCTTACCTCTGAAGACGGCAGCAGCGAGTGGAGAAAACCCCACGGACGAGGGGAGAAGCAGACACGGACCCTGGAAAGTTCCACACCACGTGTGACAACTCTTAGACCAGAGCGCCTGCTAATAACAATATAAAAATGCAACTGCCTCATATAACAAATTTTAAGTTAATTTGATTTTTTGATTTTTTACGAAGTTTTTTCGTAGTGAGTACCCAATCATAAAGTCGATTCCATAAGAGAATTAGCGTTACACGTATGATGTCGAACTCTTTCCCCTGCGGCGGGTGTTTCAAACATGCGAACCGCGGGTGCTTGAAAGGGGACTATTATACTAATAGGCATTTGTCAATGATGGAGGGGCCACTAATAAATAATGCAAATTACATCATGGTGCTGAAGGGGTTAATAGCTATAATAATCTAAGTATTAATTATTGTTAATCAACAATTAACTAAAATGCATTTGAGACTGTGGTTGCCTGGGAAACAAATTTACTTTCTAATATAGGAACTTATATAACAATAAATAAATACAAATATATACCCAAATTGATCTATGGTAACATTTTGAAAATGTAAATGTCATAATTTTTCTGTAGCGAATTTCTTAAGTTGGCGCTAGGCTCATGACACTTTGTGACGTTCATATCATAACATAACTCATCAGTCTTGTATTGTGTACTGTACATGTGAATGTGACGTGATATAGTCAGTGTAATACTGCCTGTTGCAATGTTGCAATTACATACTCACATAAATATGTGTGATTTTAAGGTTTGCAAACGTTTTTTACCAATAAACTTTGTTTTACCAGCGAATGCATATTAGCTGATTAGCTGACTTACAGTTAGCGGTAGTAAATTTATCGGAAGCTAATCGGTCCGCTAACAATTTTCAAAGTTAGCTTAAAAGCTAACCAGCTAACAAAATATTTAGCTTCGCTATTAGCTGTTAGCTGATTAGCGGAAATCGTGCCCACCACTGATAATAACGTACCTTATGTCAAAAATGTGGCCGCAATCTGACAAGCGGTTCCCGAGTTATTGCTTAAAAACCGGTGCGCGAGAATACTTTCAAGATTTAAAAAGGAAAAAAAAGACATAATATTAATAATCCAAACTATTTCAATAGGTGCTCCATGCTGTAGGCTTGACCCCTAATCATCTGAACTATTTCAAAAGGGGTTCCACGCCATAGGCTTGAACCTCTAATAATAATCTGATCTTTTATTTATCAATGGTGCCAGGTTATCTTGAGGAATTAACTAACGCAATATTAATGTTCTCCTTGCAGTCCCGACCCCAAGGTACCTGCGTCGAAGGCTTTCACTGGATTCATCGTTGACGGTGACTCCCCCGGACTCACCAGAGGCAGGAAGGAAATCAACATGGGTCAACGCTGCTCCAATACTTCGGGCTTTAACCTTGAGGATGTCTTGGTACCTAAGGAAAATGTTCTTTTAGGTAGGGGAGTAGTAATTTATTCATATATATACAGTATATAGATAAACAATGTATCTCATATGCATACATACATAACATTTTAAGACTGAGTGCTCCACACATACGTGCAGTTTCAGTCTCTTGTCCTAATATGAGCAAGGTTGCTCAAAGAAGCATTATATGCTAAGAAAATATAACAAAAGTATTGGAAAATAAATAAAAGGAACTCCTCCCTTCCCTTCCACAATCAGGCACCGCAATTCTGACCCGCGCCAGACCACCACACCCTCCAACTATAAGAAAAGCAAACATGAAAGCAAAAGGGAACATGAGGCTCCCCTTTTCAGCATGCCTGGGGTATCATGCTTCTGTATGTTCATGGAAAAGTTGTTTGTTGGTTGCAAGGGTTCACAACGGCAACGACCACGGAACTGTGGTACTGAGTGGTATCTTCCCTTGCCTGTCTGTAAGAATAGGGTTGGGTGTTGTTATTTTTGTTGTAGTTCCCCAGACTGTCTGGCCGATCAGTCCCGAGTCCGATAGAGCGAAGCCGCTCCGGATGCTTGGGCCCCCGATGGGGCCAGGGAGAGATGAGATATGTCTCAGAGAGGGCAGCGGGGCAGGGGATCATCATCCCATGGGCTTGCACCCCCGGGCCAATGCCTCCAACGGTTGGATGTACAGTACTTCAATTCAGTGTTGCACATACCTGGGATAGGTGTTTAAGAAGTGTACGGTAGTGGTTTTACGGGCCCCTTGTCCTGGGCCATTAACTTTGAATGTGCCATATGTAAGGGTGTCTTGGCAGTACCAGATCCATATGGTAGCGTAGAGTTCGGGAATCTGCACTGGGAATGTGTCAATAAGTGTTATTACTTGGACGACATGATTGCTGCTGATCTGATGGTGGGGCTGCGGTCTGCTCTGTCGCGAGAGTCAGAAGTGGATAATTCAGAGAGATGCTGCCATTACTGACTATGAAAGCGCTCTCCCTACAACTAAAAGGAAGGTTAAATAGTACCTGTGTAGGGAAGTTGTACAGTAAGGTAGTGATTGAGAGAGTGAGAGCGAGAACGGGGAAATGGATAGGTGATGAGCAGGGCGGGTTTAGGAAGGGAAGAGGATGTGTAGATCAGATTTTTGCCCTGAAATGTGTTGTGGAGAAATATCTGGAGAAGCGACAACAGTTTTATGCTGCCTTTATGGACTTGGAGAAAACCTATGACAGAGTTGATAGAGAAGGTATGTGGAAAGTACTGAGAATATACGGAGTAGATGGCAAGATGGAAAGAACAGAGCGAGTTCTTTGATCTGAATGTTGGGTTAACCCTTCCCGCCCGGGCAGCATTTTAAAATGACACTGCGGCAGATGGGCAGGAGCCCGGGTGTCATTTTAAAATCCGTAAGCTTGAAAGCCTATTAAGCGTGTTTTGAAAGCTGTGCATCCGACGTATGTAAACAAAGCCTGTCTTTGCGTCACCGCACCTCCGAAAACAAAAAGAAGAGTCGGAGTTTGTTTTGTTCTGTTGTCTGCTAGAATAGATTTAGTGTTGAAAAGTGTCTGATATTGCTAACATTACATCGAAACTCTATCCACGGAAATCGTTATCACAACTGAACCAGTTGACCTAGAGAGCTCTACTCAATGCCAATCTACAGATACAAAACACACCTACGTTTAGAGATGCATGGGAATTCTCTAGCAGTAAAATAACAAAGATACGGGTACCCTATTAAAGACGTTTTTCGGCCAGATCGCCTGGATCTCAATGCTGTCATTAGGAAGGCAAGCCCAGGCGGGAAGGGTTAAAGCAAGGGTGTGTGATGTCCCCATGGTTGTTCAATATATATATGGATGGATTGATGAAAGAAATACAAGGAAGAGCAATGGATGTTGGTTTACATCTGATAAAGGAGGGAAACAAGTGGAAGTTGCCTGTACAGTACTGCTGTTTGCCGATGATACAGTTCTGGTGAGCGATAGTGAATGGGAGTTGCAGGATCTGGTAAATATGTTTGGAACAGTGTGTGATAAACGGAATCTGAAGGTAAATGCGGGGAAGAGCAAGGTTATGGTCTTTGAAAGAGGTGCAGCCACAGAGTGTGAGGTGAGGTTTAGCAGTCAGGGTATGGAGAATGTCAGCTCATTTAAGTATTTGGGCAGTGTGTTGAGTAAAGTTTGGAGTATTCACCTATTTGTAGGAGTATGGATGAAGAAGTGCGGGAGAGGGTGCAACAGGGGAAGAGGGTTGTAGGAACTCTCAAAGCAGTAACAAGAAATAGGGTGGTCAGCATGGAAATAAAGAAGTCCTTGTATGACAGTGTGGTAATCCCGACATAGACTTACAGGAGCGAAGCATGAACATTGCTGGAGAAACTCAAACCAAGAGTGAGAAGGGTTGAAATGAGTTACTTGAGAATTGTGTGCAGAGTTACATGGAGGGATAGACAAACGAATGAGGAAGTACGAGAGGTGTGGTGTGGATGTAGATGTGCTGGAAAGTGTGAAATGGTTCGGCCAGGAGGACAGACACTGGGGGATACGTATATACGGTCTTAACCGCGAACCAAGAGAGAATAATAATATGCCTGGCGGCATCTGGCAATGGTGCTTGGGAAGCGAACGAAGAAATGTGCAACAGACTACGTGATTCAAACACATACAAATTCTTCTGTTTTTCTATTTTGATAGTAGCATCCGCAACAATGACGTTCCTTAGGATTAAGGGGTATATCCTAGTATGATATTTCGTTTTTGTTTCGCGAGTTAAGCGTTTACCAGGCTCCCTGTAACCCGGACCAAGACCCTAATACTTATTAGACTCGATGTCATTGACGTAGGAACCACTAATACATACATACATAACATTTTAAGACTGAGTGCTCCACACATACATGCAGTTTCAGTCTCTTGTCCTAATGGCGGCATTCCAGGCAACCATGTTAAGGGCTGCTTCACTTGTCAAGTTTTTGGATTTGAGATCGGCATGTATAGTCCGATCCCAGGTCTTCCTCGGTCCACCCCTTGGTGCAGCTCCCTCCACAATCACAGACCTTAATTTTTTTCACCCAATTGTGTTCATCCATTCTCTCCACATGTCCATACCATCCCAGTCTACTTGCACGTATCACCTCACTAATACTCTTTATACCTAAACGTCTCCTCAACTCAACATTTGTTATTCTATCCTGTAGCCTGGCCCCACACATCCATCTCACCATTCTCATCTCATTACGTTCCATTCTGTTGACATCCTCTACTTTAACGGCCCATGTTTCTGAGGCATACGTCATTGCACTTCTAACACATGAGGCATACACCTTTCCCTTCAAGGGGAGAGGCATTCTTTTCATGGTCAGTATTGGCAGCAGTTCTCTGAACTTCCCCCAACCATATCTAATTCTAGCGACAGTGGCAGCCTCGGCCCCACCACCGGCAGAGATGGTATCTCCTAGGTAACAAAACTTGTTCACCAGCTCCAATGACTCATTTCCAAAATTCACAGCCACAGGATCATCGCTTAACACAAGCTCGCCTTTCCACACTACGCACTAAAATGTCTCTATTTCTGACTTATCCTTCGGCAGGGGTCCCTTTATTCTACTACAGCGCTTACTCCCATTGTGCACCCAGCGTCGACAGATGCTACATTGAATCGCGTTAACGCCCACACTCTTTCCGCACACTGCACATGTGTATGCACCGCTCTTTTCCACATTGCCTCGTCTCAATCTACAATGCATAACCTTGGTTTTGTTAATATGGACTCTTAAACCTTTGCTCGCCATGCCCTCTCTCCATTCTCTGAATTTGGCCTCAGCATATTGCATACTGTCAGCTATTAGGACTAAATCGTCAGCATAAAACAGTTCCAACGGGAGTCCGCCTCTAGAAACTCTAGACAGTGCCTCCAGGACCATAATAAAGAGGAGGGGGCTTAACACTGAACCCTGATGGACTCCAACACGGACTGCGAACTCATCACGCAGTACACCCTTCACCCTCACCTCACTTCGCGAATCCTCATACATCTTCATTATCACACGCACCAGCCACTCTTGCACACCAAGTTTCCTCATAGCCCACTGTACATCTCGTCAAAGGCCTTCTCCAGGTCTACAAACAAAGTAAAGATCCCTGGCATTTAGTATCTTTCCTGTATCTGCCTGACTATGAAGATAACATCAGTTGTACCTCGTCCTGGCATAAAACCAAACTGCATATCATCAATGGAGATGCTTTGCCTGATCAAACCCTCAAAGACTCTCTCACAGACCTTCATGATTTGGTCAAGCATTTTCAGGCCCCTATAATTTCCCCTATCTAGTGCATCCCCTTTTCCTTTGTATATATTTACTATTACACTTTTGAGCCAATCCTCTGGATTTTCTCATCTTTTATAATGGTGTTTATCAACTCAGTGACTAAGTTGACACCAGTCTCCCCTGAGGCTTTTATCATCTCAGCGGTCGGAGCACCCTGGAGCTTTACCGTCCTTAAATTATTGATTGCGTCGCTCACTACAGCTGGTGCTATCAAAGGAGGGGGTCCAGATATCGGTTTTTCGATACTAAGCTGTTCCTTATCCCATTCAAACTCTACATTTAACAGTCGTTCAATACATGTAATTTAATAAATCGGTTGTTACTAGTTAGTTATCTAACATTTTACTGTGAAAAAGTAGACAAAGTTTCGATCACACTTACCAAGTTACTGTTACCCAAGGGCACGGATCAAGGAGACCAGAGTGTTAGCGTGTCCAGCTCCGTCAACATCTGCGTCAATACTAATAATTTGAACTTCGCTGTTGTCTTCTGTATTCAAATTTAGATTATTTATTTTTATATATATTTGTTTTGTGAACTTGAAAATGATATGCAGTAGATGAAAGTGCAATTAATTTGACTGATGAAATTTCGAACTGATAAGTTATAAGTATGGAGGATGAAGTGCAGGTGAGGGTGCTACAGAGGAAGAGGGTAGTACAAAGGAGTACAAAGGAAATCAAGCAACAATAGGTCTGGTGACCCTTCTAGGCTGCTTGTCCTCCAAAACACTGAGGATCAATTGTCCAAACAGTGGTTTAGAGTGGGTAAGGGAACATTGGAAAGGGAACTACGGCCCTGGAGCTAATGTCCGTGGCAGGATTAGGAAGTTAGTAGGGGACAGATGGGTTGGTAACTGAGGGGGGATAAAATAAAGTTATTCATTTACAAACGAAGTCAGTCGCGGGTTTGATGCAAGATATTTGTCTAGGCGTAAGTTTAAATGAATCAACGGTGCTGCAGTCTACAGTATAACGTCTCGGGGAAGCCCATTCCACAAGTTGACAACTCGATTGAAGAAGAAATTCTTAGATTCGTGCGAGTTAAAATATTTACCGATAATTTTGCAACCGTTTCCCCGCATGTAATTAGATTGGTCGATAGTGAAGTACTTACAACAGTTCATATTGTCGATGCCTTTGATGATTTTGAACACTTGAATTAAGTCGCCTCTTAATCTGCGCTGGGTTAAAGGAAATAGATTTAATTCTCTAAGATGCTCCTCGTATGGTTTGTTCTTTAGGCTAGGTATCATTTTGGTAACTCTACGTTGAACTCGTTCTAGCTTGTCTTTTTGGTAATAAGGGCACCAGGATTGAATGCAGTATTCCAGAAGAGGGCGGACTAAGGTATTGTAAAGGGTTAGGATAACTTCTGTAGATTTATGCTCAAATGACCTGCCTATAAAGCCAATTATTTTGTTTGCTTTCTTAACAACTTCTGAACATTGTTGACTCGGTTTTAGGTTACTCGATATTGTTACTCCCAGATCGGATTCTCTGTTTACATTCTTAAGCTGAGTGCCATTCATCGAATAGTTTGCTTTCTCATTTTGGTATCCGATATGTAGTACTTTACATTTGCATTAAAACACATTTGCCAAATTTGTGCCCAACGTGACAACTTATCTAGGCTGTGTTGCATATCGTCAACTTGTTCTTTTGAGAGTATGCTATTTGCAATTTTTGTATCGTCAGCAAATTTTGAGATTGTACAGGTGAGACCCTCATCTGTGTTGTTGATGTAAATTAGAAAGATAATTGGTCCTAGTACTGATCCCTGGGGTACCCCGCTACTTACATTGGTCCATTTAGATGCCTTACCGTTTATGACTACTCTTTGCTCTCTGTCGCGGAGCCAATTTTCTATCCATTTCAACACACCGTCTTGTATTCCATGCACTTTTAGTTTTAGTAGTAAATGTTTGTGGGGAACTTTGTCAAAGGCCTTTTGAAAATCAAGGTACTTAATATCTACAGCTTTACTCTCATCATAGAGGTTGAGGATATCGTGGTAGAAGTCTAAGAGGTTTGTTAAATAGGAACGTTTGCTACGAAAGCCGTGTTGAGTATCTTTAACCCTCCTGGCCCGGTTGTCATTTTAAAATGACACCACGAATTAAGGGCCGGTGCCCGGGTGTCATTTTAAAATCTGTAAGCTTGAAAGCCTATTCAGCTTGGTCTGAACGCCGTGCGTCCGACGCATGTAAACAAAGCCGATCGTTACGTCACCGCACCTCCGAAAACAAGAAAGAGAAGACTCGTTTGTTATTGTATGTCTGTATGTCGTTGTTTCAGTAGTGAAAAGATCGTCATATTGCTAACATCGCCTGCAAGTGCTCTCCACTGAAATCGTCATCACAACTGAACCAGTTGACATAGAGAGCTCTACTCAACGCCAGTCTACATATTGGAAACCGCACTACATTTATAGATGCGTGGGAAATTTCTAGCAGTTAAACTAAACAAAAATACGGTAGCCTAGGCCTAGACGTTTTTCGGCCAGATCGCCCGGGTAGCCCACACTGTCATTTTGAGAGCCTGCCCGGGCCAGGAGGGTTAAGTATATTATTTTCCTCTAAGTGATTTACGAGTCTGTCTCTTATGAGCGTTTCTAGCATTTTACATACAACTGAGGTTAAGCTAATTGGACGATAGTTACTGGGTAGGGATTTTCTGCCTTTTTAAAAAATTGGTGTTAGGTTTAGCTTCCACTGATCAGGCATAGTTCCAGACTGCAAGGATTTATTGAATAGCAATGTCAGTGGTTTGGAGAGCTCATCCTTAGCTTCCTTTAGAACTCTAGGTGAGATTGTATCAGGTCCGGGCGTTTTATTTACCTTGAGTTTATCTAAACATATCAATACTTCTCTCTCTGTAATGGTGATATTGCTTAGAACATCAGCATTATCTATCTGAATCGGCGATGCTGTAGGGATATCAATGAGGTTTTCTGTTGTAAAAGCTGATGCAAAGAAGGTATTGAGGGCATTACTCATTTGTACTTCGTCTTTGGTATATTCTCCATTTTCATCGACTAACGGTCCTACAGTTGTTGATGTTGTTGTTGTTCTCTAAGCTGCCTGGCCGAACAGCCCCGAGTCCCTGAGGAAGGCCATGGCCACGATCAGGCTTTCCCACAGAGCTCTCATTGAGTGTAGATTGTGTTGTTGGCGTAAGTGGTTGTGTGAAATGCAGTCTTCTATGATGTGTTTGATGGTATACGGTGCTGTGTTACATCCTGGGCAGGTGTCGACGACGGAATCATCCAGTCTCTTCTGATAGCTCAGAAGAGCCGGATGGTGTCCGCATCTCAGCCTGGCCAGGTGGACTCTGTCCTCGCGAGGAAGAGAGGATTCGGAAGGATGGATTTCGGGAGGTCGTGCTTGCAGCTGCGTGTTGTCTATGAGCGAGTGGATGGATCAGCGAGAAATATGAGTATGGATGCACTTCTGGAAGTTGGTTGGGGGTGGGCAAGGAGGGAGAGAGGACAGTATTAATTTTGTGTGTGATACCGTGTGCTGGGTGTTGTTTTGATATTTCTTGGTGTCTGTGGGTGTGTTGCCATGTAGAGTAGTGGGTGGTTTTGGTTCGTAGAGGCTGCTGCCAGAAATTGGGTGCCTCTCATGTCCAGATGGTCTTTGACTTTGAGGATTTTGGTTTCTTGATGTAGATGATCTGTGGGTGTAGTAGCTGTGCAGCCTGTAATGATTTTTAGGGCTTTGTTTTGAATAGTCTGTAAGGTCTTGAGATGTGTTTCAGCTAGGTTAGAAGCCCAGGCTGGGCTTGCATTATTCCATCACTGATCTTATGTATTGTTTATAAACTGTGGTGGTGGTTTCTTTGTTGTGTCCCAATTTTGTGTGAGCAAGTGACCTGAGGGCGTTAAGTCTGGGTGTCAGTTTCTTTTTCGTGTTTGTGATGTGCTGTTTGAATGTCATATGAGTATCATATGTTACTCCTAGGAGTTGAAGTAACTACTCTCTTCTTTCTGATATAACTATAGAATTCTTTTGGGTTTGTTTTACTTTGATTCGCAACATGTAACTCCAGGGTCTTTTTACTTTGCTTAATTAACTTTTTGGCTTTGCGTCGTAGTTCTACAAATTTCACCCGTTCTTCGAAATTTTGTGAGGATTTTAATCTATCATTAGCAAACTTTTTAGCAAGCAGACAGTTTGAAATATCTTTATTCCACCATTTGAGCTTATCATTATGGCCTGTATGCTGTATTTTCGATGGTATGCATTCTTGCACTGCTTTTAGGTAAGTGTTTGCAAATGATTCCCAAGATGTATTTATGTCGTTATTGTTAATTAAAAAGCTCCAGTCAGTTTCTTTAAACATTACTTTAAGTTTACGAAAGTTTGCTTGCTTGAAATTTGGGACTTTCTCGATGCTGCTATTTGGTTCGTTACGAGTAAACTTTAAACTGAAAGTTATCGTACGATGGTCGCTGTTACTGAATTCATCACCGACATTCAAATTCTCTATCAATTCTTCTTTTGTTGAAAGTACAAGGTCAAGGACATTATTTCCACGGGTTGGAGATCTAACAAATTGATATAGCGAACTCTCTTGCAAGTTTGCATACAGGTCTTGTCCAGAGTGTGAAGTAATACTATCTCCCCACTTGGTCACAGGTAAATTGAAGTCGCCAAAAATGACGGTAACATGCGAGTTACTTAAGTCTGCAATTTGCTCATAAATTTCTCGGTCAGTTTGCACTGGTTGGGCTGGAGGTCTGTATATTAGTGCAAGTATTATTTTTGTACCTTTATTATTCTTTATTAGCACAAAAGATGTGTCGACGTTCACAATTTGAGGTTTTGACAAGAGGGTCGGGTTAAGACTTTCTTTGATAAAAAATAAAACTCCACTTCCATTTATATTAATTCGGCTTTTCTCAAACATTACATAACCGGGAAGTGAATACTCTTCTAAAAAGTCTCTGTCTTCTGTATTGAGCCAAGATTCTGTTATGCCAATAACATCATAATTATCCGTAAGCACTAGTTCCTCTAAATCTGAAAATGTATTGCGTATGCTAAGAGCGTTTGCATAGAAAACATTCAAAGTTTTGGATTTGGAATTCACGGAATTCGTCCCTTTAGTCAAATTATTGGTTCTGCTCGGATCTACATTTATGTACCTGTCTGCCCTCAGTCCTCGATCCTCGTTCCTGGTTGTCCTCGGTCCTCGGTGTCCTCGGTCCTCGGTGTCCTCGGTCCTCGGTGTCCTCGGTCCTCGGTGTCCTCGGTTCTCCGTGTCCTCGATCATTGTTACTAGTGGTCCTCGGTCCTCGATCATTGTCTCTGGTGGTCCTCCGTTCTCGCTGTCCTCGATCGTCGTCCCTGGTAGTTCTCGGTCCTCGATCGTCGCCCCTGTTCGTCAGCGGTCCTCAATCCTTGTCCCTGGTGGTCCTCGGGCCTCGAACCTCGTCCCTGGTGGTCCTTGGTTGGCTCTGCTTTTTCTCCGAAAATTCTTTACTGTGTCGTGAAGCAGGCAGCCAAATCTTGCTGCTCCCACCTGGTTCAGATGGACTCCATCCGCTACAAACAGATGATCTTCATGGTAGAAGTCATTCCAGGTGTTGATGAATCCAACGTTTTCTTCCCTGCAGAGGTTAGCCAGACGACGATTTACGCTAGTGGCTATATTGAAGAATCGGCTCTCCACACCGATCCTGGGGACGATCCCTGATATGATTACTCTGCCTGACTTTTCATTATACTTCTGAATCAGCTTCCGGTACTTGAGCATGAGCTCCTCCGATCGAGTCCGCTGCACGTCATTAGATCCAACATGAGTGATGTACATTGTGCGTGAGGGGGCTGACTTCGAAAGTTCGTTGACTGCAGCTGCAACGTCGTCCACACCGCCACCCGTGATACAAAAGCGCTTCGTGGTCCTGGGTGCCCTGGCACAGAACTCCATAAGTTGTCCACGAACCATGGAATCTCCTACGAGCCGAATTTCTTCTATTTCTTCTTCGTCTTCTAAGTCCGCAAGAATCTGGTAACGGTTCTGGCACATGGTTTCGGTGATGATCCTCCTTGTGATGGTGCGAACGTTGTTTCGGAAGTTGTCCTGAGATGGAGCGGAGTCATTATTTTCCTGACGTGGTGCATGTACTGAAGCAGGTACCGCTCTATCAGGCGTTGGGCTGTTGGAAGATGCCGCAGTGGTAGTAATGGCTTCATTTGATGATACTCCTACGTTGAGCGTCGCAAATTCTTGGAGTGTTTCCAGCTTCTTGGTGAGGGCGTTAATCTTGATTTTAGCTTCATCCAGTTTAGCTGCCAAATCTTCTCGGAGCTGGCAGAATCGGCAGACATGAACATCGGGGCAGGCAAACATGGTAGGGCCAAACCTACTGGAACAGTTTGTGCAGGCGCGAGACATGGTGACAATAACAAAACTTCAAATTACTTCACTCTAAGTCACTTCTAAGCACTTGTCTCACTTCAGAACACTTTATTCACTTCACACACTTCAGATCACTTTACTCACTGTAAATAACTTCACTCACTTTAAATCACTTCACGTCACTTCTAATACAATTTAAGCCTGAAATATTTACTTTTACATCAAGTCAATAATACACTTTAAAACACTTCTCACTTTAAAAACACTTCACTCACTTCAGGTCGCTTCACTTACTTAAATAGGCCTAACCGAAAACAAAAATGTTGAAATACGCACAAATAGGTTATCGGCAGTGATAGCCTAGCCGAAAAAAAAAAAAAAAAAAAAAAAAAAAAAAACACAGTGATTGCCGAACCGAAAACAATTTTGTTTTTATTTAAACAGAAATAGGCCACCAGGGGCGATAGCCTAGCCTAACCGAAAACAATAATTATGAAATACCGGTAAGCAGAAATAGGCCACCAGCGGTGATAGCCTAACCGAAAATTATAAAAATTGAAATACGCAGAAATAGTCCACCAGGAGTGATAGTCTAGCCTAACCGAAAACAAAAATAACCGAAAACAAAAATTATATAATACGCAGAAATAGGCTACCAGGGGTGATAACCTACCTAAAAAACAAAACAAATATATATATAATAGAATGTGTAACTAAATATACAATTCACCAAATAGAGATTATATAAAAATAAAGTGTAACTGCACACAAGGGGTTAATATACTGTATCAACAGATAGCGCTGGTGTGACTGTAAGCTAGTCAAGCAGGATTTTATTTAGATAAACAAAGTTATCAGTCAAAGGTTTCTACAAGATCATGCAAGCAACAACTAAAATTACAGATATACAGTATATAACTACAGTAGGATACTGAATACGATAACTACTAGCGTTAATAATAAAATACAAAGCTAGGTCGATTAGAGGTGCGCTGTCGTCTGCTACAAGCTAGGAAAACAAATGTAAACAACAATGTTTATCAGTCAGAAAAGCAATAAAATAACATGCGCGGCAACTACAGAACTATGTGAAGTTAAACAAGCACTTAACTACTGTTCATGCAATGAATAAAGGGAATAGGGTTATGAAATACTCAAATTATGATCGAGTTATCTCAGTGGTGATGCGGGGCTGTTGACGGTAGGAGATCCGGCGTGTGTGTGAGATCCGGCGTGTGTGTAGTAGGAACGCTAAAAGCAGTGACAAGGAATAGGGTGGTCGGAGTGGATGTAAAGAAGTCATTGCATGATAGTGTGGTAATCCCGACATTGACGTATGGGAGAGAAACATGGACATTGTTAGAGAGGCATCAATCAAGAGTGAAAGGGGTGGAAATTTGTCACTTGAGAAGTGCATGTGAAATAACATGGAGGGATAGACAGACGAATGAGGAAGTATGAGAGCAGTGGGGTGTGGATGTAGATATGCTGGAAAGTGTGAAAAGTAACACCTTGAGATGGTTCAGCCTGGTGGAATGATGGGAAGCGTGAGAATGACTAAGAGAGTGTATGAGAGGGAGGTGGAAGGACAGAGAGGGAGAAGCAGACAGAGTGAGGTGGAATGATGGAGTTGAGAGGTATATGAATGAAAGAGGTGTTGGTTGGTTGGGCGTCGGCTAACAGGGGACAGAGGTGCATGGGAGAGATTCATGGCCACCCCTTCGGTGATCATGGCATCTGGCAATAGATAGATAGACTTAGATTTTATCAATAAATACAAACGGTAACGGAGGAGAGATTATAAATATTTTTGTTTTTTATTCATGAACCTCATGGCACTCCCCCTCTGGTTGTCATCCAGGACGGACCGCCCCCACTCCCCCCCCCTTAGTATGCCACTGTATATGGTACCGCTATTTGGGCAGTTAGGTTAGCATGTGCAGTTGGACTAGCAACCCTTCCCCAAAACCAAGCTAGAGAATCTAATGAATTGCCTGGCCATATGGAGGCAATTCACTCCTGGTCATCACCTCGGGGATCTAAGGCAGCTTTTCAATAGATACATAGATGGTATTCATAATCATGTGTGCAAACAACATTTTTGGATTTGCATCCAAGAATCAAGAAGAAAGGAAAAGCTTGATAGGAAAGAAAGCATAATAAGAGGTATCGATGCAAATCCAAAAATATTATTTGCACACATGAGGAAAACAATAATAAACATTCTGAGATAGGTCCATTTAAATTTCAATGAAATTGAACCTGGGACCATTCAATTGTGAGCCAAACGCACTACTGTTGTGCTACAGGTCACCCGGATAAGATAGGGGGAGTTGAAAATGACTTGGCTGACTCTTTCTCTTTCTCTCTGTAGGTGAAGGTGCAGGTTTCACAATAGTGTTGGGTGCCTTTGACCGGACCAGACCGATGGTGGCTGCTGCTGCTGTAGGATTAGGACAGCGCACCCTGGATGAAGCCACCAAGTATAGCCTGGAGAGGAAGACTTTCGGCACCAGCATCGCAAATCACCAGGTCTGGCAGGAAAAAAATATCTAAAAGATGCTGTTTTTCTGTACCATCCTATTTATCCACTTGTCATAATTAGAGATTCTATAGTAAGACATTTTTTTTTTCATTAATTATCAAACAACAGCAATATTTAAATTTTGATTACACTATACAGGTATAGAATTTAGGTCTAAAAAACAAAATATATATCCTATACACTACAGGCTGCATCATTCTTTCTATCAACAAACCATTAATTACATACTCTCTATCTCTACTGATCCATCTACAACCATATAACCATCCACATCTCTCTCTACCCCCAATACATACACATACACATACATAAGGTGCACTCCCCGTATCCGCGCCGAAGTCGTACTGCGCATTTTCCGCGGATACGCGATATCGCAGATACGTGAGCAGTGTTTACCATAGGTTTCAATGGGAAATAGACTTAGGTCGTACCAAGCTCACCCATCTTGGACCCTCAAATACACTATTTTGACCTACCAAATGACATTAACCCTTTCACGCATTTATGACGCAGAGGTTGCCAGATTAGCAATAAGAAATAGAGTTCTCTCACTCTTATAATTACCTCTCCAAAATTAGTTTTCTGCCCACAGCTAACTCAAAGACAACTGCAGAGGTTGAAGTAACTAAACTAAAGGTTTCTAAATACCCCTGATGGTAACAAAGGCTTTAAAGTATCCCCAATAGGCTCAAAATCGCGTCATATGTCGGAGAGGGTTAATATGTGCCCAATGATTAAAGGATACTCACTTTGATCCACAAAGACTGTTCCACTGCTCCACTAAGCTCCAGGTACAGTCCAAAGCAGTGGACATAAAGTACAGTCCAAAGGTAAACCCAGGTGTCACTAGTGCCATATCATCATCCCCTCCCCTATGAACCATTCTTAGAACCCATTTAAGAACCACTTATAACACATTAAGCAAGATTATCTGCACTTTTATGTAAACATAATATTAAAATTTATTTTCTTCACTTTATTCTCAACCATTCTTAGAACCACTTAGAACACATTAAGCCAGATAAATATGAGAAGGAAAAGAAAAGGACATGAAATAGAGTTCAGTAGCACTAAGTTTGTCTCTCTTATCCAACACACTTTATCTGCCTTATGTGAGAGGGATCTGGCTTGTGTGAGAGGGATTTGCCTTGTGTTAAAGGGATCTGCCTTGTATTACAGTGAACCCTCAAAGTACGTGCAATCTATCTACGCGTAATCAAAGCTACGCTTGAACCACAATTGAGGCAACAAATCGAAAAATACGCTCAATTATTCAAATGTACGCCCCGAGCGAACGAGCAGGACTCGATTCGTATATGTTGGAGAGTTTCGGGCGGCCATATTGGCGTGACGCCGGGCTCTCCAACGTCGTCACCATTGACTGTGGAGAGAGACACATCTCCCATACCAAACTATTATGTATCTATAAAGCTCAACAGGATATTATAAATATATTAAAAGACTGTTCTTCATTTTTCATTGCATGTATCATTTATTGAGCAAACACAATCGGAAATGGAAAATCTGTTTATGTTCAGGAGTTGGAGGCGAGATTGTTTACACTTCTCGAAAGTCGCTTCAAAGCTTACTGCTCTCCCCTGGCTAAATTATGTGAAGCCAAATCCTTAATATGTATATGAGCTATTGAACTATCTCACTTGACTTGTAGGCTATATGAAACATATTATACAGGGTATATTACTTTTCGACTCAAAACTTTACCAGTAGGCCTAGGCGGCTAGGCCTGTTATTTCCATCGATCCGTTTCGGAACTTTCAGGTGCAGCGCTATCGATCGATGGCGCAGATCTATAACATCGGCATTGCTCAACCACTACCAATGTGAGTTAATTTACGTTTGTGTCTTATTTTTATACATTGAATGTATTTTGTGTGGTGAGGTGAAGCTGAACGGTCAGGCTATGGAGATCGTCAGCTCTTTTAAGTATCTGGGCAGTGTGTTGAGTAAAGATGGGACTATGGATGAAGAAGTGCGGGAGTGGGTACAACAGGGGAAGAGGGTTGTAGGAATGCTGAAAGCAGTAACAAATGTGACGTTAACCACTCCCTTAGAACCGCATGGCTTGTCCTACGGTGACTCGCTAGGATCGCCAGGGCAGTGGATGTGGCTACAGTTCATGTATTATTGTGTGCTTTATTTCATATGAAAGCTCGTGTCATGGGCAGTCCAGAAAAGCTCTTTGTTTTTGCCCATGTCAAGGCTTTATATATTTAATTGCAAAGTATATGTTTTATCATTAACCCGGGAGCTGCGGGGAGACTCTTAAGAGTTCCCCCGGCGGACTGCGGGGAGACTCTTAAGAGCAGAGCTTTTGAACGCGTACCAAAACCGCGCGTTTATAGCCAGGCGGCTGAAAATTGGTGTGGGTATAGTACTACATGTCAACTCTCGACACCACCCCGCCAAACGCTCGCCCCGCACTCGTGCAAGCACTACCGTGCCAGTAACCACGCACTAGTCATGGAGCCCACACGTCCCTCACGCTCGCTCCCTGATGACACAACCAGCCCTCCTTCTGGTGGTGTTAGCCGCCGTGGAAGGCAGAGGGTGGCTGCTAAAGACCCTAGCTACCAGTACGACACGCCCTACAGCTCGGAGGACGAAACACCTGCACCCAAAGCACGAAAAACACGTGCAAGCACGAAAAAGGTACAGAGGTCATTGGTGTTTCGGGACACTGCCACCACGACCCAGGCCACTGCAACAACCACTACCACCACCACTGCCACCACTGCCACCCCTGCCACCGGTACCAGCGACGCAGGAGGCCGCCCTAGGGCTGCAGAACCTGCGGGGGCAGGAAAAATTAAAGGCACGGGCGTAGGGAAGAGAACCCGTACGCCAGCCACAGTGCCCCTACCACCACCACCACCACCACCAGCCGCCCCTGGCCCAGCTCCCCCTGCCGCCCCTGCTGCCCCTGCCGCCCCTGCTGCCCCTGCCGCCCCTGCTGCCCCTGCCGCCCCTGCTGCCCCTGCCCCTGCCCAAGGAAAAGGGAAGGGGAAGGGGAAAGGGAAAGGGAGAGGGAAAGTGACTGCTGGCCCTGCTGGCCCTGGTGTCCCTGCCGGCTCTGCTGCCCCTGCTGCCCCTGCTGCCCCTGCTGCCCCTGCCGCCCCTGCCCAAGGAACAGAGAGAAGGGCGACAGGCACCACCATCATCTTGCCATCAAGGCCACGCACCACTGCTGCCCCTGCCGCCGCCCCTGCCGCTGCCCCTGCCACAGCCTCTGCTGTCCCTGTCCATAAGACTCCCGCATGTGCAAAAGTGACCCGGAAAACTCTGACACCATCAAAGTATGCCGCCCTGCTGTTTGATGGTGATTCGCAGGACATTGGCAGCCCGGGTTTCGACGACGAAGCCCTAGCACGGGACCAAGGGTGGGGGGATTTGGGAGTGGACAGTGGGAGTGAGTCCGACATCGGTGACGAGAATGAGGAAGGGCATCGTCTGTCAAGTGAAGAGGAGGGTGATGATGATGCAGTGCTGTATCGCGACCATGGAAGCGATATTTCAGACGATGAAGGCGACGCAGACGACATTCCGATCCCTGGGCTGCCTTCGTTCGATTGGTCTGACGGGGTCAATTTTGTACCTGACGTGCCCCAGTTCAATCCTGGGACGTCAGGAACAACTGACGACTGGCCCTGTGACGATCAAGCGAACGAAAGCGATTTCTTCCTCGCTTTTTTCGATATGGAGGTAATGACGTACATCGTTGCCCAAACAAACGCCTACTACAGGTGGGTGTTTGGCAGATTGGACGTCCTTTCTCCAAAAGCGAGAATACGAGGCTGGGTGGATACGACTGTGGAAGAATTTATGACGTCACCATGCTTGGTGACGTCATGGTTGGTTGGCCTCTTTGGGATTGGCTGGAGGACTTGTTACCGCTTTGCCTACGCGGTGCGAGCTAGGGCTAGTATATATACAGCTCTCTTGCCACTCTCTCTCTCAGATCTGGTTTCTAGAACGCATCCCTCTTATCCCTTTGATATCTGTCCCCCTCTCCGCACCTGAGAACCTTTTCCTCTGCCTATCTCTCTCATTTTCCATATCTTTCACCACCTTTTATTAATATTATACCCCCTCTGGCTAACTCTGCATAATCAGCTTCATGCTGGCCAGTTGTATTGTGCATTAAGGTCTTATATAACCCATGTATGTTTAGTTGTTAAGATAAGTTGATCACAAAGCATTGGTTGGCATTCACATTGTTCAGTACTGCTTCCTATAATTATTAGTGTTCTGCTGGATTAGTTAATGCTAGACTAGGAGTCTGATATTATAAGGTATTGTTTCCGATGGGTGCTGGCTTTAGTTAAAAGCTGCACGACATACCTGAGAACTGGAGTTGATTAGGTAAATTCTAGTCTGTGTGCCATTGAGAGTAGAGCATGCACGAATGAGGGCTTTTTGCCTATACCATTCTGCACTGTTCTAAGCTCGGTTGTTTGTCTTTGAGGTACGCAAGGAGAACGCTTAATACTTCGGTAATAAGGTTTCTCAAGAGAGCTACCCTTCACTATAACGTAATACTTGACGCACAGACTTGAGATTTGCACTAGGCTATGCGGCATGCCATGCGCACCAGTATCTCGTATCATTGACTCTAGCTAGACTTTATCAGCTATTGTAGACATTAAGTATATTAAACCAATTACTCTTATTATGCATACCCGTTTATGATTACACAAGCATTTCGCAGCCTAGTTTGATGTATTGAGACACAAACGACTTAGGCTCTTTTTGTTGATAGGAATACTGCATTGTCTTGGCGATTATTATTATTGTTGTAGCGGTTAGGATATTCTTGGCTCCGACTGCATTATATATCCTGCCTTTTTGTGTGCATAGCCTGCACGAGCATTATTCCGCTGCCTGCCTTTTTGGGTTCCATTTCCGATTCGAGCATCTTGATAGCATCTAACATTTAAAGAAGATTCCTTGTTGGTGTTGAAGGACTTTAGTGCACTTTCTTTCATGCAAGAGTGCCTGTCATTTATTGATTAAAGTAACGTAAGCTGTAACTTCCCTTACCACCTTACTTTGCATACCATAACCAAGCACCTTCGGTTATAGGTAGTAATAGGCTGTTTTCACATAACATTAAGCCTAGAGTAGACGCACATTTATTGAGAGTTTGATAACCTATTATTGCATATAGAACTCTGGAGAGTATTTGTGTTCTTTGTTCACTGGGAATATACATCAGAGGTTGGATCTAGCGCTTTCCGTTGTAATATTTATGCCATTACTAGTCCAATGAATAAGAGCCCTGATATATTTAAACCTCAGTCGTAACAAATGGCGACCTTACCTAGGATTTGGTGAACCTACATTTATTAGCAGGGAACATTTGTTGTTTTGGGGAATATTTTGCGGGAATCAGCAAGAATATTTTTTTTATTGCAACATAGTATAGCCCTTGAGTATTTCCGAGAATTTTTGTGTGTATATTGAGGTATAAGAGTTTGGGGTGCTTCTTTTCTGAATATTGAGGTGAGAAATTTTTGTGAGCATCATGTCTTATACCGGATCAGAGGAGAATGGAGCAGTGGCGTCACCAGGGGTAAATTTTTTTGGGGGCTGTAGCCCTGGCATAGATAGGTGGGTGGGTGGCGAGCGAAGCGAGCCTGAGCAGCTGGGCAGTTTCTGGGGCCTTTTTGAGGCCTAAAAATGTGTATAAGTAAGAAACATATGACACATAAATATTGATGAGCCTGATACCAGGCATCAGTCAGTAAGTTACAAGGCCAATGGTAATTGTAGGGTATAAAGCCTATGTGCAGAGAATAGTTTTTTCTTCATATACTATCATACTATAGTCCATTCATTATAGGTAGGCCAGAAATTGTGATCCCTAACCTTTGTAATTCGCTAAATGGCTAGAGCAAATGGGTTGTAAATGTCCATACTTATTGCCTGGCTGACCCTTCCCAAAGGTAGACATATTAGCTTGATTACTCCAGTCTTTCCTTAGGTATAGAGGTAAGTGGTCTAGATGTTTCGCCTACTTATAATGAATATACTATAGTTTGTAACGATTTCTTAGCATATTAAATTGGATAATTTGAAGAACTTATTATTGTACCATTATATAGATTTAATTGGCAAGATTTTTCTTCCATTACTGTGATAGAAAACAAAACAGTTCACTTAAAACAAAAAAGTCTAATTTATTAACTCCAAATCATAAAGCAATTACTTTAGATAAGCCTATTGTTAAATACAAGATTACAAACAATTGTTATTCTATAAAACTGATATCCTTTCAAAGTTTCATATAGTGACATGGCCTAATGGTATGTGGATATGTGTCTTTTATTTCACAATTTCACTTTTCAATCAATGTAAACGTTTTATGATTAATTATGATTAGTTGTTGTTGTTGTTGTTCCCTAAGCTGCCTGGCCGAACAGCCCCGAGTCCCTGAGAAAGGCCATGGCCACGATCGGGCTTTCCCACAGAGCTCTCATTGAGTGTAGATTGTGTTGTTGGCGTAAGTGGGTGTGTGAAATGCAGTCTTCTATGATGTGTTTAATGGTATGGGGTGCTGTGTTACATCCCGGGCAGGCGTCGACAACGGAGTCATCCAGTCTCTTCTGATAGCTCAGGAGAGCTGGATGGTGTCCGCATCTCAGCCTGGCCAGGTGGACTCTGTCCTCGCGAGGAAGGGAGGATCGGAAGGATGGATTTCGGGAGGTCGTGCATGCAGCTGTGTGTTTTCTGTGAGTGAGTGGATGGATCGGTGAGAGATATGAGTATGGATGTGCTTCTGGAAGTTGGTTCGGGGTGGGCAGGGAGGGAGAGAGGACAATAATTGTGTGTGATACCGTGTGCTGGGTGTTGTTTGATATTTCTTGGTGTCTGTGGTGTGTGTTGCCATGTAGTTTAGTGGGTGGTCTTGGTTCGTGGAGGCTGCTGCCAGGAATTGAGTACCTCTCATGTCCAGATGGTCTTTGACTTTGAGGATTTTGGTTTCTTGATGTAGGTGATCTGTGGGTGCAGTAGCTGTGCAGCCTGTAATGATCTTCAGGGCTTTGTTTTGAATAGTCTGTAAGGTCTTATGATGTGTTTCAGCTAGGTTAGAAGCCCAGGCTGGGCTTGCGTTATTCCATCACTGATCTTATGTATTGTTTATATACTTTGGTGGTAGATTCTTTGTTGAGTCCTAATTTTGTGTGAGCATGTGACCTGAGGTTGGTAAGTCTGGGTGTCAGTTCTTTTTAATGTTTGTGGTGTGCTGTTTGAATGTCATATGAGTATCATATGTTACTCCTAGGATTTTGGGTGTGTGTGTATGTGTTAGGGGTGTGTTGTTTATGGTGAGTTGAGGGATGTATTCGTGTTCTCCTGTCCAACTTGTGAGCAGGGTTGCGGTGGATTTGGCTGGGGCTAGATTAAGTCTGTTTGTAGTGCACCAGCCATGTAGTGTGTTGAGATAGGGTTGAAGGAGATCTGTTGCTCTTTTTGGGTCATGGTGTGTGCATGTGAGTGTTATGTCATCTGCATAGGAGGATAAGTTTATTTGGGGCGTATTGGGTGTAGTTATATAGGGCATGAACAGATTGAAGAGTGCAGGGCGATAGGACGGATCCTTGTGGGACTCCGTTTGGAAAGTTTCTGATTTTAGATGACTGACCGGCAAAAGATACGTGTGCACATCTGCCTGCTAGGGAGTTGGCCAGCCACCGTTTTGTGTTGTTGTGCATGTTTGTGTTGTAGATTTTGTTTGTTAGGTTGTGGCGGGGGATGGCATCGAAGGCTTTACTAATGTCGAGTGTGGCTAATAGTGATCTGTGTGGTGGTCTAGCTGAATTGATGCCGTCGAAAGCTCTTTGTGTAAGGTCTGTGAGAAGAGTGTTTGTGGAGTGCAGTGGCCTAAAGCCATGTTGTGTTTGAGCTAGGGGTAGGTCAGGTGTAATTAGTGGGTTAATACTAGGCACACAAAGTGGATGTTCACTACTGGGCTAAACATGTTATAGCAAAAATATGTTGTTAATTGTCATTCTCCATGTTCATTACTGGGCTAATAACATGTGAATGCATAGGTTATGTAAATTAGCATGGGAAAAGGAAAGTGTACCAGAGGAGGAGGAAGCAGTGATAGTACCCTTGTACAAAGGGAAGGGTAGTAGAAGAGTGTAAGAATTATAGGGAATTAACTTGCTTGGCATACTGGAAAGGTACACGCAAGAGTAGTAATAGAGAGGCTACAGAAGATAACGGATGACAAAATAGGCGAGGAACAGGGAGGTTTCAGAAAGGGCAGGTGCTGCGTTGACCAGATAGCCTCAATGCGATTGTTGGTAGAGAAGTATCTGGCCAAGAACAGAAAACTCTATGCAGCATTCATGGATTTGGAAAAAGCCTACGACAAAGTAGACTGGGAGGGTCTGTGGGATGTGTTAACAGTATATGGTGTGGGAGGAAAGTTGCTAATGTCAGTAAAATCTGTTTATAGGAATGCAATGGCAAATGTGCAGGTAGGGGATAAGTTAAGTGAAAGTTTTGAGGTCAATGTAGGTGTAAGCCTTCCTGAAAGATCGGAGACAGAGGGTATTGGTGAATGGAATAGGCTCGGGGTGGAGGGAAATTACAAGTGGGGTACCTCAGGGATCTGTGTTGGGACCATTGCTGTTCGTTATATTTATCAACGACTTGCCTGAAGTTATAACTAATGGAAGTGAGGTATACCTGTATGCGGATGACACTAAACTGTATAGAAGAGTGAGGAGTAAGGAAGATATGGGTTTGCTTCAAGGAGATGTGGAGGGCATGAAGGGATGGTCTGAGCATTGGTTAATGCCTTTTCATCCAAAAAAATGCAAGTACATGCGGATTGGGACCAGCAAGATAGACAAGGTAGGATACAGTATGTATGAAGCGATGGAGGAAGTGAGTGCAGAAAAGGATATAGGAGTAGTGATAGATAATAAGTTAAATTTCTCAGAACATTTAGCGGAAAAGATAAACAAAGCCAATAGAATTGTAGGGCTGATAAGGAGGACATTTGTGTCACTTGACGAAGAAATCTTCAGGAATCTATATACAGCGCTGGTTAGGCCACACCTGGAATATGCAAACCAGGTGTGGGCTCCATATATGGTAAAGGATATAGAAGCAGTGGAGAAAGTGCAGAGAAGAGCTAGCAAGCTGGTACCAACGTTGAAGAACGCGGGTTATGAGCAGAGGTTGAGGACACTGGGACTTCCGACACTGGCATATAGGAGAAAGAGAGGGGATATGATAGAGACTTTTAAGATAGTGTCAGGAAAGTACGATGAGGATGTGTGTGAAGGTATCTTCTTGATGCGGGAGGGAACAAGAACGAGAGGACACTCTAAGAAAATTTACAAAGAAAGAAATAGGCTTGAGAAGGCGAAGAACTCATTTTGTGATAGAGTGGTAAATGAGTGGAACGCACTGCCCCAGTATGTAGTCGATTCCGAATCAATAAGGGAGTTTGAAAGTAATCTTGATAAAGCATGGGGAAGACAAGATTTGAAGTTTGATTATAAAACAAAAATACAGAATAGTAAAAATGTTGCGTCTGCTACCGCCGCCGCCAACACCGTGAACGACCGCAGCAGTGCAAGCACTGGTACTGAGCTGGATACACAGGCATAGTTTGCCTTTTTCCAGAGGATCTACTGTAAGAAACTGTAAGAAACTGTAAGTAAGACAGGGATGTGTCATGTCAGCTTGGTTGTTCAATATATACATGGAGGGAGTGATTAGAGAATGTAGGGCTGTATCAATGGGTGTGGTAGCTAGACTGGAATCAGAGGGAAGAACATGGAAGATTTTAACATGCCTATATGCGGACGATGCAGTCCTGTTGGCGGAAAATGCTGGAGAACTTCAGAGAGTGGTCACTGACTTTGACAGGGTATGTGAAAAGAGAAAGTTAAAGGTCAATGTAGGGAAATGTAAGGTAATGGTGTTTGAGAGAAGAATGCATGAAACCATAGATTTTAAGGAAAAATATAGAATCAAGAAAGAACACAAGAAAAGTTGTAAAATAAAAATGAAAAATGAAGTACTAGAAGAGGTTGAAAGTTTCAAGTATTTGGGAGCTGTACTATGCAAATATGGTAAAATGGAGAGTGAGATAAAAGAGAGAAAAATGCAAGGGAGAAAAGTGATTGGAGAACTTGATAGTATTCTCAAAGGAAGAATGGTTAGCCAGGAAGTCAAAAAGTCACTGAGAAACAGTGTGCTGCTCCCAACACTCTCGTATGGAAGCGAGACATGGACAGCAAGTGACGAGGACCTCTCCAAACTGAGTGCTGTGGAGATGAGCTTTTTCAGAATGGCAGCTGGCATGAATAGGCTAGATGGGCCAAGTAATAGGGAAGTGTACGAGTCCTTTGGAATGGAAGAGCAGGCTTTGGGCATTGATTGTGGTGTGGTTGAGTGGATAAAGAGAAGTACTTTGAGGTGGTATGGTCATGTTCAGAGAATGGATGAAGACAGAATGCCAAGAAAGATATATGGGAGTCAGGTGAGTGGAACCGCTAGTAGTGGAAGACCACCTATGGTATGGGAAAAGAAAGTGGAAAAATATATTGAAGAAAAATTTCCACGTAGTGGAAGGGGCATTGTGGCACGGGCAAAGGGAGGCATGTCTTGACAAAGTAGCTTGGAGATGTTTCTGTCATGGCCATCCTCTAGCGGGGGTTTCCCAGGGGGAAACTAGGCATCGGAGATGATGATGATGATGAGATATTATGACAGGGTGGGAAATGTGAGAGAGATGTATGGATATAGATGCAGCTTACTATCAGGGTGGGAAATGTGAGAGAGATGTATGGATATAGTTGCAGCTTACTATAGTCCATTTTTTTTTCTTCAGCTGAGAGTAAATTGTCCTGTTTCTATCTTTGTTACTCAGCTATAAGTTAGATTTTGTAGCAAAATATGATGTTAATTATGAAAACTTGGCATTAATACGACACACAGCCATAGTAGTTTCACATATTTCCATTAAGTATAGAGAAATTAGCTATTATCCTAAGAAGTGCACATGGGGGGTATGAGACACCACACTCCTGTGCTGACGTATTTGAGCTGTTCCCATCACTAACATCATTATTTTACCATAAATAGCATTAATACTTATCCATATGCTGTTCGTTATATTATCAACGACTTCCCTGAAGTTATAAACTAATGGAAGTGAGGTATACCTGTATGCGGATGACACTAAACTGTATAGAAGAGTGAGGAGTAAGGAAGATATGGGTTTGCTTCAAGGAGATGTGGAGGGCATGAAGGGATGGTCTGAGCATTGGTTAATGCCTTTTCATCCAAAAAAATGCAAGTACATGCGGATTGGGACCAGCAAGATAGACAAGGTAGGATACAGTATGTATGAAGCGATGGAGGAAGTGAGTGCAGAAAAGGATATAGGAGTAGTGATAGATAATAAGTTAAATTTCTCAGAACATTTAGCGGAAAAGATAAACAAAGCCAATAGAATTGTAGGGCTGATAAGGAGGACATTTGTGTCACTTGACGAAGAAATCTTCAGGAATCTATATACAGCGCTGGTTAGGCCACACCTGGAATATGCAAACCAGGTGTGGGCTCCATATATGGTAAAGGATATAGAAGCAGTGGAGAAAGTGCAGAGAAGAGCTAGCAAGCTGGTACCAACGTTGAAGAACGCGGGCTATGAGCAGAGGTTGAGGACACTGGGACTTCCGACACTGGCATATAGGAGAAAGAGAGGGGATATGATAGAGACTTTTAAGATAGTGTCAGGAAAGTACGATGAGGATGTGTGTGAAGGTATCTTCTTGATGCGGGAGGGAACAAGAACGAGAGGACACTCTAAGAAAATTTACAAAGAAAGAAATAGGCTTGAGAAGGCGAAGAACTCATTTTGTGATAGAGTGGTAAATGAGTGGAACGCACTGCCCAGTATGTAGTCGATTCCGAATCAATAAGGGAGTTTGAAAGTAATCTTGATAAAGCATGGGGAAGACAAGATTTGAAGTTTGATTATAAAACAAAAATACAGAATAGTAAAAATGTTGCGTCTGCTACCGCCGCCGCCAACACCGTGAACGACCGCAGCAGTGCAAGCACTGGTACTGAGCTGGATACACAGGCATAGTTTGCCTTTTTCAAGAGGATCTACTGTAAGAAACTGTAAGATATGCGCCTATTATAGGTTGTTGTTGTTGTTGTTCCTCAAGCTGCCTGGCCGAACAGCCCCAAGGCCCCGAATAAGGCCAAGGCCATAATCGAGCGCCCCCAAAGAACCCTCCCTGCCGACCACAGTAAAGCCTGGGTGATCGAAGCCACTCCATGGCGAGGAGCTAAGGAGGGTGCGGAAACGCCCGGGAAACCAAAGCCCCACCCAGGGCCCTGTGCCCCTCAGCAATTATGAAGAGAAAGTTGAGGGGCAAAGGAAAAATGTGACGCTTTGGCTTCCAATCATGGTAGATTGGGAGGTCAATCCACGGAAGAGATCTCGTATATCACTTGATATCTAGAAAATATATAAGTAAAAGGGACATTCAGAGTAAGCTATGGGTATGGCAGAGATCGCTCAGTTCTCACTCTGATAGACCAGCCCAGATTATA